>JAWDJD010000018.1:5000-590000 GCA_035047305.1 Bradypodion pumilum | reverse complement strand
AAGAGACAGAAAGAGACAGAGAGACTGAGAGAGAGAGAGAGAGAGAAGGGAAAGCAGCATTGGAGGAAGAAGAGGAGAAGGAGGAGAAGAACCACCGGCCGTGAGATCCCATCCATCCATCCATCCATCCATCCATCCATCCATCCCCAGACAAGGCACCTCTGGTCTACACAGGAGGAGGAGGAGGAGGAGGAGGAGGAGGAAGGTCTCTCCCGGCTGGTCCTCCTTGGCGGGTGGCTCTTGAGCAGCGCAAGGGACCAGCAGCCGGCCGGCCCTCCAGCCCCTCTGCCCGCCCGCCCGCCCGCCCGGCCACCTGCCCTGCCTTGCCTTACCTGCCGTGCCCCGGGGGTCTCCCTTCCCAGCTGCCCACTCCTCCTCTGCCCACTCCTCCTCCTCCTCCTCCTCCTCCTCCTCTGGGCCATGCCGTCCAACTTCTCCGGCCACTGGAAGATGAAGAGCTCCGAGAATTTCGAGGAGCTGCTCAAGGCATTGGGTGAGCAGCAGATATATGGCAAAAAGACCCCCCACCCCATCTGCCCCATCTGATATTGCGGGCGGGGGGGGGCTGTCAGGGATTGGCAAGGGCAAGGTCTTAAAATGGGATGGGAGGGTGAGGCTGATGAGTGTGTGCGTGTGTGTGTGTGTGTGTGTGGGGGATCAAGGGGGAGGAAGAGGATGAGGAAGGTGGGGGGACTCTTGGGGGAGAGGTTTCAGAAACCTGAGCACCCCAGATGGGTCGAGTCAGAAGAGACCCCCAATGGTCACTGGTGACAGGTAGACCCAGAGGGGACCAGGAACACCCCCCACCCCACCCTCCACCCGTCTCGCTCCTTCTTCTCCTCTGCCACTTGCAAAGTTCCCAGGGCTTGTCCCAGAGGTGGTGGTGGTTGTGGGGTTTGAGCCCCACCCACCCACCCACGCCAAAGCCCCAGAAGAGGGCCAGAGGGGGTCTGGGGAAGGAGCCAGAACGTGGCTTGGCCCTTCTTGAGGGGGGTCCCTCTGTCACATCCCAGGGCTGAGTCTGGACCACCCTCCCTTGGCTGCTGACCTCCAACCTCCATATGGGTTTCCTCCTTGGGGGTTTCTTTCTTACCCCACACTCCCATCCCCCCCCCCTGGTCCCAGAGACCTCAAGCCTCATGTGACTTTCATGGGGTGGGGGGGTTGTATCGGAGCCCCCCCCCTTTTAGGTCCCAAGTGAGACCTCTGCTTTCAAAAGAGGAGAGGGGGGGTCTCTTTGCCCTTCTCCCCCCTCCCATCCATGCCGTAAGGATGCTGTGAGCCCCATAGCAGAAGCAGCCAGTGCCCCCACCCCACTCCTTCAGCCCCTCTTGTTCCAGCCCCATTGTCTCCCCCCCCCCCTGCCTGAAGGTGGTCAAAGCAAATACTTTCCAGGTTTCCAAGGGGACGCCTAACATATTTCAGGATAATTATCACATACTTATATTTCACCAAGTTTCTTTCTCTCCATCACAACCCCCCCCCACCCCCACCCCACCCACCCCCTTTTTCCTTCTCCCCTATCTCAATTATTTAGCCAGAACAGCCTCCGATGGGGGGGGAGGGAGGGAGGGGGAGGAAAGGATGGGAAAAACGTTGTTACCCTGCCAAGCATTGTTAGCTTTCCCTCTTTTCCCATGACCCCCCCCCCTTCGCCCCAACCTCCCCAGTCTGGGCTGCCTTTTATTGGCCACATGTTTGGGTGGGGATGTGTGTTTCGGGAGGGTGGGGGCTCTCTCTGGCCCTGCATGGGGGTGAGGCAACTGCTTAAGAATGGGCCCTCCGGCTGCAGAGACAGTCCACCACTGGACCCGAGTGGCGTGGGCAAATGTTGGGAGTGGGGAACAGGGCCCCCGAAACTACAGCCTGTGGGCTGCATCCGGCCCCCGATGCCAATTCATCCGGCCTGCACCGCCCTCGTCGCTCCCGGAAGCAGAAGTAAAATGCGCCCAGACGTAGTTTGGGCACCCCCGGTTAAAGCAGAGAACATGGCAACCTAAAAATGTATCTCATCCTGTTGCAAAGCAGATTGCAAGACACGTTTTACTTCCGCTTCCGGTGGGAGGGACCACGTGACCAAGTGGCCCACAGCGCTCAAACTTTGGGCACCCTGCTCTAGGGTCTCCTCCTGTCTGCACTTAAAAAGCACTTCCCCAAAACTTACCTGCTCTTGAGGTCCGGCTCCTTCCGGCCGCCAAAGAGAGGGAAGCCGGGGGCGGTGGTGGTGGTGGTGGTGGTGGCGGTGGTGGTGGTGTCCTTGCAGGCAAGACTCTGTGGCGGCTGAGAGGGGGTCCCTGGTCGGCCGTGGCAAAAGCTTCTCCCGGGGTTTCCTGCTCTTCCTGCCCTGAACTTAACTTCCAGGTCCTTCCTTGGCTTCCCGCTTCCCTACAAGCACCATCTCGGGCTGCGTCTCGGGAGTCAGGCTTGGCCAAAGGACAAGACTTGGCAATTGCCGGCAGACGTGGACAAGCCCTGGGCCACGTGGCCACACTTCCCGTGAGGGTCACTGTGCCCAGACCCGGGGTGGATGGGTGGGGATTGCACCCACCCACACCCTTCTCCAAGAGGGCCAGGCACCCCGGCAGCCACTCCTTCTGCAGGAGGAAGGAAGGAGAGAAAGAAAAGAGCAATTAGAGGTTGCGCCAGCCAGAATCGGTCCTTTGTCTTTGTGAAAGATGCAACAGGAGTCATTCTCATGCCACCCACGCCTTCATCATAGAAGGTCTCCAAACTCAGGCATAAGAAAGGCAACGCACTGAACGGTTGCTTCTCACTGGGCCAGAGCCACTGGGTCAACTGGGAGGGGAGGGGAGGGGAAGGGGGGCTCCTTCTACTCCAGCATAGTAGCCCCCTCCTCTCCCCAGGGTGGCCTACCTAAGGCCTTCCTGGGCGCTCCAGCCAGGCACTTCCCCACCCTTTGTGTTGTCACTGCTGCTGCAAGAGCCTGTCAAGCATTGATGCGGACAGATGTCAGCGCTCGCTCTCCCCCCCCCCCCCCCCCGGGAAGCTCCCTTGCACGGTGGCGGTTGCACAAGTCTGGTGCAAGACTCTCTGGTGATGACACAAGACGGGAGGGGCTTTCAGGTCCCCTGAGTTGAAGGAGAAGAGGGAGGTTTCTTTACCTCGGGCCATGATGGCCAACCTTGGCACTCCAGGTGTTCTTGGACTTCACTTCCCAGAAGCCCACGCCTATGGGCTTACTGCATGTCCACACAGAGACTTGGGCTTCTGGGGAGTGAAGTCCAAGAACACCTGGAGTGCCAAGGTTGAAAGCGCAGCCAACCCATTCGTGTGGATTCACAGAGATTAGGCTTCTGGGAACTGAAGTTCAAGCACACCTAAATGATGGCCAACCTTGGCACTCCAGCTATGTGAATCCACACGAAGGGGTTGACTGTGCATCGTTGCCACCTGCTTTTGCTCTCTCGGCATGTAACTGTTGGGAGGGAGGGAGGGAGAGAGGGGGCTCTTGCCCAAGCAGGGCAGGAGGAGGAGGAGGAGGAGGAGGAAGACCTGGGGTTGGGATACGGAGGCCTGCCCCATGATGGAGAGGCCGCCCGAGGCAAAGGAGAGCGGATCGCAAGAGGAAGCCATCCCAGGGACGGTGTGAACCCATTGTCCTCTCCAACTGATTGGGAAAGACTGAGGGCAGCAGAGTTGCGTCAGGCAGCCCCAGGGCGAGGAACGGCTCAGCCAAGCACAGGGTGGGATCCTGCCCCATCAATGTGGCTGGCTGCTGGGATCCCTCTCCCCAGTTTCTCCCCAGTCCTGCTCTCAGGCCAAAGGGTAGAAAGAGCGCAAGGGGTGCTGGTGGTGCTGGTGGTGGTGGGTCTCCCCCACTCAATTCCCCCAATCAATCTCCCTGGGGGGGGGTGTCTCTGAAAGCTGAACCCCTTCTCCCTCCCACACACAAACACACACCCACACCCATGGCCTGATCTGGTTCCAGGGGTCAACGTGATGCTGCGGAAGATTGCGGTGGCCGCAGCCTCCAAGCCGGCGGTGGAGATCCGGCAGGAGGGGGAGTCTTTCTACATCAAGACCTCCACCACCGTCCGGACCACCGAGATCAGCTTCAAGGTCGGGGAGGAGTTTGAGGAGCAGACGGTGGATGGCAGGCCCTGCAAGGTGAGCGGGCAGGTGGGTGGGGGGGATGATGGGGGGCGCTGCGCAAGGAGGGGGCCCTCCTCCATCCCATCCCATAGTGACCGAAGAAGTGGGGCCTCAACACACACACACACCCCATCCCTTTCCACCCTTTCTGGGGCCAGGGGAGGGCAGAACACATGGGGAAATGGGGTGGGGTGGGCAGCAGAGCCTTTGGCCAAGTATTCTGAAAGGGCCTTTACCTGGGGGGTGGGGGTCCTCTGGGGGTCTTCCTTGGGCAGAGCCTGGCCAAGTGGGAAGGCGGTCAGAAGATGGTCTGTGAGCAGAGGCTGCTGAAAGGCGACGGGCCCAAGACCGGCTGGACCAGAGAACTGACCAATGATGGAGAGCTCATCCTGGTGAGAGAAAGACCCCCCACCCCACACCCCACACCCAGACCCCCCCCCCACCTCCCTCTGCCTAGCAGGGCCTTCTTTGCCCAGCCTCAACCTCCCTCCTCTCTTGATTCTTACAGACCATGGCGGCCGATGACGTTGTCTGCACAAGGATTTACGTCCGGGAGTGAAAGACCTTCTTGTGGGGAGTGGGGGGTGGAGGGGGGGCTTTTTTGGGAGGGGGGAGGGAATTTGCCACGGGGAGGGGGGCAAGACATGGGAAAGAAAGCTTCACAGATCCAACCCCAGCTAATGCCAGCTCACCCCTTGAAAGCCAGCCCTCATCAGGAGCAACACTGGTGGGCCCTGACCGCCATCCCCTCTCCCACTCTGTCCATGCCCAGAGGCACTGCATCTCGCCAGAGGTCAGGAAACAGCTGGGCTCTTCCTATAACATCCCCTCTGAGGGAGCAAGGCAGGGGAGAGAAAGAAAGCAGCCAGAGTCCTATGGGGCCTCCTCTGCCCCCACCCCATCCCACCCCCACCCCAATCCAGCCCCCCAAGCTGTTTTTGCCACCTTGGCTATGGGGAGAGAGGGAGGGAGGGAGGGAGGGAGGGGAAGGGGTGGGCTGTCCAGGAGCAGTCCTGGTATTTATTTGCTGCCCTCTGCATTCAAAAAGGGGCATAAAATGGGGTGGGGTCCTCTCCTTCCTCCCCACTTCTCACCTCCCCCCCCCCGCCAGAGCTGGGCTGGTGCTGAGACCCCCTAAGCCTCTCCCCCCCCCACTTTGATTTTTCCACTGTATGTGCCTAATAAAATGCCTGCTAAAAACCCCAACCCCTGGAGTGCTCTGGTGGTGACAGATGGACGGACGGACGGGTGGACTTTGGCCCCACCTGCTGCTTCCTCTGGGTTTGGTCAGCTGATGGGTCAGATTGTGGGAGGGGGGGCAAAAGGGACGTGGAGGTGGCAAGCTGCCCCCCCTCCCCAGGAATGTTTATTTTGGAAGGCTGACCGACATCCCATCCCATCCCAGGCAGCCCTTCTAAAAACAGTGGGAAGCCTCCCTGCGGAGGAGGCCACTTGGCCCGGACCGGCCCGGACTCTCCCTCCCTCCAGCTGGCCTCTGGCTTCAGCCCCCACCCCACCCCCACCCCCCCCACACACACAGGGGAGGGGAGGGGGGTTAAGGGCTGGCTGACCCTGGAAATAAACACTTAAAGAGAGGCCACAGCAAGAGGGGGTGCCCCCTCTCCATGGAGGAGGAGGAGGAGGAGGAAGGCCCGGCTGGGCTGGCTCACTCACTCACTCCTGCCTTGTGGCTGGCCAGTAGCTTGGCCAAGCGGCCATAACCCTTCTTGGGGTGGGAGGTCTCTGGCCTCTCTGGCGAGGGCTGTTCTCCTTTGGGTCAGCCTGGCGGCATTCACACTTCCGCACCTGCCCCATAATAAAAAGCACTCTCTTGGCGGGGTGGGGGGTGGGGGTCCCCAAGGGAAGCAGCCCTTTCCCCCCATGAACAGGCTGCTGGGGCCTTGTTTTATCGTCCTGGGAAGGATGGAAGGCTGAGTCAAGCTTGAGCCCTGGTCGGGATGGAACTCACAACCTTTGGGCACCAGTTTCTACCCATGGCACTGCCAGGGCTCCTGGTATCCAAGGCAAAGGCCCGTCTTTCTTGGGAAGGCAAAGACACGCCAGGCAGGCAGGCAGGCAGGCAGGCAGGCAGGAAGGGGTCTCTCTCCCTCTCCCATGTCTTGCCCCCCTCCTCTCTCTCAATCTCTCTCTTTCTGCCTCTCTGCAGACAACCCCAGGGTGGGAAGGAGGGTCTTCTTCTTCTTCTTCTTCCTCCTCCTCCTCTTCTAGGGCAGAGTTTGGCCACCCTGCCGCCTTCTCTCCTCTTGAGAGGAGCCCCCTTCCCCCCACCAAATATCCCCCCTCCCCACTAAGGGAAAGGCTGCCTGCCAAGCCTGCTCCTCCCTCCCTCCCTCCCTGGCCCCCTTTCTGCCCCCCCACCTCCGCCAGTCTTTGCTGCCAGGCCTGGCTTTCTTCCAGTGGCGCCCAGGGAAGGTCAGAGGGCACCCAAGTCCCCCCAGCTCCCTCTGACCTCTCTCGGGCTAATGAATACCCTCTCCCCACCCACCCACACACCCCAATACATAGGGCTCATGGGGGTGGGGTGGGGGGACGCTAGGCACAACAGCTGCAGCCCCCCCCCCCGTACTTCTTTCATTTCATTTTGGAGATTGATGGATGACCTGCCAGGGACCAGGGAAGACATTCGTTTCTGCCTCCCTCCCTTGTAGATTTCTAACCATCACTTGGGATACGCCGGAGCCTCCGACCCCCACCCCACGCACACTGATATTGGGGGCACGGAGGATGAACGCCCTCTTTTGTCCTTCCTTTCTTTGGGAAGAAGATGAAAGGAAGCCAAACCTCCCCTTCCATTTTTTCACCCCCACCCCCACAATGGCCACAGAGCTGGGTGGGCTGAGGAGGAGGAGGAGGAGGAAGAGGGTGTGAGTACAGGGTAGGGGTGAAGGTCTGGGCGAAAGGGGTCCAGGGTCTCTCCTGAGGGGGGTGTGTGTGTGTCTGTTCCTGCAGGCTCTGGACAGGAGACTCCAGATACGCTCTGCCAACGTGGGCCAAGGAAGGCCTTGACCCTCTCCCCCCCCCCGCGCCCCACAGAGCATAACTACCCCATAGCCCACAGCCTCCCAATCCTTTCCAGACACCCCTTTTGCCTCCCAGGTCCCCCCACCCACCCACCCTCGACTTGGAATGGGGGGCTGGGGAGCAGAAGTGGCCGCCGTGGCCTCCGAGGAATCCCTTTGGGGTGAAAGTTGTTCAGGGCAAGGGAAGGTGGGCAGCAAGGAAAGAAGGGACGGGGAGGGTCCCTCCTCCCTGGGGGGCCACCAGCTGCCAGTGTTTTCCTGTCAGAGAGGACTTTGGGCTGAAAGGATTTTCAGGGGAGGCTCAAATGAGGCTCCTTTCGTGCAGCTCTCATGGGGAACTGAACCCCGTCCTTCCTTCCTTCCTTCCGGCCTCCGAGCTCAGGGCCTTCCAGCGCTCAGCCTCCTCCGAAGGAGCTGCCAAGCAGGGGGACGAGAGCGCTACTTCCTCCTCCTGGCCCAGGCAGGCAAGGGCGGGAGACGGCGGGAGGGGGGGGGGCTTCCTTTGTCTCACCTGCAAGTCCAGGACAGGTTGGAGGAGGAAGAGGAAGAGGAAGGACCGGCCGGCCAACCTGCCTGCCTGCCTGCCTGAAATCATCACAAGAGAGAGGCTTCTTGCTGGGACTTGTCTGTGGACCAGCAGGTTCAGCAAGCGACCAAGCTTCCTCCTCCTCCTCCTCCTCCTCCTCCTCCTCCTGTCCTGCCTCAGCCTGTGAAGGCCTTTTAACCAGAGCTCACCTGAGCCCCAGGACCCTTTCCACCTACAGTTGCCTGGCAAAGTGCTCTTCTGCCTGCCCCCCCTCCTTTAAGCACATCTCCTTCTTGTGGGGCCTCCCTGAGAAGGGATTATTCCCCCCCCTCCCATTCACCAGAGGGTGTTTCCCTGCCCCCAAGGCCCCCGACCTCTGCTGCTGCCCCTGCGTATAGGTGAGAGGAAGACTGGGACCCGCCACCCACTGCCCTTGCCAGGATGCCAGGCCCTTTGTTTGGGAGCCAGCCCGGTGTGGGTGGGTGTAGGTGTGGGGGTCGCGCCAAGCTTACCTTCCTTAGCCACAGAGGTCTAGCAAGAGAAAAGCAGGCCCAGAGATCTCAAAGCAGGGTAAAAGCCCAAGCAAGACGGGGGAGCCTCTCCTTGCCAAGCGGGGCGTCCCCTGCGGCGGCCAGGGAGACAAGAGGGAGGGAGGGAGGGAGGGAAGGAGGGAGGGCAGCCCCTGGTTAAGGCCATAGCAACAGGTAAGGTACGCAGAATCCCCACCTATTACAGCATCCTGACACACACACACCCCACCCGGTCCCTCCTGGGGAAGGCTTCTTGGGGACAGGGGGGGCAGCTGCTGAGTGCTACTAGCCTAGCCCCAGCCCCACTACTCAGCGTGCCCCTAATCTCCTGCCCTGACGAAGCTGGTTTGGACTACAAAGCCTATCGTGCTGCGTGCACCACCTCACTGTGTCCCCTTGCCCAGCCTATACTGCCCTCTGGAGGCCACAACAACTGGCACTATAACAGGGCTTCCTAGGGGGCAGGACTCCTTCCCACCCCACCCCAACCCCCACCCCACTTTCCCTTTGGCCCAAAAACAACAGCCCCTCCCTCCCTCCCTCCCTCCCTCCCTTGGTCAGTGTTGAAAGGGACAGACAATGGAAAGGGGGGGAAGAGAAAAGAGTTGTTTTAATTTCTTTCACACACCGACAGTTGCCAACCAGGAGAGCAATCATGGGACAGTTTCCAAATCAGAAAGTGAGGCCAGACTCCCCACCCCACCATTCACCCATGGGAGGGGGGCCCTACCCCCCCCCCCAACACACACTTACTTTATAAGGCCCAATTGTGGGGGGTGGACATCAGTCCCTGCCCCCAGCCAGGACAAAGGCACCGAGGTACCCCCAGTGTGTGTGTGTGTGTGTGTGTGTCAGTCTCCTCAAGGCCACCCTGGCAAAGATATAAAAAGGGGGGTGGGTTTGGGGGGCCAATGAACTCTGGGTGGGGAAGGTCTGGATGGGTGGAGTGATATTGGGGAGGGGGAGTTGCTTTCCTGAGCTAGGAGGAAGAGGCCAAGCCTTTGGGCTTCATCTGTGGCCAATGACAGAGACACCCCCCCACCCCCATCAAGGCTGGCTCAGCACCTGTGGGGCCTCCCTGAAGGCTGGGGGTGGGGAGGGGGCTCTCTTCCCCACAAGCAATGTCCACTGGCAACATGAGGAAGGGGGGGGCTCTCCCTCTTCAGAGAACCTGGGGAGGTGTGGGGGGAGGGGGAGGGGGGCTTTACGAAGCCAGCCTCAGGATAAGGGCCAGACTGCCCGAGGGGACCTCAGAAGCACAGCTCAGCCAGGAGGCCCCAAGCTGCACCTCATGGGGGGCCAGGGCTGCTGGCGAGTGGGGCAGAGGAGGCTCCCCTCTAGGGACTCCCCTTAGGCCGCTATGGGGCTACTGACCCTGAGAGGTGTGGGGGGGGCAGCGTGGGAATCTCCCACAAGGCATCTTGCTCCATCAGCCACAAAGAGAGATGTCTGACTAGCCGGTGGCCTGGCCCTCTGGACTCTCTCCTCCACACAAGCCCTGGGTGGGGGGATGGGGGTTCCCCCCCCCCATCTGTCAGGCTAGGAAGTGTGGCACTGGACATTGTGGCGGAGGGGGTCCTCGCCGGTGGCGTTCTCTTTGGGGAAGGCCTCCCCGGGGAAGCGCCTGCCCCCCGCAAAGTCCGGCTGGGGAGGGAAGTGGTCCCTCAGCTCCACCTCCTCCGTGTCTTCCGTGGCCATCACCTCTTCGCGCTGCGGGAAGAAGGACTGGAACTGGGGGAGATGCTGGGCTGGGAGCCAGCCGGGATCCGGAAACTTCACCTGCCAGAGGGAGATCCGGTGGGTCCCATGGGGTCAGGAGGAAGGGGAGGGGGCCCCCACGGTGACACAAAATGGGAATGGGGTCCCTCCTCTGAGCCCCACCCAAAGGGAGGAGGAGGCAGGTGGGGGATTTGGCAAAGTCCCCCAGCCCACATGCCTGGACTCCGGTGCCCATCGTCCTTCCTACCCACAAGGCAGTCCTCTTCCTCCTCCTCCTCCTCCTCTGACACATGCACACATGGGGGCGGGGGTAGGGGGTGCTTCCTTTACCTGGAAGTGGATGATCAGCTTTCCCTTCTGGCCGGGGCTTCGGTAGACGGGCATTCCTTCGTTAGGGATGGACTTCACATCTCCAGGCTTAATGATGCTCCCTGTGGGGCAAGGAAGTGGTGGTGGGGATTTGTGTGCGAATGTGGGGTCTGCTGCCACCCACCCACCCTCCCTCCCTCCCTCCTCCAGCCGCCCCACTTCTCCCCCTGTCTCCCCCAGCCCTTCCACTGCTTCCAGCCCTTCCCCTGCCCCAGACCCTTACCTGGCCGTGAGAAGATCAGCAGCCGCCGGTTGTCCAGGGTGCGGACGATCTGCCTGCAGCCACAGAGGGCGTCCACCAGAGCCACCTCCCGCTTGGCCACGAGGTCGTTGCCCTGGCGCTTGAAGAGCGGGTGAGGCTTCTGGTCCAGGACGATCACGATGTCGCCGGGCTCTAAGCCGGGGGCCTGGTCCCCCTCCTGGTGGAAGGTGATCTTCTGACGGTCTGCCATGCCTGGGGGGTGGGGGGGTGGGCGAGAGAGGGAGGGAGGGATACAGGCAGAGCCCATTGGGTGGCATCCAGTGGCAAAAGGGAAATGCAGTTCCCTAACTTATAGCTTAATTGCTTGCTAAGGGGTCCTTTTAAAGCCGGGGGGGGGGTCTTGCTCCCTCAGACAGGTTCAGGGGATGGATGGCCATTTGGCCCTTCCTCCACCACATGACAGTTCCGGGTGTGGAGGTGGTGATGGTGGGCCACATGAAATGATGCTGTGGGCCACATCCGGCCCACGGTCTGCAGGTTGGGAATCCCTGCTTTATTATTTTGGGGTTTTAACTGACTGAAGGCTGTCCCTTTATCAGGAGAAATGGGGTGGGGGAGGGCCTACAAACGCTATAGAAGGAATAAAGATCAGCAGGTGGGATTGGAGATGTTAAGAACAGGTAAGTCACCTCGAGATCACTTCCCACTTCCACAAGTCCCCAGAGCCCACATACCCCTCCCTCCCTCTCTTCCTGTGCCCCCCCCCCCATCACTCCTCACCTTTGTCCAGGTGGATGTCGAGGACTTTCTTCTCCCGGATGACCTTCCGGCCGTTGCAGGCCAGGCACCGGTCCAGGGGCCGCACCCACTCGCCGTGGCCCTGGCACTGTGAACAGATGGTCTGGATGTGGTGGACAATGTTTGGCCCCAGTTGGTGGACCGCAACCTCTACGCCTGAGCCGTGGCACTTGGAGCACCTCGTGTCCAGGCCCTCCCGGCTCCCGCGGCCTGGAAGAGACACAAGGGGTTGGGGCTTGGGTCAGGAGAAGCCCCGGACCGGGCGTCTTCCCTACCTGCCACCCACTCTGCTCCCCATGCTCACCCGCACAGGTCCGGCAGACGATGTTCTTCTGGATGGAGAGCTTCCGAGTGGCGCCATTGTAGAGGTCCTCCAGGGTCACGGGGAGCTGGTGAACGACTGTCTTCCCTGAAAGGAGCGCAAGCAGAAGAACCATCCCAGACCCGTCAGCACCGGAATGAACTTCAGCAAACAAGCCAAACTGACTGGGCCAGGTGACCATGGTGGCCCCACCACCTGCCTTCCACTCCCCAGAGAAGGACAACGGTTATTCATGGGGCAGGGGTGGGGGTACTTGAGGGGTGCTGAGGCCTTTCCTCTTTAGGAAGCAAGGCAGGCCCGATGGACCACCACCCCATCCAGGATTCCTGAGAAAGGGCCCCAAGCTGACAGCTGATGGCATGAGGGTCCCCTAGCCGCCACCCCTTTTACACACTCTCAGTCAGCTTCGAGGGCCGGAAGGCCATTTTGCCCTGCCCTCGCAATGGGGATGGCCATTTTGTCCCAACAGCTTCAAAGGAGGGGTGGCCATATTGTTTCTCGAATGCCGTTGGAGGGGTATGGGGGCTACATGAAATGGTGCCATGGGCCAGATCCAGCCCATGGCCTTAGGTTGGGAACCCCTGCCCTAGACAGACCCACCTTCTTCCTCCACCCCCCACACACACCTCTCCTCTCCATCCGGGACCCATGATGGTGGACCCCTCCTCCGAAGAACAGGTCGAAGATATCCATGGGAGGTGCAAATCCTCCTCGGCCCCCACCTTCCTTCATGGCTCGTTCCCCGCCTCGGTCGTACAGGGACCTCTTGTGGGGGTCTGACAAGACCTCGTAGGCCTGCGAGATCTGCTTAAACTGGAGGGAGGGAAGGAGAGAAAGAGAAAGAAAGAAAGAAAGAGTGGTAAGAAACTGCTAGATCTCAGGTGAGACTCGGTCTCCTTCTAGCCCCAAAAGGGTTCCCAACTCTGACCAGCAGGTGCAGGGCTGACATTCGCCGGCAGACCCGGCTGCTCCCTGTGAGTCCCATCCTCCGAAGTCAGACCAGGAGGATGGGTTTAAAGTGGGCTGGAAAGAGACCTGGAGGTGTCCCAGGTCCCCCCTCCCCAAGGACTCCCCCCCCCCAGCAGTCTCCCTGCCCGGGCACTTACCCGCTCCCCCTCACTGGGGTTCTTGTCCGGATGGTACCTGAGAGCCAGGCGCCGGTAGGCCCTCTTGATCTCCTCCATGGTGGCAAAGGGCTTCACCCCCAGCAAGTCATAGTACCCGGTTTCTTTCACCATCTCTCCCTGGGATGGCCACTGAGAGCGACGTCCGGCGGCAGGAATCTGGGAGCGTCAAGCGGGCAAAAATCATCCAAGCTCCCCGGGGTTGGGGGGGTCTGTCAATCCCAGCAGCCTGTGGTGGTGGCGGTGGTGGTGGTCCTGCGCTGATAAACAAGGGAGAGCAGGAGTTTAAAAAGAGGCTTGAAACGGAGGAGTGGGGGGAGAATAGTAACCAAGGCAAGCGTCCCGTGGCCCTCCAGGAAGGAAGGCAAAGGCCACTTCAGTGCCTCCCTCCGGGGTGGGGACCTGGAAGGGCTCCGTTTCCCCTGGGAGGGAATTCACGATGCTCAGGGCGATGGGTGGCGCAGAAGGGGGCTCCTTCCTGGGGGAGGGGAGTAGTGGGGGCTAAGGGGCCCCGGCCGTCACAGGCAGGGCTTGCCAGGTGTCCCTCGAAGTGGTCCTGCGGTCTCCAGCCCAAAAATCGTGGCCAGTGCCAGAGCCAAGTGGCCGGCAGCGTTCGGAGGAAGGTGTGGGTGTGTTCCCCAGTGGGAGGGAGGGAGGGAGGAGGCCTTCTTGGGGATCCCAAGGTAGTCATTTACCTGGCTGCCTTTCCCTCCCTACCCAGAAGCACCTCCAGGGCAAGGAGGCCACAGCAGAAGATGCAGCAGCAGCAGTGGCGGAGGCGCCTTCTCTCTGGGGGGGAGGAGCAGCAACCAAGGCCCTCCTGGCCTACTTTCAGGCCTTGGCGGCCTCCTCAGACTCCCCCCACCCACCCACCCATGCAGAGGCCCAGATGGCCAGGGCAGCCCTTGCGGGCTTCCAAATGACCCTGAGATGCCACACCGCCCTTCCCACACTGGCTGGGGAGTCTTCCAGTGAGAGGCTTCAAGCCCCCAGTGCAGGGATTCTCAACCTGCAGCCTGTGGACCAGATGTGGCCCACACCATTTCATGGGGGGGCACTACCTCCACCACACCCGGATGTGCCGTGTGGTGGAGGAAGGGCAAAATGGCCATCCGGCCCCCCGAAGCTGCCTGAGAGCGCGTGACCCAATGGCTTAAAAAGATTGAGAACTCCTGCCCCAGTGGATGGGGCTCCCCCTGCCCCACTTCCCCCTGGCAATGCCCAAATGCCATCTCCTCAGATCCTGGAGCCTCCTCTTCTCCTTACCTTTGGCAGACCCACAGGTCTAGCTTTCCACAGGTTCCTTCCACCCCCACCGAAAGCGAACCACAGGGGAAGGCAGCCCCACACATCCCAGAAGGGGGCCCTTCGTTGCCAACTGCCCGGCTCACAACCAGCAACTGCACCACAGCATGGCTTCAGGGCGTGGGGCAGCTCAGGAGGGCGGGGTGGGGTTTCCTGGGTGGACGGGGCTGGGAACAAGTTCTCCCAGGACCGACTCCACCACTGCCCTACATGAGCACACCAAGCCACTGGGGAACGCAGCCACGGAGGGGAAAGCAGAGCAGAGCCCTCGTGTGCCTTTGATCTGGGTGGCAAAGCAGGGCGTGAAGGGCTGGCCCGACCGGCTGGTTGGGTTGCCCTCCTCCACGCCAGGGACAAAAGCGCTGAGAGGCTTGGCAGGCCTTCGGGACAATTCCAGAGAGGAGGAATTTCGCTTTCAGGGCCACAACAAAGGTAAAGGTTTGGCTTGCTCGAAAGCCAGTCATATCCGACTCTAGGGTGCAGTGCTCATCTCTGTTTCTAAGCCGAAGAGCCAGCGCTGTCTGCTGCTGCAGACATTTCCGGGTGCTTTTGGGGACATGGAAAGCAGAACGGCTCCCTCTCAACCGCAGCCATGCCCAGCTTTTCACATCAGGGCAAGGCAGGCAGGCAAGGTAGTGGGCCAGGATACATAAGAGACCGCGTCACCCCGAGAACATCTGTCCGTCCCACCAGAGCGGACCGGAGAGGCGCTCTTATTGAGCCTCTCTAGCACCAGAAGAAGGAGGAGGGCCTTCTCTGTGTCTGCTCCGGCCCTGTGGAACCTCCTGCCAATGGAGCCCCGACTCCAGAGGGTTGCTGCAAAACCTGGCTGGCAAAGCAGGTGTGGGGCACCGGTGATATGGAGACCCCCACACCTGCTGGCTGATAAAATAATAGCAATATCGCTCCCTCGCTCTTCTTAATCCTCATTCTTTTAGTATTTGTAGCTTTTTTTAAATTGGGGTTTTTATGGGTTTTTAATGTTTTGGACTGCTGTGCTGTTTTTAACGTTGTGAGCCGCCCAGAGTCGTTTTGAGTTGGGCGGCTATGCAAATTGGAAGAATAAGTAAGTAAATAAATAAAGCAAAAAAGAGTTCAGGAAATGACAGGCACCGCTTCTACCCTGGGTGGCCTCTATCTGCCCTCTCAGAAGGAAAAATATAATCATTATTATCATCATTGCTCTTTACAGACACCTGTTCCCATTAGCGTGACTTGCAGACATACCACAGCAAGCCAAGCAAAACAAACAACACACGTTAAGGGAGCTTAAAACTGGTCAGAGATTATTATTATTATTATTATTATTATTATTATTATTATTTTGGGGGGGGGAGGTTGCTAATAATCCCCAGCCCCTCCACCCAAGAAGAAGGAGGGACTGACTAGTTTCCATAGGGCTTCCAGTGGTGCTTGAAGATACCTCCCCACTCCCAGCAAGGCTGCCCACAGAGAGGCTGCCAGGTGCCAGTCAGACCAGATGCCGTTGGCATGAGGCAACCCGCAGACTTCCTTCACCCTCTTGGAAACTCTGTGCAATCTTTGCGTCTGTTTGTGCTGGCTTAATTACACAATACTATTTTTACGCGTGGGGTGGCTCAGGCTGCCCTATTTAGAAAGCAAGCAAGCAAGCAAGGGCTGCACCTTTCTGGCACAGGGCAGACCTGTTGCTCTAGGAAGGCTGGTTCCCGCCCCTCAAGAGATCAAGCGTGTCAATGCTTGGGCGAAGGGGAGCCATGTGGGAAGGTAGTGACGTAGAGTCAACTTCTTTTGCTTCCCATGGAATGGAGAGAGAAAGAGTCCCAGCTCAGGGCCGCGGGAGAGCGCACATGTGTGTATATGGGCCACAAATCCTGGGTAGATCAGAGCCTGGTCCTAAGCAGCCATCCAAGGGGGCCGCAAAGAGAACGCTGGCTAGCGCAAGTTCCCGCCTGGATGTTTACGCAAATAATTTATTTATTTAGTATATTTTTTATACTGCTTTCCTCACCCATTGGTGACACAAAGCTGTTTACAAACAAGCAAAGATGGTAAATTACATAACTTGAAATACAATTAAACATTGTGGCTGAACATCCAAGGGAGCCTAAGAGATGGCTTATCCAGGCTCAACGTCAGTGACGGAGCCTGGTACTCAACATCCTCAGGCATCTTAAGGCCCATGTCATGGGTAACAGTCATGGCATTTGGGAAGCCTTATGGCCTGTATTGACAACACAGCCTTCAGTTCCTGTGTCTCATTTCACTTTGAAGCAACCCACACAGCCACCACCACAAGGCCATCAGAAGCTTCAGCCTGGATCCAGCATTATGGAGGCGGTGAGCTTTATATCAAAAAATGTCCATGCCAAACACACCTCTGGCCCTTAAAGGCAGCAAGGAATGAGGCTCGTTTCTCCTGGCAGCACCAGAAGGGAGGGATGAGACGCCAGGGAGGCAGGCTGTAAAGGTGGCGCAGCCCAAGTGGTGCCAAGAAACCCATAAAGCCAAGAAGGACCTGCGGTGTGACCGAGGACTCCTGGCTTGGAGTCAGTCCCATAAATAAGCACTCTGGGAAGGCAGGAGGATGATGCCCAGATATAATTAGAAGGGGCTGGAGGGCAAGTTTGGTCTGGGCATGACAAATATTGTGCATTGGCGTTATATGTACACGGAGAAATGATGTGCAAAGATGATTAACAAGCAGGGTGTTTTTGAGTCAGAGGTTACTTTGGGTTGAAAGGATTCTTGCAGGGGACGCCCAATAATGAAGCTCCTTTTCATGTGTTGTTTATATTGTTATATTGTATTTCATTTGTTATACTGTATTTGATTTACCTGTTGTAAGACGCCCTGAGTTGGCCCAGGGTCGAGTAGGGCAGGGTATAAATCGAATAAATAAAAAATAATAAAATAATAAAATAAATAAATAAATAATCTCTGTTGGAAATCGAGCCCATCTTCTTTCCGGTCTCCAAGCGCTAGTGACTTAAACCACTACGCCAGTTCAGGCCAAAGGGACTTCTCAGCGGCTTAGGGGGTGAAGATGCTGGGCGTGACGACTGAAAGGTCAGCAGCTTGAGACCCGAGTGCGGCATGACAAGAGTGAGCGCCCATCGTCTGTCCCAACTCCTGCCAACCTAGCAGTTTGAAAGCAAGAAAAACTGCAAGAAGATAAACAGGGACAGCTTGGGAGGGAAAGGTAACAGTACACTGCGTCTAGTTGTGCCTGCCACATGACCATGGAAACGCCTGCAGACTCAGACAGACAGCAAGCGGGCTCTTGGGCCTGTCAAACAAGAGGTGAGCACTGGACCGTAGAGTCGGATACGACAGTCTTTCGAGCAAGGGGGACCTTTTTACCTTGACCTAACTGAGGCAGAGGGGATGATGGAGGGATGATGATGATGGTGCACACAGGTCGAGAGAACAGAAGAGGAGTCAAAGGGTTTTTTTTTAAAGCCAACTTTTACCTCAGAATGTCTGGACTACAAATCCCAAAATTCCACACGGCAAGGCAGCTCCGCCGCGGGGGGACTGTGGGGGATTTGCAATCTGAGGAGAGGCAACTCTCTCTCTCTCTCTCTCCGCCCCCCTCCCCCCCCCCTTAACCCAAGAGCCCCCCTCAGTCTCCCCACACATTCCCAATCCCAAGAAAGGGGGCCCAGACTCTTCCGGGGCCTCCGGGGGAGCGCGAGACGGGGGGCAGGGCAGGGCAGGCCCAGGGGCAGAGAGAGAGAGAGAGAGAGAGGCCCAGGCAGTGTGGGGAGAGGAGAGGGCCGCACGCACTGCACTCCCCCGCCCGGCCCTCAGGCGCCGCCACTCACCGGGCCCCGGCCCGCCCGCTCCGACCAGTGTCCTTCCCCAGCCCCGCCCCCGGGACGCGATGGCAACGCGGCCACGCCCCCTCCTCCTTCTCCTCCGCCGCCGCCCATTGGCCAGAGGCGGCCTCCGCACCGCCCGCCCATTGGCCCTCGCCCTCAAAGGCAGGCAGGGGGGAAAAAACAGGTCCCGCCTTCGCTCTCTGAGCCCCGCGCGCGCCTTTTCTCGATTGGCTCTCCCTCACGCCCGTTACAGCTGCGGCGACGCTGGTTGGCCCAGGCCGGCGGGGAAGAGAAAAGAGCGGGAATTTCGACCGACGGGGGTCCGACCGGCTCTGCGCTTTCTCCTTCCCAAACCCTGGACTGTCTGTCTGCGCCCGAAGGCAAAACGTGTCAAGGGAAAACGCGAGTTGGGGAGGGGGGGGGGCTTTTTTTGGAGGGGGGGGCTTTTTGCCCCTCCCCCCGAGCGTCTCCGGAAGAGATTGGCAGTGGGACCGGAAACGGTCATCTCCAAACCGGAAGCGCAGTGGGGGAGTTATAAGATGATGGGCCGCCTCGTCTTCCCTCAAGAAGGGGGGAAAGCGGTCTTCAAGGAAGCCTCTTCTTTCTCGCCCGTTGAGGCGGATCGTCGGTTGGCAGGCGGCCTCCTCCTCCCTCCGGCCTGACCCCCTTCCAAGGCCAGGCGCTTCAGTTGAGACACCTCCGAGAGGAGGGGAGCCTGCCTGGGGAAGGAAGGCCTGGACTGTCACTTGGACCTCTTATCCCAGGAGGAGAGAGAGCCCCCATGCCCCCCAAGGCCCCAGGCAGGCAGGGGCTGCTGCTGGTGGTGGTGGTGGTAGTAGTAGTGGTAGTGGGTCGAAGAAGAGGGCAAAGAAGGCCCTTGAAGTGCCTTTTGCCTGGAAACTGGCCAGGAAGGACACCTAGGGGGGCCCCCACCCCACCCCCTGGCCCGAGGACGTTAAAATCCCAAATCACCCACTTACTTCCCCACCCTACTACCCCCCACCCCAATTAAAAGAATAAAAATAAATAAAAGGGAATTTGGGGGGGGGGGATATTGACTAAGCACTAACTGGGGATGAGCCAACAGGCTGGAGCCATATTCCCATTAAGGCCCCACACCTGCCCTGCCAGCCAGATTTTCAGACTTAGTCACTGAAGCCTCCCTTTCCTTTTTCTCTGTCCCTGTCATCAGTTGGGAAGATGGTTTTTGAGCTCAGCCAAGGAGTCACACCACCAGTTTCTATAAATACAAAACATTTTATTTATATGAGGGGAAAACATGAATCCAAACTCATATTTACAATGGGTTGCGCAACAAACAGCTCCCAACTCTCTTAGGTTTTTGAAAGCTGCATGTGGTTTTGTCTGCACAGGCAGAACCCAGCTGGGACATTGTTGTGGCTGGAAATGAGTCTGTGCTTATATACAGTAGAACATTTTAGGTTTCCAGCAGGCAGCCATCCTGCATGTCTGATTATGAAAGGAGAGACTGGCAGTTTTTCTTCCCACTGGAATTCCAGGGTACTAAATTCTTGTATATTTAGTGTTTATTTTATTCTTCCTTATTTAGAGCTTATGGTAAGATTTGTTGCATTATAATTATACACCATTAGCCACATCCATAAGCTGTACTGTATATTAGGTTCATCATCTCCAAATGTTGCCAATGACAAATAGATACAAATGCACCAATAGAGGTTTACAATGTAATTTATTATTTCCACAGTCTGTCATCATTCACATTTGTGGTCTTAGTAGTCCATTCAATTAATACAGCTAGCTGTGTAACGCAAATTTAAATTAAGGAGAAATGCATACATGTGTGCTGTCTGTATCTCTCTCTCACACACACACACACACAATTAGGAAATGACTGAAACTAAATGTTCATGAATGTCTCCTGTGGCCTTATACCATGCTAGATTACATTCATCTTCCTGGTGATTTTGTGTTTTAAATTCATTGTCTGTTTTTCTCCCCTATTTCAGGCAAAGAGGCCACTCTGAAGGAAACGGTTGCTGGGATTATGACTTGGAAACGTCCTTCTGCTCTACTCCTACTTTACGGTACAGTATAACTTTAATTGTTAGTACAGTTGATATTCTGGTTTCTCTTCCAATCATATAAATCTTTCACCTTTCACATCTTTACCCTGGTTCCTTAGAGTCTGTAGGCAAGCAGCTAATGGGCTTTTCCTTGTATGTTGGTAAGGTTGTTGGGTATGGGCTACTTATTTATACATTAATTGAAAGTGTTAATATCCCACTATATATCCAAGGATCTCAGGGCACAGTACAATATTCAGCACATTTCCCCCCTTCAAATATTCGTGTTTTCCCCTTTACCTGAAGATCTCAAGGTAGAGAAGAAATGGCTCTTTGTTATCTAAAAACAATTACTTACATTTCAGCTAGATAAAACCACGGAAATCAATGGCCATGCACCCTAAGAGTTTGGGGAAATGGCCACATTTAACTTTGCTGGCAAAAGAAGAAAGAAAAATTGTATCTCTTACAAAGGGTAGCAACTAGCCTAATAAACGTATGCACAATATATTTATACAGATCCCCAATACAAGCTGAAGATACAGATAATAGAAGCAATGTGAAAATGCATTGTTAATTCAGGAAAACACAGTGAATTAAAATTGTTTATTTAAGGTGCTACAATATTTGGGCCCTTTTCTTTTTATTTACTTTTGCCAACTTGATAAGACAGACTGATACAGTACAATCATTTTTTTATGTAAGGCTGGGATCAGATTTTTACTGAGATGCTCTTCCTACTTGTTGCCGCTGTATGGCAGCAGCAGTTGTCATTCTCAGGACCAGCCCCCACCTGTCAGACTTGCTAAAGCAAAGGAATTTAGAGCAGAGAGTAAGCAGATGAGGGCAGCACTAATCAAACTGCAATGGGGAGGCCTCAGTGCTACTCTTGAGTAATGGCAGAGCAAGATCCCAGTTTAGCTAATGCTTGATAAGTGCGCTTGTTAAAATGAGGTCACTTCATCATTTGTGGAGAATAAAGACATGCAAAGAGTAATAATAATTTCATGTCAGAGATTGCTCTGGATTGAAAGGATTTTTTAAAGAGATGCCCGAATGAGGCTCCTTTCATGTCCCCAAGTGCCGCTCTCAGGTATCGTAACCCGACCTTCCAGTCTCCAGCTCAGCACCTTAACCACTAAGCCACCGGGGGAACTGCATCCAAGGAGTAATATAATAGGAGTTGATACAAACAGGAAAAGGTAACTTTTGTCATTTTGCCTAACATCTAAATGTCTTAGATGTTAGGTGCTTTAGCATAATTTACTTTTTCTGTAGGAAAAAAATGAGTAGATATGATCGCCATAATGAGTTCAAAACTGATTGCAACCTGAAAACCGTTCAGTCCACCTCCTTTTCTATACAAATAGCCTAGAATTCCCCCCCCCAACTCTTTTGATTTTGCGTTGAACTTCTGTGCTGAGAAGAAGATTTTGAAGTGTGCAACTTTGCAGCTGCCAGTAGCAGGTTTTAAAAGTGTTCACACAAATTAATTCTTTTATGTCGCTAGGTGGTGCTCTGCCCTTCTCTCCCTCTTCTCTAACCAGCTGTTAAGGGCACATCACTTGGACAGCTATGTTAAATTAGCAAAAGTTCTTAAAATACCTCGCTTACTGATAAGGCTGTGGCTGGATCCAGATTTAGCTACTCTGAGGTTTTTTCCCCCTCTTGACCTCCCCTTCTCCCCCTTCCTCTTCTTATAAGGGTAGGAAACCTCAGTTATGGTTACAGTGTGCAGAGCTGTAACAAAGAGGCCGATTGCCTCTGGTTCCAAGGCATCACCGAGAAGTAAGAATCCTTGCTAAACTATTAAAGTTGATCTTTAAGCAAGGAACACACCCACCCACCCCACCCCGGAAATAAAACCTTGAACAGAAGCCCCAAGCATGTGACTTGGCAAAAGTTGACTAAGTTACCGCTGTTGAGGGTCAGCAAATCAAACTTTTGGTTTGTCCTCAAAGCTATAAAATAATCTTTCCCTTTAGTCTAAAGCAGCAGCAGCAGGGCAAGTTGGAATATGAAAGAAGCTCTGGGCTCTCTCTCTCTCGTCCGGTAAGAAATAGGGGAAAATAAACTGCTACTGGGTGGTAGAGGAAAAAACAGTGTTCTGCATCAATGTCTGGATTGTACCGACATGAGAAACTGCTTAAGGAACATCACCTGTGACTTGACCAACTTGAAGGAATAGGATAGAAGAAGAAAAAAGCCAAATTTTGAAATCCTTTTCATTCTGGAAGAAACATTTCCTTCTTCAGGCACAGAGGGGAAAACAGGAAGAGGTCCAGAATAAGCCAGCAAGAGCCTTTTCTTCTTCCTTCTCTTCCTCAGCATAATGGCATTTCCAGATCTTTTCTGAGAGAGGCATTACTCAGCTCCAGAGGACTGATGTCATCCTATTCTCAGCAAAGGCCTGTTTTTTTTCTTTTTTTCTTTTTTGGGGGAGGGCAGAGGGGGGAGGAGGAAAGGAGACATTGGGCATAAAAGAGGAATGTCTAGGGTGCCTCTGAAGGCAGCCACACATTTTCCCTCTCTGCATTTTCCTCCTTTCTACCATGCCCAAACTACATCCCGTGGTCCAGATCTGGCCCCAACACCAAGTCATCTGGCCCACGCCACGCTCATTGCTCTTGTAAGTGGAACGTGCTCATCTGGGCGCATTTTACTTCCGCTTCTGGGAGTGACGAGGGCGGTGTGGGCCGGATGACTTGGCGTTGGGGCCAGATCCAAGGGATGCTCTGGGTCAGAGACACATGGGCTGCATGGAGAGGAGCCCCATCTTCCCCCCCCCCTCACCCCCTTCTCCTGTTCTGCAGCTGACCTTTCCAGTTAGTTCCACATTTCAAATGGTGGCCGATGGAAGGCTGAGTCAAAGTGAGGGCAGAGGCGCCCACCTATTCTCTGCCTGACTTCTGCCATCCTCCTGCCCAAAAAGGCCTTTTGCCTTTGCCAACTGCCAGTGCCGAAACCCGACCCATCCAGACAGTTGGTAGCCAGCGGGTGTGAAAAATAACCCCTTCTCCTCTTCCTCCTCACGGGGAGTTGGCCAGCTGGAGTCTCCACTCGGATTCCTCTTGGGATTCTTCTGTGATCTGTGATACTTTGGACGGCAGCCACTGGGCTCGCTTATCTCCGGCAGAGATAGCCCCGGAGAGGCTCCGGTGGGACGGAGAACCAGCTCTGGAGAAGAGGAGGAGGAGGAGAGGTTTACCCTCTTGTGAGAAGAGGCCGGGGATGAGGGACTCTGTTCCACGGGTCCTGTGTTACAGATGCACACTACCCCATGGACCACATTATACATTTAGGTGTCCTTTACCTGCATTTGGAGGCACATTAGAGGGCTTGCCTAGTGCCACAGATGAAGCCCTTCAAAGGTTTTCAAACCTGGATGTGGAACTCCAGCTAGGAACTTGAGATGGACCATTTGTGCTTATTGTATACACCAATGTTAACGAAGACAACTGAAGTTCATAATAGGATGAATAAATAAATCTACCCCTCCTGAAAGCATATAAGAGCAGCAGGGTGGGGGTGGGGGTCCTTTGGAGGGGGCATTGGGGTGGGTGGGTTTCAAAGCAAAGCAATCACACTTCTCTCCCCCCCCCCCCCCCCAGCTCTCCATAGCGCTTAGTGGACTCTGGGCAGTTCACAAGCTAATTAGTATTGTGCCCCCAACATGCTGGGTACAACATGCTGGGTTCTCACTGCTCTGGCTAAATCCAACAGGTGGGGGCTATTTCCAGCATGGAGAAGACCCTGCGAGTGCCTGCCTGCACTCATGGCTTCCCAGATGCACTTAGTTTCACCCCTGTGTGAAAGATCCCCACAGTTCCCCCCTCCCCATTTGTCTCTTCTCTTGTACTGTCTGCCCAGCTCTGCTATGGGGTTGACCCTAGCCCAGCCCTAGCACCCAGGAGGACGGAGGGAGGGAGGCTCGTGTGTCTCTTTATGGCCCAACTAGCACATGCTTGACAGGCTCCACACACCTGCCACCTCCTCCTCCTTGGCTCCCCAAAGTCCTGGGTCTGATTTATTCCCCTGCAGACATATGGAGTACAGCTGGGCAGCCCAGCCCCCCCCCCAGCCCCTCCCAGAGTCCAAGCATACTGGGAGCAGATTCCATTCCAGTCTAATCTCTGCCCCCTCCACAGGGAGCCAACTGCTGCTACTGCTGCTGCTCCCGGAGCCCAGAAAGCAGAGAGCCCACCCCTACAGAAGTTGGCCCTTGGGGGGGGGGGCAGCAAGGGGGACCAGAGCAAGCCAAGATGGTTCTTCTCCTCCTCCTCCTTTCCCATCTGAGTGGGTGCCCTCTCTGGACACTGATGGCCCTGGGGAGGA
Organism: Bradypodion pumilum; assembly: GCA_035047305.1. Lineage (NCBI taxonomy): Eukaryota > Metazoa > Chordata > Lepidosauria > Squamata > Chamaeleonidae > Bradypodion > Bradypodion pumilum. The sequence goes on along the minus strand of JAWDJD010000018.1, from coordinate 565,768 downwards.
GGAGACCACAAGGCCAGCCTGTGAGGCCTCCTCCCCTCTGCTCTCGGCGCATCATGTACTCCATGCTCTTACCCCTATAGAAGACTAGCAATTACAGAGGGAATAATTGTGTCTATTGCTTTGGAAATTGCAATTTACTGGTGCCAGTGAAGGTCCTTTTCAAGTTGTTTAGACGTAATGTATACAATGACAGTTATTTTCCCCCTCCTCAGGTTTGTCACTGAGGTCTGTGTGAACCTCTTCGCAGACTCTCATAGAACAGGCACATTTGGGAGTTGGAAACTCGGCCTCAGTTCTCATAACGTGGTTCATGGACTAGATTGCTTATTATCAGTTTATTTATTTGTTCTATTTCTTTTCTGCCTTATTTCCAACTGGTACATGTGTGGCGGGATTGCAGTGGCTCAAGTGGTTGAGATGCTGAACTCACTGCCTGGAAGGTTGGGGTTCTATTCCCGGTACTGCATGACAGAGTGAGCTCCTGTCCTCTGCCCCAGCTCCTGCCAACCTATCAGTTAAGACACTGCACATAGATAAATAGGGGCCACTTCGGTGGGAAAGGTAAACAGTGCCCCATACTCTCCGATGTTGAGGCCTGCCTGCCACATGTCCATGGAAATGTTTGCAGATGCAAACGATTGGTTTTCAAGCAAGGGTGACCTTTACATTACATATATATGGCCCTCCTCCTCCTCCCATTATCCTCACAGCAGCAATTCTGCAAGAGAGACCGAGAGCTGAGCTCAAGGCCATCTGGTCAGCCTTGTGGCTCCATGGAAGTTTGCCCCCCGGGATCTTCCAGGTCCCACTGAAACATTAATGATTCTCTTTTCATTGCATCACAACTTGGAGTGGCTTACGGAAGGAAAGCAAACAGGTTTCAAGGCTTCCCTGCCTCCCTTAAACACCAGCGGGGAATCAAGGCACAATATCTGCCAGACAGGTCAAGCTGCCTGGTATTGGCAGCTCTGGGAACAGACTGGGAGAATTGTATTCATTCATTCATTCATCCATCCATCCATCCATCCATCCATCCATTCACTCACTCACTCACTCACTCATTCATGGTTATGAAATAACCCCTATTTGATAGCGACAGGCATTTCTGTCTGTGTTGCTGTTCCTGCATTTAAGACTCAAGTCCCTTCTTTTTTTTTTTGGTCCAGTTCATGTTTGAGTTTGGGTAACTTCTTCAGAACACAGCAACATTTTTATCAATCTGCTCTGGCTAAATCCAACAGGTACGGCTATTATTTCCAGCCTGGGGAAGTGCCTGCCTACCCTATTTGCGTTAGAACTGAAGAGCCTCTGGAGAAAGGAAGAAGGATGATGGGCGGAACAGCCTCACCAGATCAGCATCACCAGGGTTGAACCCACAGAGGCGCCAAGAGAAGGTAAGTCCCCAAAAACCCTTGGCACATGAGTGGACAGATCGGTCCCTTTCAGCTCCTACCACATTCGCCTTAGTTTAGTCCAGGGGTGCCCAAACTGTGGCCCATGAGCCAGATCCGGTCCCTGACGCCAATTCATCCAGCCTGCACCGCCCTCGTTGCTCCTGGAAATGGAAGTGAAATGCGCCCATACGGCTCATGGGCCATAGTTTGGGCACCCCTGGTTTAGTCTTTACATTCCAGCCAGGGAGAAATTTGAACCGTTTGTCAAGTCTTTTGTAAATGAAAATGAGCTAAAATGAAATGTTCCTTCCCCCCCCCTCCCCCGACCGTCTTTTCTACCTCCATGCATACTTAACAAGAAAAGTCTCGGTTGCCCCACAACGAAGGTTGGCTAGGCCAACGCTTGTGGGCTTTAAGAGTGGAGCATGTTCTCATATCCCACATCAGAAGGAAACATTGTAAAGCACAATATCATGGCTCTCGGTGGAAACGTTGTGAAACTTCAGTTCCCTTAACAATGTCTGGCTCACTTTGAACAGGTGCCAAAGAACAGGGCCAGGTGTTCACGTGAGCCTCCGCTGGGCCCGCCATAAGCTCCCGGGTAGGTTGGAGAAACCAAAGATTGAGGCATGTGGGTGTGTTCTGGGGAGGGGGCCTCTGTGTGTCATGTGCCCACCATAGAAACGTGAGCCATGTGGCAAAATTGGAGGGCACCCCTTGGAGCTTGTCAAGCAGCTGACAGAGGAGGGAAGGGCAGCCTCCCCCCCCCCAATGTCTCAGATGGTTTTGCTGTGAAATGTTGCTGAGGCAGAGATTTTTTTTGGGGGGGTGGGGTGTAGACGGAGCAACATCTGTTGCCTGCTGCTCTCCCAATTTCCATGAAACCCAAACTCTCTTGCCAGCTTAAGTTGCTCCCCTTGCTCCTACCCCTTCCTCCCCCCCCCCATGCTGATGGATGGCTCCAAACGTACATTCCAGAAGGTTCCCCCCCCAGCCCCACTCCTCACAGCTGATGGGTTTTTAATACATCTCCATGGAATCCAGTCAAAGGGGGAGGCGGGGAGGGGGCCCTGGTGATCTTGGCTTTCTGGAGTTCAGACACATATTTTTAAGAGCCCCCCCTTCCTGTCCACTCTTTCTCTCTCTCTGGGGCCTGTGGGGGTCTGGTAACAGCTGCTCACAGGTAGGGGGGGAGATGGGCTCAGGGAGTACAGAAGCAGTGGAGGAGGAAGAGGAGGAGGAGGAGGCATGTCCCTGGGCTTAGAAAGAGGCCTTAGACTAGTGCAGGGGTGCCCAAACTTTTTGGGCCATGGGCTGGTCATGTGGTTCAGCAGGCCGGTCACATGCATTCTGCTTTGCCACAGGATGAAAGAGATTTTAAGCTGCCATTTTCTCTGCTTAAACCAGGGGTGCCCGCCCGAACTGTGGGCTGCATCCGGCCCCTGACGCCAAGTCATCTGACCCATATATGGGCGCTTTCTATTTCCGCTTCTGGGAGCGGTGAGGGCGGCACGGGCCGGACAAATTGGCATTGGGGGTGGATCCAGCCCACAGGACATAGTTTGGGCACCCCTGGGCTAGATCCAAAATGGACTTCTTCTTCTTCTTCTTCAGTTGCCATATCCGCTCCATGTACAGTGGTTCCTCGCTTAAAGAGCATCATGCGTTCCGTGGGATTGCTCTTTAAGCGAGTTTGCTCTTTAAGCCACACACCATTGTAAGTGACCAAGTGTCACTTCTGGTGGATGGAGGGGGTTGCGAACCCCGATTTAGTTAAGCGAGTTTTTGGTTGGTTTTAGTTATTAAGCGAGGCAACCATTCAGAGGAAATTCTGCTCTTTAAGCGATTTAGTCTCTAAGCGAGGCGCTCTTTAGCCGAGGTTTGACTGCATTGGCTCTCATCCTGGCGATAGTCTTCCTGTTCTTCACTCCTGGGAACCGTGTCTTCTTCCGAGGACCTTCCACACCAGTCTTCTCTCAGGTTCTTCAGCCACGAAGTCCGCCCACGCCCAGGGCTTCCTCTCTTCCCAGGGATCTTCTTTCCTTGCAGAGCAAGTTGGAGGATTCTGTACTTTATGTTGTTCCTCATGATGTGGCCCAAGGGATTGGAGCTTTCTTTGCTTAATTGACACCCAACATTCACACCCATTGAGGCTTCCACCTGAGGCCACCGTCTAAGATGGATAGGGCACGTCCACCCTATGGACGGTTCCAGGCTCCCTCGTCAAAGGAGCTCCTTTGAAGCGCTCGAACGACCAGCGGAAGCAAACCATGAAGGTGTCAGAGGATCTAAAACCACACGCTTGGGAGGCAGCGGTCGAAGATCTCCCACATTGGCATCAAACCATCTCTGCTGCTACTTCGAAGGAGAACACCGCAGACACGAAGAGGCTGAGCGACAAGCACGGGAGCTTCGTCCAACCCAACCCCACCCTCTGCCATCTATTCCATGCACAGTGTGTGTGTGGTTGCATGTTTCCTGCCAGGACCGGCTTATGGAGTCACCAGAGACACATCCATCAACTGAGAAAATAATGACTTTCAGGGGGGAAATGTATGCTCGGATATGAGTAGCAGCCGATGACGTAACCCAGCAAAAGAAAGGCTGAGTTTTGGAAGGCAGGCAGGCAGGTGGTGGGGTGGGGTGGGGGGGTTGGAGGAGAGGAGACAAAAAGAGAGTGAGGGTTGTGAGAGAAAACCAGCCAGACAGTGTGTGTCGTTTCTTCAATGTGTGTTTCCCTTGTGGGTTTTTCTCCTCCCCTTTGACATTCCTCCAAGATCTGCCTGGCACATTCCTCCTAACCCCCCCCCCCCCCCCCCGCTTTCCACCTCCACCATCATCCGCGCCCCATTGTTCTCACTCTTTGGGAATGGAGTGGAGGGTCCTGAAGGATTGGGGGAAAGAAAGATCGGGCTAATCAAGAGAACGGCTTAAACAGGGCAGGCGCACCAATGGCTTTCGCAGGATGTAAGACGCGTCTAGTGGCCTCTTCTCTTTGGAGCCCCAGAGGAGTCTGGGAATGGGTCTGGGGGGTGTGTGAGAATATTTTCCTCTCCTTCTCCCCCACTGTCTCCTTATAAGGGATGTACAATTGAGGGAATTTTGCTGGGTGAGGTCATTGCGCTGAGGTCATTCTCTCTCCCCCCCCCCAGCTGCTTTGTGTGGCTTTCATTGAAATGGCCATCGGGTGGAGGAGGAGGAGGAGGAGGAGGGTGTCAAGCCCAGAAGGAAATAAAGCTCTTAATTGTCTGGACCTGGGCCAAGCTGTAGTCCAGAGAACAACTAAGGGAGGCATCCCTTGCAGGCACATGAAAGCCCCCCCCCCCCCCCCCCAATCTCTCTCTCTCTCTCTCTGTGCTTTAGAGACATTGGGCCACCTCAGATAGATCCTTAGGTGGGATGAATGGATAGATCAGGGGCAGCCAAACAAGGCCCCATGGGCTGGATCCAGCCCCTGGCGGCAATTCATCCAGCCCACGCCACCCTCGTCGCTCCCAGAAGCGGAAGTAAAAAGCGCCCATACATGTCTGGGAGCGACGAGGGCAGTGTGGGCCGAATGAATTGATGTCAAGGGCTGGATCCATTCACCCAGGTCTGAATTCCTCGGATGTTGGAAGCAGCCCACCCGCTAGGCAGGCACCGGTTGGCTTGTGTGGTTACAGAGGTGTGCATGTGTGGCTGTATGGTTGGCTCTTGTTGTGGCAAGTGTAAGACTACACATCTGCTTATGGCTTCCACTCCCCGTTTCATCCCCTCCCTAAGCATCCCACAGCCCTATGAGACACGCACACACACACACACACACACACACACACACACACTATCGTCATCGTCACCACCACCACCGCTTCCAAATTAGATTATGTGCGCTCCAAGAGCTGCATTGAACAAGTCCCAACCGTCCCTTCTGGCACATGACTGTGACACAAACAATACGGAGGCTTCAGCTTGGCCCAGCAGCCTCTTCTCCTCGGGGGTGGGGGTGGGTGGGTGGGGGAAACGACACCCCCCCCTATGTCCTCTTGTTTTAGCTTCAGAGCAGGAGGATGGGTTTTTTCAAAAAAAAAATATTTTATTTATTTACTTTCTATACTGCCTGGTTTCTCTTACTGCCCCAGCATTCCATGCGAATACTCGTTTTGTGGTGTTAGTTTTTGTACAGCACACACACACACACACACACACACACACAGCCCTCTAACTCTTGCCCGTTGGGACACCTTTGTGCTTCAGGCATTGCTACCCTCCTCCTCCTCCTCCTCCTCCTCTTCCTCTCCCAAGGAGTGATGTCAAAAGGCAGGAGCTGATCTCTTCTGGCCTAAGGAGGAGAAGGCAGGAGGCCAGATTGGGGGGGGGGGGTGAGGGGGGGCCTGCTTGCCTCCCTGCCTTCTTCCTTCATCCTCTTTTCCTTACATGGGCTTTTTCTGGGCTTCTTTGAGAGACCCCTATCAGGCTCTGGCTCCGGGAGCCTTTCCCACGTCCCACCCTCTAGGTAAAGGTAGCCCTTGCCCAAAAGCCAGTCGTATCCAACTCTAGGGTTCAGAGCTCATCTCTGTTTATAGCCAAAGAGCCAGCGCTGTCTGCCTCTGCAGATGTGTCTGTGGACATGTAGCAGACATGCCTCAACACTGAGTGCATGGAACATTGTTTATCTTCTGCACCGAAGTGGGTCCCTATGTATCTTCTTGCGATGTCTTGCTTTCAAATACCTAGGTTGGCAGGAGCTGGGGCAGACGACGATGGGAGCTCACTCCGTCCTGCGGCACTCGGGTCTCGAACTCTGACCTTCCAGTCAGTGAGTTCAGCGTCTTAACCGCTTGAGCAAGTGCAGTCCCTTTCTAGCCACCCAAGAAACCATCTCTCTCTCTCCATATTCTGCTTCTTTTGTGTCTGGATCAAACCCTGCCCTGCCCTAAATGAAGCCACTTCCTCCACTTTGTCATGTCATTAAACCCAAGTCCTCGTCCGTGCAGCATTTCTGGCAGAAACCAGTAAACCAGCAAAGAAGCTCAGGTGTGACCAGGAGTCTCCGGTTCTTGTTGCTGAGCTGCGTCCCCTCCGCATCTTAAATAGAGCCCAGCTATTCCAAGAAAGCCCTACTCGTGTCCCAGGCAGAGGAGCCAAGCCTGTGTCTTTTTGCCCCCACCCCCCCCACCCCCATCCAAACAGGCCGTGTGGGTTGACTCGACAACACAATGGCATCCCTTTTTGACGGCCGCCTGTGACTCAGCAGCATACAGCTCACCACAAAAGGCTGCACCCCCCCCCGCCCCCCAAAGAGGCATCCCATTTGGGAACAGTCTTGTTCAGCGGCATTCCTGGTGGTGGGCAGGGCAGGGCGAATGCCTTGGCATGGAAGGAGGGAGGGAGGGGGTTTGTGGGACTGAGGTGCCAAGGCAGGAGGCGATAATGTATTCTAGTTACTGGCATTGACTGGACTTTTGACTGCCTTGGTAGGAATCCCCCCCACCCCCACCACCCACCCACCCACCCCAAATGCCCAGCCCACCCACATTGTTGCCAGAATAACAAAGCGCTCGGGCGGCAATTCTCTTCGGAATCACATTCCGAGCAGGAGCTGAGGTTCTTAGACCAGGAGTTCTCAACCTTTTCAAGCCATTGGGGGCCATTGGGTTACGCTTCGGCGGCCAGATGGCCATTTTTACCCTGCCTGGTGCACATGGCATTTCCAGGTGTAGCAGAGGCGGTGTGGGGCCACATGAAATGGTGTTGCATGCCACATCCGTAGGCTGAGAACCCCTGTTCTAGGCAGCCTGTCCTTGGAAGAAGGGGGACCGCTGTAAGGGGTGGTTGTGTGTGTGTGTGAGAGAGAGAGACTCTCGGCAGCATCCACATCTCTCCTGGGATTTCCAGAGGAACTCGTTCTAATTAACAGCCAGGACTTCAGCTTGCTCTTCTCTTCCCCCCCCCCACCCCATCCTGACCCACTGCAGTGCCTCCTGGGACAGACTGGACCCATGGAAGGGGCTTCTGTTTTCCTCTCAAAATAAGAGATGATCTCTCGATCTCTCTCGGGAGAGATGACCAATTGTGTGTTGCATCTTCAGCTGTTCTTTCCGGCTTTTTTCCTGGCTATAAAAAGGCCAGAGCCCAAATGCTCTCTCTGGGTCGGGGCCTTCCCTTCCCTTCCCTTCCCTTCCCTTCCCTTCTTTCTTTCTTCCTTCCTTCGAGTGTCTCACATGAGCAGCTGTCATTCAGCCCAGGCGGCTTCAACATCTGCCACAGCCATTCAGAGGCAGAGAAGTCTGTCTTTAGGAGAGGCATGCAGGGCTTGCCAGTCTAGCCAGTGGTCGGGTGGGGCAGGGGACCCACCTTCCCAGGGAGCTGCAGTGATAACATTCGGTTCCCTGCAACTCTTCAATGGGTGGCTCTGGGGTTAAGAAGCTCGCCTTGTTAGCTAGAAGGTTGGCAAGTCAGCAGTTTGAGACGCGGGTACTGCATGGCAGAATGAGCCCCCGTCTCTGTCCCAGCTCTTGGGGACATGAAAGGGAGGCTCATTCGGGCGTGCCCTGAGCAGAGTTTCTCCCGCAAAAATCCTTTCAACCCGGAATAATTTCTGACACTAAATTCATTATTAAGGGTGATGATTGGTGCAGGAGGCTGGAGTCATGACTCCTGAGTAATTCTGAGTCATGACACCTTCTATATTAAGGAACATTTAAATTAGGACTCCTCAACCTTTTAAAGCCATTGGGGGCCATTGGGTCACGCTCCCTCAGACAGCTTCAGGGGCCGGATGGTCATTTTGCCCTTCCTCCACTACATGGCACTTCCGGGTGTGGTGGAGGTGGTGATGGGGCCCACATGAAATGGTGTTGTGGGCCGCATCCGGTCCATGGGCTGCAGGTTGACAATCCCTGATTTAGACCAACGGGTGGCCTTCAAAGGCTTTCTTACACACACACTCCAGGGAGGCTTGTTCTTTTGAGCACTCTTTAGGCCCCTTTGACGCCCGCCCACCCGTCCATCCATCCATCCATCCATGCACACGCTTTTAACTTTCTCCTGCCGTCGTGGAGCTGAAGGAACAGGTGGCTTGGCTTCTAAAGGTCTTGTTTTAAAAGCAAGAGGCAGAGAGTTCAAAAGTGGTTAGGAAATAAGTTGTTTTATTAGCTTATAAAGGAGGTCAGAGTAATCGGTGCCAGGTGGTTCCCACGCTGGCTCCGTTGCAGAAGGCACTGGGGGCAGCCTTTAAAAAACACCTAGCTTCACAAGGACTTGGGCTTCTGGGAGTTGAAGTCCAAGAACAGCTGGAGTGCCAAGGTTCGCTGCTCTGGAGCGAACACATGTTTCCATGGTCAGGATGAGAGGCAGTCGCTCTCACTGAAAGGAACATGCTTAGAATCTACCAGGGGGGGGGGGGGGTTAAAAGGGGTGAAGAGTCTTATCTCAGCAAAGCTTTGGATTTGTCAATTTTTCCCAATGGGAAGGTGGTAGCTAGAAAAGTACAGGTGGTGGTGGTGGTGGGGAGACCATGTAGGGAGGGGAAAGAATGAGCCCCATTGTTGTTTGCCTGCCTGTCGTGCTTTGCTTGCCTAGAGCAAGACCCAGGCCTGAAGGGTGAGGAGGTGTGTATTCAGTGGTCTTCCTTCAAGAGCTGGCCAGACTCCAAGCCTGGGATCTCCCCTTCTAAGTGTGGCAGGACAGGCATGGCCTCCGCCTCAGTATCTTTTCTCCCTTTCATGCGAGCCTTCCTCTCTCGGGCCTTCTCCTCCTCCTCCTCTGGTCCTTTGGGATCCAGGAATTCCTCCTCAGGAAATAGATAAATGACTTTTCCGGTCCTTTGTGCTTCCTCGCTGGGTGGCAATACTTCAGCCCCCGTAGAGAGACCCTCCGTCTCCTCTCGGTGGGGTTCCTCCTGGGTGACGGTCCCCTTCCTGACGCACTCTCCTGCAAAGGGCCTGCGGTGGTATTCCGTGCCGCTCGGAGGGAGGCCACCAAGGCCATTCAGCTCCAAAGCCTTGGTGAAATCGGATAAGCTTGGGTCTAACTGCAAACCGTTTGTGTCACTTGCAACCCACAGGGGATTGGATTCAGTTGGGTCTTGGAAGGAGGAGGAAGAGGAGGAGACATTTGGGACCTCTTCCAAAACCTGGGATTCCCCAACCTCTGATAAGGGGGCAGAATCAGAGGGAGGCTTTTCTTCTAGGGGGTGAATTGTCTCTCCTGCCCCTCCTGCCACAGAGAGCTCTGCTTCCGCACGTTCCTCGGCAGCTTTGATCAACTCTTGGTTAAATTCCAGGGCTTGTGCTACAATTTCCAGAATATCGGCCTCTTCCGTGCTTCCTGCCTCTGCGGGTGCCTCTGGGAAGTCTTTACTACCAGGAGGGGATTCAAGCAGCTCTTCTTCCTCTGTTCCGCAGCTTCCTGGCTGGGAAAGTGGCTGAGATCCGTGGACCTCTAGCAAGCCTTCCTCCCGGCCGGCTTCACAATCTTTGGATTCGGCGGCATCTCCTTCCAGCACAATTTCTCCCAAGTCGGCCATGCTGGTCAGAGGAGAAGCCTTGTAGGCGCCACTTCCGCCTTCCGCCCCCCTTCCGCCACTCTGCCCCAGTGGCCTCCCATCTTCCTCCTCACGGCCACTTTCCTCGGGGTGATGAGCATCTAGGAGATCTGCTGGGGAAACGCTGCCCATGGCGGCCAAATCTGTGCCATCATTTCCTTCCTCGTGGGCCTGACCTAGAGGCTGTTCGCTACTTTCCACAGAGGAGGTTTCTCTGTTGAAAGACTGTTTGTCAGACTCTGCAACCCACAGTTCAGGGCCCTCTACGGATCCCTCTTCCCTCCTTGGCCCTTCCAGGTCCGTTGTGTGGAAGTCTTGGCTTTCATGGGAAGGGCCTGCCTTTCCAGCCTTGGTTTCTTCCCATGGGGTGGAAGCTTGTGGAAGCTCCTGTGAGTCGGGAACTACGACCTCTGCGTGGCCTCCGCCCTCTTCCTCCGTGGCCTCCTGTTCTTGGGCATTTCCTCCCAATGGGGGGCTGTGTAGCCTCTCTCCCTCCAGCCCTGGCGACGCGCAGCGGCCTTGGGAGGAAGGAGCCTCCTGGCTCTCTGGGAACCTTTGGCTGGTCCCAGCCGCCCCCCACATCTGCTCATCGTACATGTGCAAGGGCGTGTTGTCGGGCAACGTTTCCTCCAGCAGAATGTGCTTCCTGCTTCTGAGCTCCTCCTCCCCAAGGGCGTCCATCTCACAAGGGGGGGCCTCTAAAGACCCAAGGGACTCCTCAGAGCCGGCATTGTCCCTTGCGAACGCATGGCCGCCTCTACCCTTGTCCTCTTCCGTCGCTTCCAGATAATGGCTGTGTGTTCCTGAAGGCGCCTGGGGCTCTTGGCTGACTGGGGCTTGCCCAAGGAGTCTTGTTGTGTCTTGGCTGTGGAAGTCCTCCGCTTGCCCTTCTTCTTTTGCCACAAGTGCATCAGTCATCCTGGATTCTTTGGCTGCAGAGCCCTGGGGTGAGATTTCCTCTCCCTCCAGGTTATTTGCCTTGGGGGCCCCTGTCACTTCTCCCGTCTCCCATGTGTCCGTGGCCTCCTCTCTTCCCGTGGCTAAAGCTTCCATGCCCGTTTTGGAATCTTCTCCTAGAATGTCACTCTCAGCCACAGGAGGAGAAAGCCCGGCCACGTCTTCTTTTCCCTCCTCCTCCTCCTCCTCCTCCTCCTCCTCCATCCAAGGTTGCTCCTCAGAGTTACTGGAAGCTTCTCCTGCCTGCTCTTGTTCACAACCCTCTTGGCCCAGAATGTTCTCATCCCGCACGAAGGCAACGTCTGGCTGGCAGGTCGCCTCCTCTTGTGAGCTGAGCATCTCTATGTCAGAGGAAAACGCCTCTTCTGCCGGATCTTCATTTCCCAAAGTACTCTTCTCTTCTCTCTGGAGATCTTCAGCACCAATAATCTCCGCGCCTGAGAAACTTGTCTTCTCCGTTGTAGGCTCGTTTCCCAAATCATTCTCTTCTTGGGGGAGCTCTTGCACACCTGTGACACCCTCTTGTTCTACTGTCTCTTCATTCCTTATGTAAAGAGGTTTGTGTTTGCTAGACTCCACACTTGACACCACACTTGCCTTGTCTGTTGTATCTTCGTCTTCCAAATTCTTCACTTCTCGATGGAGACCTAGGTCCCCAATATTCCCCGTGCTTGAGAATGCCTCCTCTTCCTTTGCAGTTTCAGCACCTCCTAAATGGTTCTCTTCTCGGTGGAGAGCTTGGCCTCCGATATCCTCCACAGCCAAGGAACTTTCCATGTCTATTGAATCCTCATTTTCCATTTCATTCTCTTTTTCCTGGAGATCTTTCTGCCCAATCGGCTCCATGTCTGAGAATCCTTCTTGTTCTGGAGTATCTTCACTTCCCACATGGTTTTCCTCTTTGTGAGGAGTTTTCTGTATGCCGGTCTCCATCTCCGAGAACCTCTCCTGTCCCGTCGTATCTCCATTTCCCAATTTGTTTTCTTCCTGGAGATCTTTCTGCCCAATCTGCTCCACCTCTGAGAATCCCTCCTGTTCTGCTCTCTCTTCTTTTTCCAAGTTATCCTGTCCGTTGTGAAAAAGGGGAAAGTCGTGCCTCTTGGCCTCTTCTTCTTTCGCATTTGAGGCGCTTCCCCTCTCTGCTGCGTCTCCCTTTCCCAAAGGATGCTCTTCTTCGTGCCTGGGAATCTCCTCCCTCTTCTCTGCCTCATCCTCTTCCGTCCTGCCGCCCGTGACCCTGACCTCACCTGCCCAGGTGTTTCCTTCTCCCCTTGCCTCAGGGGTTTTATCTCTCGAGAGGGTCTCTTCTTTGGGTCCCAAGAAGGCTCTCTCTTCTTCTTCTTCTTCTTCTTCTTCTTCTTCTTCTGCCTCTTCTTCACCTGCTAAGGCAGAATCGCTCTCGCAGAGCGGCCGACCGTGTTCCTGACGTTCTCCCTGCGCCACTGGCCGAGGGAGCAGCTCTTGACCGCTTGATGACGTGGTGTGGCTGAGGGGTGACTGTTGGTCCAGGGCAATCCCTTCCTCCAGCCCACGGTCACTCCCTGCCATTTCTGCCAGTGAGAGCTCCTTCTCACCCTCATCCTCTCCTTTGGAGGGTGCTCTCTTTTCCTTTTCCTCCTCCTCCTCCTCCTCTGACAGATGAAGCGGTGATTCTGTGCCCCCCACCTCCAGGCCTTCCTCCTCTCCTCCTCCTCCTCCTCCTCTTCCTCTGCCCTCCATCTCTTCCACAGACCCACCTAGGGCTCCTCCTGCGTGGGGGTCCCTGGGGCTACTGGGCTGCCCGCTTTCCTTGTCGGCCTCCTTCCCCAGCTGGCCCTGTGGCCCAGGAGGGGGCGTGTGTGTTTCTTCAGGCTCCTCCCCCTGCTCTACCTTCAGGGGCGCAGGGGGCTCCTCAGTTCTGGGCCCCCCACCCTGTTCTGAAGGTCTCGCCTCTTTGCCCACCTCCATCTCAGCAGCCAGTGGGTCAACCCCTGTGGCTGTTGCTTCCCTGCCCCTCTCTTCCTTTGGAAATCCTCTTTGTAGGGAAAAGGCCGGCTCTGTCTCCTGGGACACCCAAAGCCTTTCCTCCTCTTCCTCCTCCTCCTCCTCCTCTTCTTCTTCTGTCCACTCTGGATAGCTTTCCTGGCCACCGTTAGCTTCAATTGTGTGCTCAACACCTTTGACCTCCTCCTCCTCCTCCTCCTCCTCCTCCGGCCGGTCAGTGGGTTGTTGCCTGTCTCTCTTTTGGCCTTCAGGCACCACTTTCTGTGCTGCTCCCTCAAATTCCTGCCTGCTTGGAGAGGAAGGCTCTCTAGTTCTCTCTTCCTCCTTGGAAGGGGAACCCTTCGGTGTTTCACTCCTAGGGAATGAGTTGGGCTCAAGGCCGGTCTTTTCTCCGTTGACTTCTGTTGCTGCCACGTCTAAGGTTTCCGTCACCAGCTGTGTCAGAGAAGGCATGTCATGGGCTGCTGAGGCTTCCTCCTGAGGCTGTTCCTCCTCCTCCTCCTCTTCTTCCCCTTCTGGATCTTCTTCAGCCTCCCTTGGGGTCGCCTTGTCCCCACCTTCGCCTTCTTCCTGGCTCCTTCGTCCCGTGCTTGAACCAGAGCCGTCTTCCGAGACCTCTCCATTGACGTGGCTGAGGAAGTTTTGCCCTGGAGGGAAGCCATGGAAGAAGGACGGAGAATCTGTTTCCGTTTCCGTGGCCTCGGTCAGCTTGTTCTGCTGGGACAAGCCCAAGGGGAAGGTTGCGGCGGCCTCAGTGAAATCCGGGACGTCCGTTGGATTCAGTGCAATGTCAAAAGTTTTAGAGGGCTGCGACTGAAGGACTATGTTTGCTTTCTGGAACTCTCTAGCCACGGGGCTTCTGCCGCTCTTGGGAAGCGTGGAGGCCAGATTTGTGGCAAAGGACTCTGTTCGGCTCTTGAGTAACCAAGGCTTCCCCTTCGGCGTGCTGGTGGGGCTCGGCTTGAAGTCCCGGGATCCAAAATACCCTCTGCCTAGAGACGCCGCTTGCAGTTTGCTGTGACTTGCTTCAAACGTTGAATCTGCAGGTGGTCACAAAACAAGAAAATAGATAGATAGATAGATAGATAAGATAAATCTTTTTTGTCATTGTCCTGCACAGGCTGTCGTTAACTCAAGCTGTAGGCTAAGAAACCAACGCTAGGATCGTCCAGGCTTCTAATGAGTTAATCCAGAGGTGGGCAAGGAGTGGGAATCCATTAGGTCAGGGGTGCCCAAACTACGGCCTGTGGGCCGGATCCTGCCCCCAACGCCAATTCATCTGGCTCATGCCACCCTCGTCCCTCGTGGACATAAAACGCGCCCATAAACACGTTTTGTTTCCAGGAGCGACGAGGGTAGTGTAGGATGGATGAATTGGCGTCAGGGGCTGGATCCGGCCCACGGGTCTTACTTTGGGCACCCCTGTAATAGGTGATCTGCACTAGACCACCAAAGGCCAAAATAGCCAGGCACACAGGTTGGCCGTCATGGCCCTAGCTGCCGTAATCCTCACCCACTTCCCTATGTGGTGAGGAGAAAGCAGCCGGGTTTTGAGAGTCCTGCAGATGACTCCGGTGCGCATTCCTTCTCTTTTCCTCTCCATAATTAAAACTAATGACATGTTGGCCTGACACACAAAGCGCCCTCCCTCCCTTCGACGTACCTTGGAGACCGCTGGGGAGCTTGAAGCTGGTCGGTGGCAGCTGCAGCCGCGTGCTTTCCGTTTCTAGAAGCGTCCTGAAATATAGAACAGCCATTTGGGGTTGTGCAGGCCAGGAGCTCCCAACCTTTTTACGCCATTGGGGGCCATGGGGTCACGCTCCCTCAGGATAGCTTCGGGGGGTGGGCGGCCATATTGCCCTTCCTCCACCACATGGCACTTCCTGGTGCCCCCAGCATGTTGTTGGGGGCAAAATGCAAATGAACTTGTAGATTGACCCAAGGGTGCAGTAAGTGCTTGTATGTGGCAGTGTGTAGACATGTGCTTGTCTTGCTTTAGCCTCCCCTTTGAAGTGGGCTCCTGCCCAGGACAGGGCAGCCCCTCGGGTTGTCTTTGCCCCCTTCCTTCCTACCCACCCACCCACCCATCCCCCTTCTCCTGGGCAGTGTGGCTGGTGCTGTCAGCTTGAAGCACTCTGGCTGGCCTTGGGTGACATCATGGCTGGCCTTGGCCTCGGGTTCCCCCCTCTTTCTGCACACAGGGCCCCCCTCATTCTCATGCTAATGCTGCCGCATGCCTTCCTGCCCTACTTTTGTTGGAGACCCTCTGGAAGGAGGAGGAAGGGGCTGGGTGGGAGCCAGAGGACCCTCCCTGTTCCCAGGGTAGGAAGGATCATGGGGGGAAAGGGCAGAGAGAAAGAGGCACGGCTGCAGAGGGTACCAGAGGCAAGGCCTTCCCCTTGTGGTGCGTCTCCAGTTGTGGGGGGCTTTGGTCCACTGAATGTGGTGGTGCCCAGGGAGTCCGCCTGAAGCCTGAATAATGGGGTTGGTCTTGAAAGGACCCCAGGACTCTCGCTCTCTTTCCTGTGACAAGCCACCACAGGCCTCCTCCTCAGAGCCAGCCTTGTCGTGGATCTCTTGTGCATGGAGAGGAAGGTGCCATGCTCGAGTTTTGCAAAGGCTGCTTGGCTTTCCTTTGGAGAGAGCGGCTGGTTTGCCAAAAGAGCAACAGCGGTGTAGCCCAGATGTTCTGCTTCTGGATGGAAGCGGCTGGCAAGGGGCCGGGGGGGGCAGGAGGTGGGGCGGGGGAAGGCCATGGGGCCCTTGGCCTCCTCCATGCCTTTGCTCCAGAGGGAGGGAGCCAGACCGGCAGCAAGCGTTGGGTTTCCTCACTCACCTGTATGTGGCCACTTCAAGGCTGAGGGACATCTTGAGATGCATCAGCTGCTGGCGGTCTTCCAACACCTGGGCAATCTGGACCCTCAAGGACCGCTTCTCCTCCTCCAGAGACTCTATGGCCAGCTGTGGAAGAAGGAGGAGGAGGAGGAGGAGGAGAAACCTTTGCACATCAGGGCAGCCATGCTTCTGCTGCTTCTGCTTCTTCTTACCTGCCTCTGAGCTCTCCTCCTGGCTCCCCTGGGACCCAAAGGGAGCCTCTGTCTGTCTGTCTGTCTGCCTCCACCCATCCTTTGCCTTTCTGAGAAATTGGGGTGGCCATGAAGGTCCTTTGCTCAAAACCCTCCTCCTCTCTCCTTTAGGCATAAATAAGAGGCAAGACCCCCAGACAGCCGGAGGGAGGGACAGAGGGCTTCATGCACAGTAAAGTGACACCCGGACAGTGGCCATGTCGGTGCTGAAGAAAGTGAACAGGCAACCCTCTCCTGGGATGAGCCACCCCCTTCTTAAGCCTTACCCTCATTGTCCATCCTCCCCCCCCATGCCCCCCACGACACCCCCATGTTCATGTACAACCTAAACCCAGCCTGCCACTCTCAGATCCACACAGGTAGCCTAAATATTTCTCCAAGACCTTCACAAGTGATGACGCCTGAAACCCGCCTTCCCCAAGCAGGGGATCCTTCTCATGGATCCTGGACCACAAATCCCATCCCGGCCCACATTCCTGGCTCTCTAGATCGGGCATCTGCCGGGTAGGGAAAACTCTTTTCTCCGATACACATAAGCCACACAACAGGCTTCTTTGAGGGAAGACGGCGGGTGTAATATTGCTAAGAGTAACGTGAGGCTAGGAGAGTTATTTTAAACTTCACCTCCATGAGGAGACCCAAAAAACCGGTGTGTGTGTGTGTGTGTGTCTGTGTCTGTGTCTTTAGCGCTCCATCCATCCACTGTGCGGAGGAAGATGTGCCTTCCTTGCGTAGTGGCTGAAGAAAGGGGTGTGTGGTGACATTGGGCGGCTCTCAGTCAGCCCGTCCTGGGGAAGCAGCAATGAGTCCGTGCCTTGAGAAAGCCTTGACCAGTCACACGCGCACGGGGCAATGAAAAGTGGGCAGGCTTTGGTCGGGCTACTGTAACGCATAGCGCCAGGGGCCCTTTCCTCATAGATAGCCACACCATCCCTCTCAACACCTCCACGATGCCCATCATGGTGGAGCCTTCCTGAGCTCATGGCCCCTGAAGCTGGGGGATGGCCTTCCTCTTGCTCATGGCCATTGAAAAAGGAACAGCAAGGGGGGCCCCCTCCCCACTCCAAGGGGCTGCAGTGGCTCAGGGGTTAAGGAGCTCTCCTTGTTAGCTGGAAGGCTGGCAATTCGGCAGTTCGAGAGCTGGGTGCTGCATGACTGAATGAGCGCCCGCCTCTGTCCCAGCTCCTGGGGACATGAAAGGAGCCTCTTTCGGGCGTCCCCTGAGTGGAGTTTCTCTCGCAAAAATCCTTTCAACCCAGAATAATTTCTGGCAACAAAATTAGTATTATTATTATTATCCCCACTCCTTGCGGAGACCACCCATGGTCTAATCCAAGGGTGCCCAAACTTTTCGGGCCGCAGGTCGGACATGGGGTTCAGTGGGCTGATCACATGGTTCCTCCCAATCTGTTTAAACTGCCATGTTCTCTGATTAAAGCAAGGGTGCCCAAACTATGGCCCCCGATGCCAATTCATCCGGCCCACACCACCTGCGTCTCTCCCAGAAGCAAAACATGCCCATATGGGCATGTTTTACCTCCGCTTCCGGGAACGATGAGGGTGGCGTGGGCCAGATGAATTATAGGGAGCTGGATCTGGCCCCTGACCCGTAGTTTGGGCACCCCTGGTCTAGTCAGCCGTCCCCCCCCCCTTCTCTGTGCTAAAAACCACCAGGAATGAATCGGAGAAGAGGGGGCGACGGGTCTCTGATTAGGAGACCATGAGAGAAAGGAAGGGAGGAAGGGAGCCATCCACATCTCAGACATGCCAAGGTACAAAGGCAGAAACAGATGTTACAGGTGGCCTGAGAATTAAGGCTAAAACTTAGTAAGTCTCCCAAACTCCTCCCAAGGCAAGGCAGCTCCTTTCCAAGAGAAAGAGACGCCAGCCGTGACCTTCCTCCTCCTCCTCCTCCTCCTCCTCTTGGGCACCCTCGGCCTGCAGGGTTTTTCCCTCCCTCCCTCTCGCCCGCCCACCTGCACAGACTCTTTGGGCACATGCCTCCTGCGCTGCTCCTGGCACACCACCCACCTGCATCTTCTGGGCTTGCCCGTGCTGCTGCTGCCAGTCCTGGGCCAGGCTCTCCTCCAGCATCTCCTTCTGCAGTTTGAGGCCGGAGAGTTGGCTCTGCAGGTGCTGCAGGTGCCGCTGGCTCTGCCGCTGGCCCTCGGTGGCCTTGCGCAGGCGCTCCTGGGCCTGGCAGAGCGAAGCCTCCAGCTGGCAGACCTCCGCCTGGTAGGTCTCCACCGCCCCTTTCCAGAGGCTGGAGAGGCGCTGGGCATAGTCCTCCACCTCAGCCTGCGGGAAGGACCCGGCTGGGGCTGGGGCTGGGGCAGCCCGGAAGCTCTCCAGGCCCCAGGCGGCTGCGGCCAGCTCCTGGTCCAGGGCGGCCAGGTCCTCTTGGTGGCCTTGGACCAGCGCCTCCACCTCTCTCTCCAGCTGGCCGGCCTTCTCCCTCAGCCACAGCTGAGCCCTCTTCTCCTCCTCCAGCTCCTTCTGGCCCAGGGACAGGAGCCTCTTGGCCTCCTCCTGGGCGCCGCGCTCCTTCTGGCACTGGCCCTTGACCCGCTGGACCTCCGCGTAGAGGCTCTCCCTGGCCAGTTCAGCCAAGCCCTGCTCCCGGAAGGCCTGGTCCAGGGCGGCCCTCAGGGCGGCCACCTCGCCCTCGTAGCGGCTGCGCCAGGGCTGCTTCTCCTGGGGTCCCACCCGCAGCAGCCCCTGGATCTCGGCCTTCAGGAGCTCGTTCTCCTCCTCCAGGTACTTCACGCGGTCCAGGTAGGCCTCCAGGCGCTTGTTGAGGTCCCACATCTGGAGGGATTCTTCTCCCAAGGAGCCTGGCCCCAGTAGGCTCTCCATGGCCCAAGGAGCCCCTCTGGCTTTGCTTTGGAGAAGAGAAGAGGAGGAGGAGGAGGAGGAAGAGCACCAGCAGCAGCAGCAGCAGTGATGGAGGGAGACTCAGAGCCCCTTGGCCAGGAAAGCAGCGAAAGCCTCCGGCAACGAGTCTGGGCTGCTATTCATACAGAGGGGGAGGAAGGAGGAGGAGGCCCCTGAGAGAGAGAGAGAGAGAGAGAGAAAGAGAGAAAGAGGGGCTGGCCTTAATCCTCCCCACCCCTCTCCTCCCTCCCTCTGTCTGTGGGGAGAGGAGAGCGGCTTTTCCTGGCAAGCTCTGCCCCACGGAGAGTCCCTCTAGGAGCAGCTTCAAGATCAGGCACCGCTATGACACCCCCCCCCCCCCCGCAGTTCCCCCCAGGAGGTACCAAACCAAAGGGAAGACTTCATCCTTCTGTCTGTCGGTGGCAGAAGGGTCTTCTCCCCCACCCACCCCAAGGATTCAAGACATGAGAATTCACACCCACACACACGGCAAACTCACGCCAGTCTGGTGCAGCTCTTGCACACCAGCTCCTAGTTTGGATGGGAATGGACGCATGCTTGGACGCAGGCCGGCGGCTCATTCTCCCCGTATAAAAGTGTGCGGACTGAATTTAAGGGGCTGGCAAGGGCCATTGAGAGAAGAGAGGAGCAGGAGGGTCTCCAAAGGAGGGAGAAGCCCCCCCCTACCCTGACCCCCACCCCTGACCCCCCATGTCTGGCTGTGAGTTTTCTGGACAGTCTCACCCAGGAGGACTAGCCTAGCAGGGTAAAGCCGAGTCAAAGGCAGACTGCGCCCTTGTTGTGTGAGAGAAGGACCCTAAAAGGAGCAGCTGCTGCCCTAGGTGGGTGGGTCTGGCCTGAGAGACCCCAGACCTCGGCTCCCGTGGGGCCCCAGCAAGAGGCAAGGCCAGAATGCCCCCAAAGCCCCCCACCCCTGCTGCCCCTGAGGGTCATTGCCCTCAGCGTGACACAGCCACCCACCCCCTGGGGTCAAGCCATAGGTTTCTCCCATTTTGGGCAAGGGCCAAGCGAGCGATTGAGTGCTGGATGCTCCTGGCCACCCAGAGAGAAGCCACTGTGGCTCCCCTTCGTCCCTTGGGCAAAAGGGGCAGGTAGTATGGAAGTGGCAGCGGAGGAGGGCAGGGGTGGTGGTGGTGGTGGTGGTGAGCCCACAGGCAATGTCCCCATGGTGATGCCCCACCCGTGCGCCCTGGTGTGGAAGTCTCGGGCCATGGGAGCATCAGCATCAGCATCGGCAGCAGCATCCCTTCGGCTTGAAACCTGGCCATTGGGCTCCCTCTGGCGGGAGGCGCTCCCCAGCACAAGGCTGAGACACTCTTTCCCTGCTGGCCGGCCGGCCGGCCCATTCCCTCCCCTCCCTGTGGCTTCCTTCTGCCCTTGGGCAGCAACGCATGCCCTGGCCACCCACACACACACACACACACACACACACACACACACACCCCACCGTCAGAGATGGGGAAGGGGCAGGAAAAAAGAATGAGTAGCTTTCCCTGCCTCTTCCTCAAGCGGGATCCAAACTCTGTCCCTTTGGGGGCACTTTGGCTTCCTGAGCCACACGGGCCACAACATCTGGCTGGCCTTTTGAACTCTTGGTCTTCACCCCCATTATTGCAACAACAACAACAACAACACCTTGCCTGCTGGAAGGGTGCTTGTTGTTCTACTGAGCTGAATGATAGGAGTCCATATTAGACCCGGTGGCAGATTTGCAGTCAGAAAGTGATCAAGCATTAACCAAGAGGCTTTTTTGTTTCTGGTAGTGCAGCGCTCCGGTGTCTAGTCATGCCTGCCACGTGTCCATGGGAAACATCTGCAAACACAGACAGCGCTGGCTCTTTGGCTATAAACAGAGATGAGTACTGAACCCTAGAATCGGATACGACTGGATTCTGAGCAAGGGTGAGCCTTGACCTTTACTATATTATAGATGTACAGTATGTTGTTTTTTTTAAACCTGTTTTTCATGTGTGAGTTTTCTGAAAACCTCCTACACGGGTGGGGTATAAATATAATAAAGTAAACTAAACTAAACCAAGCCTTATCCTGCTTCCCTTCAGGGCTGTGGGAGCCCCTTGCAAATGAAGCTCCGAGGGACTGGGCCACATCCATCCTAGGGTGGGCTGGGTATGTTTTGGTCCTCCACTGATGTTGTCTTCATGCCTCTAAGGGGCCTCTGCAGTTATGGGGGGGTTCAGGGCTGGAAAGGGGGGTGGCGCTTTCGGGTGCCTGGTCTGGTTTTATTTGTGTGTGTGCGCGTGTGGGGGTGTCAGTAGCCCAAGAAGGGTTGACAGAGACCAGAAGTGCTGCTTTGTGGGGGGTTTTGGGGCACTTTCATGGCTGGCGTGAGTTGAGCAGGGGAGTCCCTTTTGGAAGGGTCCGGGGGGGGGTCACAAGCCCCCCCCCCATCACCAGCAGTGGGGAGGCACTCTGGGTGTTGGCCTGTGTTAAAGGAAGGGGCTTGCAACATTCACACCCCCCCCTCTCTCTCTCAGCACCATATAGGGATCCCTTCTCTTTGCTAAAAGAAAAGTGTGGTTTATTTATCGTGGGGCAATGAGGGTGGGCAGGCAGGCAGGTGGGTGGGTGGGCGGGCGGGCGGGCGGGCATCCCTTGTACAGGAAAGAGTTGTGGAGGGTCTCTTTTGCCATGGTCAGGATTTCCGCACTGGACTTCTTTGCTGCCTGAGGTCAAGCATCACACCCTCCTCCTGCACTCCTGAGGGGGGGCTCCGGCTGTTGCTGTTCTCTCCGCCCTTCTTCTTCTTCTTCTTCCTCCTTCTCCTCGTCCTCCTCCATCTCCCGGGGGGGCACCTGGACCCCGAGCTGGGCTTCCACCTGCCACAGCCTCTCCCTCACGCCCCGAAGCTGCCCCCGCACAGCCTTGATGGCTTTCAGGCAGCCCTGGCAGGTCCGGAGGTCTCGTTTGCCTGGGAGAGGAAGAAGCAGGGCAGCAGCGCTCTGGGGGTCTCAGGGCAGGAGGCCGGGGGTCTCACACACACACACACACACACACACACACACACACACATTTCCCCCCACCCACCCACCCCACTCCCTCCCTCGATCTAGGTTTCAGGCCAGGATTCCCTTGAAGTTTCTTCCCCTAATATTCGGCCGAGGTTTCTGGCTTTCCTGTCGTTTCAGCCTCTGTTATTCCGCACCCTGCACTCTGGGACGCCGGAGAGCAGACCCTTCCCTTCCTCTTTGCGATTCTCTTTCAGGTCTTTGAAGAGTGCCATCATCCTCATCATCCTCTCCCCTTCTCACTCTCTTATTCTCAAGAGGCTCAGTTCCTGCCCAGTTCCTTCCGACTGTCCTCCTAAGTCACAGGGATGGGGAACCTTCATGGCACTCCAGGGGTTTGTGAACTCCAATTCCCAGAAGCCCAAAACCAGCACATTCCCGCAGACTTGGGGCTTCTGGGAGTTGAAGTCCAAGGACACACCTGGAGCGCCATGAAGGTTCCCCATCACCCTCCCAAGGCTTGGTTCCCAGTAGCCTCTGACTTGCTCTGGTTTGTTTGCCTCTTTCTTGAAGTGCCCAGAATTGGACCCAGTGGACTCTAGTTGGGGGTCTCGCTCGTGCTGAATGGAGGGGGACGCGTCATACCCCACGGGTTTGGGAGACTACCCTTCTGTTTCAGGGGGCAAAAGTCCTCCTTCCCTCTCTTCCACCTCCATTAAAACTCTTCACCTGTTCCTTAATCCGACCTCCCACCCGGGCGACTCCTGGGCCGCCCGGTTCGGTTCTGGTCCCCACCTCACCCCCGCCACCTGGAAGGCCATGGCTTCCTTGTTTCATGCCTGCCCGGGGGGGGGCACCTCTCTCTTTTCCTCTCATTCTTTCATCAAGGACTAGTGGGGCATATCAGTGTAAGGCCACTGGTATCCTCGTGGCCCTGTCAGCTGCCAGAGAGGAGAGGGGCAGGGCAGTGACCCGAGGGGCAGGTAGGGAAGCAGGGCAACACCTACGTTCTTGCAGGTGGTGGGCTTGGAGCTCCAGGAAGGTCCCCAAGGCTTCTCTCAGGGCATGCAGGTCCGGCTGGAGGGGAGGCGGGGAAGGTGGGGGTGGGGGGAACAGGTGCAGCGGGAGGGAAGTGCTGGAGGCGATGGAGACCCCCTCTCTGGAGTCCGGGGCAGCCGTGGGTGGCGGCAGCAGCAGCAGGAGGGCCGGAGGCGGCGGAGGGCCTGGCATGGCGGGCGTCTGGTCAGAGACCCCTGCCCGGCAGAAGAGAGCGAGAGTGTTGGCCCAGGAGAAGAGAGGCAGCTCCTCCCTCTGCCCCCCCCCCGCTCCTGCCCCCCCCCCCACACCCCACCGGCTACT
The DNA here is from genome assembly GCA_035047305.1 of Bradypodion pumilum. NCBI lineage: Eukaryota > Metazoa > Chordata > Lepidosauria > Squamata > Chamaeleonidae > Bradypodion > Bradypodion pumilum. The sequence continues at coordinate 542,604 of JAWDJD010000018.1, read as the reverse complement.
TTACCACCAGAGGAGGAGCCCTTGGCAGAGACACCAGGAGGTCTTGGGAGGAGGCCTGGAAGGCATCGAGAGAGGAGGAAAGCAGAGAAACCAGACAGGCCATTCCTGGGATGTTCCCCCTTGAATAGCCCTGGATCCCTTCTGGCGGCTCCTCCTGGGGGGGCTCAGGATTGGGACCTCCAGCCAGGAAACACACACACACACACACACATCCTGGGACACGGCTCCCTGCTTCCCTGCTTCCAGGGGGGATGGGAAAGAGGACACCCCCCACCCCACCCCAGGGTCGCCTTGGCGAAGCACCTGGATCCGGGCCTCGGCGCTGGATCCAGACCTCGATGCGCACCAGCCTCCTCCGGGTGCGGGAGAGTTGGAGGCTGAGGGCCCGGAGGGAGCGCGGGAAGTGCTGGCAGGTGCGCCGGACCTTCAGCTCTAGGAGGGCAAAAGAGAGCCAGAGGCAGAGGAGGGCGGGGGGGGGGTTGCTGTGGGCACCGGTTGCCCCCACCCCACCCCACCCCACCCCACCCCAAGGCAGGTGGCCAGACCGAGGGGGCCGGGACTGACTTACGTCCTTGCAGGTATTGGCTCTGCAGGGCCTTGAGAGCCTCCATCTGCTTCTGTAGGACCTCCAGGGTCTCATCCTGGCCCTCCAAGGGGGGCAAGGAGGGGGGCACCTCCAGAGCTATCCAGTCCCTGCCAGGCGGGGGCTCAGGGGGGAGGGAAGCCAGCAGAGGGGCCGGGGGCTCCAGGAGGACACCTGCGGCTTCTGCAGGAGGGAAGGTGGGGAAAACCCCCGAGGATATTGCTCAGCCTCATGCGCGGGGGTGTGTGCGCACGTGTGTCTACCCCCCACCCCAAGGGTTCCCCCTTTGACAGGGGCCCACCCTCAGCCCCCCTGGGCTCACCATCTGGGGGGTCTTCTCTCTTCCTAGGCCGCCTGTAAAAGGGGAGGGGAGGGGAACACACACCTCTTTATCTCTGGATATCTGGGGAGTGTGTGTGTGTGTGTGAGAAGTGGACTTGATCCACAAAAGTAAAAATATAGCAGTTAGCCTTTAAAGTGCTGCAGGGTCCCCCCTTCCCAGCCCCCCTAAAAGAGAAAGCTCAGACGCCTGCTGCAGGGGGTGTGGGGGGGGCAAGGACACACATGAGCCCCTCACCTTGCCTGGTCTTCATGTCTGGACCTGTTGGGAGAAGGAAGAAAGGGGGCTGGTGGTGGTAGTAGTAGTAGTAGTGGCCATGGCTCAGAGGTTGCCAAGAGAAGAGGGGCAAAGGGGAGAGGAGGGGGGGCCTCCCTCTTTGGCATGGCATCCCTCCCACCCCTACCCCCCCCTGGCACTACCTGGAGGGAAGGCAGGAGAGCCCGCTCCCCATGGCGTCACCCCAGGGCCAGACACCCCACGGGCCGAAGAACCTTCTTAGCAGGTCTCCCGGGATTCCAGGGGCCGTTGTGAGGTCAGAGCCTGGCTCAGGACCGCTTGCGCCGCCTCCAGACCGGGTTGGGTCAGTGCCACACACACACAGGGACAGTGCCACACACACACACACACCCCTTTAAGCCTTCTTGGGCCACAGCCAGCACCCCCACACACACCCTGGACTCCCCAGGGGTAGGATTGGGGGGGGGGCGGGGGGCTGGCTTCTCTCTGCCGAGCTCCAGGTGGGCAGGTGGCTAACGGCTTACCAATACATTGAGTCCCGGCCCCCTGCTAGCCCCTTTCTTTCCAGTGCCCCTTCCCCAGCCCCTGTGGCACAGAGGGCACCCGGGCACACCTGCCCACGAGAATGGGCCTTGTGGTTTCACGATTAGGTGCCCACGATTAGGCTTGACCCTCTTCAAAACCCCGTGGGTATGTTTTGGGCACGCCTGCGCACCATCCTCCCCCTTGCCAGGACTTCTTCTGGGACGGTGGGGCAGGCAGGACTGGGGTGGAAGTGGTCCGCCCTGCAGGGCTGTGACCTGGAGTCCAGGTCCGAGAGGGAAAGGGGGCCAAGGAGGGCCTCTCGGGTCTCCCCTTTGCACTTGAACCCCTGAGGGAAGGCACCAGAGGTTGGCTCGGTGGTGGTGGTGGTGGTGGTGTGCCTGCCTCCCGAAACAGCCAAGGGCATTCTTCTCAGGGGATGCTTCAAGCCTTGAGTAGAGAGACTCTTCCTTCTGCTGCAGGACGTGGTTTTAGTCCCATCGAGGTAAACCTGGGGTGGGGTGGGGCATCTCCACTCCCCCCCCCCCTTCAAGGGCCACGGCGGCTTCTGCTGCTCCCAAGGGCTGGAACCCACCCACCCACCCCCCATCGCTTTGGGTACCCCCCCCGGTCCTTCAGAAGAACTGGCGAGCAAGTGGGACAGCAGCCACTGCTGCCATGTTGAGAGCGGGGGGGGTCTGGAGGAGGCCCTCCACATATATAGTCGCCCTGTAGTCCTCTACCTGCCCAGCAAGCTCAGGCAGCTCAAGGGTACCAGGGCTGTGTGGCCTTGGTCTGGTCCAGTGATGGCCAACCTTGGCACTCCATGTGTTCTTGGACTCCCAATTCCCACAAGCCCAAGTCTCTGTCAATCCACATGGATGGGTTGACTGTGCATATGAGCAGGCGGGCAGGTGCACGCATCGCAGGTCTTACCACCTGGTCTAAGGCTTACCATCGCAGGTCTGGCATGAAGCCCACAGGGGGTCCCAAGGGCTAGAGTGAGGGGTGTGTGTGTGTGTGGGGGGGGGGTCCACTGCATCAGGGGTGAGGGAAGAAGGCTCCTCTTCCTCCTCCTCCTCCTCCTCCTCCAGGGTCAGCCTTCGGGGCCAGGCTGCCTTTCCAAAGGTCCGGAGGGTCCTTCTTTCCCAGAACAAGACGGACAGACTGACGACAAAGGAAGAGATCTAAAAACGGCTCCATAGGGATGTATGTGTGTTTTTTTTAAAAAGGCATTCAACTGCTTTTATTTCAAAGTGGCTGACAAGCATTTTCCCAAACCCTAGAAATTACTAACTCAAAGCGTAAAGACCGGCAAAAACAATCGGCCGGGAGAGAGAGAGAGAGAGAAAGCGAGCGAGCGAGGAGGCCACGGGGAACTTCCTTTCTGCTGCTGTGGATAGGTGGCTCTCTCAACGCCTCCCTCCCTCCCTCCCTCCCTCCCACCCACCCAAGCGGCAGAGATGGCCAAAGACAACCGAAATCTGGTTCTTAGCACCCAGGGAATCCAACAGGTCAGGATGGGGTCCGAGGAGCAGGCAGGCCGGCTGGCCGGTTACAGGCTAGGAGAAAGCAAAAAAGAAACCCCAATCAAACCCCCTAGCCCTTCTTCTGCCTTGCTCCCCCCCTGAAGCCCCCCACCCCACCCCCCCACCTAACCCTGGCCTCCCCCCAAGATCCGATCCCTGGCAGTCAAAGCTGGTCTTACTGGGATTCCTCTCCCCCACCCCACCCCACCCCACCCCAAAATGCCCAGCCAACCTCTTAACTTGCACCAGGAGTTCTCAAACTTTTTAAGCCGGGGGGGGGGGGGGTTGGGGTCAGGCTCCCTCGGTCAGCTTCAGGGGCCGGATGGCCACTTTGCCCCTTCCTCCACCACATGGCACTTCCGGGTGTGGTGGAGGCGGTGGGTGGGGCACATGAAATGGTGTCATGGGCCACATCCAGCCCACAAGTTGAGAATTGCTGCTCTACATAAAGAAGAGGAGGAGCCCACCTTCCCCTGCAGAGAAAGCGGACTGAGCTAGGGAGGAACTCTGGCTGTGGCCCTACCCCTCCTTGTGGTCTCTGCTCTCTTCTTCCTCCTCTTCCTCCTCCTCCTCCTCCTCCTCTTCTTCCTCGGTAGTGACTTTCTCCTTCCCTTCCTCCTTTCCTCCTGCCTTGTCAGAAGCGTCGTCTCCTCCTCCTCTGCCACGGCTGCTGCTGTTCTCTTTCTCCCCTTCAGCCAGGCTGGGCTTCGGCTTCACCCCCACCTCCTTGGGGGCCTCTTCCCGGCCGGCCTTCTGCCCACCCTCCTCCTCCTCCTCCTCCTCCTCTTGGGGCTCCGATTCCTTGAAGCGTTTGGGGGAGGCGTCCTAGGCAAGGAGGAGAAGCCCAGTCTGAAACAGCCTGCCCAGGATCCTCTCCCCTAGACCCCAAGAGGGAAAGGCCCGGCTGGGAGCCAGGTGAGGTGGGCCGGAGGGGCTCTTGCCAGCCTTGGACTCCCGCCCGTCCTGCCTCCTTCCTCACCTGCAGGCCACTCTCGGCTTTCCTCTTGTTCCCGGGGGCCGAGGCCTTCTCCTTCTCCTTCTCGCTGTTCTTCTCCTTGGACTGCTCGTCGATCACCAGGTTGCCTTCCTCGTCGCTGCTTCCCTCGGGGGGGCTGCCCCCTTTCTTCTCCCGGCCCCCGGCCCCCTGCTCCGCTTTGGGGCCTTCTGGGTGGGAGGCCTTTTTCTGGGTGGGCTGCACGGAGGAGGGGAGAGGAGGCCATGGGGCAGGGAGGGAGGGAGGGAGGGAGCACCCCAGGTGGGCCGAGAGACACAGGGAAAGGGGTGCAGGGACCCCCACCCCCACCCCACCCCCCAGCCCTTCTACAGAGCCCAGCCTACCTGGTATCCCGAGGCCTTGACGGTGGGGTTGTTCTCAATCTCCCAGAGGCCTTCGCTGAAGCCTTTCCGCTTGTTGGCCTTGCCAAACTTGCCCTTGCACTCTTCGTACGGGAAAAGGTCTTTGGGGCCCAGGAATGCCCTACAAGAGGGGAGAGAGGGGGGGGCACAAAACCAGGCAGGCCCGGGCTTAAGAAGGCAACCCCTTGCATCGTGTGAGTATCGCATCAAAGGACTGGGGAGAGCAGAGCCCACGGGGAGGGGGGTCAGGGTGGGCCGGAGCAGGTTTGCTAGGCCACTCCTTTGGCACACCTTAGCCCCACCATGGCCTACCTGGCTGGAGGAGAATAAGTGGAAAGGATGGGGGGGGAGGGAAGAGGGCCTGGCACTAGGAATGGGAAAGGCCCCACAGCCCTGAAGTGGGGCTACGCTTGGGGTGCCTGTGTGTGTGTGTGTGTGTGGTCCCCACCCACCCACCCACCCACTCCGCTCTGATAACCAGAGCCCAGGCCGAGACTTACGTTTCGTGGGTCCCAAAGAAGAAGACTTGGTATCGGTTGGAAGCCGATTTCACGGCAGACTCCGGCATCTCATCGATCTGTAGGAAGCAAGAGGAAGGGGGCGGGCGGTTCTCAATCTCTCTCTCTCTCTCTCTCTCTCTCTCTCTCTCTCCTGGGGTGGTGGTGGTGGTGGTGGGGGGGGGGAGAATTTAGCCCCCCACCCCCGGCTTCTTTTTCCCTGGGAGCTTCCAAGGAAGGTCTCGTTCATCTTTCCTGGATGGGGGGACTGGAAAGTTTGCAGAACCCCCACCCCCACCCCCCTTTCCCTTTTGAATTACTATTACTGTATTACTATTATTGCTATTATTAAAGAGAGCCAGAGAAAGAGAGACAAAGGCCTCTGGGGTCCTTCTGTGCAGACAGACAGACAGACAGACAGGCGGGAGGGAGGCAGGCAGGCAGGCAGAGAAGGGTGTGTGTGCATGGGTGTGTGTGTGGTGGGGAATGGCAGGCTGAAGTTGATTCCCTGGAGCTCTCTAAGAGGCCGGCACAAGCCTCCCTGCCCTGCTGCCCAGGGGTGGAGGAGGCCACACTCTGACACCCACCCTGACACACACACACATGCACCCCCAAACCAGGCTGAGAGCAGCAGCTCCCTCCCCCAGAGCTAACCTGGCAAGCTTGGGCTTGGCCAGCGCCCACCGTTGCCACCCAAGCAGGGCCGGGAGGGGAGGGGAGGGGGGGCAGCCCCGCCTGCTGCCTTCTGCTTAGTCATGGCAGTGGTGGCTGCTGCGTCCAGGCAGGGCGATGTGTTTCCTCTTCAATGCCCCCCCGTCCCCCCCCTCCCCGGGCACCAAGAGGGTTTCCTTCCCCTCCCTCCCTAGGCCAGAAGGAAGGGCCCAAGCCAGGGGCAGGACCCCAGAGGCCAAGCGCTGCACATGAAGCCTCAGCCTCCCCACTAGTGGACAGCACCTGGGCGGACTCTGGGTGGGGGTGGCATCTCCTGGGCCCCTCTCCTTTTATCCGGGTATCCCACCACCCACTGGGCTGGCAAACGTCTCCTGCGCACGGAAGGGCTGTGCCAACATGTAAATCAATTTTTCTACCAGCCGTTTTACACGCCTGCCTGGCCTCTGTCACAGCAGATCAGGCCAGAACACTGCGAGCGAGGGGCTTACGTGCGCAAGCATCAGCCAGCCTGACAGGGAGGCCATTGTGTCACGGGGGCTCTTTGCGGCCCTTCCGTCCATCCTCCCACCGCTGTTTGCAGGCACAAAGGCGGGAAGAAGCCACCAGTGTTTCACGTGGCATCGGAATCTCACGTACCCCTGGGATGGGACATGGGAACGGGTTCCCGAGACGGAGGGCTTGGGAATGGCTGCCCACTTACAAGGGTCCTTCCCGGGGGTAGGGGGGGGCGGGGAGTGGAAAGGCATAGCTACACTTATTTCCAGGTGGGCGTAAGAGTCTTAGGTTTCCAAAATGCTCCTGCCTCGTAGCGCAAGGATCCTCAACACAAAATCCATGTTTCTCCATGGAAGCCATCCTCCTTTTAGCCTTCTGCACATGAGCCAGAGGTAAATACCAGAGTCTTACGGCCACGTGGAAGGCAGGTCAGAGCACAGCCTCCACCTTTTCTTAACACAGGCTCTAGGGCTGCGGTGGTTCAGTGGCTAAGAAGCTCGCCTCTGTTAGCCGGAAGACTGGCAAGTCGGAAGTTCAAGACCCCAGGTACCGCATGACAGATTGAGCGCCTGTCTCTGTGCCAGCTCTTGGGGCCATAAAGGAGCCTCATTCGGGCATCGTCCCCTGAGCGGAGTTTCTCCAGCCAAAATCCTTTCAACCCAGAATAATTTCTGACATGAAATTATAATTATAATTATTATTATTAAACACAGGCTCTTGACCACCAAATATCAGGGGCATTTCCTGCTTCAGGAAGAAATGCTCTTCCGACCCAGACTTGTGGAAGTGACCTTGCACTCTCCTTACACGTGTGCAAGAGCTCTTCAATGGCACACCCGGCCTCTAACCTAGCAGGGACTCCCTGGTCAGAAACCCCCTGTGTCCTGGAGTCTGCCAGGGGACAACCTTGAAACCTATACAGTACTTAAAAGGTGAAACCCAACAGTTGTTGAGCCCTCCACATGCAAACCTATCCCTTAAGAGCCCAAGCCTTTCTTTGCCAGGCAATCTGCCCCTCTCCCCACCCCCCCAACCCCACTTGGAGAGAGGAGGCAGAAAACCCAATTACCAAGGGCCAGGGGGAGGATGATGGAACACTCTGTCCACTTCTGGGTGTGCAGGAGGTCAATCTGGGGGGCAGGGGGGAGGGGGCCTACCTTACAGGGATGTTGTGGCATCCGTATTAAGCCTCTTGCAGCTAAAACACACATAACCAGATTTTACCTGGCAATCAGACTTCATGGGACGCAAACCGCTTTTTGAAGCAAAGTTACCAGTGTGTGTGTGTGTGTGTGTGTGTGTGTGTGTGCGCGTGTGAGTCTGTCCCAAGGGTATCAGGGTTGGAAAGTTTAGACAAATCCATTAAATGCAACCCCAATGAAACCAATGGAACAGATTTCCTGGCACGTGACTCTTTGTGAGCTACAGGTAGAGATCGTCTCCACTGCCCCCCCCCCTTCTCTACCTGCCAAGGGGAAAGTTATGAGAGATGCTGAGGGCATGTGGGATAGTGCATGTGGGCAGCTAAACCCGAAGGAAGCCTCTTCTCTCTCTCTCTCTCTCTCTCTCTCCACCCTGCCTTGTCTCCCTTTGTGTGGGGGGCCATGGCTGGCATGGGACCAGGAGGCTACTGTGGCTGCCAGGTGGGCACACAGGCGTAGTAGATCCGGCCACTAAGAATGGAAGGATGCTCACCTTCTGTAACAAAATGGCCAAGGCTACACAGGTTGGCTCAGAATGGAGCCTCCCCTCTGCTGCTCAAGGAGGGAGGGAGACTGGTGGTGGTGGGGGGGGGGGGGAGCTCAGGAGGGGATGTTGGGAGCCATTGCCAAAGGGAGAGCAGGAGGAGGCCCCCAACCCCCCCAACACCCCCCCCCCTCCCCCAGGGGTCCTGAAGCAGCAAGCAGCGCTCAGGGCCAAGAAGAGCCCTGCTCTGGAGGAGGAGGAGGAGGAGGAGGGTCATGTGTGTGGATGGCAGGCAGGCAGGCAGGCAGGCCTACTCCTCTGTGGGGTGGGGGAGGCCCTCCCTCCCTCCCTCCCTTGGCATGGAGGCCAGGCTGGAGGCCTTCTGGGGCATCCCAGGTAGGAGGGCTTGGCCTGTGCCCAGGCAGGGCAGGGGGGCAAAGGTGAAGAAGCCTACTCCCGGGCCCAGCCCTGGGCCTGACGCGGGGTGTGTGTGTGTGTGTGTGTGTGTGGGGGTGTGTGTGTGTTCCCCTCCCTTTGGCCCCCTTGCGGGAGGGAGGGAGGGAGGGAGGGGCGGAAGCTTCTGCCCAAGCCTTGGAGGGGGAGAGAGAGTAAGAGGGCAAAGAAAGAAGCCAAGTGGCTCCGAAAGGGCCAAAGGGAAAGGAAGGCAGCCAGCCAGGCTCTCCCAAAAGAGAGACCACGGGGGAGGGGGGGAGGGAATCCAGAGAGGGCCGATCTCCCCCCCCCACCCCCACCCCCGCGGTTCCCGCAAGGAAGGCCCATGCCCCTCCCCCACCAGGGCCCCCCTCCTCCTCCTGGGGGGGGCGGCCTTTGTGCCCCCCCCTCCCCTCTGGGCACCTGCCTGGCATGGCCTCCTCCCTCCTTACCCGGGCGGGCCAGTGCGGGTAGCCCTTCATCTTGGCGAAGACCAGGTCGCCGCACTTGTACTCGCGCTGCCGGTTGGAGCGGGACATGGCGCCGATGCCCTGCGCGCTCCTCCCTCGCCGGGGGGGCCGCACGCCCGACGCCTCGCTCCGCTGGGCACAAGGGGGGGGGGGTGGGGCGCCGCCGCCGCCGCCTCTTCTTCTTCTTCTTCCTCCTTCCCCTCCTCCTCCTCCTCCGCCGCCGCCTGGGCCGGGTCGCTGTGGCCGTGCGTGTGCGTGTGCGTGTGGGCCACCAGCAGCAGCAGCAGCACCAGCAGCGCTCTCCACCTCCGGCGGGGGGCGAGCAGGCGGGCAGGCGGGCGGACTACAACTCCCAGGATGCCCCGGGCGGGCGACGTCGGAGTCGGACTGAGAGCGGGAAAAAAAGGGAGGCGGGGGGAAGGGAGCGCGTGTGAGCCTCCCCCGCCGCCCCCCCCCTCTCTCTCTCTCTCTGTCTGCACACACACGGGTCACCCACGTACACGTGTACTGTGGGCTTCCCAAGAGCTGCTACTACCACCATATAACTAGGATCTCTCATGCCTGTGTGTGGCTGGGAAAGGCTTCCAGTGGCAACGAGTGCTGTCCCCGGGAGCTCCAAGGGTTTCCTTCCTACCCCACCCCTTTTGCCCCCCCTCCCCCCCCCCATTGCAGGCGCCTCGGGGCAGCTGCTTCTTCCCTCTTTGGCCCCGCCCACCCGGAGCAGCCATTTTGAGACTTCCCGGCGGGCGGCCTCTCTTTTGGGCGCCAGCCGAGCTGCGCCGCCAAGAGGCTGCCGGGAGCCGCGACCTTTGCCCCCTCCTCCCCCTGCCCGAAGGTCGGAAGGGAGGGGAGGAAAGGACTCCGGCTCCCAGCAGGCCCTGCGCGGCAGGATGCTGGGCCCCGCTGGGTTTCCTGGGCGAGGGCTGCGCTTCTGCGTTCCCTGCAGCGGCGCTGGGGAGAGGAGGAGGAGGAGGTGGAGGAGGAGGAGCTGGCTGGCTGACTGACTGACTGACCCTCTCTCTCTTCCACCCGGCCACCGCCATTACTCGCACTCCAGGCAGAGGGGCCGCCGCCGCCGCCGCCGCCTTAGGGCCAGGGGCGAGGGGGAGGGAGGAAGGGAGGGGCCCCTTCCCTCTCGGGCCTTCCTTCCGGCAGGCAGGCAGGCAGGCAGGGGCGGCGTTGCCATGGCCACTCTCCGGCCCTAGCGGGGCAGCGCGGCCTAGTCCGAACGACGCAGCCTCGGACTCGCGTAGGAGGAGGAGGAGCCGCCGCCGGGGACATGTCTCTGGTGGCTTACGCCAGCAGCGAGGAGGAGGAGGAGGAGGAGGAGGAGGAAAGTGACTCAGCCGAGGAGGAGGAAGAGGAGGAGGGAGCCGGAGGGGCGCAGCGGGGCCGCCGGGCCCCCCTTTTCTCCGCGCTGCTGCCCCCGCCGAAGGCCGCCTTTCCCTCCGGGCCCTCCCCGACGCCGCCTCCCTTGTCCGAGGCCGACGACCTCCCCGCCAGGCCCAAGAAGAGGCCGCAGCCCGTCCGGATCGCCGCCCCGCAGCTCCACTCCGGGGAGGTGAGTGAGGAGGCCCCGAAGAAGAAGCCTGGCCCGCCGGAGGGGATGATGGGTTGTGGTGGCCGCCACGGGGGATCCTTCCAGCCCACGAGAGCGGCTCGGGAGGGGCTTCAGAAGGCGGGGAGGAGGAGGAGGAGGAGGCCTGGGTGTCAGTCTGTGTGTGTGTGTGTGTGTGTGTACACTAGTAGGGTCCCCCCCCCTCTTCTCCAACCAACACCCCCCCATGCCTTTTTTTGGTGTGCCCATAGATCAAGAGGGCGAGTGTAAACCGGTGCCCAGTAGCTCCAGGCTTTGATGGAGTCTGTCTCTCTCTCTCTCTCTCTCTCTCTCAGTCAGATTCAGAAGAAGAAGAGGAGCCTTCCTCCTCCTCCTCCTCCTCCTCGGCCAAGAAGAAGCCACCTGCCGCCCAGGTGAGGAGGACACAGTCGGAGGACGCCCTCACCTGACTGCCACCACCCACCCCTCTTGCTCTGAAGGGCTACTGGGCAACTCAGGGTGTGCGTGTGCGTGTGTGTGTGTGTGGGGGGGGGTTGTCCCCCAGTGTGGGTGAGCTGGTGAGGCAGGGCCAGGGCCCTAGAGGCGTGTGGGGTGCTGCTGCTGCTGCTGCTGCTCCTTGGGGTGGCCGCCTTCCATTGCTCCTCATCACACTTGCCACCCCACTCCGGTCTGTTATGGGTCCCCAGCCCAGCCTGGCCTCAGAGAATGGGCACCGGCATGGAAATAATAGCACCCAGGCAGGTAGCTTTCCCCCTGGGGACTGTGGCGGTCAAGGTGCTGAACATTTCAGGCATTTCAAGATGCGACAGAGTGAGCTCCCAGCTCTATCCCAGCTCCTGCTAACCTAGCTGTTCAAAAGCAAGAAATTGCAAGTAGAGAAACAGGCACCACTTGGGCGGGAAAGGTAACATTGTCCTGTGAGCTGCGGTGTCTAGTCATACGCCTGACACGTGGCCACAGAAACACCTGCAGATGGAGGCAGCACTGGCTCTTTGGGAGAGAGTGGAGATGAGCACCAACTCCTAGAGTCAGATACGACTGGCTTTTGAGCAAGGGTGATCCTTGACCTTTCCCTAGCCTTCTTGGCTGAAGGGCAGCCCTTCTGCCAGGCAGTGGCTTGCAGCTGCTTCTCCCGTGTAAGGGGGAAAGGTCCACCCTTCCTTCCCTCCTAGCTCAGGTGTTTCCTCCTGCTTCCCTTGGGAGGGAAAGTGAAAGGAGGAGGAGGAGGAGAAGATGGGGGGGGGCTCTTTCCCTCTCCTTCTCTCTTGGGGGCCAACTGTGGGGCTTCAGTTGTGGTCTCGGACTTCCCTTCCCAGAAGCCCCGGTCAGCAGCTGTGCTTACTTGGGCTTCTGGGCATTGAGGTCTCTGTCGACGGCTGAGGCCACTTGTGGGGGAATTTGAGATGCCGGGGGGGGGGGAGGGAGAGCGCCCCCCCCCCGGCCAGCCTTGCTCTTCTCACACTGCCTCCTTCCCTTCCTCCTTTTCTCACCCTGTCAGGGCCATGGGGAGGGCTGGGGCTTGTCAGCTCTGCTGCCCCAGCCGAAAAACCTGATCACCAAGGAGACCAACCGGCCCCTCTTGCCGTACGTCTTTTCCCGGAAGGTGCCTGAGGACTCTGCAGGGGCCAAAGGGGGTCCGGCCTCCTCCTCGGCCTCCTCACTCAAGCCCTCGCTCCGGTCTGCCTCTGCAGCCGTCACCACCACCCCTTCCCCATCCGCCATCAAAGCGGCAGCCAAACGCTCCACCCTGCAGGTCACCAAGCAGATCACGCAGGAGGAGAACGACAGCGATGAGGAGGTGGCCCCTGGGAACTATTTCTCCCTCCCCGAGCGGAGCGAGCCCCCTACCCTGCCCCCCCAAACGTTCAGCTTCGTGGGAGCCCTCGTGCCCGATGACCTGCCCCCGGGAACGGAGCCCGAGGGCCAAGAGGCAGGTGGCGCCAATGCCCCACTGGAGTTCAAGACGGGCGCCAGCTCTGCCACCCAGGGCTGGGCACCCAAGCCAGGCGAAGACTTCAACCCCCCCTACCCTGGCTACGGTGACGGGGGCAACACTGGCACCTACTATCAGGTGGGTCAACGGGGTGGGGTGGTTATTCTCACAGGCCTCTAGAGTGTGTGTGTGTGTGGGGGGGGGTTGATGTCTGTCTTTGCTCTAGGGGTCAGCTTTGTTGTGGTGGTCAGAGATTCTCTGTCTGGCTTAGAGTTGTATGTGAACTTTCCTTCTGCTCCAGAGTGACCCCCACTTGTGCTTCTTTGGCTGGGCCAGTGCTTGAGGCTGGAGGGAGACATGCAGGAGGGGTGGGGTGGGGGCTTCACAACAGAGGACAGAAAGGGGGGTCTGGTTATGTTGGGGGGCTTTGCTTTTGAGGAGCCCTTTCCCCTTCCTTCCTTCCTTTCTCTGCAGCAGGATTACTACAGCAGTGGCTACTACCAGCCGATGGAGCCGCCGGCCCTGGGGCCACTGCCAGAGGTCAGCCCTGCGGCTGCTACTGCCGATGCTTCTTCCTCCTCCTCCTCTTCCTCCTCCTTCTTCATGGATGATGAAGCGGTGAGTAGCTGCTCTGGGTCCCTTCGGTCAGGCTGGGGGGGGCAAAGGGGGGGCACCCTGGCCTTTGGGGTGGGGGCCCCTGTAGTTCATAGAAGATGCGTGACTGGAAGGCAGCAGGTCAGCAGTTCGAGATACAAGCACTGGATGACGGAGTGAGCTCCTGTTGTCTTCTGTCCCAGCTCCCAGATTTGCCCTGGAGGGAAAGAGCCCCTCCTCCTTTTCTTCTGTTGTCTCTCAGACCCCCCCCCCGACCCCCCCCCCCAGCCACTCGCTTTATGGGCCTCAGAGATCCTGTCAGGAGAAACACTTACTCCCCCTCTCCTCCCCTTCCCGTTTGCCCAGTTCAAGCGGCTGCAAGGCAAACGCAACCGGGGTCGTGAGGAGGTGACCTTTGTGGAGATCAAGGGAGATGACCAGCTCAGCACGGCCCAGCAGTGGCTGACCAAGTCCTTGACGGAAGAGCAGACCAGGAAGTCCTTCAGCAAGGTGAGCGGCTAGAGAGAGGAAGGGGTCAAGGGGCCTGGGAGGCCTCTCTTCCTTCTGCAGGGCAACAAATGGCCCTTCAGAGGGGGGGGGGGCACAGCAGAGGCTGCCAGTTCTGTGGAGGTGGGGGTGGAAGTAGAGTGTGTGTGTGTGTGTGTGTGTGTGTCTGGGCTTCAAGGTTCATCCCAGGAGGGCTGTCCAACAGGGAAGGGCTTCTGCTTTTCCCCCCTTTCCCTGCCCCCAATAATAATAACCTCCTGGGGGGGGGGCTCTGACAAGTGATTCTTCTCTCCCGGCAGAAAAAGGGTGAGCAGCCGACGGGGCAGCAGCGGAGGAAGCACCAGATCACGTACCTGATTCATCAGGTGAGATTCTTCCCACTCCCCCCAAATCCTCCAGGAATGTGGGAAGACCCATGTTTCCCCCCCCCCTCAGTGCCCTGCCTTCTCCCCCGCCCCCCTTCAGTGCCCTGCGGAACTCCTTCCATCTCATCCTTCCCAGCCACAGAACCTTCCTGGCCCCTCTTTCCCTGGGCATTGACTCAGCTGCCCTTCCCATTGGAGGCCTCTCTGCCTCACATGGCAGGCAGGAGTCCCTCCCCAGGACCATCTGACACCCCCTTCTCCCCCCCCCCACCCTGGGGGCTTCTTCCTTTGGGGCAGGCGAAAGAACGGGAGCTGGAACTGAAGAACTCTTGGGCTGAGAACAAACTGAGTCGGCGGCAGACGCAGGCCAAGTATGGATTCTGAGCCCCTCCTTCGACCCCTCCCGCAGCTGCTTGTTTGTGAGGCGGAGGATGATGGCAGAGGATGATGGCAGAGGATGACGGCAGCAGCAGTTGAAGAGGGGGCAGCCTGACTCCCAGCTGTGTGTGTGGCAGCCATGGACCCCCTTCCAGCAAAGGCTCCTTCTCCACCCTGGAAGGCAGAGACTGGGCCTGATCCTGCCCTCTGCCCCCCCCCCCCCACACACACACACACCTGGGGACCTTCCTCCTCCCCCCCTCCCTGGACCTGTTTTGTTCCCACCTGGAGCACGAGGAAGACCCGGAGTCAGGCACGAAGCCATGAAGGGGGACGGGGGAGTGTTAGGGTCCTTCCTCCTCCTCCACCCCCCCCCCCCCCGGTCAGTCCCAGTGGTCATGCGCCTTCTGGCTGTGGGCAGAGCAGGACTTGGGTGACCTCCGCGCCCCCCCCCTCTGTCCCCACTTTCTTTTGCTGTGTGTAGGTTTGTTTGAGTGGGAGACCCTTCCTCCGTTCCCACCCCACCCGCTGGGGCTGAGGCTGTGTGTGTCTTCTTCTGTTGTCCAGACCACAGCCGTCTTCCCTTGGGGGGGGGGGGTTGGTCTGTCATCCTCCTGCCAAAGTTCCTTGGGGGGTGGGATTTTTATTATTAAAGGGGAAAAATAACCTACTTGGCTTCCTCTGGACATTCCCCCCCCCCTTTAGTATTTAGAGAAGTTTTCTCTCCCCCCCCCCCCCTGTGTGTTTATTTTTAAAAATATTCCTAAATAAAAAACCCTGTTCTTCAGAAGAGCTTGGATGGACTTGCTTGGGGGGGGGAGGGGCAGAGAGTCTCCCAGACCGGGAGAGTCCAGAGCATGGGGAGGGGGTCTTTGTCTCTTCCAGAGGTTATTTTCTGGGAGGGGGGGGGGAGTCCATCCACTTTGGAGGTCCCTCCCTCCCTCCCTCCTAAGTTGGGGCAGACATCTGAGGTGCTGGAAAAGTATGGGTCTTGCTCAGGGTGAGTTTAAGAATGGGGGGGGGGAGAGCCCCTTTCCTGGCTAAGGCAGGAGCCCCTGCTTTTTTTGGGGGGGGGGTGGCCAGTTTGTTTGGATCAAGGGAAGAGTGACTGGAGGATGATGATGAGGATAGCTGCCTTAGTAGTTGATGGCGAAAGAGAAGCAGTGGGGTGGGTGGGGGGGAGTTAGATGTCCTGCGTGGGGTGGGGTGGGGTGGGGTGGCTGGTGGCTCATCAGGCCCTTTGGAGGGGAGGGAGGGGGTCTCTCTCTCTCTCTCTCTCTCTCTCATGGGGGTCAATGGTGAGGTCAACATGTCAGACAAAAAACACACTGTGGCCCTTCAAGGGCTGAACGGTTGTATTTCAATGTGAGCTTTGGTGGGTCAAGCCCACTTCATCAGGCCGTGTGGGTGCATTTTGCTTCCATTTCCGAGGGTGGCGTGGGCCAGATGAATTGGCCACGGGCCGTAGCTTGGGCACCCCGGCCATAGGTCTGCTTTGCTCGAAAGCCAGTCGTATCCGTCTCTAGGGTTCAGTGCTCATCTCTGTTTCAGAGCCAAAGAGCCAGCGCTGTCTGCTTCTCCAGAGCTTTCTGTGGTCATGTGGCAGGCATGACTAGCCAATGGAGTGCACGGAACGCTGTTACCTTTCCCACCAAAGTGGTCCTGATTTATCTACTTGCAATTTCTTGCTTCCGAACTGCTAGGTTGCTATAGGCAGCCCTATATACGAAACAGGTTGGTGGGGGAGGGCAGCCCCCCTTCTTCCCACAAGGGAGCCGCACTGGGGATGGACGGGGTCGGGACCGGAAGTGCCCTCCTTCCTCCATGTCCGTCGCTCTCGGTCTCCCCTCCTACTTCCGGTTTGGCTTCCGGAAGACGGGCCGGGAGGAAGGGGGCATTGACGGACCATTCCCCCCCCCTCAGTCCTCCCAACGACGATGCGTCTCATCTGAGTGTGGCCCCCCAGGGAGGGAGTGCATGGAGCCGGTAAGGCGGGGGGGGGGGAGGAAATAAAAGCCCCTCCTCCTCCCCTGTCCACCCCCCACCCCTTGGTCGTTGGTTAGGGTTGCTGAGAGACCCCCACCCCGGTGACAGAAGTTGCCCCCCCCTCCCTGACCCCACCCCCCCACCCGGAACTGACCCTCTCGTCTCTCTCGTCTCTCTCTCAGCCGATGGCCCAGACTGGGGGGCCGCCTGAGGCGGGGGCGCTTCCCACCTGCCAGGAGACCCCGAGCCGGACCAGAGGCCCCAAGGTGAGGATTCCCCGGGGAGGGGGGTGGGAAGAGGGGGGGTCTGCAGGGTTAGGCTCCTTGGAAGTGTGTGTGTATGCGGGGGGGGGGGGAGGTTTCCTACCCTTATGCCACCCGCCCCCCCACCCGCCCCCTCTGCAGTGGGGCTTCTGGTCTGAGTGGAGGCGGAAGCCGGAGCCTAAGGCGTGCCTTTCTTTGCCCCCTTGGGGTGTGTGTGTGTGTCTCTGGAGCAGGGCGAGGAGGGTGAGGATGATGAAGATGATGACAATGAGGTCTTCCTCCTGGGCAGCAGCAGCAGCCACAGCACCACAGACAGCCCTGAGGGGCCAACGCCCGGCTGCAGCGTGGAGGAGCTTTACGACCTGCTGGAGAAACTGGGCAGGTGGGCACTGGGCGGGTGGGGGGGGGGGGGGTTTGAGGGATTTGGCACCAGAAAAGGTGGGGGCAGAGGGGGAGCCTCAGGGGGGCGGGGGCTGCGTTCCCCCTCCTGCCAATCCCTCCCATTGACGACACCCCCTCCCACCCTCCATTCCAGCGGCCACTTTGGTGTGGTGAAGCGCTGCCAGGAGCGCCGGACAGGGACCTTCTACGCAGCCAAGGTGGTGAAGCTGCGCCGGCGGAAGGGGAGCCGCCTGGGGTTGGACCGCCGGCAGGTGGAGCGTGAGGTGGAGCTCCTGCGCCAGCTCCAGCACCCCAACATCATGCGCCTCCACGACGTCTTCGCCAGCAAAGCCCAGGCGGTCCTGATCCTGGAGCTGTGAGTGTCCAGAAAGTGGGTGGGGGTGGGGGGTGGGGAGGGCAAGGGGAGTGGAGGGGGCAAGGCTGGCCTGAAGATCTGAACCCCCTTGGCCCCCACCCACCCTCTCTCTCTCTCTCTCTCTCTCTCTCTGCCTTCAGGATCCACGGAGGGGAACTCTTTGACTTCATCGCAGAGAAGGAGCTGTTGACCGAGGAGGAGGCCATCGGCTTCCTCAGGCAGATCCTCCTGGCCGTGGCCTACATGCATTCCCACCACATCGCCCATTTCGACCTCAAGGTGAGTGTTCCAACACGATGGAAACACGGGTTCAAAGTTCTAATCCGCCGGGGAAAAGATGAGGCAGTTTTGGGTCCAGATGTGGGCTCTCCCCCCCCCCCCCCCGGTGGGATCATTGGGTTCTTTGCTTGCCTAATTATAGACGTGGGGAAGCATTAATGGCCTGCGCACAAACGCTGCATCCAACTGGAGTGCTTCCCCTCACCCCCTAATCATTTCCTCCATAGGTGATTTCTGGCAGCCCCTTTCCATCCGTCTGATGCCGGTAGACTGTTATTTTAATTTAAGTTAGGGTTTGGCTTTCTCCAGAGACCTTCAACATAGGGCATCATTTCTCTCTCCCCCCCCCCCCAAAACCCTGCTTTCCTCTCTTGCTTCTGCGCCCCGTAAGTTGGATGTCAGGATTTTGGTTGAAAGGGTTCAGGTTTGGCAAGTGGGTTTTGTGAAAAGCAGGAAGGAGGATCTAAAGCGGAGACTAAATAGCGCTTGATGGACTCCAAGGTTTCCCTTTGGGCTCTCAAGGCAAGATCCTTGGCATAGGTCAGGGATTCTCAATCTTCTTCCTTCCATGGCTTTTTCCTTCCGTGTCCCACCCCACCCCCGCAGCCAGAGAACATCATGCTCTTCCAGAAGGACGTCCCACGCCCAGAGGTCAAGATCATCGACTTTGGCTTGGCTCAGAAGCTGGAGGAGGGGGTGGCCTTCAAGAGTCTGTGCGGGACCCCACAGTACATTGGTAGGCTATGGGGGCTTGGGGGGGGGGCTGGGGGGCCCTGGGCTCTTCTCTATAAGGGCACCTACATGGGCTGCCTTGTAGCAGAGACCGGCCGGAAGGGGTGTGTGAAATGGGGGTGGGGCCATCAGGGAAGTTACTTCCTCAGAGCCCTGGCCTGGAACTAAACTGGGGGGGGGGGAGAGGAAGGGGTGGGGGGGCTTCCTCTTTGGGTGGCCGTGCCCTTCCGTGGCTCTCTCTCTGCCCCATGGATGGATCTACACCCACACACCCCATGGGTTCCACGGACAGCCTTTTCATGCCTCTCCCTTCTCTCCTTTGCCAGCTCCCGAAGTGGTGAACTACGAGGCCCTGAGCACGGCCACCGACATGTGGTGAGTCAAGCCGTTCTTCTCTTTTGCCTTGGGCCTCCAGAAGGCTCACTGGGAGGGGGGGGCATGGGGAGGAAGCAAGGCCAGGATTGGGGCAGAGGGGGAGGGAGGGGGGCAGGAATTGAATGGAGAAGGGAGCTTCAGTTATCACACGAATGAGGTATGCACACAATGTTTGGCTTTTTAAGTGACCCAATATAAAAGGCGTTGCTTTCTTCCTGCTGTAAGTGAGGGGGTGGGAGGAGGGGTTCTCCCTTTGGGGTGTGGTCAGGGTCCCCCTTTTGGGCCCCTTTTCTATAGGTGGGACAGCCATTGCTTCTGCCTTCCTTGCAAGCCAGGCAAACACATGGCCGGTCCAGGGGGGTCATCCTGGCTGGGCCTGACCCCTCGTTCTCTCTTTCTCATTCCTAGGAGTATTGGGGTCATCACCTACATCCTGTAAGTGGCCAGAGTCCTTGCCGTTGTCACTGTGTGTGTGTGCGTGTGTGTTTGTGTGACAAGAAGAGCAACATTCCCCCCCCCCCAAGGCTGGGAAGTCTTTGAGGGCAGGGAGGCTGTCC
Organism: Bradypodion pumilum; assembly: GCA_035047305.1. Lineage (NCBI taxonomy): Eukaryota > Metazoa > Chordata > Lepidosauria > Squamata > Chamaeleonidae > Bradypodion > Bradypodion pumilum. Next base: position 523,501 of record JAWDJD010000018.1, on the reverse strand, counting down.
TGGGGGGGGGGGGTGTCAGAGACTCTTTCCCTGGCTTTGTCTAAAAGTTGAAGGATGACCCTTGGCTGACTTAACCCCCCACCAAGAGAAAGCCCTCTCCCTTTTGTCTCTCCCCCCCACCCCCTTGAAGGCTGAGTGGCATGTCCCCTTTCCAGGGGGAGACGGACGGCGAGACCCTGACCAATGTGGCCTCCGCAAGCTACGAATTCGAGGAGAAGTATTTCAGCCAGACCTCCGAGATGGCCAAAGACTTTATCCGGCAACTTCTGCTGATGAGCCCAGGGTGAGTGGTCAGCAGGATGGACTGTGGTGTGTGTGTAAGAGAGAGGGGGTGGGGGGGGGTTGCCCTCTCCCCAGGCTGGACATTTTGCCCCCCCAGCCCAGCCCTCCTGCGTGTGTGGGAAATTTGGGACCAGAAGCCTCTTCTCTGCCTTCCAGGGACCGCATGACGGCTACACAGTGCCTCGTCCACCCGTGGATTAAGGTGAGGCCCTGGGAGGAAGGGGGGAGGCCAGTGCATCTCCGGTGCCAGTGGGGTGTGTGTGTGTGTGTGTGTCTGGGGGGGGGGGCTGGCAGGGACCGTGTTTGCCTCTCCTCTCTCCTCCGCTTAAATTGCAGCCCTTGAACCGGAGCCAAGCCACCAAACGCAGCCGGTCCTCTATCAACATGAAGAACTTCCGCAGGTTCAACGCCCGCCGGAAGTGGAAGGTCATTAGCGTGTGTGTGTGTGTGTGTGTGTGTGTTTGTGTGTGCGTGTGTGTGATTGGCCCCTCCTGGGGCAGGGTGGACCTTTGCCCTCCTGGCCTTCCTCAGGGGAGATGGAGAGGGCCTGCCTTGGGCACCTGGGCAGGGTCTGTCTGTCTGTCTGTCTGTGTCTGTCCTTCTTTGCGGTCCCCCCAGTAGCCTCCCTCTCCTCTCTCTCTCTGGTTCCCCCCAATAGCTCTCCTACAACATCATCTCAGCCTGCAACCGCCTTTGCCACCTGAGCCTCCTGTGCCAACGGAGGAGGGAGGAAGAGGAAGAGGCAGGAAGCCTGGTAAGTGCTCTGTCCAGATTGGGGGGTGGGCAGAGGGGGGCAGAGGACCCTCCTAGGGCCCCCTCCCCCCTCACCAGACCTTCCCCTTCATCGGGTCCTTTTCCTGCCCAAACAGCGCGGCTGCGAGAGTGACCAGGAAGAGGCGGCCGCCAGTCCCGCGGCTCTGCTGCGCAGGCGGAGGAGCTTCTCCTCGTGAAGGAAAACCAGAAAAGGGGCGCGTTTTACTTCGGCTTCCAGGAGCGGCAAGGGCGGCGTCGTGGACCGGATGAATTGGTGTTGGGCTGCCTGGATCCGGCCCACGGGCTGTAGTTTGGACACCTTGGCAGATTCTTATGTGTATGTCTCTCTCATCTGCGTTTGAACCCAGGGCGGCTGCTTGTGCCGAAGGGAGTCCGGGGTGGGGGGACAGGGGGGGCGCTCCGCCTGCGGGAGTGAATTGAGATGCCCTGTTTGGCCGCCTTCTTTCCTGTGTCCTGGGGGCGGGGCCTTTCATGGCGGATGGGCAGCCGGAGCTGGACTAGATGACCCTTGAGGGTCCCTCTCAACCCTAGGCTTCTGTGGCTGCCCCTCTTTTCCTTCTGCATCCCACGTGCCTTTGACTTACTCATCTTTTACTACCGGGACAAACTCTTATCATTGCAAATGTTTTTACTTAGGGTTTATTGATACAAGTTGTAATTATTGCAAAGGCCTTTACTTTTGGTTTATGGAGACAAATTGTAATGAGAACAATGTGTGCCTTTTTTAAACTGGGGAGGGGGAGTGATTTATTTCCACCTCTTTCCCCAAAATGATCTTGGGGGGGCGGGGGGGACACAGGTCAAGGCAAAGCGTTCCTTTTGTATCAGTGGTATCTGCAAAGAAATAAGATATATAAAACTTCTTTTCCTTTTGGTCTTCGTTTTGTGCTTGGCATCAGTGCTAAAGTTCAGGCAGCGCTGGCTCTTTGGCTATGAAACTGGGATGAGCACTAAACCCTAGAGTCGGATACGGCTTTACCTTGACCCCTGACTTGGTTTCTGACACCAGTCTCTTCCCCCTTGGGACCAATCTAAAAGCAAACGTAAAAGCCTACAGACTATTATTGCTGGACCCTCCCGTGCACATTGGTCTTGCTTGGCTTTTAATTCTTAATTTACCAACAAACTCTTCTGGTTTTTCTCTTTAAAGGCTGAGCCTGTTTTGTTTTTATTGCCAAGGAGTGTCTTGTTGGCGAGAGAGAAAAGACACAATACATACAAGCGGATCAATAAATATCTCCCGATTCTGATATTGGTCTCCAGAGAGAGACTGACACCCCCCCCCCCATGGCCCAACTTCCCATCCCAGGGGTCTCAGCCCCACAGAATGACCCCTTCCTTCTTCTTCTTCTGCGGCCCTTCCGAAACCCCTCAACTGCAGGGATGATGATGCCAAGGAGGCTCAGAGAGGAGAGGAAACGGCCTGATCAGCCATTCATTCCCTTTGGCCCTGTAGAAGGAGACCCTCCCTAGAGCTCCCCCTCCCTCCACCCCACCCTTAGTCCAGAGCCCTGGAGGGGGGCTTCAGGCCGGGAAGAAGAAGGGGGTCCGTAGTGGTGAGAGAGGCAGCCTCTCCTCCTCCTCCTCCTGCTGCCCCCACTGGTTCTTCCTCTCCTTCCTCCTCCTCCTTCTCTTCCTCCTCCTCCTCTTCTGCCCCCCTTTCCTGGTGGGGAGGGTCTCTCAAGCCCAGCTGGGCCTCCACTTCCTGCAGTCTCTGCTGGATCCCCTGCAGGTGGGACTTCATGTCTTTCAGGGACTTCAGGCACTCGTGGCAGCTGTGGAGGTCTTTCCGGCCTAGGAAGAAAAGAGAGAGAGAGAGAGAGAGAGAAGCCAGTGAAGCCAACGCCACCCCTGGGAGGTAGGCAGGCTCTGCCTTAAGGGAAAGGGCAGCCAGATGGGAGATGGAGTCATTCCTGGGTCTTCTTAGCACAGCAGCTGGCTGAACTATCTGGGCTTCAGGGAAGCCGCGGTAATAAAGTCTTTTCCTGACTTTATCCCTGCTCTGGACAGGCAGAGGAGTGTTTATTTGTGTATGTTTGGGATGGTGGGTGGGTTGGGGGGAAGACCCAACCACTCTTTCTACTCACCCCCACCCCAAATATCTGGTCCAGCCACAGCTTTGCCAGGGCATAGAAAAGTTCCTTTTTGTTTTAGGAGGAAGCCGTGGCGTCTTCTGGCCTCCTAAGAGGCTTTTGCAGGCTCCCACCTCTGTGTGTATGTGTGTGCACATGTGCACGTGCGCGTGTGAGGCTAAAGAGTCCACGGAGGCTTCTAAAGCCCAAAAGGGTCTTTGCAGCCTGCCAGGGACTGGATCTCATTTTAGAAGGGGGAAAAATCAGCGGTTTCGGGAGGGTCTTGGCAGTGCTAATTGCCCCACCCCCTATACCAACTTGTGTGGCACCTAAGCAGGGGGCAGGTGAGGAGCCAACCGTATCCTACGTACGTTCCTGGTGATGGCAGGACTGGAACTCCCGGACAGCCTCCAGCTCTTCCACAATGGCCGCCACCTCCGGGTGAGGGAGGGAAGGGGGGAGGCCAAGCAGAGGCCAGGAGGAGTCGCACCCTGTGGGGAGGGCGTTGGAGGCTGGGGGCAGAGAGGGCGCGGCAGCCTTGGGGGGCCCCTCTGGGACACCTGCAGGGGAGAGAGAGAGAAAGGAAATAAGGAGCCCCCAAGGCACGGAGGCTGGACCCAATCCGAGACCCCTGTCTTGCCCTCCGGCGTTATCAAGACAGGCTCATCCCCTTCTGTCATCAGAAGCCAAAGGGTCGAATCTGGGGTTTGCCTGGAGGTCAGGGGTCAAGTCCTGGGTGGCTCAGGGGTCTCAGCTGATGCCCCTCAAGGTCAGGTGCCTTCTCTGAGAGGGGCAAGAGTGTGTGTGGGGTGTGTGTCTTTCCCTCTACGGGAGAGAAGTGCCAGCAAGAGACCACCACCGGCCATGAAAGGCAACCCCAAGGCCTGGCATAGTCGTAGCGACAGGGCCATCATCTAGGGAAGAGGCTCCTTTGGCCCTGGGGGGGGGGCTGTCTCAGGATCCTGGGCTCCCCTGAAATGGTGTCACCACAAAAAGCCTGCAAGGGTGACCCCCCCCTTCCATAACCCCTCTGGCAGTGAAGGGAGGATGGAGGGAGAGACCCCAATTTCTCTGATTTCCCTACTTTATTTATTCATTCCCAGGGGTGGGAAAGTCAGGCCTGGCTTTGGAAAAGAAGCACGGAGTGGCCAGGGGGAGGTTTGCCCCCTAACCCCACCAGTGCCCCACTTCCCTCTGTCCTGTCTTTCCCACCCACTGATGCTGAGAACCTTAAAACGAACCCCAAATCTCCTGCCTGCCCACCTACCTCTCTCATGGGGGGCCGCCTTGACCGCAGGGTCCCCTTCCGTCTGGCCCTCAGCTTCTCCTTGGTCCTTGTTGCTGGCCCGCCTGGCAAGACAGCAAAAGGGTGGGGTGGGGCGTTGCAATCGCATCCAGGTCCTCCCGTGTCCCACCACACCCAGAAGGATCTGCCTTTGAAACCTATGGGAGGAGATGTGGGGGTGGGGAGCTGGCACAATGCTTCCCTTTAGCCCACCTTCTCCTGGGCACACCCAGCACACCTCCAAAGATTGATCCCTTCCAAGAAATCCATTTCTAAACTTTACTTTCTGTGCCCCCCCCCCCTCCGGCTTCTTTCTCATACTCTAAGACATGGATTCTCATACTCTAAGACATGGAAGTGGCCCACAGCACCATTTCATAGAAGGGGGGGGGGACCGCCTCCACCACACCAGGAAGTACCATGTGGTGGAGGAAGGGCGAAATGGCCGTCCAGCCCCCAAAGCTGTCTGAGGGAGCGTGACCCAATCCCCCCCCCCCGCCTTAAAAAGGATGAGAACTCCTGCTCTGAGATGCCACTGGAACCCAAGCTGGGCCCACGGGAAACGTCTGGCCAAGGAACCAGATGGGGGGGTTGAGGGGCTCCTGGGGGGAGAGGCAGGCTGGGCCTGAGGGAGCTCCCCCCCCTTTGCCCTTTCAGAGGGGCACTGGCTGGGGCAAACTCCACCTGCCTTCTTCCGATGGCCTTCCCACGGTCTCTTCTCCTGCTGCACTTCCAAAGGGATTCACTTGTGCGGTTTGCCCTCTGTGAGGCTCTCCAAGAAGCCTCCCAGGCTCTCCTCAACATCCCCACCACCATGTAGTCTAGCCTGGGAGACACGGCATAATTGGCCCACGAGGCCCTCCTGTCAGGGCCCAGTGGGAAATCTGGACAGGGAGGCTTTACCTGTGCCGTCGGCGCCTGTTAGAGAACCAGGCCCTCATCCTGCTGCCTCCGAGGTGATGGTGGGAAGCTGAGACTGCAGGAGCCGAGGCCAGCAGAACCCTCACAGGGCTCTGGGGAACCAAGCGGAGAGGGTTCCATGGTGGGTTATGAGGTCACCAAGCAGTCGCCGGGAGCTGAGTGAGCCAGCTCCGGTTGGGACTGAAATCCGGAAGGGATGCCTGGCGTGGAGCTTGGCGTAGCAAGAGACATGGCACAGCCAGTTGAGATGGGGTCGCTGTGGTCCCTCCGTGGTTGGAGGCTGATTAACAGGAGAGAGAGATGGATGGAAGCCAATGGCCATTCCAATTACAGAGGAGAGGATTCCAAGTCCACCTTTGCTGGGACTTCCCTCTTTCGGTCTCTGGGCCCAGAGAAGGTGAGCTTTCTTGCCTTGGGAATTTGCACAAGGATTCAGCTGGAGAAACGCCTGCTGTTAGACTTCTGCACTGGCAGGGGCTTCTTGGAGGACCCGAGGACCCTCAGAGGGGGGGGGGGCTCCCAGCCCCTCCCCTCCTAGCATTCTGCACGGTCCTTTCCACACAGGCGGCCCCTTGGATTTGCACACTTGCTGCAGATTCCTAGCAAGGCCGTTGTGCTACAGGTTACACGGGAAGGATCGCACAGCAAGCAAGGAGCAGATCGAAGCCGTTGGCGTCCCAAACCATCAAGGAAAGACCGAGGGACGTTCTCCGCCCAGGCAGGCCCAGAGCTCACGAGTTGGACACCCTGGAATTGAGAGGAAAGTAAGTCCGGAAACAATGTCTAAGCTAGTCTTGTTTAGGAATCTTTTATTGTTATTTCTGGGTTGTGGGCAGGGTGTGGGTGGGTGGGTGGGTGGGTGGGTGGGTGGGAGAAAAATAACCAGCTCTGACTGTGAGTTATGACTGTTCTTATGTCAGTTGTTGCTTTTAAAATGTTGATCAGTAATGTAGTGATTTTAGGCACTCTCCTAGCAAAGAAAGCAAAGCTTTTCTTCTGCCATACCTTGGGTATCTTTGGAGTTGTTATTCAGCGAGGAGTCTGCGCATTGGTAGACCTCTCCGCGACAACATCCCACACATGCAAATGGACCGGAGAAACCGAGTCCATTTGCACGTGGTTTTTTTAGCCATTTGACATCACGTCACCTGCTGGCTAGGCGGGCCATGACGTGTGCCCTGTGCTTTCACCTGGCCCAAGGGGTCCGGCGGAGGACACTTTGGTCAGTTTTAATCCTGGCCTAACGTCACTGGAGAGACGGGCAGAGAAGATGGTTTTGTTGATGGAAAATTATGTGAGTTGTCATTGTATGCGGTAATGCTGTTTTTGTGTGTTTGTTTGAATGTTGTCTTGTTTTAATAATAAATTGAAATTTGGGGGGAAAAGACAAGACAACACTGCCTAGTGAGACCGCTCAAGCCCCTGTGCCCCCCCCCCCAACAAGGCTTTCACCTGGGGGGGAGGGAGGGGGCTTCTGTTGTAACTGAATGAAGAGACCAAACTGACTGAAGACTACGGGTCTTGTGTGAGGAGGAGGAGGAGGAGGAGGAGGAGGAGGCTTGCTGGCTCGCTCGCTCTGAGCTTTCCTCTGGCCACTGGGGTGTGGGTGAAATGGGCCATTTTGCCCTCTTTCTGTCTCCTGCCTTGTCATCATGGAAGCACGGCAGGCAGGCAGGCAGGCGGGCGGGCGGGCGGGCGGTCTGTCTGTCTGTCTGTCTTCAGGGCTGGACTGACTGACTGACTGAGAGAGAGAGAGAGAGAGGGGGGGGGTCTCACAGCACAGCAGCCTCCTTCCTTCCTTCCTTCCTTCCTTCCTTCCTTCCTGGCTGGGCTGAGATGGGAGCTTGCTTGGCCTGGCCTGGCCTACCTGGCAGGGCTGTTGTGAAAAACTCAGCTTGTGCCGGGCAAGGGCTCCTGGAAGGCCTCTCAGAGGCAGCCAGGCCCCTAATTATTAAAAAGCAGCAGAGGCTATAATTGCAACCCCCCCCCACCCCCCCCCCCACCCCCGAGAAAGACAAGAGGAGGGCCAGGCGAGCCGTTCCACCCGCCGCCTGCCTGTAGGAGGCGGTACGCTAAAGGCCCTGCTTCGCCTTTAAGGAGACCCGGAAGAGAAAGGAGCGGGAGACAAGGCCGCGCCAGGAGATGACGTTTCCCCCGCCTCTATGGTGCGTGCGCCTCGGAAGCGCCACTGGCCTCTCGCAGGGCGATCTCTCGGCCCGAGAGAGGGAGGGAACCAACCAATCCCTGCCAGGCCTCAGGAGGAGGGCGGGGGGCGGGGGCCTGCCACGCCACGCCCGGGCCGGGCCGGGCCGGGCCTCTTCTGGGCGGTGACGTCGTCGGCGCGACGACCCCGCCCGCCCCCGTACCAGTGACGTGCAGGGGGTGAGTCAAGAAGTGGGTGACGTACGAGGCGTTTCCGTTTCCGGTGGCTGAGGGTGGGGGTGGATTGGAAGGAGGAGGAGAAGAAGAAGAAGAAGGGACCGACCGAGGAAGGAAGGAAGGAAGGAAGGAAGGAGGAGAAGGGAAGGAGGGAGGCCGGACCCACCCACCCCGGACGGGAGGCACCCGAGGAGGTCGGCTCCGGTGAGTGGCGGCGGCGGCGGGTGGGCCTGGGCTGGGCGGGAGACCCACGTAGCCCATCGGCCTCGGCTGGAGAGGGAGGAGGGGAGTTGTCGTCCCCGCAGAGAGGCCAGCCAGGCCTGGGGTGACAGGTGGCCTTCTTCCCCCACAGGGTAGGACCTCCGTTGCTCCTGCTTGTGAAGGTCCAGAACTGGCAGCCGGGGAGGGGGAGGGAGGGAGGGCAGGGAAGAGAGACAGGTTGAGGGGGGGCGGGATACTTCTTAACCACCACCACCCCCCGCCCAGGTGGCTCTGGGGTGGCACCATGGTACAGGTACAGGTACAGGTGTCCAGAACCCCTCCCTGCTGCTGGCACTCTCCAAACTCTCTCTCTCACACACACACACCCCTCTTAAGGTAGCTCAGGGTCAAGACAGAGGCTTCAGCAGGGGGCAAAGGGCACGGCTCTGGACCCAAGACGGCCTCACGTGTGTGCGTGTGTGCGTGTGTGTGTGTCTTCCCAGCCACAGAGATGGAAAGAGAAAGTGTGTGGGGGGGCATGGGGGGGGTTGAGCAGAGGGACAGAAGTCACCTGCGGAGCTTTCTGGTGGGCCACAGGCTGAGATGCTCCCACCCCCACCCCCACCAGGAGACCGGCCACCTCTCCACCACCCAGGGGTTGGGTTGGAGAGGGTGTGCAGCACAGAGGTCATGGCCTCCCACTGTGTCTTAGAGGTAGCATTGTGGCGTCCTGAGTCTACCCGGTCTTCCCACCTCTGGCTGGGGCTTCTGGTCATCTCTCGGGGCTTTCACTCAGGGGGTGACCCTGGCTCTACAAGGAGGGATGGGAACTTCCGGCCTCTTTGAGGCTCCCATTAGACTTGCTTCTGACATCAGAGAATGCTAGTAGGTTTTCCATTGAGCAAGGCGGAGAAGGAGGACACCCAGGGATGCCCGCCTGCCGTGCTTTGCCCCCAGGTGTGCAAGAGAGACATCTACGCAGCGACGGTAGCAGCACAACTCATCCCCCGAGGAGTCTTCCTCTTTCTCCTCATGTGCCGTTCTCTGTCTTGAGGCAGCCGTGGGTCATGGCCACCGAGTCCTTCAGTTCTAGGTTTTGGTCACCTGCATTGGTCTGGCCCATGAGTGCTGCCACAGGTAGTGGTTCTTTGGAAGAGCTTGCCTGGCCCTGAGACATCCCCCCACCCCCCAATAGCCCAGACTTGTCATCTCCTCTGCCCCATGGGCAGAGCCAGCCTTTTCTTTGATAAGAACAAAGTCACCCCCTCTTTTCCCTGCCAAGGGGTGGGTGTGCTTGGAAGGAGACAACTGGGTGAAGAGTTGGAGCGGGGGGGGGGGGTGCCTAGAAAGACAGCTGTCTGGGGAGACTGTAAGCGACAGCAGCAGGGGATGGGAGTCCTTTTATTGCCCCCCCCACCCCCGCACCTTATTGGTCCTTTATGATCTTGTCCAGCTCGGGGTGTAGGACCCTCCTGCTGTCTTGAATGGCAAATGGTGGGCTCGAAGGGCTTTCTTGGGGCTTAAAACAACCTCCTGGTGACTTCACTGTTTAAACAAGGGTGTGTCAGCCGAAGGGAAGGAAGCCGGTAAGTAAGGAAACTCTCTTTGCCTTTCAGACTTTGTTCCGGGGCAGGGAGAGGGCGGGAGGGCAGGCGAGCTGTCATGCCTGTGAGGCCTGCCAGACGTGTGGGTTTCCGCACACAGGCGAGACGTCCCACGGAAGGACAGGTTGGGAGACGCATAAGTTCAGGTGTGCTCTTTGGGAGAGATTGTTCCTTCCACCACAAGAGGAGTATGAAAGAGAAGACCCAAAATAGTAGATGCAGGGCCTGGACGTGGCTTCTTTGTTTAAAGAAGGGGAGGCAGCCCAGAACCAACAGAGATGGTTTGTGGAATTGTAAGAGCAGAGGACTCAAGTGGTGTGCATAGATAGTCTTCCAATCCAGCCCTTGTGTCAATCCAGGACGTTTCCCACTACGATAGCATCCCTGGGCGATTGTCGTCCAACCTCTGTTGGAGAAGCTCCAGCAAAGAAGGACCCACTGATTTCCATGGCAATCCCTTCGGTTGCCTCATCACAGCTTATTCTACACCCTGCCGGTTCATTGTTTTTGTGGCATTCAGTCCCCAATCCTAATCTTGTGTCATGTAACTTGAGTCGATGTCATGTTGATTTCTCCCTTTTCTCTTCTTCCTCTATCTACACCCACCTTCCAACTCTCTGCCACCTGAATGAATGTCCAGCAGGAGCAGAAAAATGAAGGCTGGTTCCCCCATTGTGGAGAAGTCGGAAGGAGGAGGAGGAGGAGGAACAGGAGGAGGAGGAGGTAAGCCAACTGGCCTTTGCTGCCAGCCCTGCAACATCCTCAGGTTTCATCATCTTGTAACCCGTGTGAAACTCACAAGGCTAGCCACAGGCCTCTCTTGCTAGCTAGAGGGTGCTTTGGGGAGCCTGAGATCTGGCGCTGATTCAGACATGCTGGGCCTATCCCTTGCTTACCAACCTGGACACGAAATAGGAAGGAAGTAACAGATTGAAAAGTGCTGGTAGATTCAGTTTTAAAGGAAGTCTTGGCACAAGTCCTGTTGCCCATATTAACCTTTAGCACCAGGCTGGGCGGATGTCCTTCAAGGCGGCCGTTCTCAGCCAAGCGAACCTCCACCCATGACAGGTAGTAACTGAGTTGAGACGCAGCGTGTTCTTCCTTAGTTACACACGTGATTACTCTCTTGCTATTTCTCTGGCCCTTTGTTGAGCCTGGCACACTCTCACCACCACCACCACCACCACCACCACCACCACATACTGGGCAGGCTCTAAAGTGGTTCTTCACCATTTGCTCTTGGACTCTCCAGGCTACCATTTCCCAGACTGGGCTTACAAGGCCGAATCCAGCCCGGGCTCCCGGCAGATCCAGCTGTGGCACTTTATCCTGGAGCTGCTGCAGAAGGAGGAGTTCCAGAACGTCATTGCCTGGCAGCAGGGCGAGTACGGGGAGTTTGTCATCAAGGACCCTGACGAGGTAGCCCGGCTGTGGGGCCGCAGGAAGTGCAAGCCCCAGATGAACTACGACAAGCTCAGCCGGGCCCTCAGGTGAGCAGGAAAGGGGCTGGGGCCAGGAGAGCCCCCACCTTTGAAAACAACCCATTGGCTGAGATAGTCTGAGCCCAGCTGCTCTGGTAGACTGGAAAGAGGCTGTGGAGGAGATCTTGGGATCAGCAGGGTCTGAAACTAGGAGGGAGAGAGGGAGACCAGCCTTCCACCCACTGGTTGCAGCCACTCTGCCCGGTCCCATCAGAGGAGTGGATCCCACAGTGTGTGACGTCCAAGGCTTGGCTCATTGATGAACGTGGCTGTCTTCAGACAAGCCACCTCCTTCAGGGTGGTCAGCTCTTCTGGCCGCCTGACCGACCAGGGCCACATTCTCCTACCCACCATGGGAACTTCTGCCTGGCCATTGGCAGCTGGAAGCCCCTCTGGTCTGGCCTTTGGGGTGGAGTGGGGGCATTGAATGGAAAAGGCCAGGTGAGATTGGCATAGCAGAGCCAGAAGGAAGTGAGGAGGAGGAGGATATTGAGGAAGGCCATGGGAGTTCTTCACTTCCTGGGAGGGGACGTGGAGATTGATGCTGGGATGATTTCTCTGTCATACTGAGGAGGAGAAACTGGCCCAGGGACGGGACGGGACGGGTGACTCCCAGAGGGCTGACGTGTGCCTTTGTCATCCCTGGCAGGTATTACTACAACAAGCGGATTCTCCACAAGACAAAAGGAAAACGGTTCACCTACAAGTTCAACTTCAACAAGCTGGTGATGCCCAATTACCCGTTCATTAACCTCCGGCCCACTGGTGAGCGGGGTCAGGGGGGGTCAGGCAGGTTCTTCCGCCTTGGGGTGGCTTGAGGGCTGATAACGTTTGAGACACAGAGAAGAGATGAGGGAAACTCCCTTGCCTGTTTTGGCCCTGCGGGGGGGAAAGGCATTGCTTTCCTGAAATGAACATTCTGGCCCCGAAAAGTGTGGCAGGAGCGCATACAGCCCACCGTTGGCGATATGGCCACACTCCGCTCTTTGCACAAAACCCTGGAGGGGATGATTCCCACAGTGCAGGTGGGCGCTTTTCAAATCCGGGGAATTGTCCTTTGACCCTCGGCTTGTTCAAGGCCCTTCCTTCAAGTGACGTTGGGAAGGTTGAGTTCCCCCTTTTAATGTCGCCCCTTGTCCAGTGTGCTCCTTCCTCCGTCTTCTGATTGGGTTGGACTCTTGCATATCCCCTCAAGAGAGTTCGTTCTTGCCACAAAGCTCTTCCTGAAACTGAGCTGGCGGACTTAAATGTTGCTCAGGATGGGAAGTGTCTGGTTCGCTTGCCCTGGTGAAAAAGAAGAGGCTGATGGGATTTGGGGTTAGAGGTGGCGGTGGATGGGCCTCCAGTGAAAGAAAGGTCTCTTCCCGTGACCCTTTTGAGAGAGTCTGGCTTCATGGCTTGGCCTTCTTCTGACATCCAGGGCTTGGAGGGTTGGCCTTTGGAAGTGGCTCTTCTTGCCATTGCCAGGCAGTGCGCACCGCCTCCGTGGGTTCTCCCCTGTCTGAAGAGAGCCAGATCCTCTCTGGGCTGGCCCAGCCATGCTGCCGTTCCTTCATCCAGGGCAGGAGCTCTCAACCTTTTTAAAGCCACTGGGGGCCTTTGGGTCACACTCCCTCAGACAGCTTCAAGGGCCACATGAAATGGTGCCGTGGGCTGCATTCGGCCCATTGGCCGCAGGTTGAGAATCCCTAGTCCAGGGCAAGGCAGATCTGAGCAGAGCGCGCGCACACACACACATACACACACACACACAGACACACCCTTCATGCTTGGACGAGGGCCTCCCCTGAGACAAGTCCAGGCAGGGTTTCCTGGGTGCTCAGCTCTTTCTCGCCCGGCTTGCTCTCACGTCTTCCTTTCAGGCACGCCCAGGCCGGAGGAGGTTGTAGGAGGGAATCTTGGCACGTGCCTCTGCTTCTTTGTCTTCCTCTACTCACCTAGGGAGGGAGGCACAACCGCCAACCTGTCCTGGGGCCACCCCCATCTTTCAGGGCTAGCCATGCATTTCCCTCCATGGGGCCCCAGCTCAGGCCATGCTGCGGGGAAAGCCAGGACGCTGCTTTTGCGCGGAGTCAGACAGACGCCGGGGTCCCTCCCTGCTGCCTGGTCTTGTCTCCTCTGACTGGCCTCCCAAGGGTGGCTCCTCTGGGCAGGACGGAAGAGGCTGGGGTTGCCCTTTGCAGATGCCGCTAGGCTGTCAGCACAGGGATTCAAACCTGGGCCTGGGAGTCTTTCACATTGAGCCCCCAGTGTGCGCGTGTGCCTCTGCTCCCTTGAGAGTTATGCTTCTGGCTCTCTTTTATGCTGCTGAAGAGGATCCTTAGGACAGCCTAAAGGACTTCTGCGGCGGCTCCTTAGTGGTTAAGATGCTAAATTTGACGAGTAAAGTTTGCAGGTTTTTAACCCGGACTTTTCTTCTTTTTTTAGTAAGGTGGTTCTTTGCCAGTCCCTTGGGGTGGGGTGGGGGGAGAGCTTTTTAGGGCCAGATGTGATTCTTCCACATGTGTGGCCTCGGGTGGGCCTGGATCCTAACCTCTCCCTTCTTCCTCCTCTTCCTCTTCTTCCTCCTCCCCCCTGCCCAGGTGTGGTTCCTCAGAGTGCCCCTCCGGCCCCCACGGCTTCTTCTCGTTTCCACTTCCCCCCCCTGGACAGCCATTCGCCCGGCAAAGAGGCCCAGCCCCACCGCTTCCCCGGACGCTCCCTGGTGCCCACTTCCGGCCCGGAAGCTCTCCTCAACAACAACACCATCACCAACGGCAGTGGCGGCCTGAGTGACCCGTCCTCCTCTCCGGCCCCAGAGCGGGAGGGCAGCTCTCCAGACTGGCGTTGCCGCGGGGTGGACCTGCTGGCCTCTCACGGCTCCTCCGCCAACGCGGCGGCCCAAGGCGGCCCTGGCCACCCGAAGCGGAAGCCCGACTTGGTGCTGCCCCTATTTGGCCGTGCGGGGCTGTATCCCGACCCGCACAGCCCCTTTGCCGTCTCCCCGCTGGCGGGCCGGGGGGTGCTGAATGTGCCCCTCTCACCGGCCCTCTCCCTGACCCCCACCCTCTTCTCCTACAGCCCCTCCCCTGGCATGAGCCCCTTTGGCGGGGGCAGCTGCTTCACCTTCAGCCCCGAGGAGATGAAGCACTACCTCCACGCGCAGGCCTGCTCCGTCTTCAACTACCACCTCAGCCCCCGGACCTTCCCTCGCTTCCCGGGCCTCGTCCTGCCCTCTTTCCCCTGCCCCCAGGGAGGGCCGCCCCCACCAGCCCCTGAGGACCAGCCCGCCTTCCCCATCAAGCTCCAGCCACCGCCCGTGGGGCGCAAGCACCGGGAACGGGCAGAGAGCGGCGGAGGGGGCATGATGGCCGGACGGCGGCAGACCCTGCTGGATCCCCCCCAGGTTAAGGCAGAGCCCGTTTCAGATCCGGAGCTGGAAAGTCGGAATTCCTCACCCTGGAGAGACCCCGGAGAGCGCGATGCCAAGAGGGAGGAAGACGAGGAGAAGGAGGAGGAAGAAGAAGAGTGGGGGCAATCGGCGGTCTTTGCCAGGCCCGTCACCCCCTCCTGGCCTTTGGCCTCCCCACCCCCCAGCAAGGCCAGCCCCCCGGCAGGGGCCGAGAAGGCCAAGACAGCGCCTCCTGCCCCCCAGGAACCTCCGGGGGAACCTCTGGGTGCTCCCCCAGAGAGGAAGGAGGATGCGCTCATGCCCCCCAAGCTGCGCCTGAAGCGACGCTGGAACGGAGACCGCCGAGTGGAGGAGGAAGGGGGCCTGGGCTGCCGGAAGCCCTTCCTGGACACCCCACACATCCTCCTGGCCCCCAAAGCCACGCTGGACACCTAGAGGCGGAGAAGGCCCACAGGCCGCTGTTGGGTTTCCCTAGTGTAACGTAGCCAGGATTACCTCTCTGGGGCAGGGGGAGGAGGGGGGCTGTGGAGCCTGTGATGGGGAGGGGGGGAGGCAACTAACGCTAGAAGACATTATTATTATTATTATTTGGGGGGGTCTGCTTTCTGTGTGCGTGTATGCGTCCATTGCAGGTGGGACGCAGTGCATCGTGTTGGGGGGGGAGGGGTTTAAGGTGTGGGGTGGGGGTGGGGGGTCTTCATCCAGGCCAGGCCTGCCAATCGGCGGTTTATCCTGCAGAATGGCTCTTATGAATTTCCTTTTTGCAACAGGATTTTATAGAAGCAAGAATCTGTCTGAATGTACATAGTTCTTTCCTGGGGGGGGGGGCTGCAGAAGAGACACATGTGCGCCCCCCCCTTTCCTACCAATTCAGAAACTGGAATGTCTCCTGTGTCAAAATAGGAAGACCCTTTTCTTTCTATGGGGTGGGTGGGTGGGCAGCATTGCACTGTCTTTGAGGTCCTTTCACGTCGGAAGGGGTGGGAGGGGGGCAGAATGACCATGCCAGCTGCATCCTAGCCCTGGGCCCTGACCAGGGAGAGGGGCTGGAAGCAGTGGGGCGGATTGGGGGGTGGGTGGGTGGATTCAGCGGCACTTGAGGGCTGAAAGGAGGGTCTTTCCAACCTGAAGAAGAGTTCTTACATTTTGAATTGGGGAGGGGGAGGGGGGAACACATTTCAGGGGAAACTTTTTGAAATACTGAAGAAGCCATGATGATGACGATGATGATGGAGTCATAAAAGTCTTTTCAGGGATGGGAAATGAATGTGGATCTTAAAACGTACATACAGTAGATAGAGAGATACATATATATATATGTGTGTGTGTGTGTGTGTGTGTGTCGGTCTATGCGCACGTGCAACGAAACCAAACCCAAATGCCTTTAATAAGGGCCCTCCTTAATGGCCTTTGGTGGTTCCTTTGGGTGAGGGAGGTGGTGGTGGGGGTCCCAGTAGAGAAAGAGGAGGATTCTCCCCACCCCCACCCCACCCCCAAGAAGGAAGAGTGGGTCAGGGCCATGGCAAAGGGTCCCCCACCCTAGTGGTCCCTGTTCTGCCTTAACTGGGGTGCTTTGGGTATCAAGGGAATGGAAGAGCTGGGAGTGGAGTGGGTGGGTTGGGGGTCTCTCTTTGGGTCTGGGGCGGAGGGGGGGCACATACACTGCTCAGGGTATTGGACTGACCAGCGGGGGGGGGGGCTTGGGCTTGGCTGTGCATGGAGGGTGGGTGGCATCCTAGAGTCTGGGAGAAGGGGTGGGATTGGGGGGTGGGATTAAGCACCACTTGGATCAGGCCTGGCCTAGGGAGGGGGGGGGAGGTTTGGTCTTTCCCAAAGAGGGAGGAGGGTCTTTGGTGTCCCCCCCCCCCCCTTCATCCTCAAAGTTGGTCATGAATTGAGCGTCTCATTAAGAAGAGCTTGGGCAGTTCTGCTGCCTCCTGGGGTGTTGGTGGGCCTTCCTCTCTCCAGGGAGGGGCCAGGCTCCCCCCCCCCCAATCTGTGGCTGCCTCCTCCTTGCATGGGTAGGTCTCCAAGCTCCCTGGGGCCTCTATGGATGTCTGTACGCCCCCCCCCCGCCCTGCCCACCCGCTTGCTTTGACTCTCTCTGGGCCCCAGAGAGGAGAACCCTAGATGTGCATTTGGGCTGAGGGGGGGCGGTGTGGCTGGGGTGGACTGTGGCTTGGGTGACTTAGACCAGCTCTATAGGGAAGGGCTGAGTGGCTCAAGGGGGCAGGTGGGGGGCTAGGCTGCCTCTACCCTAGTTTGGGCAAATGTTGGTGCAGGTGGGCTTTCTCTGCCCTGCCTGGTTGCAGCTGGTTGGGAAAGGAGGCAGGGAGAGACCTGGGGGTGGGGGTGGGGGGGCAGCCTTGAAACTCAGGAACTAAAACTAGGGGCCTTTCTCTCCCTCCCTCCACCCCCCCACCCCCCCACCCCTTTTACATTTGCCTTCCCCTTGGAATCAGGAGGTGGAGACTTTCTGGACCCCAGTGATACCCGTGCCAGAATCCATGGGGCGGGGAGATATCATTCTGGTGGGTGAGATGAGAGGGCAGTCTACCGGGGTGGTGGTGGTGGGGGGTGGCGGTATCCTTTGGGGTCCCTGCATTGGGCTTTGGGAAGGGGCCTGGTGGTCTTCCCTCCCTCCATGCCTCTCAGGGGCAGCAGGGGGGGCTGTAGGGGGAGATCCCCCCCATTACCACCAAGCAATGGGGGGGGGCTCTTTCTTCCCTTTCTCCTGCCCACCCCAATGGCTCAGGGAACCCCAGCTCCCGCACTGCAAGTCATGGGGTGTGTGTGTCTTTCTAAGCCAGTTCATGCATGCATTAGAAGTGCTTCTTTAAAAGAGAGGGGGTGGGGGGTCGAGGTGGGGGGGGGAGAGACTCCGGCAGGCTGAGAAAGCAGAAATGGCTCTTGGTTGTGCCAAATATTCAAAGCTGGTGAAGTGGGAGAGGTTGGGGGGTTTGGGGTTGGGGGGTGAGATAGCCTACCTGGAACTAATCAAGAATGCATTAAACTTTTTAAATAAAAATGACTTGCTAGCCATAGAAAAATGGGCCTTTTTAAGGGTTGGGGGGTGACATGGACCCCTAACTTTGAAGTTATGGGTCTGCCATACAGTATATTGCTTGTCTCCTGGATTGTCTTTGCAGCAGACCCCCCTGCTCTGCTTTTGGGAGGAAGGTGGAGATTGGGAGCCCTGGGGAAGGAAGGAAGGAAGGAGGAGGAGAAGAAGAAGGAGGAAGGGGCTCAGCCCCGGTTGGGGAAGAAGCGGCTTCCCTGGTCCTGCGGAAAGAAAGGGTGGGTGGAATCAGGGAGGCTCATGGCGCGGTCCAAGGCAACGGCGGTGTTGGTGGCGGAAGAGTCGCCGCAGTTTGCCCAGGGCAGCGCCTGGGTCCGTGATGGCAAACCTGGGCGCTCCAGGTGTACTCTTGGACTCCCCATTCCCAGAAGAAGCCCAGGTCTCTGTGAATCCTCATGGAGTGGGTGTACTGTGCCTACGCTGTGGGTTCACAGAGACGGGGGCTTCCTCTGGGAACTGGAGTGCAAGAGCACACCTGGAGCGCACAGGTTCTGAGCATTATATATCCACCTGGTTATCCTTTCAATTCCATAATGGTCTTGCTTTTTGGGGTGGGGGGGAGAAGTAATGTTCTATCCCTCTTTCCCCATTTCTTCTGGTCTCATGGATCCTGGTGGGCTTTTAAACACGTGAGGTTTTCTATGGTTTGAAATATGTTCAGTTAGATTATTTTTTCCTTAACTGTTGAGTTTTAAAAGTGTTAAGTGACAAAAGTATTTACTGATAACTTTTTAAAGAATCGTGTTGGGTTCCCCCCCCCCTTTCATGAGACATGGTCCTGTCTTTATGAGTGCTTTTGATTCAGCAGGGACGTTAAATAATAAGAATAATAAGAATAAAAAACCCACAACAGCTCCTAGCTTGAGATATTTTGTCTGTGTAAAGCAGGATTAAAAATTGTGTGTAAAAAGAAGAAGAAAAACGATAATTAAGTAGTCCTCATGCTTTTGTGCAGTGCCTTTAGACGTTCCACTTTCTATAAAGTCTTCAACAAAGTTTGCATATATATTATATATATGATGTAATGTCATAGAAATATATGTATAATATACATATTTTTTCCAGGGGTATCTGATAGCTCTGTATTTTGTTATGGAAGTTGATATGAAAAGTATTTTACCTCAAATTTAAAAAAAAGTTAAATAAACCTTTTAAATAAGTCTCCCTGGGGGTGGCTTCTGTCTTCTCTTGCTTTTCTGGAGTTGGTTGTGTGTGGTTGTGGTAATAAGCAGTCCTTACAGTTGTGTGTGTGCGCGTGTGTCTTTTTCCTGCCCTGCATGTGAGATTTTTGCAAGCCTTTCCTACCAGCCCTTACATGCCTGGTGGGTATCACAGTCTAAGCCCGTGGTGGTGAACCTTGGCACTCCAGATGTTCTTGGACTTCAATTCCCAGAAGCCCAAGCACCCTGTGAATCCACACAAATGGGTTTACTGTGATTCATCCAGCCCCCACAATGCCCTCGTCGCTCCCGGAAGCGAAGGTTAAATGCCTGTACGGTTATGACTCTTCTGCAGCAACATCAGGACTGAGAGGTATGTCTGTACCCTACAGAGTTTGGTCAAGGCTCATTTGGAAATGGGGGTGGAGTAGGGGGACCTTGCCCCACGTGGACCCCCGCCCGCCCGCGCACCCGCCCTGCAATCCCCGTTTATCTCGAAATTCATTGTCTTCCTGTCTCCCTCATTGTAGCTTTGCACATCTCCGAAGAGAGAGGATGGAAGGCTCGACCGACCGATGGCTGGCTGGCATTGCTCAATTTTCACTGGTATCGATCAGGTAATTGCTTTCTCTTCCACCTCATTTGTTTCATGCACATTGAGTTTCTCACTGCTTCTCCCCAGCCGAATCCATTCCTTTTCCTTAACCTCAGAAGGGAGGAAGAGTTGGGGTCCTCACCCTCATATGGGGGTCCCCAATATCTTAGGGGGGAAAGCTCCCAGGTGAGGATGTCCCTGGAGAAAAGGCAGCAGCAATTCAGCTCCTCTCAGGAGCCTTTTTGCCGGGCAGCCACCCTAAAACACAACTGGCTTGAGGGGGGTGGGGGGGATAATGGGAGGTGTAGTCCAATACATTGAGAAGGCACCTGGGGGAGTGGGGGGAGACTTTTCTGGTCTCTCAGGCAACGTTGTGACTAAAACCAGTACACAAGTATTCAACACAGAGCTCAGAAAAGCAACTCCCTGGGAAAGCCAGCCGGAAAGTGGGGGGCGGTTCTCAGATTGCAGGGCAACAAGCTTGAAACCCACCTCCCCTTGGCCCAGGATGACTTCAACATGTCCCTTTGGGGCGAGATCTGGCTTGTGAGCCAACGTTTGGGCACCCCTACATTAAAGCCTTTTCCCTATCACTTGGTAATGAGCAATGCCTCCACGCCCTCCCCTGGTGCTTAATTGGCATTGGCAAACGGGCTTCCCATAGCAGGGCAACCCATGGGTCTGTCTAGAACGAGCAGGTTCTTCTGGCTCAGTAAGGAGAAGGACTGGAGAATCAAGTTCTTTAGGAAGAGAAAGTGGATTATTCCCCACCAGGAGCAGGAGGAATTCTGCCCGTTTGTAATGAGCGCCTGGGGGGGAGAAGGAGGCGTTGATGGCCAGGATTCAAGGAAGGGCACGGTTCATTCTCTGCACGAGGCTGGAGGCTTCAAAGGACTTGAGTTTCAGGAATACACACACACACACGTGTGTGTGTGTGCCAGCGTGGAACAGGAGTGATGCACACATGTGTGCATGTGTTTGTGTGTACAGATGGAGGGATGGATAGACTCACTTAATAGACACTTTATTATCCAGAGGGTAGGCTCCCTCAGCTGAACGCGTTGTGTCAAAAGGGATGAAGAGCATCGCCTTCCCAAAGCTGCCTGTCACGAGCCGGTCCACGCGGGGTGGTGGTGGTGGTGGGTGGTGGTGGTGGTGGTGGTGGAGAATAGAGCCTATGGCAGAGGAGTGAGGGGTGGTGGTGGTAGGTAGAGAGGGTCTTCCAAAGCTCTGGCTGGGTACAAAGGACAGCCAGGGAGGGAGGAGGCCAAAGGTGAGCAGGGAATGTCTTGGACTTGACAAGGGTTGTCTGGCCTCGGCCTGTGATGGCCAACCTTGGCACTCCAGTTGTGTTCTTGGGCTGCAACTCCCAGATTCCGGGCCTTCCTTTTCCCTGCCCTCGGCCTCCACCCCCGGCCCACTTCCCTGAGCGCCTGAGACTGCTGACTGTTCCGATGCCCTGTAATCCGCTTGCCATAATAGCATTACAAGGGGTTTAAACTAGCAGACCCATGACCTCTTTGGCCGGCGGGCGCTGAAGTGGCCGGGCCGGCAATGGGGCCACGGAGGAGCCGCTAAGCAGATTGTGTGTGTGTGTGTGTGTGTGTGTGTGTGTGTGTGTGTGTGTGTGTGTGTGTGTGTGTGTGTGTGTGTGTGTGTGTGTGTGTGTGTGTGTGTGTGTGTGTGTGTGTAAGAGATTTTGCAAAGATGAAGACAGGCCACTGTCAGAGAAGCACCACACGGGATGATTCTTCCAGAGAGCAAATGTGACAATAGTTTTGTTTTTTTAAGTGTCCATTCTTCTTTCTGGATAAACCACAATTTTGTGGTGGGCAGGTGAAGTGTGTGTGTGTGTGTGTGTCTGTGCAACACAAATCCAGAGGAGGCTGAGTTGCAGGTGTAGCGTTCATTCCAAAGAAGGTTTTGATTTCATCATCAGTAGCCCTTCACCCACTAGTGCCGTCTGCCCTTCCTTGAACCGCCAGCACCAAAGCCTGGAATCCAGTGGTCACCTGTTGCAACTGGGGGGTATAAAACGTGGTAGCAAGCAACATTGTGGTTCCTGGACCGGTTATATAATGTCCATCCCATTGAACTCTCGGAGCTAGCAATGCCCAGGCTGACACTGTGGTTGCTTCTGGGGTTGCCCTCTGGGGTTGTTTCTGTAGGGAATGGAGCCTATAGCAGGGAGGGGTTTCCCCTCCTTTCTCCAGATGTTCCAGCTGCCAAAGCTTTACTCACCCACCTTCAGCCCCATCCTTTGCACTTGCGGCTTCATCTAGAGTGGCTAGGTGGGAGCCTTGGCAGCAGGAAACTGCATGGCTGGCCTCCCTCCCTTTCAAGAGAATCCTGGGGATTTATCCCAGGGGTGCCCAAACTAAGGCCCATGGGCCAGATCCGGCCCCCAACACCAACTCATCTGGCCCACACTGCCCTCGCCGCTCACGGAAGCAGAAGTAAAATGCACCTGTATGGGCACGTTTTACTTCCACTTCCAGGAGTGATAAGGGCGGCGTGGGCCAGATGAATTGGTGTTGCAGGCTGGATCTGGCTCACGTAGTTTGGGCACCCCTGGTATATCCCAACCCACCTGTGCCTTTTCTTCTGTCTGCAAACAGTTGTGCTTTCAGAGACGAAAAGAGGGCTTGAAATAAGAGAGTCTCTTTCTCTCCCTGCAGAATTTCACACGCGCGCACACACACACACACACACACACACCCTCCCTCCCTCCTCTCCCTCCCTCTCACACCTAGGGATGAATTCCTCTTTTTTCCTCCTCTTAACTAAAAAGGCAAGACAATCCATTTAAGGCCACACAGTGACCTTGGCCCTTGACCAATTATTTATTGGGTTGGCCAAATCCCTGTTAATTGATTTTTTTTCTCCCTCCTGAAAGCCATTCCCCTCAGAGGAAGACAATCTCCCCCCCCCCCCCCCAATGCCTGAGCCCCTCTTGTCGAAACCCCCCTTCTTCTCCCAGGGAGAAGGGTAAGAAGATTTAAAATTAACCCTTCTCCCTTCCTTTAAATACAGAGATGGGTCATCCTCAAACCTCAAACCTAGAGAAGCTTTCTCTCCTCCTTTTCGGGTCCGAAGTGGTTCAGCTGGGAAAGTGGCCGAGAGATCCCACAACTTTCGGAAAGCACGGTGAGTAAATGCCACCGGCTGTGTGTCGGTCCAGTGGGTATCTTCCCATGCTTGCAGTGATTGGGTGTTGAAGCTGACATATATCTTCTTCTTCTTCTTCTTCTTCACTTCCTCTGTTTATTCCCACCCGGTGTTGAGGGAGACATAGAGCAGGGGACCTTCCTATTGAAAAGGGCCATTTCTTCCGCCTTAGGCTGGCCCTTCGTCCTTTTCGAAAGTGGGTCTTCTTTTCAGAACGTGCTTCTTCTTGAACAATTGCTCAGTCCACACTTTGATTTGCGACAGAGAAGCGTCAAAATGAAAGACATCATCAGGTTTTTCCCACCAAAGTGGTCTTCCAAAGGCGGGGGAGGACAGGACACCCGCGGGCTCTGTGGTGGGGCTGCCCTTGACATCTGGAGATGGTTCGGTGCCAGCTAAAAGACCTACCCTTTCTTAACATGTTTTTTTCCCCACTGGCTATTCCAGGCAAGAGGCTAGC
Source organism: Bradypodion pumilum (assembly GCA_035047305.1). Lineage (NCBI taxonomy): Eukaryota > Metazoa > Chordata > Lepidosauria > Squamata > Chamaeleonidae > Bradypodion > Bradypodion pumilum. The sequence continues at coordinate 500,649 of JAWDJD010000018.1, read as the reverse complement.
CCCGTTGGGAACTTCGTCCAGTGTGAAAGTGCAGTGGACCTCGATACTAGTGTCTGTGCTGTGGGGACGACCGGCGGCTTCTTCTTCCGTGTCCTGATCAAAGCCTGGACTGCCCAAATGAAGCCACCTTCTTGGCTCTGGCGTTGGCCAAACCCAAGTCCTCATTGGCGCATGTCTCTGGCAGCCATCACCAGACCAGCAAATGGGCCGGATTCTGTGTCTCTCCACGTTCAGACCGTGTGTTGTTGTCCTCCGCCATCAGCCCCCACTTGAGCCTGTGGGTCTTGCATTGAGGGACTCCAACCCTCACACTGTTCAGAGGGTCCTCCAGGCGAGGTTGGGGAGACTGAGATCTCCAACGATCGATCGGCTGGAGGAAATAGAAAGAGCCCTGAAATAAGTACCAAAGTACCTGAAGAAGAAAGAAGGAAGTTGTGGCTAGGCTGCCTTTGTTTGGTTAGGAAGGAAGGAAGGAAGGGGCGCTGGGCCAGCCTTTCCCAGGAGGGCGGGCAGGCAGGGGGCCATGAAAAAGCCCAAGTGGGCACCTAGGGAAGTGGGCACTCTTTTGGACTTTCCGCTTTCTGCCTGCAACTCCCGGACCTATTATTATTATTGTTATTATTGTTATTATTGTTATTATTATTGTTGTTGTTATTATTATTATTATTATTATTATTATTATTATTATTATTATTATTATTATTATTATTATTATTATTATTATTATTATTATTATTATTATTATTATTATTATTATTATTATTATTATTTCTTTTTCTCCTCCTCCACATTTGGCTGCTGTGCTGAAGCCTCCGCACGACCCTTTTCCTGGACGATGGGGCTAACAACCTCCTCCTCCTCCTCCTCCTCCTCCTCCTCTTCTTCTTCTTTGGCAGGTCTGCAGGATGCCTTGCAGCTGCCTCTCGGAAGGGATGCCTTCGCTACCTGGCTCTTCCTGGGTGTCAGGTAAACAGGACTGGGGAAAGGAAGGAGCGAGCAAGGGCTCAAGCCACAGGCCGTGGCTGGCTTCTGAGGTGGCCTGCCCTGACCCCAGCCACGGCTTCACTCCTTTCTCCTTCTCGCCTTCCTACTTTGCAGGCCTGGCCTTCCCAGACTGGGCTTACAAGGCCGAATCCAGCCCGGGCTCCCGTCAAATCCAGCTGTGGCACTTTATCCTGGAGCTGCTGCAGAAGGAGGAGTTCCAGAACGTCATTGCCTGGCAGCAGGGCGAGTGCGGGGAGTTTGTCATCAAGGACCCCGAGGAGGTGGCCCGGCTGTGGGGCCACAGGAAGTGCAAGCCCCAGATGAACTACGACAAGCTCAGCCGGGCCCTCAGGTGAGCAGGGAAGGGCAGGGGTGGGGTGGGTGCGGGGAGGTTGGTACAGCCCATACTGGGTTGGAAAGGGTCTCTTTTCAGGCCACGAGCCTGTCATGGGGTTCAGGGGGCCGGTCACTACAGCCCACAGGCCGGATCTAGCCCTCAACACCAATTCATCTGGCCCACGACGCTCTCGTCACTCCTGGAAGCAGAAGTAAAAAGTGCCCGTATGGCCCACGGCTCTAGAAGACCCTCTGGGGTGTCCCTTTCACTCCCCCAGTCGCCCTCTCCCCCTTTCTGTCTAGCAGGTATTATTACAACAAACACATCCTCCATAAGACCAAAGGCAAGCGCTTCACCTACAGGTTCAACTTCAACACACTGGTCTTCGTCAAGTGCCCGCGGTGGGGCATCCCGCCTGCTCCCGGGCCTCTGTGGAGAGGGGCAGCTGGGATATGCCAACTGCACAGAGGATGGACCGCCAGTGCACAGACAGAGGTACCCACACCCATAAGGAATGGGGCAGAGGGCAGGAGAGGGAGAGGTTGAATCCGACACGGTGTCAGGACCCCCCACCCCATTTCCCTCCTCCTCCTCCTCCTCCAGCTTTTACAATGTGTGGCGTTTTCCAGCAAGGCTGGGTCTGAGCCCCTCTGCTCCCCCCTGGGCAGCCAAGACCTCTGCAGAGCCCCACCAGAGCCTCAAGAAGCCACAGGAGGAGGAGGAGGAAGAGGCGGCGGCGGCAGCAGCAGCAGCAGCAGCAGCTGTAAGTGGGGCATGGGCTGGTGGTGAAGATGGGGAAAAGATCTTCTATTTCTCTGGTTGTCTCCGGGCTCCCTCTCGTGGCCAAGGCCAGCCTAGCCCTGCCAACCCTGAGACGGCACAGCGCCCACGTCACTCAACAACAACCGCAGCCTGAAAAACACCATTCTTTTCCATTGCTCATCAGCCTGCTTAAGAGCAAGCCGTTTCTGTAGCTCATTACAGCATTCCATACCTGCTAGCATTTTATTTCGTTTATTCTTCCTTTGTTGCATTACTTTTGAAATGTTCATTTTAATCTTCCATTTCCCCCCCTTTCTAATTGCTATTTTAAAGAGCAATATAAAGAATCTGGCCATGTTTACAAAGGCATTAAAATAATAGCAAAATAACATGAGAAATAGACTTTGTTATAACACCTAATAGCACAATAACACAATATTTTTTTTAAAAGTTGGAGATGGAGGCTATGTGGTCAGCATCACTTATGAATGATGGATGATGGCGGTGATTGGAAAAGCTTTTTGTCGGTTTCATCCACCGTTATTGTCATTAAGGGTATAGCACTTGAACGAGGGAACACGTGCACCAAACATCCTTTAAGATAGCACTGAACACCTGCATCAAAGCTTGGGAAAGGGGTTTGTTCTTGGACTACAATTCCCAGCATCCCTCAGCCAATCCAGCCATGGACTGGCCATGCGCTCAGAAACTCAGCACACTGTGGACTGAGCCATTGGTCTTCATTTGCTACGAGCGTCCTTCCCTCCCTCCCTCCCTCCTTTCTTTCTTTCTCCAGGTCTGAGGTGTGCCCTGCTGCCCTGCCTCTTCAACCCCGGCGGCTGCTGTTTGAGGACCCACGAGAGACTTTGCTCCCAGGCTGCCCTGCCTCGTCCTGCCCACCTGGACGCAGGTGGGGCCCCTCCGTTCCGCTCACTGACCCCACTGACCGTCTTCAACTGGCCCTGGTTCCCTGGCCGGTCTCCCCACTGGGGTTGCCCAGCGGCTCTGGCCATGGAAGAAGGAGCCAGGCTGTAGCACTCCATGGGCACAGACTGCCAGGTGGGCACACATTCCCTTCCTGACAGGAAGCCGAGGGATGCGTCCCCTGGGTGGGCACTTTCAGCTCAAGGTGGCATGAGCACCCCGAGAAGGCTGGGATGCCCCCCTGGTTTGCCCCTGCCCCTTTGGGACGAAGAAGAAGCGGAGCTGGAGGAGGAAGAGGAGGAGCGGCATGAACTGTCCAATCCTTACGGTGTGAGCAAGGCATGCTCTGAAGTGAAACCTCAGCTGGGGCCAAAGGGCGCATCTCATCCCAAGGGCGAGCTCTTCCTGAGGCCCCCATGGGTCTGAGTAGCCTCCAGACAGAAGGGCCTCCCCAGTTTTGAGCCAGTGGCTGGCTTGAGCCCCAAAGATCCACCCTTCCCTCTCAGCGGGAGAAACTTTGCCCCCTGAGTCGGGTTTTTACCTGAGTGGGCGGCATAAAAATTGAAATAAATAAGTATAAATAAATAAATAGTGCCAGCTGCTTCTTCCCTCCCTGACCCCCACCCACCCACCCACAAGGGCTCTGTAGTGGCACATCTGCCCAGATAATCCTGCCGTCCGGTCAGCACACCTGTTTAGCCCTGGGGTGACCCAGAAAGGGGGTTCAAGCGGGATTTATTTATTTATTTATTTATTGGGGGGTGTCATCTGATGAAGCCCACCACAGTCTACAACGTTTATGCCTCCAAAATGGTGGGCATTGCGGCTGTTGTAGTTATTTATTGTACAGCAGATTGTGGCGGGCAGCCTATTGAGAGATGCTTCGTGATGCAAACGATCTTAAGCGTGGCCCCTCTTAAAATGCCATTTGTGAGGTTCAGCTCCAGAAGGGGATCCTGCTACTTGTGGCCCCCTTTCCCAGGGCTCTTAGCCCCCTTCCTCTCCTTGAACCGCCCTGAAATAAATGCAGAAATATTGACCAATCTTTAGACCAAGGCTGCCATAATTTATTCGCGCCCAACATAGCCATCTCTAAGGAGGAAGACTGAGCTCTGGATTCTCTCTCCGTCTGTAGAATGGGCTGAATGGGTCCTTGCGCCTGACCAGCGATTTGCTAATTTAATGGTGCCTGCCTTTGGTAATTAACGAACCAGACGTAGCCGAGTGAATGTTGAAGGCAAAAGGATGTGCCGCTTATGGAGTAAAATACGGGCAGAATGAGAGCGTCCTGAATGTTTAGTGAAACACGGGCGTACAGACAGTGGCCAGGGGGGAGGGGGGGCTGGCTTTTTATGGGGGTGGGAGTGGGGAGACCCCCCCCCAAGTCACACCTGTCCTTGGGCCCAAAGCCCTACGTGGGGGTTGAAGGCTGGCCTTGGTTGGGATGCCTGGGGTAGGGCAACGTCCCCCACCTTGCCCTGTTCTCTTCCCCTCAGGTTGTGACATTCATAATAAAAAATAAATTAATTCTTAGTAATTAAACATTCTGAGGGGAGGAGGGCCTGCTTTCCTTTCAGCCCCAAACCGCTCCAGGCCCCTCCCCCAAAGGCCCTGAGGTAATGGTGGCTGGCTCCAAACAGAGGGGGCAGGCACTCTTCACGTGCCCAGGGGCACTGCGCTTATTCTCACTATGGCTTCAATGGCCGGGCTGTAGAACGTTCTCAGAGGGAAGCCCTCCAACGACAACCCCCATCACCACCCGCCATTTTGTTTGCGCCTCCTGTTGCTGTGGCCTGCTGTGTGTGTCCCTCAAGTGAGTTCCTCACAAAATGGCCTCTTCCCCAACCTCCTTATGTCCTTTGTGGGGAATGAACAAACACCCCTTTCCTGCCCCCCCCCCACACACCCCACACCTGGCTGGACTAAGGGATGGCATAAAGTGAAGTGATGGCCAACCTTGGCCCTCCAGATGTTCTTGGACTTCAATTCCCAGAAGGCCCTGGCCACTAGGTGTGCTGGCTTGGGCTTCTGGGAACTGTAGTCCAAGCACAGCTAGAGAGCCATTATTAAGGCATCATCCTTGGCATAATAAGGGCTGGAGTGGGGGGGGGAGGGGGGCAGGCACCTGCCTCCTCAGCCAGGCTGGACTGGGGGCTCCTTGGGGCAGAGACCCTTCCTTCCATCCTTCCCGCTTGGGACTTCTTTCCCTTCAGCCTGGCCTACCTCACAGGGTTGCAGGGAAGGCGGGGAAAGGCAGGTTTAGAAAGAAGGGGAACACCCCCCCCCCCAATATGCCTTTATTTCCAAGGGGTGTCAGTGTGGGGAGAGCGCCCCCCAGCCCCCCCCCCCCAGCCCCACTCCTGCTCTCTCCAGGTGGTGCATCAGACCAAAGGTGGAGGTGTGTGTGGTGCTTGGAGGAGAACGAAGGGATGCAGCAATAGCAGGGCTAGGTGGGAGATGGAGGAGGGGTCATCATCCTCATCATCATCCCCCCTCCTCCTCGCTCCTCCTCCCCTCCCTCCCTCCCTCCCTCCCACCTGCTGCAAAGAGAAGGAAGGATTAGCCGGGAAAGGAGGAGAAGGAGAGGCCGCCCGCCTCCGCCTGCAGCCTGAGCCCCGCTAAGGAAGGGGCCCCCCGGGTGGAGTGGGGGGGTGGGGTGGGGTGGGGGCTTCTTCCTCCTCCTCCGCCCCCTCTCTCCCTCAGGAACGTCGGGAAAGGCAGGCCGGGCAGGTGGGGGCGGCGGCCGGGAAGGCGGGCTGGGAAAGGCCGGGGATGAGCGGCTCCCACTAGGCCTCCCTCCCTTCCCAGGGAAAAAAAAGAGGGGGGGGCATCATCCTCCTGAGGGCAACCCATCATCCTAACAATGCAAGGGTAGAAAGAGGGTGCTTCTGTCTTTCTGCAGCAGGGGAAGGGGCGCCATTCCACCCCCCAGAGAGAGACCCCCACGGAGGAAGGAGGGCAAGGGGGAGGCTTTTGGGGGGGAGGGGAGGGGAGGGGAGGGGGCTCCCCCTCTTTTACCCACCCCCACCCCCTTCTGCAGACAGGGGTGCAATCATAATGCAGGGGGAGGAGGAGGAGCGGGGGCCCCCCATGTCTGGAGCTCCAGGACCCCTGGATTAAGGGTGGGGGGCTTGCCAGGCCAAGACACCCCAGGAGGGAGAGAAGAGAGGACGACACATACACACACACACACACACACACACACCCTTTGCTTCGCTTGGTTTTCGTGGTGGAGACGCTTCATTGCAGGATTTGACACTCCCAGGTTTGGACCCCCCAAACCCCCCCCCCATTCCCCCCCCCAGGAAAGAAAAGAAAGCCACAACTTTGGAGGAGGAGGAGGAGGAGGTTTTCCTGGAGAGGAAGGAAGGAGGAGAATCCAGATCCGCCAAAGGGACTCTATGCCTTTGGGGGTGGGGGTGTTGTTGTTGTTGTTGTTTTGGGGGGAGAAGAGGCACGGTTTGGTCTTTCCTGTTTTCTGGGGTTGCCTCTTCCAAGCCGGACTCCTCCTGTGAGTGTGTGTGTGACACGCATACACACACATATTTATACACACACACACACACATATATATATATATTTAATTTATTTTTCCTCCTCTGCAAAATCCCTGTGTTGTGAATCTCCTCCCTCTTCTTGTAAATTCCATGTTTACCAGAAGCAGTTCAGGCTCTCTCTCTCTCTCTCTCTCTCTCTCTCTCTCTCCAGTTTTTAAAAATTTAATGGTCGGACTGATTTTTGCCGCTGTGTATTTCTTTAAAAGAAAGATTGATTGGATATTTTTTTATTAAAGGTTCAGAGTGGGAAAGCAATCCCAAGGAGATTTTAAAAAGCCTCTGATCCCGGGAGCAGAACTTGGGAACGTCTTTTCTTTGGCTGCTCAGAAGACAACAGAAACTCCACTTTTCCCTTCCTCTGAGACGGGCCTTTGCTAGCGGAAGGACAACTGGGAAAACTGGATTATAAATGGTGTTTCGAACTGTGTTTTGGCAGTTCGGACTTTAATATTTGGATGGACCTTCGTCTCTTCACCCGTTGCTGTCGCTCGTATTTATAAAAATTTGTGGAGGAAATATAATTACAGTACTTGGCTTTCTTTGGGAGAGACGGATTTGCAGCGGGAGGGAAGGAAGGAAGGAAGCCCTGCGGAAACCCTGAAGGAAAGGAAGTCCCTCTGGAAACCCTGGAGAAAATGTCTGCATATCAGTTTGGGATGGACTTAAAAACCCCGGGCTCTTGACTGCAGGAAGGCATCTGGCCTTTTGTGTGTGTGTGGAATTGATTTGCAAGAGGGCCCCCAAGTCCAAGACCCAGCCGGGGGACCCCGACCCTGGCAACTCAGGATTAGACCGCAAACCATGAACATGAGGCCACCTCCGACTGCACTGGACAGGTTGGTAGGGGTTGGCATTGTGGGGTGGGCCAGGGGGGGGCACCCCCTGCCTTTCTCCTTGGGGGCGGGCGGCTGCGGTTGAATTGCTTTTCCACATATGGTTGGGGGCTGAGTGTCTGTCCCCTGTGGTTCCTGCGGCCCCTGCCCAGGGCATGAATGGGTGAGCAAGCACTGAGTTGTTGGACGAAGTGACCTTCCCAATCCCCAGGTTTTTTTTTGTGTGGGGCTGGCCTTCACCTAAGACCTGGGGAATGGTCATGCAGCTTCTTGGCCCTGCCTAGAGGGGAGAGCCCCACTGTTGTGTCTGCCTCCCTAGCAGGCTGTCTGTGTGTGTGTCTCTCTGTGTGTGTACTTTTCAGGGCGTATTTCGGTGTTGGAAAATGAGCTGTCAAGTAACTTGAACTCTGTGCTGTTTCTCACTTTTTCCTTGGCTGTACCCACTTTTCTTTTGCGGTTTGTGGTTTCCTCCACTCAAGTTCTGGGGAATCCTAGCAGGTTTCTTAGGAATATCTTGGGGGGGGGGGGATTGTGCCCAATGGCAGAGGAGGGGAGCCTCTCTCCCTCTATGCCACCACCACCACCACCACCCTTGTCTCCTTGTTAAGCCAGGGTGGGTGGTTGTGGGACCTTCCAGACTCACGGCACTCCAGTTCCCATCCACCCTGGTCAGCAGAGCCAGCTTTTGTGGCCTGAAGTCGAAAGCAACTGGGCAGTTGAGAGCCCTGTTCCCAGGTGTAGGTGTGTGTGTGTGTGTGTGTGTGTGTGTGTGTAGGATCAGCTGTTGGGGTGTATCCTGCCAACGCGGTGCCCTGTGGACTGGTTAGGGTCCCCACAGCATCCTTCACCATCCTTTTACAGCCAACCAGGATTCTGAGGCAGTTGGAAAGCCACCTCTGGAGGGAATTCCCTAGGCAGGCAGGGCCCCAGTGGCCACTGTCCGGATAGGGCCCCCATTTCATAGTGTCTCATGGATGCCGGTTTCGGGGTGCCAGGGACTGACCTCAGGTTTGGCTTTGAGGAAGGATAGAGCAACCTCTTTACCCCTGGGGACAGCATTATGTCGCAGTGGGACGGCGTGCCTCCACATTTGGCTGAACAGAGGTTGTAGTAGGGTGTGTGTGTAAGCAGTAGTAGCCGCAACTGATTTAGGGTGTGTTGGAGAAGAAAGGGTGGAAAAGAGTAGAAGATGGACCTACCAAGGGCTGACTAGTTGTGGTGGCCGTGTGTAAAGCCTCCAGGGTCAGTGGCAGGATACCGCTCCTTCTCGCTGTCAACTTTTATAACGGTCTGCGTTGGGTGGGAGATTCTGAAAAAGGATGTTTCCTTTAACCACAGTCTGGTTTGCCTCTGTCAAAAAATGCATCTTGGCAGAAATGCCCCCTCCCCAAACCTACCCAGCGCAGCAAAGGGATGTTGTCATTTCTCTCTTCCTGTATATATTTATGAAGCACCTGGTTTTGGGGTCTGGCCAACCTTGGCACTCCAGCTGTTCTTGGACTTCAATCCCCAGAAGCCCAAGTCTCTGTGAATGGGTTTGTAAACCCATTTGTGTGGATTCACAGGGACTTGGGCTTCTGGGAATTGAAGTCCCAGAACAGGTGGAGTGCCAAGGCTGGCCATCACTGCATCTTCTCCCCCATTTGGGACACAACAGCTACCACTTAAAAATTACAATGCCGGAAATCCTCTTGCTTAATGTAGTAAATCCCAACTAGAGTAGTCCTCTTGGATCTGTGGGAATTTGGTGAGCCAACTCCTTTATCGGCTTCACTGGTTCAAATGGGCCTCCTCTAGTTGGCAACCTAAAAAAAATGTGCTGGGCAGCGGGGAGTTCAGCTGGAAGGTAATAACGTTAAAGTACAATTAAACTGTTTATCTCATTTAAGGCGGACTACCAAGTTTAAAGTTCAAAAGCAGACTAGCAGAGCAAGAGGTGTACGGAGGCCCTCCCTGTGAGTGAGTGAGTGTGTGAGTGAGTGTGAGAGAATGAATGAATGAATGAATGAATGAATGACTATGGGACCATTGGAAGTCGAAGGTGGAGGTCTGGCAAGTCAAGTGACCAGGAAGGAGGTCAAGGGAAGCAGGGGCAGCACTGGGTTCTCCTGTGGTCAAGAAGGCCTCCCGTGGAGTTCTCTGTCCTCTTCTGGCCAGGGCAGTTCCAGAAGGGACTGAGCAAGATTAAAATGTGGCCAGAGCGGGGGTGACCGGGAGGGTAACAAGTCTGGAGGATCAAACCCTGGGAGGAGGAAGGGTTGAGCAACGACCCTTTTGGGTGGAGATACGACGGGCAAGGGAACCCTTTACCTTTAATGGTAGTAAATCACAACTAGAGGCGTTCCCACCTTGCTCCTAGAAGCAGAAGTAAAATGCACCCGTTTGCTTCTGCTTCTGGGAGTGACGAGGGGGGCACGGGCCGGATGAATTGGCGTTGGGGGCTGGATATGACCCACAGGCTGTAGTTTGGGCACCCCCTGGTTTAAAAGAACAGGATTTGGCCTTCCCCTGTCCAGTGGGGCAGCTGGTCTGCTCTGAAAAGCTGAATGAGAGAGCAGCGGAGAGGGTGCTTGCCTCCTTCTCCTCCTCCTCTTGCCTCCCACGCACCAGGGATCAGGCTGCTGACAGGCGGTAAAGCACGTCCATCCGTCCAGCCGGTAAAGCATGTCCAGCCGCCTGCAGTGAAGCCCACCCTCTCCTGAAGCCCCCTGTTTCGCTCCCAGACGGCTCCTGGGGTTTCAGAGACTCCCCTGGAAGCTCAGCTGCCCTCCCAAGAAGGAAGGAAGGAAAGGAGCAGGATCTGACCTTACCTGGACCAAAAGGTTCAGCTCTGCGGAGGAGGCTGCTGGGGCCGTCACCCTCCTGGTTTTGTAAGTGACACAGGGCTGGGCCAGGCGGTTTGACCTTGGCGTGGCTGGGCTGAAGGCCAGGTGTGGCTGGGCACTTGAAGGGGCTTCCTTTGGAGGCCAGGCACAAAGGGTCTCACTTGGCAAAAGAAGGCACCCCTGTGTGTGTGTGTGTGTGTGTGTGCGTGCGTGCGTGCGTGTGTGTGTCTCCTGCCCAGGCTCTCCCGTGGGTTCGTTCCATGTGTTGAGTTGTTTCTCAATGCTGCACCATCTGGGCTGCCTTCCTCTGGGGGGGGGGGGAAATGCCATCAGGGCCACTTGGGGGGTGGCCCCCGGGAGGGGGCAACCCAGTCCATGGGGAGAGTGGCATCCGGTTGGGTTTTGCTCAGCCCCTTCCTTGGGCCAAGAATGGGGGCAGCATCTCTTTTCATGTTGGGGGGTCAATTCCCCCTCACTTTTGGGAGACATTTTTAGCCGGGGGGGGGGGGACCAAAGGCAGGGAGTTGTGCGAGAAGCCTTCCAACTTTTTAGGATTGGTTTTTAAAGGAAAGTAAACCTAGGCGGTTATCAGGGAGGTCTGAGGCAGGTGGGTGTGGGCACCTAGCAGGTGGGCCCACCTGGGTCCAGGTGACGGAGGCTTCAGAGTGTCCGCCTGCAAGCAAGCAAGAAAGCCTCTTTCCCAGTGATGATGATGATGATGATGATGCCAGGCTATCTCTCCCCTCTTTTGGCTTGGCATCGAGTAGGGCAGCGCTTTTGGGTGGAGTGAAATGGGATGTTATTTCCACGGTGGGCCAAGGGTGAGTCCAATCTGTCCGAGGGTGAAGGGGACTCTTGGGTTCCTCTGTGGCCCAACGTTGGTCTGTCTTTCCGCTCTTCCTCCTCCTCCTCCTCCTCCTCCAACCTTTCTTCTGTGGCCCCTCCCGGGCAGTAAGACCAGATTAGCCGTCTGGACAGAGGAGGGCAGGGAAAGAGGGGGCGGGCGGGCGGGCGGGCGGCTTTACCTGCTGGGTGACCAGCGATGTGGGCAGAGGGATCTCCTGTGGGCCACTGGCTTGACATAGGATGGTCATTTGCCCTTTGGCCTCAAACGCACACGTGGGAAGAAGAAGGAGAAGAAGGAGAAGAGGACATTTCTTTCTGCTGCCTCACTTGGGGTCTTCTTTTCCAAATGCACCCTTCCCCACCCTCTTTTCTCGCCAATGCCTTTCCCTTCTCCTGGGATGGCCCCGCCAGCTAGAAACCCCAAAGTTGGTTGGTTGGTTGGGGGGGGGGAGGCCTCTCATTTGGGGTGCCCTGCCAGCCCCTTAGTTAGCTGGATGTGATGGAAGGGACGTCAGGCTCTTCTTTGGGGCCAAATGAGACAGTTTGTGAGAAGCCACAGGAGGACTGGGTCAGGGCCTTGGACATCCTCAGGTTCACCACCACCACCACCACCCCCTCCATGTTTTAGGGGAGAGGACATGATGTGTGTGTGTGTGTATGAACTCTTCAACTAACCTTTAAAAAGGACTTATTTAAATTTTTGTCATGGTTGGAATGGTGTAGATTAGGGTGGCTTTAAAGGCTTGAAGGAGAGCCAGTGGGGTTTTTTTGGGGAGGGGGTTTGATGGGGGGGGAACAACTCCCTGGAGCCATTCAGGCAGCCAGACTCGCTCTTTGTGAGGGTGGCCAGCACATCGCAAGGGCGACAACCACAACGGCACCCATGGGCTGAGATCTCCTCCTGTTTGTTCCTGGCCACCCAGCGCTGGTTTTCTTAGTGGGAAGGTTGGGTGCAAATAGGAGTTAATAATAGCCGTAACCTCAAGCTGCCAAAGGCCAAATGCTTTCGTTCACAAGATTAGACTGGGGGGGGGGGTTAAAATCCCCATTGATAGGAGACTGGGCGGTGTGGGGGTGGGAGACCCCCTCTGACTTGGAAGATGTGGGTGTGGGTGCAGAGGGGGTTTCCCCTTACCTGTGGGTCTGCCCCTTAGGACTCTTTCTCTCCCCCCCCCCTTTATATTTCCTCCTGGTAAGGGAGGGAGGGAGGGAGGGAGGAGGCTTTCCCTAGAGCGCCTTGCAAAGCTTTTCCTCCCCATCTGACCCACTTTGAGGACTTGAGCCTCTTCCCTGCCTGCCCCACACCACCGCCACTAATCTCATAATTGTGGCATTTTCTCCTGCTCCGGCTCTGGCCAAGGGTGGTGTTTTATGAGCCTTGTCTAGTCCTCTCTTCTCAGCCGCCGCCACCCTCACCACCCACCTTTTCCCTCTTTTGAACATTTAGATCTTCTCCAAAGTGTGCCTCATCCTTCTTTCTTTTCCTCTCTAACTTTCCTATCTCTTCCCTCTTTTGCACACACACCATGCGCACATACACACACACACACACACACACCACCCTCCCAGCAGATGCCTTGGACAGGGATGGGAGATGGGCCTCTTGGTTGCTAGAGGGTTGCATTCAACACACACACACACACAGACACACACATTGATTATTGGGGGGAGCCCCCCTCTCTCATTGGAGGTGTGTGTGTGTGGGGGAATGAACTCTGCACCGTCCCCCTTGCTTTGGGTTAGGCTTGGTGAAGCCTTGAGGACTTCCTTCCGATGCCAAACACACACACACACACACACACACATGCACATACACACCCCAGCACCATCCAGCTGTGGAGTTGGGCATGGGCAGAGTTTGCCAGCCAGGGACGGGATGGAAATGTCAATGCCTTGGGCTTTCTCTGGCTTTTGGCAAAAGCAGTTTAAAAAAAAAAAGGGATGCCCATGAAGGAGGAGCAGGAGGAGGAGGAAGGGTGTTTCTCCCCCCCCCCTCTCTCTCTCTCTTTCTGGGTGTGATTTGGGGGGTGAAGCAAGGGAACGCTGATCCGATGGAACGGCCAGGGGTGTCATTTAGCCTCCTTGGCTGCTTCCTGGCCTGTAATTGTGGTTTTGGGGAGACAGACTTTCCGCCCGGGAAATCTGCTTGCTGCAGCAGAGTGCGGCTGCCCTCCTGGCGGGGCGATGTGGGGGCCGCTTCCGGCCTCTTCCCCCCCTCGGCCCTGGGCTGGGGTGGTGGTGGTGGTGGGGTGCGCACTCTCTCTGCCAGAGACCCCCAGAAACGGCGTCTTCCTGTAAGAGCAGCCAGTGGGAAAGATCCACCCAGGGCAGCTCTTTGAAAAGGGACTGGGCAGTACATGAGGGGGACACACACACACACACACACACACCGGGGTGGGGGGCTTATTAGCCTTTGAGAGCCCCCCATGAAGAGGCACAGTTGACCTCTGAGGGTCCCGATGGGTGGGGCAAGGGCCCCTGCTGTCTCCCTCCTGGGAGAGGCCCCGTCAGTCCAGTCCAGCATGTCTGTGTGTGTGTGGGGGGGGGAGGCTTGAGGATTTGCCTGACTTCTCCTCCTCCTTAGAGATCTCTGTGGGGCACCCCCTGATTGCTGCAGGGCAGGGTGAGGTGAGGTGAGGTGAGGTGAGGTGGGGGGCTTCCGTCATCTTCTTGCTTTTACTCCCCCCCCCCCTTCTCCCCGTGTTTTATCAGCCTCTGCAATGCAGGAGAGTTTGAGGCTCTGGGCTTCCGGCCCGCCCTTCCCACCTGGAGAGAACAGAAATAGTAATTAAGGCATTTTGTCTGGGGCAGGGGGTGGGTGTGGGTTTAGGGTGGGGGGCAGAAGACAGCGGTCCAGAGTCCGTGAGGGCACGTGTGGCCTTTTCATTCATCACAGACATGGAAAACAGCGGTTAGAGGATGAATTGGGGATGGTGTCAGTGAGTCCACATTTAGCCAGAGCTGGGGTTTGTGTCCCCTCGGACGCTCTGGAGAGCTTAAAAGAGCCCCCAGAGTCCCAGCGGTGGCCCACCTTGGCCCTCCAGGCGCTCTTGGCCCTCCAATTCCAAGAAGCCCTGATTGGCAGGAGTGCTGACTTATGGGCTTCTGGGAATTGAAGTCCAAGAGCGCCTGGAGAGCCAAGGTGGGCCATTGCTGCCCCAGGACCTTCCTGGCCCTCTCCCCTCCCTCCCTTTCCAGTGCTGACCCTTTCTCTCTCTCCCCCCCCCCCAACCTCTGTAGGCTGAGCAGCCTTGCTTCCCTGGGCAACTCGGCCCCCGAACGACGCTCCCCGGGTCACCAACGCCAGCAGTCCGACTCCTGTGAGACGCCAGGTGAGCCTCCGGCCACAGGGAGTGAATCCTTTGCCCCACAACACACACCCCAGTTCTCCTGGAGGTCCATTTGAGAGCGGAGGCCGACTGGGACTCCTCCGTGGAAAGGGGTGGGAGGCGGGCAGAGACTCCGTCTCCATCGGAGGAGGCCTCTTCCAAGGAAACCCGCGGTGCCTCTTTAATGACCCTGGTTGGTGCATTACTCCTGGCAGGATTGGTCCAGCGCTGCGTCATCATCCAGAAGGACCAGCATGGCTTTGGTTTCACCGTCAGCGGAGACCGGATCGTCCTGGTGCAGTCGGTGCGGCCAGGTGAGTCCAGTGCTTTGGGGCTGCAAATCCCCTCTCGCCCCCCCTGAAGCTATGGTGGGAGGCTGTGCTTTGGCAACAATAATTTAGTAAACCCATTCGTGCGGATTCACAGGGGCTTCTGGAAATCGAAGCCCAAGAACATCTGGAGTGCCATGGTTGGCCATCACGGTCTTAGACAAAATAATAACCAATAAACAGACCCCTGCCATGCCTTCCTTCATGCTCCCGAGGTCCTCGGGAAGCAGAGCTTAGCCTCTCTCTCTCCCCCCCCCTTTTCTGCCCTCTGGTTGTGACTTTTGGCCTTTGGGGGCTTTTGCCCTTTCTTTCAGGGGGGGCCGCAATGAGAGCCGGAGTCCAGGAGGGAGACCGGATTGTGAAAGTGAGTCAAGAGGAGGAGGAGGAGGAAGGCTTTCCCTCCCTCCCAAGCTCTGGTGCCACTCGATGTGGCCGAGGAAGCCCTTGGGTCTGAGGCGGCTGGCCTGGGCTTCCCCTCTCTTCCCACCCCTGCCCAAAATGGCCACCTCCCCACTTTTATGTGGGTCCCTCCTCTTATTGTGGCAGGTGAACGGGACGATGGTGACCAACAGCTCCCATCTTGAAGTG
This sequence comes from Bradypodion pumilum, assembly GCA_035047305.1. Taxonomy (NCBI): domain Eukaryota; kingdom Metazoa; phylum Chordata; class Lepidosauria; order Squamata; family Chamaeleonidae; genus Bradypodion; species Bradypodion pumilum. Next base: position 485,335 of record JAWDJD010000018.1, on the reverse strand, counting down.
GTGAAACTCATCAAATGTAAGAGAGCCTCTAGGGACCCTGTGGGGATGTGGGTGTGGGTGTCTGTGGGTCCCTAGTTCCAACTTTGGGGGGGGGGGTGGGCTGAGTTGAACCTCTCTTCCCCTTCCACTCCATGACCCCCGTGTCCCTCTTTTCTTCTGTCTCCTCTCCCTGAAGCGGGGGCTTACGTGGCCCTCACGCTTTTGGGGTCCCCTCCGGCCTCAGCAGGACTTCTGGGGCCCCAGGAGCAGGAGGGGCAGCAGCAGCAGCAGACGACGGGGGTGCCGCCTCCGCCTCGGGTCATGCCCGCCTGCCCCCCACCCCCGCCTCCCCCGCCCCTGCCTCCGCCACAGCACATCACTGGGCCAAAGCCACTCCAGGTACCTATGAGGGGGAGGGGGCCTTTTATGGGGAGGGGGGAGGAGGGAAGGAAGGGGGTGGAGTAGAAATGTGGATGGGTGGGTGGGTGGATGGATAATTTCGTGTCAGGAATTATTCTGGGTTGAAAGGATTTTGGCAGGGTAATCTCCGCTCTGCGGACGACGAATGAGGTTCCTTTCAGGGCCCCCAAGGGGGTCCCTCTTGATTGACTTACAAAGTCTTGCTTTCGAACAGCCAAGTTGGCAGGAACTGGGATAGAGGACGGGTGCTCACTCTGTCATGCAGTGCTCGGGTCTCGAACTGCCCACTTGCTGACCTTCTAGCTAGCAAGGTGAGCTTCTTAACCCCTGAGCCACCATAGCAGCCCCAATGCATGAGTGAAAGAGCGAGTGAGCAAACCGTGTGGGACCCCCTGTACAGACCTTAAGTCCTGATCTCTTGGTTGGGGGTCGGGTGTGTGTGTGTGTTAATGCTTCCCAGGACCCCCAAGTCCAGAAGCACGCCACGCGGATCCTGTGGAACATGCTGAGGCAGGAAGAGGCCGAGTTGCAGGTAGAGAGAGAGGAAGGGAGGAGGGAGAGCCTGGGGGGGGGGAGTGTGTCTTCTGGGATATGCCCCATTATGGGACCCTTGAGCTAAGGAAGCTCTGCCCTTCTTTCCCCACCCTCCCAGCGGTGTTACGAAGTCTACAGCCGGAATCCGGCCTCCCCGATGGAGGAGCAGATCGAGGGGGCTCGGCGGAGGGTCAGCCAGCTGCAGCTCAAGATCCGCCAGGAGACGGGAGGGTTGGCGGTGAGTGGGGCAAGGGGGGGCAGGTGGGAGCCCCCCCATCTCTCGCAGCCACCTGTGGGGAAGTCGGGACTGCCTGCAGCAGCGTTTTAGCAATGAAGCAGGTGGCCAGTCCCGGGGGTGGGGGTGGGGGGGTTGCAGGAGGAGGGGGAGGCTGACCTTTTGGGCATCCTTGCTGGACATGGTCCTGAGTGCCTGGTCTCCCTCTCTCCCTCCTTGTCAGGATGCATCTGCTGCCTGGTCAGCCAGTGAGTCTGGCTCCATCGGTTCCCGCCCGGCAGAGGGTGAGTGGAATTGCCCTGTTGCCCTCTGACCCTTGACCCTGAGGCTGCCAAAGAACTCTGTGTGGACTGCCATTCCTCACTGGGGAGGTGCCCTTTGGGGCACATGGGCTGAGGGGAGCCTTCTCCTTCAGCCACTGGTCCCCTATTCACTCAGGGAAGGAGGGGGGGCCCTTTTGGCCAGACTCTTCTGACCCCGCACTGACCCCCTCTTCCTCTGCCCTCTTCCCCATCTGCCAGGACGTCTCTCTTTGGACTCTCAAGACGGCGACAGCGGCCTGGACTCCAGCACAGAGCGCTTCCCTTCTGTGAGCGAGGTGAGTGAGAAAGACGTGGGGTGGGGTGTGGGGTTTACGCTGTTGGCAGAGGCTCAGCTTCTGGTGCCCCCCCCTGACTTGGCCTTGAAGTTGGGGGGGGAGATGAAGGCCAAGAGCCGTCTGGACTGAGTGGGTGGCATTTCATTCTTTGGGCTCAGATCTCCCTAAACCGGAACTCCGTCCTCTCTGACCAGGGCCTGGAGAGCCCCCCTCACACCTCCCCGGTCATCAACTCCCGGATGTTCCTCCACCACCGGCGTCAGGGTTCGGACACCCAGTTGTCTCTTTCCTCCACCGACCAGGTGAGCAGCATACACCTGCCCAGAAGCCCCTTTCTCATCATCCTGGCTCTCCCTCCGTCCCCCTGAGTGTTCTCTCTGCCTGGATCCCTGGCGGGGGCCATGGAAAAAGGATGGGTGGGTTTCTTTCAAAGAGCCCCACGACTCTCCGGTTGGCCGAGGATTTCCAGAGGGACAGCCAGGTGTACTGGCCAGGTGTGTGCTGGCCAGGGAGGCCTTCCTTGTCCTTTCTTGTGGCCAAAGCAAGAAGGGAGCGTTGAGCCTCCTCCCGGGTTTTCTTTGGCTCCTGCTTTTGGGGCCCTCATCTCCCCACCCACCCCAAAGGAGCCCTCCCCCCACCCTCGATGGTGTTGCCCTAGACCAGGGGCTCCCAATGCCCTGGCCCCAAACCAGTGGACTTCCATTCCCAGAAGCCTCAGTCCATCCATTGGCTGGTCGGTGCTTTGGGGACTGGACGGAAGCTTCTGGGAATGGAAGTCCAAAGGTTGGGAAGTGCTGGCCCTGAGGCTGGCCGGCTTCAATGAGGCCAGGAGGAGGAGGAGGAGGAGGCGCTTTCATCCCTGGGAACTTTGGCCGCCTCGGCCTGAATCTCCCCACGGATGCATTTCCTCCCGCAGAGTTTGGACCGGACGCCCAGGCCGCTGATCATTGGCCCTGAGGAAGACTACGACCCGGGATACTTTAACAATGAGGTGGGCCCCTCCTCTTATTTATTTATTTGGGGGGGGGAGTTGGGGTGCTATCAGGTGCCTTTAGGCCCTGGATGGGCTGCCTTCCTCCTCCTCTGCTGCAACTGGGACTGTGGTGGCTCAGTCGTTAAGAAGCTCGCCTTGTCAGCTGGAAGGCTGGCGAGTCGGCAGTTCGAGACCTGGGTGCTGCATGACGGACTGAGCGCCCGTCTCTGTCCCAGCTCCTGCCAACCTAGCAGTCTGAAAGCAAGAAATAGCAAGTAGATAAACAGGGACCACTTTGGTGGGGAAAAGAAGATCTTGGGGGACATGAAAGGAGCCTCATTTGGGAGTTGCTCCTGCCAAAACCCTTTCGACCCAGAATAATTTCTGACACGCAATGATCCCCCCTGGTTGTCTCTCTCCTCCCACTTCCTAGTGTGACCATCTCTTCCAAGACCTGGGGAAGCTGAAGACCCGGCCGGCTCACCTGGGCGTTTTCCTGCGCTACATCTTCTCTCAAGCAGACCCGAGTCCGCTGGTATGGCTCGGGAAGGCTCACGCTTTCCTTCCTTCCGGGTCAGGGGGGGCTCTGAATCCAAGGAGACCATAATGCTGCAGTGTCTTCTTGTGTGGGGCAGAAACCATTGCCCCCTCTGCCCCAGGGATGCTGGAAGGGGGGGGGGGGAGAGGAGAGTGTTGCCTCTCCCACCCGGTGGCCACCTGACTCTGTGGCCTGAGTGGCCCCTCCTTCCGTTTCCCTTTTTCTTCCTTGGTGTGTGTGTGATTTCTTCATCATGGCCTGCTGAACTCTCCCTTCTCTTCCGGCCTCCCTCCTTCCTTCCCTTCCCTTCCCCTGCAGCTGCTCTATCTCTGTGTAGATGTTTACCAGCAGATGAACCCCAAGGAAGCCCGGGCGCTGGGCAAGGGCATCTGGCACACCTTCCTGGACAAGGCCGCCGTGAGTGCTGGCTGTGGGGAGGGGGTCAGTGGAGGACTTGGCAGTGGTCAGATATGAGTGGTTGTGGGTCTTCCCCATGTAGGCGAGAGCCAAGCCACAGCGGAACCAGGTTGGGGGGATGGGGATGGGGGATGACCCTGTCAGCCTCAGACGGCAGGCGTAGTGGGTCATGGCTATCTCTCCCCCACTCCCCCAACCCCCAAATTTCTCACCAGCCTCTGAGAGTCAAGATTTCTGACCAGCTGTTGGCTGAAATAGGTGAGTCGGATGTCCCCAGAGCAAACCTGGGAAGCCTTCTTCTTTTTTTGGGGGGGGGGGGGAATGCCATATCTGGAAGCCTCCACCCTCCTCCTTGGGGGTCTCTCTCCCTCCCTCATGGTTTGCTTGGGTGCTCACAGACTCCCGCCTGCGGAACGGGGAGGACGCGCGGAACGCCTTTGCCGAGGCCCAAGAGGCCGTCATGCCCGAGATCCAGGAGCAGATCCAGGATTACAGGTGAGCCCAAAACTGCCCCTTGGGACACCCTTGCCTCGCCTTCCTTTGCCCACCGGGAGCCGGGAGCTTCTGTGTGCCAGGATCCCCAGGGAGGAGGGCCCCATCCGTGAGTGGGCACAGTGGCCTCCCACAGTGGCGCCAGGGCCCCGTCCGTGGCTGAGAAGAGCGTGTGTGCTTTCAGGACCAAGCGCACCCTGGGCCTGGGCAGTCTCTATGGGGAGAACGACTTGATGGACCTGGACGGAGACCCCCAGAGGGAGCGGCAGGTGGCTGAGAAACAGATCGCTCAGCTGGGAGAGATCCTGTGAGTTGGAGGGGACGTGGGTGGTGGTGTCCATCCCTGGGATGGGGGTGGGGGTGGGGTGGGGGCTGAAGGAGGAGGTCTTGAGCCTGGGGTCCCAGCCGGGTCACCTGGCCTGGCTCAAAAGGGGAGGCAGGGGCTCCGTTGGCTTGAATCCCCCCACCGTGGTGGCTTGGGCTCTCCCGCCTGGGCTTAGAGCGGTCAAGGGAGACCCAGTGCCCTCCTCCTCCTCCTCCTCCTCCTCCTGCCGAGGGTCAAAGGGTGGCAGGCTCTAGGGGTCACGGGGAGAGGCCTACAGGTAGGTCTGACTTCCTTCCCCTTCTCCCTGTTTCAGGGCCAAATACGAAGACGAACGGAGGTAAGTCCATGCGTGGTTTTGTCACGTAAGCTGCGCGCAGTGGCTTAGAAACCCTGTAACCCTGGTGCATAAACATTGGCGCTCCAGCTGTTCTTGGACTCAAATTCCCAGAAGCCCCAGGTCTCTCTCAATCCACATGAATGGGGTTTACTGGCACTCCAGGTGTTCTTGGACTTCAATGCCCAGAAGCCCCAGGTCTCTGTGAATCCATGCGAATGGGTTTACTGCGCGTCCACGCAGTAAACCCATCCGTGTGGATTCACAGAGACTTGGGCTTCTGGGCATTGAAGTCCAAGAACACCTGGAGTGCCAAAGTTCACCATCCATGCCCTATAATGTGGATCACTGACATTCCAGTGGATTACCTGCTCATGGATCTAACGTGGTGGTTGTGGTGATGCTTACATTTCCAGCCCCACCTTTCCATTCAAACAACATTGCTGGGTATACAGTATTTCCAACATTACTGAGCTTTGTTAAAAGCCAAATTTGTCTCTAGAGAAAAAGCACGAAAAAGACTTTTTTAAAAATAATAACTGGCTCCAATGATTAAGAGCAGCGTTTTATCTTGGCCTTCCCAGAGAGGAACTCTTCCTAGTAACCCCTCCATCACCCTTTGGGGTGTCTACCTGAGGGAAGGAGATGGTTGATGGGGGGCGGGGGGGGGGCGCAGTGGGGGGCAGGTGAGCCAAAAGCCATGGCTAAGTCAGGAAGGATATTCAGCACCACGGAAAGCTCCCCCAGTGATGCATGTCAGTCTCCGTTGGCCTTGCCTGGGGAACCTGGTTATGCTTTGCCTGGGGAAGTTCTGGGCTTTGTAGTGCAAAAGAGTTTAAAATTTTCCAAGCTCTGGGAGAATTGGGGGGGGGGGGCTCCCCCCCCCCCCCCCCACGGTTTTATACACTTGTGGGGCTACAGCCTGTGGCTTCTGAACTACTCTAGATGGGAAGATGTTTATCTACTTGCAATGTCTCACTTTTGAACTGCTGGGTTGGCAGGAGCTGGGGCAGACAACGGGTGTTCACTCCATTGTGCAGGCCTCGGGTCTCGAACGGCTGACCTGTCAACCTTCCAGTCGCCAAGTTCAGCTTATTAACCGCTATAAGGATTACAAGAAGTTGACGACTGTTCTAAGGGAGCCTGACTCTCAGGCTGGCCTGAGTCTTGGACTTGCCTAAACTGACGTGGCATCTGCCTCCCCCTCTTTCCCCCTCTCTCTCCTGCCCCCACTCTCTCTCCTGGGCCCCCTCCACTCCAGCGCCCCCATGAGCTTCGCCTTGAACACGTACATGAGCCATGTGGGGCTCCGACCCAGAGAAGCCAGACCCGTGAGCGTCGTGGAGAAGGCGCAGGAGAAAGACAAGTGGCTGCCTTTCTTCCCCAAAACCAAGAAGGTGGGCAAGATGGTGTCACAGGATGGTAGGAGGGGCAGCTGCCAACACCCTGCTCTTTTGGACAGTTTAGGAGCCGTTGCTAATAGTTTTATCCTTCCCCCCCCCCTGTCTGTCTGTCTGTCTCTCTCGTGGGTCAACAGAGCAGCAGCACAAAGAAAGAGAAAGAGTCGCTGGTTGAGGAGAAGAAGCGGAACCCGATCCTCAAGTACATTGGGAAGCCCAAGAGTTCCTCGCAAAGCAGTGAGTCTCTCAGCCTCTCTCTCTCTCTCTCTCTCTCTCTCTCTGCGGGTGAAGATATGTGGCATATCGAGACCTGTGATGGCTGCACCGTGATGGCACACTCCGGTGGTGCTCTTGGGACTTCAATCCTCAGAAGCCCCAGAAGTCAGAAGCACTCCTGCTGACCAGGGCTTCTTCTGGGGGGAAATTGGAAGTCCAAGAACACCACCGGAGTGGGCCAAGGTTGGCCGTCACTGGCCTTGGATGACCTCCGTCACACACACCACCACCACCACCCTGGGGCACCACCACCCGTCCCCTCCTTTCCCAAGGGGTTTTTTTGTGGGGCAATTGGGGTGAGGGGGAGAGGTTTTAAGCCCAAGCTACCCCTCCTCCTCCTCCTCCTCCTCTTTGTCTTTTTCACCCGTGCTTTTTGCCAACTTAATTTTTGACATTCCCCTTTTTTGTTTTGTTTTTGTTTCCCTTTCCAGCATTTCATGTCCCTTTGTCCCCCGTGGAAGGTAATAAGGCAAAGACCCTCCCTCGGCCTCTCTTGGCTTTCACTCCTTCCTTCCTTCCCTCCCCTCCAAAAGACCTTTGATTACGCCATAGCACTCATGACAACAGGCCTTTGTAAGGATGAGCTGGGCTCTCCTTCTTCTCCTTCTCCTCCTCTTCCTCTTCCTCCGGAGAAAACCTTGGCTTTCCCCCCTGCATGGTTTGGTTTGCAATCGGGAATCCTAAGAGCTTCCTCCGAGGTCCTCCTGGGGCCATCGTGTGTGTATGTGTGTGTGTGGGGGGGGCAGCTCCTCTTCTGGGCCTTTCCCTTCCAAGGGAAGGGCCCTCCTTGGGGCACCCCATTGCCCTCCTTGGGGCACCCCATTGCCCTCCTTGGGGCACCCCATTGAGTCCCATGGGCTGGGGGCCTTTGGCGGCAAAGGAGAAGGCCACGAAAAGCAGAAGGCCATTCTGGGACATTTGGGCCATTCTGGTTTTGTTAGGGGGTGGGGGGGTGACTGGTGTGTCCTTCCTCTGGAAAGGGGTGTGTGCAGTTTGACACCCACCCACCCTTCACCCCAATATCCCTTGACCTTGCCCCCTGCCCCTTGCACTCTCTCCTGCCAGGATGGAGGGGAGGTCTCCCTTCCTCTTCCTCCTCCTCCTGCTCAGACCTGCTTCCTTGGAATCATCCTCCTTCCTTTCAGCATCATCCGCTTCTTCTCTCTGCATTCCCCCACCCCCACCCCAGTAAGATTTGTTGGGGACCCCCTGGAGCTCAGCTGGTCTTTGTAGAGGGCTTTGCGGGTTCATCGGAGGCCGCCTGGCCCCGCTTGACCCCCGTTGTCCCTTCAGTGCCTTCCTGCACGCAAGGCTTGTCTTGACGGGGTTTGATTGGGGCACCACCAGACCTGGAGCCATGCTGGGAGGAGGAGGAGGAGGGCCCCCATATCAGGTGTGGAAGAGACCCATTCTGGCCTCTTTGGCCTTCATCATCCTTGCTTGACAAGCTGCATCATCATCATCTGCCTCCACTTCTGTCCTTAGAGAAGCATCTTAAGCCAGAGCCAAGCAGGGAACAAGGGACTGTTCAGAGGACAAGGCCCTGAAGGGCCCAGCCAGAAAGGGGGTGGGGGTGGGGGGTCTCCATTGAGACTTGCTTCTGGTGGGGGCCCTGGGGGGGGCTGCAAGAGGCACTTCTGACGGCTCGGCTTTCCTTCCTTCCTTCCTTCCTTCCTTCCGAGCAGTTAAGCCTGGCAACGTGAGGAACATCATCCAACACTTTGAGAACAACCAGAGCAATGACCCCCAGGAGTCCGGCATGCAGCGGCTCTCCACGGGTAGCTTCCCTGAAGAGCTCCTGGACATGGACAGGTAGGAAGAAGGCAGGGTCTGGCTGGGGGGGAGGGGGGGCAAGCAGGGGAGGGGGCAGGGGGGGTCAAGAGGACTTTTGCTTATCTGCTTCTCGGGCTTTGCTCAGAGTCATGCCGTGCTCTGGGGAGAACGGCCAAAAGGGTCCCCGTGTTTGCTGGGCACCAGAATGAGACCCATAATTAGTTCTGGGGGTGGGGAGAAAAGGAAGGGTCTGGCTGGCACCAACTGGCGAGTGGAATCGGTGCTTCTATGGGGCGATGTATAGAAGAGTCTTTGCTTTTTCAGCTCCAGGTCAGAGGTCAAACTGGGCCGGTCAGAGAGCCTGAAAGGCAGAGAGGAGCTGAAGCGCTTGCGGAAGTCCGAGAACGTGCCCCGCTCTCGGAGCGACGTGGACATGGAGGCCGCCGTGGAGGCTGCCCGCCTGCACCAGTCGGCCTCTTCTTCTGCCTCCAGCCTCTCGGCCAGGTAGGAAGGGGCTCCATGGAGCGGGTGGGGGAGGCTGGGGGTCTTCTTCTTCCACAGGGGGGGGAGGGGGTGTTCACCTGGGCTGACCCCTGGGATGGAAACAGGAGAAGGGAGGCCGGGCCAGAGTCTACGGCACTGACCTCCCCTTTCTCATCCCTCCAGGTCTCTGGAAAACCCCACCCCTCCCTACACTCCCAAGATGGGGCGCAGGTAAGTTACCTGGGGTGTGTGGGGCAGGAGCAGTCGGGGAGGAAAGAAGCAGGGGTGTTTTCACAGGGAACGTGTGTGTGTGTGTGTGTGTGTGTTTTCGTGTCAGAGATTACTCTGGGTTGAAAGGATTTATTTTAGGGGATGCCCCAATGAGGCTCCTTTCATATCTCGGGGAATCGAACCCCATCCTGCCAGTCTCCAGCTCAGTGCCTTAACCACCAAGTCTCTGGGAAGCTGCTGTTCATCATGAGCTGGTCATTCAGACTGCAAAACGGGTGGTGGTGGTGGGGGGAACCACAGCCCCCTCCCTGTTCTGAATGATGGCTGCTCCCCTGAGTCCACCTCTCTTTGGGGTGTCTTGAACCAGCCTGTCTCCCGGGGGGGGGGGGAGGGACCAGGGACCAGGAGTCAGGCAGAGAGAGGGGGGGAGAGGGGTTGGGGTGTTTTGTTTTTGTTTGGGTTTTTTTTTGGGGGGGGGAGGTTTTCTCTTCAGGCCTCTCCTCTCCCTCCCCCCACCCCCACAGGAGCATCGAGTCTCCCAACCTGGGCTTCAACCTGGACGCTTTCCTGCCTCACCTGTTGGAAGACGACCTGGGGCAGCTTTCAGACCTGGAAATGGAGCCAGATGCCCAGAACTGGCAGCACACGGTGGGCCGGGAGGTGGTGGCCTCTCTGCCCCAACAGGAGGTGGACCGCCAGGAGGTCATCAATGGTGAGCCAGCCTCTTGGGGGGTGGGAGGCTTTTTTGGGGGGGAGGGTCTCTGACCAGGAGAGGAGAAAAGGGGGGAACTCCTGCAGGGACTGAACCTCTGGCTCTAAGCCTCAATGCAGGAGGGGCAGGAGGTAGTCTAGGGCGGGGGGAGAGATGGGGTGGGACCCCCTTTCCCTGCAGGGATTACCATCCTTAGGTGGTTTCTGACAGGTCTCCTCCTTCCTGACCTCTGATCTTTGGCCAAAAGCACAGTAAAGCCATCATCACACATCTATTCCCGCCCCATAGAAGCGCTTAGTGCTCTCTCTGGGGCAGGGATCACAAGTGAATTGGCATTTTTTGTCTCCATTGACATGCTGGGTCCGTATTTGGCCCACCTTGGAAGGATGGAAGAGGCTTTGAGTCAACCTTGAGCCCTGGTCAGGATCCAACTCACAACCTTTGGGCTGCATGCAGTGCAGCAGTTTGAGCCCTGCGCCACCCAAAGGAAGAAATTGCCACGCACGCACACACGCACGCACGAGTGCACACACCCCATGCTCACTCCATGTCTCTCTCTCTCATGTTCTGGGCAGAGCTGTTTGTGACGGAGGCCTCCCACCTGCGGGTCTTGCGGGTCTTGGACCTTCTCTTCTACCAGCGCCTGAAGAAGGAGGGTCTCCTCTCCCGGGACGAAATGGCCCTTCTCTTCCCCAACCTGCCCGAACTCATCGAGATCCACAGTAAAGAGGCCCTGGCTTTCTTTCTCTCTCTCTCTCTCTCCCACACACCCCCCCCAACCCCACCTCCTACTCGGGGGCTCTCTGTGTGTGGCCTACCTCAAAGGGTTGTGGCCATGAGGGCCAAACTGGGCGGTGGGCCGTATTTTGGACACCCCTGGAACAATCTCTCCCAAGGAGGTGGTTGTCAAAGCAGAGCTTTTAGAAACGTCCCCTTGGGAGAACGAAGGATTTCCGTCCAATGACACAGGACATGGGGGGGGGTTGCCCGTGTCCCTCCTGCTCCCCCCCCCCCCAAGAAATCCTTGGCTTTACTGGGTCTGCCTCTGCCTTTTGCTGCTATGGGGGCATTTGGAGTCTCTCTATCCTCCCTCCCCCCGACCCCCACTTTCTCCCCATTGTTTCTCCCGGGTCTTTCCCTCCAGACTCTCTGTCCGAATCCATGAAGAGGCTCCGTGAAGACGGGCCGGTGGTGAAGGAGGTTGGAGACCTCATGCTTTCACAGGTAACACACTCTCTCTCTCTCTCCCCCACTGGGTATTTTTTTTTTTGGGGGGGGGATGTCTGCTTGCCTTGGGTGGCCTTTGGCTGGGGGGGGGGATGTTGTCTCCCCTTCTCCCTCCTGAGAGCCCCCTTCCCCCCAAAAAATGCCTCTCTTTCCCCTCCGCAGTTTGACGGGGCTGCCCGCCAGGAGCTCCAACAGGCAGCCGCTGAATTCTGCGCTTACCAGTCGGTGGCCCTGGAGCTGATCCGGACCAAGAAGCGGAAGGAGAGTCGCTTCCAGCAGTTCATGCAGGTGGGCAGGGCGGGGGGGACGGACGGACGGACACACAGACCCACACCAAGGGGAGGGAGGGGGACGATCCTGGCAAGGGACCCTCTTTCCATTCAAACACCCCTCCTTCAAAATTGCTCTCCTGCAGCCAAAACATTGTGAGTCTGATTCTGACAGGGGTCAAGGTTGACTCACAGCCGCTTCGATCCTTCCAAGGTCGGTCAAAATCAGTCCCCAGGATGTTGGGGGCAAAATGCTAATTAACTTGTGAACGGACCCAGAGAGGGCACTAATAGGCGCTTCTGTCTATATGGGGTGGTGATAATAGAAGGGTCCTTTCCGTTGCTCTCTGTCTGGCCGGACATCATCCCGTGACCGAAATGGAGTATGATGATGATTATGGAGTAGACCCGTGATGGCGAACCTTGGCACGTCAGGTGTAGCAGAGGATGACAGCAGCTATTGCTTTTTTAATAATAATAATAATAATAATAATAATAATAATAATAATAATAATAATAATAATAATAATAATAATAATTTTTATTAAGAAGAAAAGACGTACAGTAACGAAAGTAGAATAAATCAGAACTTATGCATAAAAAGAAATGAATAGGAAAAAAGAATAAGGAAAAAAGAAATAATAATAGTAAAGGTTTCGCTTACTTGAAAGCCAGTCGTATCCGACTCTAGGGTGCAGTGCTCATTTGTGTTTCAAAGCCGAAAAGCCAGCGCTGTCTGCTCCTGCAGACGTTTCCATGGTCATGTGGCAGGCATGACTAGACACCGAAGCGCATGGAACGCTGTTTACCTTTCCCACCGAAGTGGTCCCTATTTATCTACTTGCAGTGTCTTGTTTTCGAACTGCTCGGTTGGCAGGAGAAAATAATAATACAGTAATATAAAAAGCTGTTGATACTTGCATATAAAGAGTCAACAACGCTGAACCTTATTTCAGATTACCATAAAATAAAATAAAATAATAATCCTGTTCCTCCTCTGTTGCATAGAGACTTGTAAAGTTATCTTGGCAATCCGTCTTGCCCAGGTGATTTTTCCCGTTTTTTAATCTAGATATAATTTTATCTATTTGTAATTCTGCTCTACTTTCCTCCATTAGACGACGGCTGTTGCTAATTGCCATTTTCTCTCTCCTCCCCCCCCCCCCCCGCATGGCCGGTGGTCAGGAAGCCGAGAGCAACCCTCAGTGCCGCCGCCTCCAGCTGAAAGACCTGATCATCTCCGAAATGCAGCGTCTGACCAAGTACCCCCTCCTGCTGGACAACCTCCTCAAATACACCCAAGGTAGGTGCGGGGGAGGGGGGTCTGGAGGGGGGGCAGAGACCCCACTCCCAAAGTGGCCATTGGGCTGCCTCCCTGTGGCCCCCCCCTCCCCTCTTCCACCCCTCTTCCATGGTGGGGATTTCACATGCAATGCCCTCCCTTCGGAGCAGGCCGCCTGGTTCTCTTGGGGGATAATGTGTGGTGGGGCCTGCCCGCTTTCTCCAGGCCTGCATCCAGAGCATCCTCTCTCCCCATCCCTCCTCCTCCTCCTCTCAGGGAACACTTGGGAATACCGGAAACTCTGCCGTGCCCGGGACCAGTGCCGGGAGATCCTGCGCTTCGTCAACGAGGCAGTCAAGCGGGCAGAGAACCAGCACCGCCTGGAAGGCTACCAGAAGCGCCTGGATGCCACCCCTCTGGAGCGGACCAGCAACCCCTTGGCTGCGGAGTTTAAGGTGGAGCGGAGGGGGGGGTCTCCATGTCTGCGTCTGCCCTACACTTCTCCCTTCCTCCCATCCAGGAGTTCTCAGCCTTTTTAAGCCATTGGGGGCCATGGGGTCACGCTTCGTGGGCTGGATGGCCATTTTGCCCTTCCTCCACACCATGGTCCTTCCTCGTGGGGTGGAGGCGGTGAGGGGGGCACATGAAATGGTGCCGTGGGTCTCAGGTTGAGAATCTCTGCTCCAAACTCTCTTCTTCCTCTCTTGCCCAGAACTTGGACCTCCGAAGCCGGCGGATGCTCCATGAAGGCCTCCTCACGTGGCGCATCACCAAGGACAAGACTGTAGGTGCGTCACAGTGGCCCTGGAGCATGCGTGCGTGCGTGCGTGTGTCACATGACGTGAGCCAATCTGTCCACCCACCAACCCCAATGGGTCGCTATTGATCTTGCCCTTCTCATCTAGAGATAGAAATTCCCTCTTCCTTCCTTCCTTCCTCTTCTTCTTCTCCCCTGTTTCCAAACAGTCAAATCGTCTTGGTCTGGTTTTATCCTTTTAGTTTTCACAAACACATGGTTGACAACATCTCCTCCTGTCGCCCTCAAATCGGGCTTTTTTCTTCTTCTCTTTATCAATGCTTTAACTTGGATTCACACGTCAATTTCTCGTTGCTAGCTCTGCATTCCCTCATTCTTTCTACCACTTCTCCAGTATAAACATTTCCCAACATTTTAGTCATTCACCACCACGTTGTTGGTGTGACCCTTCCGATAACCCTCTCTCTTGTATCCCTATTCCCCCAATCTGTGAAGTGTGCTTGCTCTTCTTCCTCTTCTAGGACACTTGGCTCTCCTCCGGAAGACAGTGATGTGGTTCATTCCCTTTGACCTTTTGGGGTTGTGTGTCTCCCTGATCTCTCTCTCTCCTTCCAGACCTCCACGTCCTCCTCCTGGAAGACCTGCTGGTGCTTTTGCAGAGACAAGACGAGCGGCTGGTGCTGAAATGCCACGGGAAGTCGGCCCAGGGCTCCTCGGACACCAAGCAGACCTTCAGCCCCATCCTCAAGCTCAACTCCGTCCTCATCCGCTCCGTGGCCACAGGTCAGGACAGAAGGAAGGACGGAAGGGGGGCCCTCCCCCTCCCTTGGGCCAGGGTCTACCATTGCCCCCCTCCCTCACACACATACCCCTCCCTGCCCTGCCACCCTAATAAACCCCCCCACCCCACCTCTTTCCCGGCCTCTGTTTTCCAGACAAACGGGCCCTCTTCATCATTTGCACTTCTGAGCTGGGACCCCAGATCTATGAGCTGGTTGCCTCAACTTCCTCGGAGAAGAACACGTAAGGAAAGGGCTTGTGGGCAGGGGGTGGTGGTGGCTGGGGACCCACAAGGGAAGATTTCTCATGGGGGGGCGTCACTGAAAAGCAGCTTTGGGTGGGTGCCACGGAGAAAGGAAATGGCCCTTGGGGGCTCAGCCACTCTGGAATAGGGCATTCTAGGCTCCCTTTGTCCTTTGGGGTGGGCAGTATTTTTATCCCCCCCTGTGCCCCCCCTATGAAGCTGATTGTGTGTGGGGGGGGGTCTCAAGGGATCATAGAGACTGGTGGCCATTGAGGGGGCTGCTCAACTTTTGACAGGGGGTGGGGCTGTCATCAGATAGTGGTGTGTGTGTGTGTGTTTGGAGTGCAGAGCATGGGGGCTGAAAAGAGGGGGTGGTGGTTCTTGCCCCACACTTTGGTGGTGGGGTCCTTAAAGAAGCCCCTCCCTCTCCCTTGGGCCTCCCGCCCCCCCTCCCCCCCGCAGATGGATGGAGCACCTGAACGAGGCCGTGAAGAAGGCCACCCGGAACACGGCCTCCCCCCCAAAGTGCCCTTCTTCCCCAGAGCTACCTGGGCCTCTCCCAGCACCTTCCAGGTGAGTGTGTGTGTATGTGTGTGTGTGTGGGGGGGGAGAGATTCCCCCTAGCAGAGAAAGCGGAGGGGGAGGGGGTAGCTTAAATGCCTAGGTTGGCCAGGGGATGGTGGGGGGCTGGTCTGATGGTGCTGGCCCTTGCCAGGGCCAGCCCCCCCACCATCCCCACCCCACTTGCAGGGCTCAGCTATGTGTGTCCCCCCACCTTTCTCTTGCCTCCCCCACTCCAGTTTCCAGGGGCTCCAAGAGGCTGAGCTTCCCTCCCACCTGGTCCAGGACAGCCGAGAGGAGGAGGAGGAAGAGGAAGAGGAGGGGGCTTCAGGTGAGTGGCTGCCCTGCCTCCCCCCTCCCTCTCAAGGCCCCTCTGGGACTCTCAGCCTGTCACCTGGCTGGCAGCTGGGGAAAGAGGGGGGGGGGTGTCTGCCCTTCCTTCCTTTGTCAGCCCTGGGTGGGTCTCCCTCATTTGGGGTGTATGTGTGTCATGAGTCTCTCCCCCCCCCTCCGATAGCAGATGAGACCCCAACGGATGCCCTCCTGGAAGAGCAGGACCCCCACCTGGGGGAACCGGAGGGGAGGGGCAGCGAGGAGGAGGAGGAAGGCCCGGCTGCCCTTCCTGCCTTGGGGCCGTTCTTCCCTCTAGAAGCCCAGGCCGGCCATCCCCAGGAGAGGCCGGAGCCCACCTGGACACCCCCCACGTTGCCTCAGGACCCCATCGTGTGTTCAGCAAGCCTGGCTGAGTCGGCCCTGGAGGACGGTGAGGGCCGGGGGGGGGTGGGGGGTGGGGGGTGGGGGTGGCTTCTGGGGAGTTCAGGGCGGGGCGGGGCAAGGGGTGTGTGCAAGAGAGACCGACCCCCACTGAGACTCAGTTTCTCTTTCTTCCTCCCAGTGGAAACGCTCCGCCGTTGCCTCCTCCAAAGGTTCCTGCTCCACCAGGAGCTGGACCCAGAGCTGACCCCCACTCCCTCTGGGCTGGGCCCCCTCCCACCCTGGGACATGGCCTTGCCCAGCCCCCAAGAGGAAGAGGAGGAAGAGGAGGAGCCCCCCAGGGAAGACAGTCACTCCACCGAGGCCCTGCTTGGACACTCTGTGGCCCCTGTGGGGTGGGAAGATGTTGATGGCGGCGGCAGCGGTGAGGCGGAGGCAGAGGAGGGACCCTCCCTTGTCCAGGAGGGCCAAGGCGGCGGCGGCGGCCTCCAAGTGGTCCGGAAAGGTAGGCTGACCACCCTCCCACCCACTGATCTGGCCAGCACCAGCAGCCGGAAATCTTTGGGCAGTTTCTTCTCTTCCTCCTCCTTCCTTTCTTCTCCTCCTCCTCCTCTTCCTCTCTTGGCTCCTGCTGGGGGGGGCACATGCCCCCCATCTGCCCCTCCCTCCTTCCTGGTGCTTTTGTCTTTCCTTTGGCCACAGAATCTCACCCTCTTTGCTTGTGACTCCCTCCTCCTCTCTGGCCTTCTGGGCTCCTGTGATTTGTGGGGTTGCTTCTGATCATCCTCCTCTCTCTCTCTTTCTCTCTCTCCCTTCTTTACTCTCCCCCCCCAAAAAAAAATACACTCCCCCCCCCCCTCTTTCCTGGCTCTTCTGGCCCAGCCGAGGTGAAGGTGGAGGGAGCTAATGGCGCTTTGCCTCTGCCGGACAGAACGGACGCTGGCAGCCCAGATGGTAAAGAGACACCAAAGCATCTTGCCCATGTCTGTGTCTGTCTGTCTGTTGGTCCTCTGTAGGGCCCAGACCTCCTCCTTTGTGTGGGGGGGGGGTTGAGGATCCCCCCTGTCCCTCCCCCCCACACCTAAGGTTCCTGGGAAGCTCTGAGTATGGAGGGGGCTTTGCAGTATCACCCGTTGAGGGGTGGTGGTGGCTTTCCTATCCCCCCTCTGCCAAATTCAGGGGCCCTGGGTGGATTGGGGGGGGGGGGCTGGGTGGTGGTGTTGGTAGGCCAGGTGGGTCTCAAGCTTTCCCCTTTCTTCCTTCCTTCCTCCCCTCCCCAGGGAACTACTTCTACGTCAGCCTTCCTGTGGCCGCTATGGGGGAGTCCCAGGCGGGGGGCACCAGGAGTCCCAGCCCCCCTGGGGCAGGGGGCCTTTTCAGTCCACCAAAGAGGCTGCCCCCCACCACAGCCCCCCAGAAGGAGGAGGAGGGACCCCCCAGCTCTCAGGCCTGCTGCCCAGGGCCTCCTGGGGACGTGGAGCTGATCTTCCGGACCATCGAGCAGCTGACGGTCAAGCTGACCAGGCTAAAGGTGAGCGAGGGCTTGCTTTGGGGGGGGGGGGTCTCAAGGCTGGGAAGGGCCCTCCTTCTATCTGGGTCCCTGGAGGTGGGGCAGGCCAAAGGGGGAGACTTTTCTGGGCCTCCCCGCCCCCCATCTTCTTCTCTCTTCTCCCCCCCAGGATGTGGAAAAGGCCCACCAGCGCCTGCTCCGGTCACTCAGCAGGGGGGTTGTCTCCACCGTGGCGGAGGGGGCTCCTTCTACTGCTGCTGCCACCGCCCCCCTGGGGGAGATTCCCCTCCCCGAGCCAAGCCAAACCTCCATGCCCAGCCCCCCACAGAACGCCAAAATGGGCTGGGGGCCCCCACCGTCTCTGGCACCTGTGGAGCCCGGTAAGAATCCACTGACCCTATGGAGCCCCCCCCCCCCACTTATTCCCCCTCTCTTTCTCTGGCCTGCAATGGTCCTCCCCCCCCCCCCCCGGTTGATTTCTCTCCTTTCCTCTTCCAGGCCAGCCCCCCCTCTGCGAAGACGGACCGCGAGAAGTGACTCTTTAGCCAGGGGGTGCTTTTTTTGCCATGGAAGGACGGACGGACAAATGGACAGAGGGTCTCCCTCCTCTTCCCTCCCGGCAAGACACGTCCGGCAGAGGGAATCGGCCACCCGGGAAGAAGGCAGATCTGAGGAGGAGACCCTGAGAAACTTCTGCCCCCCCCCTCCATTTTGGACACACGGGGGGGAAAGGGGGGGCGCCTGTCTTGGCCTCACGTCAAACCCTTGACGAACCCTGTCCAGTTGTCCTTCCGGGCAGGGCTTTCTCCCGGCCCTTGGGTGGGGGGGCTCTGCTTGGCTTTATAAGGGGGGCCTGGGGGGGGGTGGTCCCTCCCTCCTTGGCCAGGGGAGAGGTGTGTTTGCACACGCACACACGCAAGGCAGGGCAGGCTCCCCTCCTCCTCCTCCTCCGACCCACGGAAGCCGGGGATGACGATGACGTTGTACAATTGCACTTTTTGAGGTTTTGCGTTCTGTTCTTTCTCCTTCCAGACCTCCTGAATTTGATATAAATATGTACGTATTGCGTTCCTGTAAATACAATTCTGCTGTTGTGGCCATGCCTTGTTTGCCCCCAGGAGGCCCAAAAGAAGCTGCCATGGGAGCTGCTGGGTCTGAGACAAGGAGGGAGGTTTGGGATGGACGGATGGACGGACGGCCCTTCCCACAACTGGGGGGTTGGGGTGGGGGAACCACCGGGGCAGGATTGCTATCCAAGTCCCCACCCCACCCTCACCCCACCCCTTGATCTCTCAGGTTCCCCTCCAGGCGTCTTCTGTTCCAACCCCCTCGCCTTGCCAAATCCCCCCCCCCTCTTGGGCTGCTGGAAGACCCCAAGCCAGTCTTTTTTTTTGGGGGGGGGCGGAGGGGATGGCAGAGGTTTGGGGAGTGACCCACTTCTGCCAGGGGGCCCTTCCTTCCTTGGGAAGATGACACACAGGGTGGGGGCTCCCCATGGGCTCTCTGGCACCCACTCCACCCCACCCCTGCCGGGGCCTTGGATCTGCTCAAGGGATTCGCAGCGCCTGGACAGCCGGCCGTCCCCCCCCCCAATCCCTGTGGCAAAACAGGTCTTTCTATGGATCCTCCTCTCTGTGAGTGTATGTGCGCGTGTGTGCGCGGAGATATATATCTATATATACTGTATATGTATAGAAAGAGACCTATAGGTATCTATCAAGGGAAGCCAGACCTCTTTGCTGTTCAGTTTGCTAAAAAGCAAGTTTTGTTTTCTTCCTATCGATGGTAAAAAGAGGGTTTTTTTAAGAAAAGAAAAAAGGAGTTTGAAGTAAAACATTCTTCCGTCTCTTGTCTCGGGTGGATTTTGTGGCACACGAGGAGGGCTGGAGGAGGGCTGGAACCGGGGGGGGGGGGAAGGGGGTCACACGTGTGGGGTGTGATTCCTTTGCGTCTCACCTGCCCCCCCCCCACCCGTTTCCAGCTGGGACAGTTTGGGAAGCTTTCTTTCCTTCCCTCCCTCCAGATTGAGCTGCCACATTCCTGGCAGGGGGCTAAGAGAGAAAGAAGGGGCAGGAAGTGGGGCAGAATTGGGGTGGGGGGGGGCTTCAGATCTCTCCTTAAGAGACCCCAAAGGAGGACTTGGAGGCTTTGATGCATTGGTCACTGGGGTGTGTGTGTGTGATCATGTTGTGCTTAGTAAGGAGGGGGTTTGGAGCCATGAAGGGCAGAACCCCCATGTGCTTGATGTTGGGGTTGGGGTCCCTTCAACCCATGCCCCCCCCTTTGCGGTACCCTGAAGTGAGGAGGCCTTTCCTGCAAGCCATGCTTTCTCTTTTTTATTCTTCTTCACGTCTTCCTCCTCCTCCTCTTTGTCTGTCTCTCCCGCGGCTGCCTGGAGACGGGCCATGGGGCACCAGGCAGGCATGCAGGCGAGGCAAAGGTACGGGGGGGGGGGGGGCTCCTCCGTGCCAGAGGCTTTAGCTGGCTGAGGCTGGCTCCTCGTCCCCCACCCCCCGGGCCTTGGGAAGGGGGTCCCGGGTGGCCATCAGCTCCTGGATCCGGGCAAAGGTCTTGCTGTCGGCAGGGTAGTTGTTCTTCTGCAGTAGAGGAGCAGGAAGAGGGTTGGGGAGGCAACTGGGGGGGGGACGCGGCCTCCCGCTCTCTTCCTTTGCGCTCCCTTCTTTTTCTGCTTCTGTGACCCACCGTCCCCCTTTCTGGCCCACCCCTCTGCTTCCCAGGGAGCCGCAGGCAGGATCCGGCCCCGAGAGGAGGAGGAGGCTTCCCTGCCAGGCCTGTGGACTCACCGCCAGCGAGAGGCGCAGGAGCCCCGTGGACCCTTTGGCCCCGTGTGGCCCCCGGCCGCTCTGATGCTCCACTGTGGCTAGGAAAGCCTTCAAGCCCTCTTCGGTGATCTGGTTGCCTAAGGTTTATTTTTGTGGGGAGAGAAAGAGAGAAAGGTTGCAGCCCCTGCTTCCATCTCAAGCCAGGCCCAGCCGCCTCGCCCTGTCGTCCCGCCTGTGGCCCAGACGTACGTACGGATGAGGTTGAGGTAGATGAGGACCCGGTTGCCCGGGAGGAAGACTTTCCCGTCGCGGTGCTCGGCCAGTTCCAGCAACGGGTTCATCATCTCCGTGGGCTCCGTCACCTGCTAAGAGAGGCGGCGGCGGGACCGTCCCGGTGCCGGCAGCAAAGAGGTGAGAAGTGGCCCTTGGGGGTCAGGGGCGCGTCCAAACGTGCGCTAGCCCCCAAGGTACAGAAATGGGGTTCCGGAGGGTCCTCACCTCCACCTCCGCCACCTGGTTGCGCTTGTCCTTGGGGCCGGATTTGGAGCCTTTGCCGCGCACCGGTTTCTGGTCGGCAGCAGGAACAGCTGGCGGGGTGGAAGAAGGCAGGGCAGTGGCCAGGGAAGGGACCCTTTCCCACTGGCCTAAACCCACCCGGGTGGGGAAGTGGCCTGAGGGGGAGGGGAGGAGGAGGAGGAGGAGGAATGGGAGGAAGGCCGTGGGTCTGAGGTGGGGGTGGGGGTCTCACAGACCTTTCTTGCCCTGCTTGCCCTCCTTGGCTTCCTCTTTCTTGGCTTGGGCTGCAGCCGCCGCTTGGACCACGTCCTGGGCAGGGAAGGGCAGAGTAGTTGTTGTTATGTGTGTATGTGTCTCTCTGTGTGTGTCTTTCTTTGGGTCTGAAAATGCCTCCCTTCCCCGTTGTCACGACCCTTGTCTTGCAAGGTAGGCCAGCTTCTAGCACCAGGTCCTCTGGGGAGCTCCAGGCCAGGCTAAGATGGGGAAGGAGGTTCCTCATGCTCCCCACACCCCCACCCCCACCCCCACCCCCACCCTCCACCCCGACAACCACCCCCATCCCAAGCCACCTCACCTTCTTCTCCTTCTTGCTGGGGGTCTTGGTGGGCTTTGTGAGCTGGAGTTTGTCAATGGTTGTGTTGCTGAGGTGGCTAGAAGGCCGGTCGTTTTTCAGGTCGTTCTGCCTGGGGGGCTGAGTTGGGGGGGGGGAGGCCAGTCAGAAGGGGGTGGGCAGACCCGGGAGGAGTGGGGCTGGGTAACAAACATGTGGCTCTACTGCAGGGGGGCTTTTGGAGAGAGGGGCAATTCAGCCTGAGGACTGCAGGGAGGGGCATTCAGGGGTCAGCAACCCCATTTCTCCCCCCCCCCAACTCCAGTCTGTTCCTGGCCCACAAGAGCCTTACCAGGCGGCCCCCCTGGCCCTCCTTCTCCAGAAGCAACTTCCGTCTCTCGACCACCTCCTCGTGCGTGAGGGCAAAGGGGCCCAGGACCTGTGGGGGGGGAGGCAGCCTCAGTGGGACAGGGGAGCCTGACACCCTCCCCCCCTGCCCTAACCCTATCCTCTGGCAGCCATGGGGGGGAAGACCCCCCCCCTCCCCAGTCAGACCCACCTCTGCCAGTTTCAGAGCCCCCTCGTCCCCGATCTGGTTGTGGGCCAGCGACAGGGAGAGTAGCGAGCGGTTGAGGCGCAGGCCCTGCAAGGGAGGGGGAGAGAAATGCACCCTGACAAAAGGGCACCAGTGCAGCGACCTTGGAGGGTGGGGTGGGGGGCAAAGCCTGACCTCCCTCCCCCGGCTCTTACGTTGGCCAAGTGGGTGGCCCCCACGTCCGTGATGTGGTTGCAGCTGAGGTTGATGGAGGCCAAACTCTTGTTGGTGCCCTTGAGTGAGGAGAGGGCCTGCCCGATCAGGAGGGCAGCCTGGTCGTCGATCTGGTTGTTCCGCAGGGAGAGGTGGGCCAGACTGGAGGGGGGGGGAGAGGGGGGGCGGCAATGGAGGAGACGTGGCTCAAAGGGGGTGGGGGGAACTAGCAGGTGGGAGTCCTGCCAGAGGGATGCCCCAGTCCAAAGGCTAGGCTTCCTTTTGGGGGTTCCCCCACCCCACCCACCCGGGGTTCTCTCCGTCTTTTCTCACATGGTCTCCTCAGAGATCAGCTTGTAGAAGGATCGCTCGGGCAGGGGGTTGCACTCCAAGGCCAGCAGCCTGAGGAAGAGGAAGAAGGAGAAGGAGGAGAAGAAGAAGAAGAAGGAGAAGACGAGAGTCACGGAGGACTTTGGAATTCCAAAAGGAAAGGAAAAAACCCCAGACTCTGGGCAGGCATTGATTCCTTTTTGTCGGTGAGCGGAATAAACCTTTTTCTGAAGCCATGAAAGGGCTTTTTGGCTCAGGTTCTTCATGGAGGGGCTTCCCTGGGGAACTTGGGGCTGCTGAGATGGGGAGGGGGTGTCCCCTGTGCCCCCCAGGCTCTGCCCTACGCCTCGGCCGTTATCCTGCCCCATTCTTTTGGGCCCAGCCCCCGTTTGCAAGGCAGGGTCCGGCCCCTCGCCCAGCTTCCCAGAAGAGGAACCCCCCTCCCCATCCCAACCCCCCCTCCTTACTTGAGGTTGGTGCAGGTGGGCAGGATGACCAGGAGGGAGGCAAAGGTCAGGTCCGTCAGGCCCACCTTCCAGAGGCTGGACAATAAAAAGGGGCAGGGGTCTCAAAGGGTGGCGCTGGGTTGGAGTGGCTGGCCAAGGGAGAGAAGGAGGGAGGGTCTCGGTGGGCTCCAGCGTCGTCTTCTCCTCCCCCCCTCCCCCGCCACCTGCCCCACTCACTGAAGTGCCTGGAGGTGGGTGAGGGCCGGCAGGCACTTGGCCAAGACGGTCAGCATCTTGTCTTCGATTTTCCAGCCTGGGAGGGGGGTGTGGGTGGGGAGAGCAGGTGGGTACCTGTCAGGCCTCGCCCCTTCCTCCTCAATGGAGACACACACACACACACACACACACCAAAGGTGAGGTGTGGGGAAGGGAAACCTCTCCCCCCCCCCCCCCCGTGGGTGGCACACGCACTGCGGATGAAGATCTCCCGGGCGCTCTTGGGGTCCTCCAGGTGCTCCAGTTCCACCTGGATGGTGGGGCGGAAGTAGCTGTACCTGCCCTGGATCTGGGCCAGCAAGCTTTGCTCCGCTTGGGGGTCGGGCTCCTCTGTGTGGTGGGTGGGAGGGGGGAGACTTCTCAGAAGAAGGCAGAAACGTGGGTGTGGGTGGGTGTGGGGGTCCCTTCTGCCTCTTGAGCCCCACCACCACCACCACCACCCCAGGAGGATGGAAAGGAAGGCCACCTGCACGCTCACCTGGCACGGGGGCCGCGGGGGGCCCATGAGGCCGGACCACCACCTTGGGGATCTCCTGGAACCCTGTGCGCGTGCAGAGCTCTGTGAAGTCCTGCTCCAGGATGCCCACGCACTGGTATTCCTCTGGGAAGGAAGGAAGGAAGGAGAGAGGGAAGGCAGCAGGCAGGCAGGCGCCTGTGGAACTCCCCGCCACCCCCACCAGGCCCTGCTGGGGGCCAGGGGAGGGTGGTGGGGTGTGGAGGCGTCTTATGGGTCAGGGGTCGCACCTTCCCCATGCTCGGCCCTTCTGGCGGCGTTCCTGGCCTCCTCCTCCAAGGCAGCCGCCTTGTCCTTGTTGCTCCGCTCCCCCTTCTTCCCCATGGCTGCTGGGGCCCTGCAATGGCAAACTGGCACTTGGGAGAGGGGGCAGGACTACATCTCCCAGAATCCCCATCCTTGGAGGATCCTAGAGGGAGGAGACACACACACACACCCCACCAAAGCCCACCTTTCAGCAGGGGGGGTTTCAAGGACCTAGCAGCAGCCCCCCCCCCTTCCCAAAGCCCCCACCCCCACCCCACTTTCCCAAAGGGACAGGCTTCGCTTGCCTGTGTAGGCCGCGGTTGCCCTGGCAACCATAGACTCGGAGGAGGGGGAGGGAAAGGGGCGTGGCCAAGAGGGGGTTCTGACGGCTGCAGTGCGCCTGCGCTGCCACTGGGGGAGACAGAGACCAAGGAGGAGAGCGTGTGCTCGTCGTCGTGTCTCTCTCGCTCTCTCCCCCTGGAGGGAAGTCACTACAACTCCCATCGTCCCGCGGCAGCAGACACCCGCCTCATCGTGGGGGGTGGGGGGGGGAGAAGTGATAGGAGCTGTAGTTGTAGGCACCACTGGGTCGAGGAGGAAAGGCGGAGCACGGACTACAAGTCCCACGATGCCTTCCCTCTCCTGGGGGGAACTGGAGTCGAAGCTCTCCGAGAGAGCATTTTGGGGGAGGGGGAGGGGGGCTTGTTGCCGGAGGGAGATACTCCCGGACTACACTTCCCAGAGTTCCCCGTGCAGGGTCCTGACTGGGGAATCCTGGGAGTTGTAGTGCGGAAGGGGAGGCTCCGCCTTGACAGCAGGAGGAGGAAGAGGAGGAGGGCGGAGGCTGCGCGCGATCCTGTCTCCCGGCCCGAGAGATGATGGCCGAGGCGGAGGCGGCCTCCCCCCAAACTCAGGCTGAGGAGGCGGCGGGGGCTCAGGACCCCGAACTTGAGGAGCTCCTCGAGAGTAAGGGGGGGGGGGAGAGAGAGAGAGAGAGAGAGAAGCCTCCCTTCAAAAAAAGGGGGGCGTGTCTTTCTCTCTTTGACCTTGGAGGGGGGAGGCAGGGCGGAGGGCTTTAGGGAGCGGGGAGGGGGGGTCAGGAAAGGTGGGGGCAGAGGAGCCCTATGGGATCCCCAGTGCGGCGGGTGTGGGTGTGTGTGTGTGTGTGTCGCCCGCCCCCTTGAGAAGAGCCCTGACACCCCCCAGGGCCTCCCTCAGCCTTGCTTGGCTTTGGCCCCTGGGAGGGTCACACACACCCCTGCCTTCCTCCCTCCCCCCCCCCAACAATCCAGCCTTTGAGGCTTTGCTGGTTTGTTGTGTCCAATAGCCCCCCTCCCCTTTCTAAAAAGAAAGAAGGGGGAGGGAGGGAGCCCCTCCATGTTTCTCTCCACCTCCTCAAGTGCCTTTTTTCTCCTCCCCCCCCCCCCTTTGCAGGTGCCTTGGACGACTTCGACAAGACCACGCCAGCCCCCCCTGCGGGCCCCCCCTCAGCCACGGCCACAGCCTCCTCCCAAGCAGAGAGGTCACCCAGCGATGCGGCCAAAGTAAGGGAGGCCTGGGTGTGTGTGTGTGTGTGTGTGTGTGTGTGTGTGTGTCAGCTTGCCATGGGTTGTGTGGGGGTATGTGGGGGTGGGCGGGCAGGAGGAGGAGGTCCTTCAGGGTGCTGAAGGGGGGGGGGGGCAGGGAGGCTGTGAATGTGTCCAACAAGCCCAAGTCCAAAGTTCTCCCTGTTTCCCTCACAAAAAGGGGGAACGGAAACAATTTGGCCTTGGGCTGAGCTGGGGTTTGGCCCCTTTCCTCCTTGGGGAGGGGGTGTGGGGGATTAGAAGCCCCTTCCCCTCACCCCTTTCTCTCCAAACAGTCTTCCATCTCAGCCCCCCCCCCTGCCTCCCGCCCTTTCTCGTCCTGCCAGGATTCCCTCTTTGCCTCCCAGGAGAAGTTCTTCCAGGACCTCTTTGACAGCGAATTGGCCTCGCAGGCCACGGCCGAGTTCGAACGGGCCATGAAGGAGTTGGCCGAGGAGGAGCCCCACCTGGTCGAGCAGTTCCAGAAGCTCTCGGAGGCGGCCGGACGAGTCGGTGAGGAGGCCACCCGCAGGGGCGGGGTGGGCACATCTTGGATACCTGGTTCATAGCAGCTCATGGGGATACCTGGAAAAGGCTGCAGGACGTATCCTATGAGCGTTTTAAAACTTTCACACCACGTGGCTCTGCTCCTGGAACAGGGAGGGGTTTTGTTTCCGGGGGGGGGGCTTTTTGTGTACATATTTCGTTTGGAGCCGTGAAGCTGCCTTTGAATGTGGAAACCTCTCCTGCATGAACCCATGGGGGGTGGGTTTCAAAGCACCCCTTTGCACTTTCTGCTGCCAGTCCTTTGGGACTCATCCACTTCCCTGTCTCTCCTCTGTAGGAAGCGATGCTCCCTCGCAACAGGAGTTTAGTTCCTGTCTGAAGGAGACGCTCAGCGGGTTAGCCAAAAATGCCAACAGCTTGCAGGTAAAGCCCACCAGAGAGAGTGAGAGAGAAGGTGGGACTCCTTGGAGAGCGGCCTCCTTCAACGGGCTCTGCCATTTGGGGGGTGTCAGGGTCAGGGTCCTGCTGACCATTTGGCCCTTGTTTTGGCTCTTGCAGTCCTCATGCGAGGAAGACCTGGCCAGGACGGTGGAAGGCTTGGGCCTGGAGGACGGGGAGGGTGGTGGCAACCTGCTGCCACTCATGCAGAGCATCATGCAGAATCTCCTCTCCAAGGACGTGCTCTATCCTTCCCTCAAGGAGATCACGGAGAAAGTAAGGAGCCCCCTTTCCTTCTCTACCCCTAAAAGCAGAGGGACTGCATAGGGAACCCACACTCTTCCCACGCTTTTCTGTGTCTCCCAACCCCCCACCCCCCCCCCCCAATCCAGTATCCCGAATGGCTCCAAAGCCACCAAGAGGCTTTGCCTAAGGAGCAGTACGAGAAGTACCGGGAGCAGCACAGCCTCATGGGGAAGATCTGTGAGCAGTTTGAGACCGAGGGCCCCACAGAGGACGAAGCAGAGCGCAAGGCGCGCTTTGAAACAGTCCTGGACCTCATGCAGCAGGTAAGCAAAGGTGGGGCGGGGGTCTTCTTTCTGGACTACAGTTCCCAGAATCCCTCAGCCAGGGCAGGAAAGGCTGGCAGCCAGGCATGAATTCCTCTGGGCACTGCAGTCTGGGAGTGGAACGGCTGCCAAGCTGAGTGAATGGGGGGCTCTTAAGTTGGCTGGGCTTTGACTGATGCTGCTGCTCTTTCTGTGCCCTCCTTGTAGCTCCAGGATCTGGGCCACCCACCCAAGGAACTGGCAGGAGAATCGGTGAGTGTGCGCGTGTGCGCGCGTGGTTGCCCCATCCCACCCTCACCTCCCCTTGGTTCTGAGTCTTCCTTCCCCAAGCAGAATGTTCTTTCGCGTAGGAAGCCATTCCTACGACCTCTCGGTGGCCCTTTGTCCTTTGGTCCCCCTCCCCTTGAATGGGCCTTTTTGGGGGGGGGGCAGCCTGGCACATGTATGGCTCTCAGCTGGAGGGGCCCTGTGACACTTACACTACACTGGTTTCCGCACCTTGGCTTTCCACAGGATTTGCTTCCCTCTCGGCCTTATTTCATATTTCAAGCAACTCAGGGCGTGTTGGATCCCTTGTTCCCTCTGGGCTTTTATAAGTCTTAGAGTGGCAAAGATGAGGCTTGGCAGCGTTATTGCAGCAGATGCCACAGTCGGGGCCTGTTCAGGTTCCGTTGGGTGGTGAGCCCTGTTAGCGCCACTGCATCCTGGTTTTAGCCACCTGCAAGTGTAGAGCGAGTGATATTAACAGTCAAGAGGAAAGCTTTTGCAGGAGGCCGAAGGCGGGAGCTTCTTTCCTCTGCCCTGTTGGGCCCCAGGTAGTTTAACAGCAGGAGGCCAGGGACAGAAGATGAGACACCCAGGGTAGGAAACCCTTTCCTTCCATACCTGCCAGCGAACCCCTCTCTCTTTCCTTTCTCCAGCCGCCTGGCATGAACTTGGACCTTGAGGGGCTGAACCTGCCTGAGGCTGCCAGCGCTGGAGGGGATCAATGCCGGGTCATGTGATCCATCCTTCACACCCCACCCCACCCCACCCCACTTGAAAGTGGCCCAAGGTGGCGGAGGGGAGACCGGAAGGGGTTCTTATGGTCTTTCTCCTGCTTTCTAAAATTGCAAGGTGCTAGAAGGGGCCGGGTGGAATTTGTGAATCTGTAAAAAGGGGGCGACAGGTTGTTCTTGGCCCTCCAGCTATATTGACTGCTGCTATTCTTGCAAGCACCTCAGAGAGAGGGAGGGGGTGTCTGCTGCTGCTGCTGAGGGCTTTAGCCCCCGGCCCCTGGGCCAGCGCAGGCTCTTCTGGAGAGGTTGGAAAGGACCCCCAGTCGACACGGGGCAATGGCAGGTCCCTAGGTCTGCTTGTGGTTGCCCCGTGGGCTGTAATTCTCCTCCTTATAGCCGTGCCAAGGTGTGCCGGTTCGTTCGGGAACAGCTCCTGCCTTGGGCAAAAAAGCTGTGGCTTCGTTGCTTGGCAGACTCAGATTCCCATGAGCCACCTTTGACTCGGAATCCAAGAGCAAACTCTGGGTAGATTTGGTCCTTGCTCAGGTTTTGAGACATGAGAAATCCAGCCCCCACCCCACCCATCCCTCCTAGTGCCCAAGCCCTGCCATGGGTCAGCAGATCCCTGCTTGGGGTAATAGGGGGAGAGACATCTCCCCCCCGCCCCCTTCTTTACCTGCCCCTTTTAGCTAAAGGACTGCCTTTGTCTCTTCCTTAACGCCCTTTCTTGGCATGGGAGTTGGGGCAGGTTTGAGAAATCTCCAGTTTCCCATTTCTAACATGGTTTGACTGGGAAACCCGGGCTTCCCAGTGGGAGGACAAAAGCACACCGGGCAGAGAGGTGGATGGACACCGGCCTTCCTCCTGCAAAGGGCTAGGGCTTGGGATGGGGAGAAATCGTGAGTGCAGCGGGATGGGTTTCTGTCCCTCTTTTCTCATGTCCTATGACTTTTCAGAAGCTTAATTATAAAAATAAAACTAGATGCTGATCCTTGACTAGTTGTGTTTTGGTCTTTTTCTTTGACTGGAAATTGAGCATTTTCTTTCTGGCTTGTCTGAGGTTTCCCCACCTCCTGTAATTAATTTTTTTAAAGGTTTTTAAGATTTTATATTTGTTTTTAGATAATAGATGTCACGGCTGGGGTGGGTGGGTAATATTGTTATGTTTTTATGGGGTTTTTAAATTGTTTTACCTGTATATTGGTCTTAGTGTACACTGCCCAGAGTCCTTTGGATAGGGCAGTATATAAATGTATTAAATTAATTAATTTAAGAACAGGGTGTGTGTGTGGGGGGGGGGGGGTAGCATTTCTGCTTCCTACTGTAGCTCTCAAGATCCCCTTTTCCTTTTACTAATTAAACTGTTGAAATCACGGCCGCAAGGTGGGAGAGAGCGCCACCAGACCAGACCAGACCAGACCGTACAGCAAATGTAGGACGAAGGCGATACCTTTATTGGATCACTCACAAAGCAAAAAAAAAAAAATGTTGTGCCAGCTTTCGAGGTCCAAAACCTCTTCCTTCATCAGGCAGGCATAATGAAAAGTTTGTGGCACGAACTTGTTTTGACAGCCTTGTTTTGACAGGCTCCATTCTGAGACGAGCCTGTTGAAGGCTTGTATTTATTTATTTGTTTGTTTATTTGACTTACTATAGGAGGATTTCCTACTCTGGGTGGCTAAACAATACGAAAGTCACATATTAAAAACATATAATAACACATTTTTCAAAAATACTGGCAACGGCTAGAGACAGAATAAAATAACTTTTTGAAGTGGTGGCTGTGTTAAAATACCTTATTTATTATTTATTGCTTCGATTTCCTTCCCGTAGAGGGAACTCAAAGGGGTTTACAATAATACAAAGCAATATAATGATACAGTATAAATAATACAAAGCAATATAAATGACATAAAACCTCAACGCTCAGCTCTTGGCAAAACGTTACAGATAAATAAGTCTTAATTTTGTTAATTACTAAATAACAACTAATTATTCACAATTTAACAGTTAATAATTATTTTTAATTTAATTATTAGTTTTGGATCAGGTGGAGGTCTAGAAGGCGAGGTGCCGCTCTGCTCGCGCGTCTCGATGGTAAGCTCACAGCCAGCGTTCCGTGCGTCTCGCCGAGGGACCGGAAATGCCTCTGTGGCCTCTCCCCCTCCCTCTCCGCTTCCAACGTCAGAAGCGCCGGAAGTGTCGCAAAGCGGCGCTCGCGGAGGAGGCGGGGGGAGCGGGGCCGTCAAGTGCGGCGGCGGCCGGGAAGAACGGCGGAGGCCGCGGGAGGAGGCGGCGGCAGCTGAGGCGGAGGAGCGGCCGTTGGGCAATAAAATGGCGGCTCCGGGCCGGCCTGGACGCCTCGTCGGGGAGTTTCTGAGGAGCAGTGGCAGTGGCAGTGGCGGCGAGGAGGAGGAGGCGGCGGCGGCAGCAGCAGCAGCCGGGGCGGCCTACAGAGGTAGGTAGGCAGGCGGCGGCGGCGGCGGGTCGGTCTGTCGGAGGCCTCGGGACAGGCCTTGGTCTCCCTCGGGCTCCGGTGGGGTCTACACCTCAAGCCACGGGGGCGGGCGGGGGGGGGGAACTAGCGCTGGTTGGCACGCCAGGTAGGTGTCTCCCTCCCTGCGCGGCGAAGGCCGATGGGAGTTGTAGTTGGAAAGTATGTGGAGATGATGGGGGGGGAGGGCGGGCGCTGGCACAGAGCTGGCTGCTGCTTCTCCTTCCTCCTCTTTCTCCCAGGTAAGAAGGCCGAGAAAGAGGGCGGGGGGGAGGGAGGGAGGGGAGGAGACCGGGGGGGGGGAGAAGAGACCCGCCGAGCTCCTCTCCCACATCTTCACCGGTGCCTTTCGTGGGGGTGGTGGGGAGACCCTTACCTTAAGGGATGGACGGACCCACTGGTAGATTAGATAAATTAGGCAGGTAGGTAGGTAGGTAGATAAAATTACATTAAGGAGGTGAGCAGATATAGATAGGTAGGTAGGTGATTGATTGATAGATTGATTGATAGATAGATAGATAGGTAGATATTGAATTGTAATAGTTGGAACTTGATGGATGGGTGGATAGGTTGGCAAGCATGATAGATAGATAGACAGACAGACAGACAGACCGAATCCTTTACTGGCCAAGTGTGCTCTAACACACCAGGAATTTGTCTTTGGTACCTATGCCCCCCCCCCGCCCCCTATAGATCAATAATGCAATGCAATCACACAGTTCAGTTATTCATCAAGTTGATGGCATTTGGAAAGAATCTGACCTTGTACCTGGTTGTTCTGGTATGTCATGCTTTGAAGCGTCGTTCCGAGGGTTAAAAGCTGGTTGCAGATGATTACTAGGATGAGTGGAGTCTTTATATATTTTCTCTAGTCCCTTTTTTGGGCTCATGTAATATAGATAGATAGATAGATAGATCTTCAATAGAAGGTAGATTAACAGACATAATTTTTTCTGCAGTCCTAATTACTAGTTGGAGTCTGTGTTTGTCTTGTTTAGATGTAGAACTAAAACAGACAATTATAGAGGTGCAGATGATTGAATGTTTTTATTTTTATTTTAAATTCAGATTTCTATGCCGCCCAATCAGGTAAACCCAACTCGGGGCAGCTCACAACAAGTTAAAACATACATAAAAACAATTAAACCATTAAAACCCCAACATACCCACCCACCTACCCCGTTCATATTTTAAAAACTACCCACGTTAAAACTGCCTGCATTTTGCATCAGAAATTATCCTGGGTTGAAAGGATTTTCTTGCTGGAGAAACTCCGCTCAGGGGACGATGCCCAAATGAGGCTCCTTTCATGTCCCCAAGATCTTTTCTCCCACCAAAGTGGTCCCTATTGATCTACTTGCAATGTCTTGCATTTGAACAGCTAGGCTGGCAGGAGCTGGGACAGAGATGGGCGTATGCCTGACACCCATCTTGGGGGTTTGAATATTAGTCAAGGGTTATTGGGTTGTTATCACATTTGATGCACCACAACAAACAGGTTGTCCTATGCTGCTGTTTTGCTTGGATCACAAAAAAAACCCATCATCAATGGAGGCTAACTCATTCATTGGCAAATGTGTCATGCCACAATATTTGTTTTGCCTCCATCCTTTGGGATGGGATGCCTCCGTTTGCAAGAGACGTTTGTTTTGCAACTGTTAGGCTTTGCAGCAGGTTTGAACAACAACCAGGGAACCTTCCGCTCTTGTTAATTGTAAAAAGCTGCAAGGCCTGCTTTTCCCAGAGACACGTTCCTTCCGGTGCAGAGATGGATGAGGAAGCAGAACTGGGCCTCTGTAGCGGTTCCTCCGGCTTAATGTCTCTCTTTCCTTCCCTTGCTCAGTTTGATAGGATTCTACAGCATCGGTTCAAGATTTTTCTAGATTTACTTTTAATAGAAGAAGAGAGCAAGGAAGGTGAGGTCCTCTCTCTCTCTCTCTCTCTGCTCCCTTTGGCATGACCCCCCCTTTCCCTCCCTTGGGCCTTTCTCCCTTCAACATGGGGGCCCAGGGCATTGCCGGTTGGTGGTTCCTTGGGACCTCATGCCCAGGCTTTTAGGTGGTTGCAAGCCCTTTCTCATTCAGGGGAATGAGTGGACATGGTGGCGGCACATTCTGGTGGGGGGGAGGGAGGGGGAGAGGAACCCCCTGTCTCCAGAGCACTCCTAAGGCCGGGTGTTCAGTCAGTTGCCTCTCACCAACATCTTTGTTTACCCTCTTTCTCCCCTCTGTCAAACACCTCACAGCGTGAATTTTCAAGAAAACAAGATGTCAGATACAGGGAGCAGCACAGATGGGAAAACAGACCTACCCAATGGTAAGAGAGCTCTTTGTGAGTCACAGAATCCCCACCATCACCACCAGCATCATCATCATAAAGGCAGCTCCAAACTGCAGTTCCCTTGTTGTGTTACAGCCCAACTGTTCAAAGTTTATCACGAGTTAGCGTAGAAGAGCGTCTCTTGCTTAGCCCTCTTGGGAATGCCAAAAAGGAGTTACATCCACCCCTGGGGTTGGGGTTGGCAGGGGGTGGGTGGGAATACAGGCAGCCCATCTCTGGCACGACATTCCTGCTGCTGCTACGTTACCAGGAAAGGAGAGCTGGAATTGAAGCCCAGCGTGTCCTGTTCTTTTGGCCTGTTGGTGTGGTGTGGTGTGAAGCTTCTGGTCTTCCGTTCTTGCCCTTTGCAGGGAGAGTTGGAGAATGGTTTTTTGGGGCTAAAAAGCAGGAGTGCATAAAACAAACAAGCCAAATAACAAAAGGGCTGAAATGGGTCAGGATTCAGGGGGGGGGGTGTCCCGCCTTACTCTGCTGAGGTCTTTCTCTGTGGCTTTCCTCCCTGCAGGGAGCTTGTCCAGCAGCCCAGAGGAGATGTCTGGGGCCACGGAGGGCCGAGGGACTTCTTCGGAGGTGGAAGTAGATGCTTCAGACCTCAGCCTATACTTGACGGAGGACGAGGTGGGGCCCAACCCGGCGTACGGCGAGAGCTCGGCAGAAGAGAAGGACTCGGACAGCATGGACGACACTGGCCACTACTCGATCAATGAGCTGAATCGGACCTACGACCGCTCTCACTCCGAGGAGGAGGACGAGGAGGAGGAAGAAGAGGAGGAGGAAGAAGAAGAAGAGGGGGAAGGAGAGCAGCAGCAGGGGGAGCCTGAAGCCCAGCGCGCCCGTCGTTGCGCCCAGCGCAAGCACCCTAACCGTGACCGGGACTCCTCAGATGATGAGCGGGCCCTGGAGGAGTGGGTGGCTTCCGGGACGGCCCCACTGCCCCGGCCCCGCTGGCGAGCCCTCCCGGCCCTCCGCGACCGGGCCCTTGGTTCCTACCCCCGCTTTGTGCCCGAGGCCTGCGGCGCCCACGTCTTCGTGCAGCGCTTCCAGCTACAGCACGGCCTGGAGCGCCACACCGGCTGTGTCAACACTTTGCACTTCAACCAGCGGGGCACCTGGCTGGCCAGCGGCAGCGACGACCTCAAGGTGGTGGTCTGGGACTGGGTGTGGCGGAGGCCGGTGCTGCAGTTTGAGAGCGGGCACAAGAGCAACGTCTTCCAGGTGAGGAGGGGGCCCCAGAAGGAGGGAGGGCACACACGCACTACTGGCTGCTAGGGGGCTGCTGCCGTCCCCCATTCCCACTCCCAGGAGAGGCCACCAGAGCCTTTCCATTAGGCAGGGAAAGCATTCATTGCTCTTCCCTTTGTCAAGGATTCGGCTATGGTCTGGATCCAT
Organism: Bradypodion pumilum; assembly: GCA_035047305.1. NCBI lineage: Eukaryota > Metazoa > Chordata > Lepidosauria > Squamata > Chamaeleonidae > Bradypodion > Bradypodion pumilum. The sequence continues at coordinate 451,562 of JAWDJD010000018.1, read as the reverse complement.
GGCTTGGTCCCAGCTAGAGTCGACCTATTACACTCTTGACTCAATGGAGATACTTCCTGAGCCCCTGCTGGCTCTAATGCAGAGGAACAGTTGGGCCCAAGCCAACGAATTCGGATTTACTTACTTTAATCATGATGTTCCAGAAATGTTCCTTTTCTGAGCGAGGGTCAAACACTTTTTCTCAGTGAGGGCGACCTTCCTTGGCACTCCAGGTGTTCTTGGACTGCAATGCCCAGAAACCCTGAGCCGTAGGAGTGCCGATCAGGGCCTCTGGGAATTGCAGTTCCAGAACACCTGGAGTGCCAAGGTTGGCCACCACTGCTTTATATCATTTTAATCTATTTTTGTCAAGAGAGGGATCGGTGGCTTCTTTCACTCGTGATGGTTTCAAATGGTTTCTTTAAACTAGGGCTCAGTTCCATCCTCCATCAAGGGAGTTTGATTCCCAGAGAATAGTGGGCATCCGCCACTCTTGCCCTCTTCCCAAGGCTTAACTGGCTTCTTCTGGGAATTGTCACCCCTCAAACAAGCAAACGCTCCCCCCTTTCTGTGGGATATATCGACAGGGTGTTTGACATCTAAGCCTCCACTTCTAGCCCTCGGCCTGCCTTTCTCTGGGGCCAGAGTGTGGGAAATGGTGCTTTTTGAAAGCTGAAACCCGCCTTAGAATATCCACTTGCCGTTTTGCCTGATTTTTCCCCCCACCCCAGTTTCTCTTCAGGGTGGAAGCTCATCGAGAGGGTCTGCAGTGTGTTTGCCCTTGCGGAGGAGGAGGGGCGGGAGGTGAGCGTGAGGGCCTTGCCTTCCCTTCTGGCCCCTGGAAGGAGTTCCCACTTCCCACCCTCCCTTCGCTCTTCTCCTTCTGCCCCCGCAGGCCAAGTTCCTCCCCAACAGTGGAGACTCGACCCTGGCCATGTGTGCCCGCGACGGGCAAGTCCGCGTGGCTGAGCTCTCGGCCACCCAGCGCTGCAAGACCACCAAACGCGTGGCTCAGCACAAGGGGGCCTCGCACAAGGTGAGTGGACCCCCAGGGGGTGGGGGGTGGTTGGGAGGAGAGGAAACCAAACCGAAGGTGGGAGGATGCTGCTTGGCCCTGGCAGAAGGGGTGCTTTGCCCCTCCCCATAGAACCCCCTTAGGTCTGCCCCATGGAAGAAGAAGTAGAAGGCAGCGGAGGCGGCTGGGAGCCTTTCCTGCCCTGAGTCCTCTTTCCTCCCCTTCCAGCTGGCCCTGGAGCCGGACTCTCCGTGCACTTTCCTTTCTGCCGGCGAAGATGCCGTCGTCTTCACCATTGACTTGAGACAAGACCGGCCGGCTTCGTAAGTGGAGCTGTGGGCAGCTGCCCCCCCCCCCCTGCCTCTCTCTCATCCTCATCACGCCCCCAACACACACACAGCCCTCCCCATAGCCTGGTTTCACAGGCCCTCTAAGTTAGTGGCCTTCAGCCTGCATCCCTCTGGGTCCTTTGGGGGCTTTGGCAGGTGGGTCTGGGGAGAGAAATTGGAAGGCAGGCAGGACCCCCTGGTTCTGAAGCCAGGGGCCCCTCCTGTCTTTGGGAGGCTTCAGCTCCTCCACGGCTCCAGCCTTTTCCACCCAGTCTTGTGGGAGTATAAACGTGGACTTAGAGGCCATTAAAAAGAACCCCTGCTTGACTCAGGTTGAAAATCCCAGGGCTTTTGGGGAAGGAAGGAAGGAAGGAAGGAGGCCCTTTCCTCTCCTCCCTGTGGAAGGGCTTCCCATCCACACAGAGGAAGGGGAGCGGCCCCTAGTCTGCAGCAGCCTGTGGCCGGGGGGGGGGGGTCGCTTCTAACTGGAGACTGGGGTGACTCAAACTCCCTCCCCTTTTCCTATCCCTAGGAAACTGGTTGTGACAAAAGAGAAGGAGAAGAAGGTGGGCCTCTACACCATCTACGTCAACCCAGCCAACACCCACCAGTTTGCTGTGGGAGGGAGAGATGAATACGTCAGGTGAGCAGGCAGGGAGGGAGGGGCCCATCCCTGAAAGGGGGGGTGTCTGGGAGAGCCTGGCCTACCCCACCACCACCCAGTGTGGGCAGAGGGGCCTCCTCCTCTTCCTCCCCCTCCTTTGGACTTTGTCCCCGTGGGGTTGTGTGGCTGAAGTCTAGCTGTACTCATTGGACCTGTCCTGGCAGGGCCACTCTTGGGGGACAGAGGATGCCATGGGCCAAGACACACACACACACACCCAATTCACCTTCTCTGACCCAAGAAGGGGCCAGATTTCCCAATGTTCTTCCATCTCCTTCCCCCACAGGATCTACGACCAGCGGAAGATTGACGAGAAAGAGAACAATGGTGTCCTGAAGAAGTTCTGCCCCCACCACCTGGCAAGGAACCCTTTTGGCTTTTCTCCCTCCCTCCCTCCCTCCTCACCCCTCCCATTCCTTATTGGGAGGGAGAGAAATCATGGGGGCTCCCAGCCCCCCCCTCCCACCACCACCGGGCCTGCAGAAGGCATCAGGCCTTGAACTGGTGGAAGAGGAGATGACAGGGCAGAAAGATCACATAATTCCACACACACACACACACACACACACACACACACACACACACACACACACACACACACACACACACACACACACACACACACACACACACACACACACACACACACACACACACACACACACACACACAGAGCTTCTGCCCCTCTTTCCCCAGCCCCATGTCTTGTGAAGGGGGGGGGGGGGCTTGGACCTTCCCGTGGTCTGACTTTCCCCCTTCTGACCTTTCCTCCTCAGGTGAACAGTGAGTCCAAAGCCAACATCACCTGCCTGGTCTACAGTTATAACGGCTCAGGTAGAGGCTTCCTGGCTTTGTCTGTCTGAGATTTAAAAACCTTCCTTTCTTTCTATCTAATCTATCTATCTATCTATCTATGCTCACCTCCTTAATGTAATTCTATCTATCTATCTATCTATCTATCTATCTATCTATCTATCTATCTATCTATCTATCTATCTATCTACCTCTTGTGAGAAGAAAGCCATATGGGGTTCGGGTCTCCCCTGTTTGGTCTTCAGCAAACTGCCAAAGGCCTCCTCAAACAGAAAGATCTCCTGTTCTCTGCTTGATTCACGGGGTGGGGTGGGGTGGGGTGGTTGTCAGGATGGGTGGGGCGTGGGGGTTTGAGACTGTGCATGTATTCACTGAGCTCAAGGCGGGGGAGACGAGTGCCTGCAGGACTTTGCCCTAAGAGATATTTGGAAACGGACAGGAAGGCAAACCCGCCCGTGTGAAGGTTAGAAGGTGTTATGGGTAGGGTGGTGGGGGTGGTGGGGGAACCACACAGAATTCGGCTCAAAAACTCTCCCATGAGGTAAGTGGCTTTTGTGCTCATCACAGTGCAGTTTGCGACACCCAAGAAAGGTGGGCCCTATAACTCAGCCAAGGTCTTCTCTGCTGTGAATGTGGCTGTGTCATATACCCCAGGCTGCCTCGTCTGTCTACTTTGCCGCCCCCTCCCCAGCCTTTCATGCCTCCCTCTTCTCCCACCCACCCACGGAGGGGGCTGCTAACCCTTCCCTCCTCAGCCTGATGGGCTCTGTTGTTGTGGGTTTCTCGTAGAACTCCTGGCCAGCTATAACGACGAGGACATCTATCTCTTCAACGCCTCCCACAGCGATGGAGCCGAGTACGTCAAGAGATACAAGGGACACCGGAACAACGCCACTGGTAGGGCCTCCATCCATCCATCCCTTAGGGGTGGGGCAAGCCATGAGGAGCTCAAGGGGGTGGCCGGGATGGCAGTGAACCTCCTTGGCACTCCAGCTGTTCTTGGACTTCAGTTCCCACAAGCCCAAGTCTCTGTGAATCCACACCAATGGGTTTATTGCGCATCACAAAGAAGACGTGGGCTTCTGGGGAATTGAAGTCAGAGCAGCTGGAGTGGCAAAGGTTGGCCGTTTCTGCTCCACAGGGTGGCGGCTCTGGGGAAAGACTTCCTTCCGGGTCTTCTGCAGAGGGGGTGGGGCTCCTCTTCCGTGGCCCCCAGCTAGGCCAGCCTCCCCTCCCCAATCCCCTTGCTCTACCTTGCCTCCTTCCCAGCCTTGGGTCCGTTTCCTCCTGCCTGCCTAGGGAGGGGGGATGCCCCCCCCCGGAGCTGTCCGGGGGCTCAATGGCCGCCTCATTTATTCCTCTTCCAGTGAAAGGGGTCAACTTCTACGGCCCCAAAAGTGAGTTTGTGGTGAGCGGCAGCGACTGCGGCAACATTTTCCTCTGGGAGAAATCCTCCTGCCAGGTGGTCCAGTTCATGGAAGGGGACAAAGGAGGCGTGGTGAGTGAGCTGGGAGTGGGGTGGGCTAAGGTAGGGTGGGTGGGGGTCTTCTGGGGTTGAGGGGAGAGGGGGAGGAAGCTGATGAAGGGGAAGCCCTCTGCTTTGGGGTGGTGGTGGTGGTGGTGGTTGGGGGGAGAGAATCCGGGGGGGGCAGGACTTGGGGCTTTCCTCTCAGTGCCTTTCCAAACCAATTGCAGGTCAACTGCCTGGAGCCCCACCCCCACCTCCCTGTTCTGGCCACAAGCGGCCTGGACCACGACGTCAAGATCTGGGCCCCCACGGCCGAGACCCCCACCCAGCTGACTGGCTTGAAAGAGGTGAGGAGCCGAGGGCAATGCCCCCCCCCCCCCCGGGATTCATGGGAGGGGGAAAATGCTTGCCCCACCCACCTACCCCTTCCTCCTCATGGGCCTCCACCAGCCATGGTTTCTGGGCTCTCATGCCCCTGGCCTTGTGGAAGAGCCTGGAGTTGGGGCCCGGGGGGGCAGTTTTTGTCTCTCCCCCCCCCCCCCCGGCCGCCCCCTCTGACCCCTCCCTCCCCCAAGGTGATCAAGAAGAACAAGCGTGAGCGGGACAAGGACGGTCTCCACCACACCGACATGTACGAGAGCCACCTGCTCTGGTTCCTCATGCACCACTTCCGGCAGAGGCGGCACCACCGGGTAAGGGTAGGGGTCATGGGGGGGGAGGGTCATGGTAGGGGAAAGTGGGGGAGAAGAGGAGGAGATGCCACACACACACACACACACACACACACACACAGCCCTTCTGCCCTGAGGGGGCCTTCCTTGCTGGTGACGTTTCCTTCTTGTTCTTTAGCGCCGGAGGGACCCGGCCACGGGGGCCACGGACAGCGACTCGGAGGAGTCCTCCAGCTCCTCGGACTCCTCCCACGAAGATGAGGACGGGCCGGATCGGGTGCAGTGCATGCCCTCTTAAGGAGAAGAGACTCTTGCTGGGGCCTCCGGGCGGGCCAGGGGCCGGGGGTGTGCCAGGAAGGAGCGGGGGGGGGGGGGGGAGCCAGACTTGAAAACCCACCCACCCCCACCTTCTCCCATTCATTCATTCACTCTCCCTTTATTCAGCTCCTTTTTTGGCCATTCAGAGGAGGGTCCCAGGCGGACAAGACCCCTTGGAGTTCTCTGCTTTCAGAGCCAGTGGGGAATGGAGTCTCTTTACGCCCCCACCTCAGGCCCACTGAACCCTTTCCTTCCCCCTAATTTTTTTGGGGGTGGGTCTTCCCATCACTCCTGTGTTTTCCAGAAGCTGGGGGGTGATGGGAGGGATTGGGGGGTTCCCGATGCTGTTCTATGAAGCTCCATCTGAGTGGCTTCCTCTCCCCCCCCCCCTTTTGAGATGTTGGTATTGAGGGCCCCCCCCCTTTTCTCTCTCTCTCTTGAGGGGCTCCTTAGAGGTTTCATGCTTTCCTGCCTCTCCTCCCATGGAGCCCCCACTGCATCCCTGGCGCCCGCCCAGAAGAGCCACCTTGGACTCTGGCTTTAGTTTTGGATTACAGTTGTTGTTGTTTTTTGGGGGGTGGGAATTAATTTCCTCCTCTCCCCCCCCCCCCGTTTGCTTTTGGGTTTGTGTTTCCTTCTTCTTCTTCTTTTTCTTCCTCCTATCCCTCCCGCAAGACCGTTCTTTCTTAGGCCCTCAGGAAAACCTTCTCTTGGTGGTTCTCAGCCTCGGTATCAGAGCATCAGAATGGATTGAAATGCTGGGGGAGGGGGCTGGGATTTGATGGGGGGGAGCAGGGAAGGGTCCCCTCTTTGGGTAGAGAAGGTTGTTCCCCCCCCCACACACACACACACACGCACCCCAATTTCTCCTGAGGAATAGGCTCTTTGTTTCCGAAAGCAACCTCCCCTCCCCTTTATTGCTGTTTTAGAGGCCTAATTTTATATGTATTAAACAAGATGAGAACCAAATGAAACTTGGATGTTATCAAGTTGGAATTATTGTAAAAGTTTAAATATATATATATACATATATATATTATATAAATGCAATAAAAGAATTGAGAGACAGAACACACCGAATTGGGTGGTCTATGGCGTAGCGCCTCCGGGGCCACGGCTTTGCATTATTCCTGCGTTGCTTGCCGGACGGAGGCCACGTTTCGTGGGCAGGAGTCGTGTCCTCCCGTTCCTCCCCACCCCACCCCCCACCCCCGTGGCCAAATGTTCAAGAGCCGGCTTTGGTTACCAGGCGCCCCAAAGGAAACCCAGTATGTATCCTATTGACCCATGACCAGAGGAGCCATCAACCATGGGTGGGTGGGAGGGTGGAGGACCATCCCTCCTTCCTCTTCTTGCTGCCACACTGGGGGGGGGGGGGTTATGAAGCCTCTCTCACTTAACTGCTGCCCCACCCCCACCCCAATTTTCCCACTGGCCTTTGACCTCCTTGCCCCCCACACCCCGGGCTGCCTTGCTAGCTTGCCTGCTTTGCCTAACCCACTTTACCCTTCCTCTCTCCCCCTATTCCCGCTTGTGCACCTGCCAGCCTTGACCCGTCCAGAAGGGCCGCAGCACCTGTGGGGCGAAGGCTTCCCGTAGGACGTCTCCTTGCACTGGACCTGTTCCCCCCAGGGAGGAGGCAGCCATGGCAGGCCGGCCGGTGGGCCACACAGCAACCTGCCCTGCGGGGCTGGACAGGGGAGATTGGAATCGTGGCAGGAGACAGAAGAGGCACCAGGTGATGTCTTGGGTGGGAAAAGTGGGGGGTTGGTCCGCTTTGTTGTAGGGCCACTAGCCCAGGCCGGAAGTGGCCCACTGTCCTCTCTCTCACTTCAGTATCTTTGTTGTGTGAGGACAGAGTCTCCGCCTGGAATGTGTGGCTGGAATTCCCTTGGGTATTGTGGGATTTGTATTCCAAAGAAAGTAACTTTTCCCCTCCTGCCTCTGGGAAGGAAAAGTTCCTCTTTGTGAGTTGGATGCAATGAAGCTCTTTAGAGCAGGGGTGCCCAAACTACAGCCTGGGGGGGAGGGGGCGTATCCGACCCCCCACGCCAATTCATCCATCCCACGCTGGCCATAGGGACATGTTGTACTTCTGCTTCCAGGAGCGACGAGGGCAGCGTGGGCCGGATGAATTGGCGTGGGGGGTCGGATACAGCCCCAGGCCGTAGTGACCGACTCCCTGAACCCTGTGACTGGGCCATGGCCTGAATAATTTGGGCACCCCTGCTTTAGAGAGACTCCCTCCATCTCTCCCCCCCCCCTACACAACACACACACATGCACCCCCCCCCCCAACATGACCCTTGCCATTTCCCCTCCAAACCCCCCAGGCCAGAAAGACAGAAATTCCGTTGGGTTAAAAATAAAATAAAAATAAAACACACGTCTTGTTCTACACAAAGACTTCCACCTTTTATTTCCATGATGGAGCACACGGACCTTCTGGAGAGAGAGAGAGAGAGAGAGTGGCGTTGAGGAGGAGGAGGGAAGGGAGGAAGAGAGAAAAGCAAAGCAGGGGCTAAACCTGAATAGACAGAGAGAGAAGGTAGATTTCTTCAAAACAGTGAAAAACAAACACAAAACATTTCCCAGCTATGACGCGAGTGGGTTAAAGAAACGTTTCTAGAACAGACACTTTGCACTCACAGGGTGGGAGGGTTTCCACCCCCACCCCACCCCTCCCCTCCCCATCCCCATGGTGGCAGAAAGGGAGGGAGGGAGGGAGGGGGGCAGCCACGAGTCCCTCAATCCGGCCTCCCTCCCTGGATTCTGGCCCTCCGTGGAGACGGCCCCAAGGCCTGGAGGGAAAGCTCGGCCCCCTCTTGCCTAGAGACCCGTTTCCCCCACATTTGGGTTCTGGGACTCCAATGCCCAGAAGCCTCAGTCGGTTCCCCAAAGCACAGGTCAGCCCGTGGATGGACTGAGGTTTCCAGGAGGTGCAAGTGGCGTGCCCCCCTGTGCCCCCCCATATCTCTCTCACACACACACACATACCTCTCTACCTTTCCACCTTTGTAAGTTCACATCAGTGGACCCGGTTTGGTTTTCTCTGAGTCGGGATTCGGGAGGTTTGGAGGGAAGGAGTGCCAAAAGCCATTGAAGGCGGCAGGCGTTGTGGCTTCCCCACCGCCGTGGGCCCTGGCTTTTATGCAGCTGCCAAGGGAGCCCCACGGTCCGCCCTGGCAGGGCCGGCGTTGCAGGGCGGGCAGGCCAGCCGGGGAGGCATTGCCAAGAGATGCCCCACTTTTGCCTGGCATTTGAGCTTCACAAACCACACACACACCCTTGTGATGTGCCCTACCCCCCACCCCACCCCACCCCACGGCAGCCGCACAACAATCTTGCGAGGGAGTCCCCCTCCCACCAGGGCGAAGGGAGTGAACCGTTGGGGGAGGCCAAAGAGCCGGCCCCCCTTTCCACTCCCACTCGTGTCAGCAGCGTTTCTTTGTTAGAGAATTTAATCGACAACCCCCAGGAGGTTTCATTCAAAGCACTCCTTCTGCTCCCAAATCTCCTCTTTCTTTCTCTTCCGCTCTGGTGGGTTTTGGTTCAGGGTCTCTTGGGATAGATTTTTCTTTTGGTCCATTTAACGTACAAAATAACAATAATAATAAGTTAACACTAAACATTCAATATTCTATTTAATATACATATATTTATAATGTATATGTACACACACAGTTAGCACGGTCTGAGCGTCAGGGGTTTGGGGTGGGGGGGGGGAGAGAAAGCAGAGAGAGAAAGGGGGGCAAAAGCAGGGGGTGGGGGCGGCCTCTGCCTCTGCCTGCCTTTCCCACTGGGTGCCAGGCCAGGGAGTGCCACCCACCCACCCCTGCCCCAGTGTGCCCATGTGTTTTAGAAGAGAAGGTGTGGCAGCCCAAGGCTGGGGCCAGCCTGGTTGACTAGAGAGGACTTTGGCCCTGTGGCTTTCCCAGAGGTCAAGGCTGGGAGGGTTGAATCCTGCCCCATCGTCGGCCACTCTTGGTTTCCGCTTCACTCCATTGGTTGACATCGGAGGTTCTTCTCATTCCAAAGAGGGGAGAAATCTGCCATGTTTGGGGGGGGTTTATTTGAGAAAGGATCCAAAACGGGTCTTCCTCCTCCTCCTCCTCCTCCTCCGTCTCTAACCCTACAAGAGGCCGCGGGCGCTCAGAGGTTAAGAAGCTCGCCTTGTTAGCTGGGAGGCCGGCAAGCCAGCAGTTCGCGACTCAGGGACTGCATGGCGGAGTGAGCGCCCATCTCTGTCCCAGCTCTTGGGGACATGCAAGGAGCCTCATCCAGACCTTTCCCGTGAGCAGTTTCTTCCAAAAAAAAAAAAAACCCTCTTTCAACCCAGAATTAATTTCTGACACAAAAATATTATTATTATTCTCTAACCCTACAGGCTTCCAGACTCTCTGAGGAACCCTAATTCCGCCTTCACCAGGGAGGCTTCCCCAAAGCTGGTCAAAATCTGGCCTCCCCACCACTGCCAGTCCGCAGAACGAAGAAGAGGAGGAGGAAGAAGCCAGGGTGGGGAGAAAGCGGCAGCAGAAAGGCCCTTCCTTGCCAGAGGACACCACGACCACAACCACAGCAGGAAGACCGTGCATCGCTTGGGGGAGCAGGTGAGGTGGCAACTGGGGCTGGGGGGCAGGGGTGGGACTATGGGGGGTGAGAGAGGAATCCCTGGCCAAGGAGGACCCCGTGAGAGGCACAGAGACACGCACACGGCTCGAGCGTTCAGGAAATCAACACCAGACAGAGACAAGAAGCAGAAACGCTTTCGCATGAACTCCATCCACCCTTTAGGACCGTGATGGCCAACCTTGGCCCTCCAGATGTTCTTGGACTTCAATTCCCAGAAGCCCAAGCACCCTGTGAATCCACATGAATGGGTTTACTGTGGGCCGGATGAATCACAGTAAACCCATTCGTGTGGATTCACGGGGGCTTCTGGGAATTGGAAGTCCAAGAACAACTGGAGTGCCAAAGGTTGGCCATCACGGCTTTAGGACATGGAGTGTCCTGTCCCCGGTCTCAGAATGAGTTGCTTTCTCTCCCTCCTCTCCCTCTCCACAAAGAGTTAGTTAAATAAAAAACAACCACCACAGTTAGAACGGAAAAGCTGCACCAGGAGGCAAAAACGTAGCAGCCCAAAATCACAGCTTTTAAGAAACCCCCCACCCCCTCCCCCACAAAAACAGTCGCAGGTCCTGGCCTTGATGCAGACGGGCATTTTTTGGACAGGGGCGCCTCCTTCTCCCCTGGGGTACACACAGAGGGGGGGGGGAGAGCCACCAGGCTCAGGAAAGACATCCCCCCCCCCAATTCTCTCAGCACCCACACTCAGCCAAGAGATGGGGGGGTCTAGTAGAGAGGCAGGAAGGGGAGCCCCCATTTCCCCCCCCCCCAAGACCAAGAGAGGGAGGGAAAGGGAGCTCTGGCTTCTGATGACACCCCAGGAGGAAGAGGAGACCTGCCTGGTGGAGGAAGAGGCAATGCCAGGAGGAACTAGCCCAGAGGAAAGGCACACAGTTGACAATTGGAGGGTGGGTGGGAAGCAGGGGAGCGAGTCGGAGCCAGCTGGGCTCTCAAGAGACACCCCCCCTACTCTCCCCCCCCCCATTTTTAAGGGATATGCTCAGAAATCCAGTGGGAAGGAAGGAAGGAAGGAAGGAGACCCTGAACCCCACAGCCCCTGCCCCGGCCCCTTTCCCTCCTTCCTACCTAGTTCCTCTCCCTGCTCTGCCTAAAGTGGCCAGCCTTGGCCCCTCTTGTGCTGCCACAGAGACCCCCACTTTAACACACATACACACACCCCACACACACACACCCTCCCCCTTCCAGCTCCTACGCCAAGGCTCATTCCCTCTAGACCAGCCAGTTCCCCTGGCTTGGGCTGCCCTGAGGCTGCCTGCTGTGGCCCAAGGGAGGGAGGAGCCTGGGTCCCTATGGAGGGGTTGGGGTGGAATTGGAGGATCAAGCGCCCCCGTAGCCCCCTGCCTCCCCCTCCTCATTGCCAGGGCTTCATCCTTCCTCCTCTCTCCCCCCCCCCCTCATCCTCATCCTTCCTCCTCTCGCCTCTTAACTTCCGCCCTCCTTCCTCACTTCCCACCTAACTATGCTTGGGGTGGGGGTCTTGGGTTTGGGGTGGGGGTCTCCCTCCTTCTTTCCCTTTTTAGCAAGGGGGGTGGGATGGAGTGGGGAGGGCACAGAGCCACTATCAGGAGCTGGGCTTGCCTAGCCAGAGATTTCCAGCTTTTCCTCCCAGTGTCCAGTTGGACACTGGAGCTGCCCCCCCACCCCCCAAGAGAGAGCTTTGGTCCCAAGTGGGTGACTGTGGAGGGGAAGCAGCACCAGCAGCGACTGGGACAGCAGAGGGACTGGGTGAGCGGAAAAGAGGGGGGGGTGGGGTCGTCTAGAATGAAGACTTTATTCACCGCTGGGGCTGCTGCCCCCCCTCCCCCCTGGGATATAGATATAGAGATCAGAGACAGGAGGGGAGAGAAGGGGCCCCTAGAACTGCCTGAACAAGGGCGGGGGGGGCTGTTGGGGGGGCCTTGGCGCTGGTCCTTGGAGCCGTTGCCTCCTTCCTCGGCCTCTTCTTGCTCGCGTGCGTCGTCTCCTTTTAAGCCTTTTTGGGTGGGGGGGCCAGTTTGATGATCTCTTCCTCTGAGGGCTGCCGGATGATGTCTGCGGGCAGAAAGGAGAGCCAGAAAGTGTTAGCTACACACGCACATGCACACACACCAGGAGGAGGCGCACCTAGGGCCATGATGGCCAACCTTGTCATTCCAGCTGTTCTTGGACTTCAGTTCCCAAGAGCCCAAGTTGGGTTTTTACCTGTGGGTGGCATAGAAATTTAAATAAATAAATAAGTCTGTGAATCCACACACATGTGTACACACAGTAAACCCATTCGTGTGGATTCACAAGGACTTGGGCTTCTGGGAACCAAAGTCCAAGAACAGCTAGAACGCAAAGGTTCACCATCACAGACCTAGAGCTTTGCGGGGGGGAGCTGGTTTTTTTTGGGACCCCTCCCTCCCAGAAGCAGCAGCAGCTTAAGGTGGGCTCCATGGGTAGAAGGAGGAGGAGGAGGAGGTGCTGTACCACCCACCCACCCGGGCACCCCAAGAGGGAGACAGAAGCCCAGCCTGGCCCCTGACTGACCTTTGTACTTCTTGGCGCTGGGGATGCGGGCCAGCTTCGTGTCCACTTCGTCCTCCTCGGAGATCTTCAGCACTTGGGTGCGGTATTCCACCACCATGGTGAGCAGGTCTGGGCGGCGCGAGATCTCAAAGATGTGCTCGATGTACGATAGGTTGTCTAGGGAGGAGAGGGGGGAAGGCGTTAGATGCCCCACACACACACACCACACCAAGAGAACTAGGTAACAAACCCTAGGCTTGGTCTGTTACCTCCTCACCCATGAGTGATGGGGGGGCCTGTGGCCAGTTAGCGTTGTAGTGCCTGTCTCCCAGGGAAGGTGGTCTGTGGGGAGAAGGGGGGCAAGGGGGAGAGAGAGAGAGCCCTCCCTCCATCCCCTCCCTCCCCCCACCTACCTTTGTCCAGTTTCTTGTGCTTCTCAAGGAAGCCGAACCACTCCTTGCTGTTGGTGATCTCCTCGTGCTTCTCGCTGGGGATGTCCTCTTTGCAGGCCGTTTTCAGCTGGTCCAGGTCCTCTTGGGTGATGTTCTCAGCCAGGCTGTCCAGCAGGTTGTTGTACTCTGCCATCTCTGCGAAGGAAGGAAGGAAGGAAGGAAGGAAAGGGTTATTACGGCTGACCCTGGTCTCTCTTTCTCTCGCATGAGAAGGGGGTTTGGGGGCAAAACACTGCTTCCTGTGGGGTAGAGAGGTGTCAATGCTAAGGCCATGTTGCCTCTGTGTGAGCCTGTGGGTGGGTGGGCTCCTCCCCCCCCCCCAATACATTCTGCTGAGACTTGTGTAAACAAGAGGCCTGCCATGATGCTGAGGGTTAGACCTGCTGTCACACCCAGAGACTTCAGGAGGGGCAAGGGGGACCCTTTCTGGCACAAGGAGGGGTAAGCCCCGCAGGGACAAGAGGCAGCAGGGATAAATAAATCATCATCATCATCCTCTCTTCTCCTCCTGATCTGCCCTCCTTCCTTCCCTTCCTAGAACCCTCCTTCTCTCCACCTGGATGCCTGGGGAAGGAACCATTGTGACCGCCTGAGTCTTCCTTCACATCCTGCAATCTGGTCACTCTCCTCCCTGGCTTGACATAGCATGGAAATGCAGCTTTGCTGTTTTAAGCCCAATCAATATGTTGGTGTTAACGAGGGCTTGTTTTGGGCAGGGAAAGAGGCAAACGGAGGCTCCTTCAGGTTCTGGGACCAAGGAAGCAAATGGCTTCTGTGGATGACGGTAGAGGTCTCTTCTTAAGACTAGGCACGGGGAGCCCAATCAAGGGATGGTGGGTGGGTTTTACCCTCTGGACCATGGAATCTCAACCTGTGGCCCATGTGCCGGATGTAGCCACCGGCACCCTTTCATATGCCCTCCACCCACCCGGAAGTGCCGTGTGGTGGAGGAAGAGCAAGAATGGCTGCCCGGCCTCCGAAGCTATCCGAGGGAGCGTGCCCTGGCCCACCGGCTTACGAGGGTTGAGAACTCCTGCTCTGGATGAAGCTGAGAGGCCGGCCCGAGAGGGGGGCCCTTGGTGGTGCTCCTCCTTGTGGCCCATCCAAAGCAGACCTGGTTCCTTTCTAGCAGAGCTTCCTGTCAAGAGGAGGAGGAGGAGGAGGAGGAGGGGGCTTCCTGACGGGACCTCTCTCTCACACACACACACACACACACTGAATTTGTTATCTCCTTGCCGTTGGTGGTGCTCGTTAATTCTGCTCCAATCCAAGTGATTAATTACCTAGGGATTTGGGAACCACGGCAGCTGGATTTCCAGACAGCGTTTGTCAGATTAAGCCAGGAGCTTTCAGTCCACCGACCTCAATTCTTTATTCTTCGGTTATTAACAGACATTTGTGGATTATTTAAACACACACACACACACAGGTGAACACACATCTCCCCCTGTGGCTAAGGATGTTCTTGTTGGGCACAAAGCAGATGATTTGGGAGTGGGTAAGAAGGAATGGATGCCTCCATGTGCAAAGGTTTGTTTTTTTTGCTCCTTGGCGCATGCCACAGGGAACACGCGCAGCCCCGTGAGTTCGCTCCTTCCTCTCGCACAAGGAGAGCACAAAGACTCCTCTCATGTTATCACTCTGCTTGGGTGCACAAGTGACAAGTAACACCGCATCACCATGACACCCTGAGTCACGTCTCGGGAGTGTTTTCACAGAGGCAGACGCAAGAGACCCAGCCACCCCACCACCTCAGGACCCACGGATTAACCCCCAATTTCTCTCCTGGGCGACTGAGGCGCAGCGGACCCTTCTGGGCTGACGTCTGGGCCCCCGCTCATCAAAGGCGGCATTGACAATTAGATAAATAATAATTGAGGAAAATGCATGGGCTAACAAATAGGTCTTTAGTTGATAGTGAAAACACTTCAGCTTGTGTGTGTGTGTGTGTGTGCGTGAGCGTGTCTGTGCTGGAGGCCAAACTCTGGAAAGTACAGGCCCACCTTCTCGGCCTGTCACCCTGCCCTTGAGACGGGGTTTTTTACAAGCTGGAGGCTGCAAACATATGTGTTGAGTTGGGGGGGGGGCTGTTTTAGTGGTCTTTGCTCAGTCTCTCCCCTTTGGTCCCCCTGGGAAATCAGCCCTTCCTGGACTTCCCCCCTAAAAAAGCCAGCAGTTATCCAGTCTGGCCAGGTTACCCTGCTATGGTCACAGAGTAGACCCTACTGCTAGCGACTCAATGCACTCAATGCCTTGGGTGCCCAAGTCCACAGGGAAGGGTGATCGTGGTCCCCAAGTGGGTTAAATGGCCCCACTTGGATCCCTCTGGATAGAAGGCAGCCGCTTCATCATCCATCCTGGCCTTGGGATGATGATGATGATGAGGAGGAGGAGGACTTTGCAGCCCAAAGGGGCTCAGGACCAGAAAGGGACTCATGGAACTGGGTCTGTGGTACTATGGGTGCCCTGCGGAAGGCCACGCCATTATTCTATGGTTCCCAGGACAGTCTTCACGCCCGATCGCCATGAGGATCGCCAATATTTGGACTTCAATCTGTCACTGAAAGAAGAAAGTCTGTTCTCTCCTCTTTGGTGTTGCTTGGGAATTGGGGGCCCCCGCCGTGCGCCATCTTGGCAATGACAACAGCCGCCATCTTCCCATGAGGCCCGGCCGGCTCCCCCATCATGGTGAGGGTGAAGAAGGCACCCAGTTTGAATAAAAGCCTTTCCTTGCTTAACTCTATATAAGTCTCACTTCATTTTGTCTCAAAGGAGGAAGGCAGGCAAAGGGCGGCACACCTGTGTGCACTGTAGCAGCAGCAGGAGGCGGGCGGCCATTTTGGCAGAGAGAGAGAGAGAGAGAGAGAGACAGCCAGAGCTGAGGAGAATCAGCCAGGCAGCAGCCATTTTGTCCCTTCCCTCAGTCAGGAGCAGCAAGAGCAGCCAAAGGTCTCCCTCAGAGAAAGAAGGGGGGCTTCTCACCAACAACACCTTGGCAGGTAATAACCTGGTTTAATATCCCTTCAATGTGGACTCCGGAGGGAGGGAGGGAGGGAGGGAGGGAGAAAGGAAGCGCCAAAAAACCGCCTCCATTGGTTTATTTCTGGGCCTGAAAAGTTGCCTCACTGGAGGAGTCAACCTCACAAGAGAGGCTGAGGAGGACGGAGCCATGTCTTAAAGAACAACAACCTAAACCTTTAAGAAGCCTTTCAGTGAATAATAATAATAATGGGGCCTTTGGCAATAAGCCTGGCCACTTTTGGGCTTCCTCGCCCTCCTCAGGGGCTTATTTTGTCCCTTGTCTTAGTGGGTGCTTTTGTGTTTACGATGATGATGATGATACGGCCGCTGTTTATGGTGGCTGGCACACCGCCCAGAGTGGGAAATAAAAAAATGTAATAATAATAATATTACTACTACTACTACTACTACTACTACAAATTATTATTATTATTATTATTATTATTATTATTATTATTATTATTATTATTATTATTATTATTATTATTATTATTATTATTATTACTACTGCTACTACTACTACTACTACTACTACTACTGCCTGTGGCCACTTTTGAACTTTTGTACTTGGGACAATTGGTATTTTATTGCGAGTGTTTTTATTGTGATTTTATTGTGTATTGTGTTCTGTTGTCAGCCACCTGGAGTCACGTTTGTTGATTGGGTGCCATATAATGATGATGATGATGATGATGATGATGATGATGATGATGATGATGATGATGATGATGATGATATCTGGATGGGTTCTAGGAGTTGTAGCCCAAAGGGGTCACCTATTTCAAGGGTGGGGTGGGGTGGGGTGGGGTGGGGTGCTGGTTTAAGAATGGGAGGAAGTGTTACGTGTTATAGAGAAGGAAGGCTTTTCCCTCCGTTTGTGTTGAAATGATGGAGGATCTGGCAAAGCATGGGGCAAGGCAAAGGGCAGCCGGCCTGTGGTGAACCTCCACTCCTAGATCGAGGTGCACAGGCTAATTTCCAGGTGCCAGTCTCCCCTGCCCACCTCACAGGACTGTTGTGAGGGTGAAAGGAAAGGCCAATATAAAAAGGAAACCAGTGCGGAGACGTTGTTCTCAAGAGAGAGCCTCTGGTTGCCGGAGGTAGCAGCCTTCCTGTCATTAATATTTAATTCTTAGTACCTGATATTTCTTTCACGAGCGCCTCAGGGGCTGCTGTAAAACACGACGCATGGCTCAGATGTGACACCCACCGTGCCGCCGCGTTTGTGCATTGGCGCAAGGAATAGATCAATGCTTAAGACTGACATTAAACCTGATAATCTGTAGGAATTCTGGAAGGGGGGGGGGACACACGATTTGTGGCCTAGATTTGCGTGGCACGAAGGAAAGAGAGGTGTGTGTGTGTGTGATCTTTTGGTGTGTTTAGACCAGTGTATCTTTTTAAGTCGCTGGCTTTGCATCTCATGGCATGGCTTTTCATTGCAACCTGTCGCATGAGGACGCTCTGGGGTTATTCGGGGGTATAATATACGCGTCCATCTTGCAGTGGAAAATAAGGCATGCAGGGACATGTGAAAAGGGTGGTCCATAATGGGCAAAATATCTAGAACCAAGATCGGGCAATAAATCTTTTGGCCCCTGGAAATATCGTTTAAAACTGGGGTGCCCAAACTTTTCAGGCTAAGAGCTGGTCATGTGGTTCAGCGGGCCGGTCACGTGGTTCCTCCCACCGGAAGCAAGCGGGAGTAAAACGCGCCTTGCAATCTGTTTTGCAACAGGATGAGATAGATTTTAAGATGCCATTTTCTCTGCTTAAACCAGGGATGTCCAAACTATGGCCCATGGGCTAGATCCGGCCCCTGACATCAATTCATCTGGCTCACACCACCCTCGTCGCTCCCGGAAGCGGAAGTAAAAGGTGCCCATCCGGGCGTGTTTTACTTCCGCTTCTGGGAGCGTAAAACACGCCCATCCTGGCGTGTTATACTTCCGCTTCTGGGAGCAACGAGGGCGGCATTGGCCAGATGAATTGATGTCAGGGGCCGGATCTGGCCTGTGGGCCATAGTTTGGGCACCCCTGGTTTAAAATACTGGCTTCTGGGTCTTCCTGGTCTCGGCTAGAGTGGGCATTCATTTCCCCCCTTCAGGGTGGGATGGTGCAGGGGAGGAGGGGCCGGATCCCCGCTTGACCAAGAGTGCTGCGGGGCTGGAAAACTTGCCTTTTAAAGTGGTCAGACGGAGGAGGCCTTGCCTGATGGTGACTTTGAGGCTATGATTAATAAGAGTGGCTGAGGAGGAGGAGGAGGAGGAAGCAGCTGCTGAGGGTGGCAGGAGGTGGTGGTGCGCATTTATAGCAAAAGGGAGGAAGGAAGTGGCCGCACATGGGGGGGTAGGGGGGACAGGGCTTTTTAATGTTATTTTTTCCTCACAAGAGGACTGTTGCCTAAGGGGCTGAATCTGGGCCTCACCGTGGCCCCCTGCAAAGGGCAAAATGGTGCCCACGTGGCTTCCCACGGAAGGGTCCCTTTCCTCTCTGTTTGGTAAAGGGGGTGAATCTCCCCCTCTGCTTTTTGGGGGGCCATTTTTGTGAGGGGAGTTTGCTCTTCCTGGCATTGTGCTCTTGCAACCTATGCCATGGCTCCAGCCCCACACATGCATTATGGGATGGGATCAAACATGGGGGGAGCCCCTTAGAGGCTTGTGGGGGCCCCAGCCCAGGCGGCCATCTTGGCGCTCTCTGAGGGGAGGGAATGGGGACCTGAGGAGCCCTGGACACATCATTTAGGGCAGGAGTTCTCAACCTTTTCAAGCCGGTGGCCATTGGGTCATGCTCCCTCAGACAGCTTGATGGGCCGGACATCCATTTTGCCCTTCTCCTTCATATAGTTTGTGAATCCCCACTATTGTGTTATGCGCCTGCGCAGAACATCGATCGGAGGCTTTAAAGATGATTGGCTAAAAGTTTTGGCGGTAAGACCGCCCACCGTACCGCCTACCCTTAGGCGCCAGTTCGCCATTTTACCTCAGTTCTCTTCGTTCTGCCTCAGCAGCAGGACGATCATTGAGAGCTTGCTCAATTTTTTCGTCAATTCCTAGCGAAAAGACACTGTTCAACATCAATTTTTGCCGGCAATCTTGTCCTCCGGGCAGGATTGCCACCCTGGTGCTGTTTCTTCTCTGAGGACTCAGTTACCTCTCTCCGCTTCGGTCACCGTTTCCCCCCTCAAGGGGGTAGCGGCTGGCCGGCCCTTCGGGGTTGAGTCAGTCCTGTGTGCACTGCAGAAATTTCACTCGTCTGGCGGTTCAGAACTGTAGCAACAGGCTGAAGGCGCACCTCATGGAACTCGCCCTCGCTCCTACTGCTGCGCCCTCCACTTCTGCCACTACGAGTGCTCCTACCGGAGGGGTTCTCCAGTCCTCGTCCTCGCTTCTTGTCCGAAAGAAAAAAAAGAAGGACAAGAACGGCGAGAAAAAGAAAAGGCACAGGTCGAACAAGTGTCGTTCTCTACCGCCAACTCCTTGCCCTCCTATCTCGCCTCGACCTTCACCACCCTTCTCCATCACGAGATGTCCCTCGCCGGGATCTTCTGCATGGGGTGGCAAGTCGTCCTCCGACTCGCCAAACAAGGGCCGCAGGGCTGGGGCTCCAGCTTGCCCCTTGCAGCTTCCGTCACCACCTCGTGCAAGCTTCTGTCTCACCGAGACCTTGGACTCCCACCATAGACAAGCCGGCAGCCACCATTTCGGCCACCATTTCATCACCGATCATCCCTTCCACCGTTTCGCCTCCTACCATTTCACAACCATCTGGTGTGGATGCTGCCCAGATGGACCTCTTCAAGGGCATGTTGGAGGCCATGGCAAAGTCGTTTGCCGAACAGTTTAAGGCCACCATTCCTGCGGCCTCTGCAGCTCCGGGACTGACCACCGCAAGCCCCAGGGATTCTGGCCTGCTGCCGCTCCGCCGCCCTCTCAAGGGCCGAGCAGTCGCTCCGCTGGCCCGGCCATATCATCATGGCACGGTCCAGACGTTGACGCGATGAGCGCTCAGCCCGTTGACCCGCCCAGGCTGTACTGGCGCGGTCCCGATGTGGCTTCGATGATTCCCCCCTCATCCTCCGATGATTCCAGTTCGTCTTCGGAGGAGGAAGAGGGGGATGTTGACGCGGAGAAGATGCCCAATCAGGTGATTGGTGCCGTCGCCCCGCCACGTGGTGAAGACCAGAAGTCTCTCACCGCGATGCTCACCTGTGGGCACCGCGCTGAATTTACGGATGGACCAGCCGCCACTGGAAGGAGAGGACCAGATGACAGCCAAACTGGACAAAAAGGCCATCAGACCGGTCCACATCACCATGCTACCCTCCATGTTGACGTCAGCGAAGGCAACATGGAAGAAACCCGTTTCTGCCCACTCCGTTTTGTCCAGACTTGACGGGTTGTACCGAGTTCTGGACGAAGACCTTGAGTTCCTTCAGGCGCACCCACTACCGAACTCCTTGGTTGTGAAGGCTTTCCAGCACAAGACAGCGGTTAGTGGGTTTCCGGTACCTTTGACTCCGGAGGGGAAGAAGCTCGACGCAGTGGGCCGTAAGTTTTACGCCACCGGGTTGCTCTTCCTTAGAGCTGCCAACTACTCAGCCGCCATGGGCCTTTACCAGTCCCATCTTTGGGAAAGGACCAAGACCATCGCTGCAAGATTGCTGTCTGACCTCCAAAAGGAACTCGGCTCGCTGGCCGAGGAAGGGGACTTTCTGGCGGAACAGCAAATGAGGACATCATGGCACATTAACAATTATGCGGCCAAAGACATGTCCTCCGCCATCCTTCTCAGGCAGCATGCCTGGCTCAGAGGGACCACCCTCAATGATTCCATGAAGAAGTTAATCGAGGAGTTCCCCTTTGATGGCCAAGGATTATTTGGGCAGGACACGGACAAGGTGCTGAATGAGTTACACCAGACGAACTCTACAGCCAAGTTCTTGGGGCTCACCACGCCATCGCAGCCCACGAAACCGAGGTTCCAACCCTTCACCCATCAGTATTGTGGCAACCCTCAACAACAGGGCACATCAAACGAACAATAGGGCTGGCTTCTACCAGCCGAGGCGGCAGCACACCAAACAGCGTTTCCAGCCCTATACCAAAGGCAAGCGTGCGGATGGCAAGTCCAAGTCGCGGGTTTGAAATCTTCCCGGCCAAGGCTCTCTCACGCCATCTTTCGTACCTCCCCCTCCGGAACTTCCTCCAGGTGTGGTCCGACGTAATGAACGACCGGTGGGTCTTGGAGATCTTGTCCGCTGGTTACGCCATCGAGTTCAACCGGATACCTCGGGTAGGAAAACACCATTTCACCACCTCGTCTCTCCATTTGGAAGAGGAAGTATCAACCCTTCTCTCCGCCCGATTCTGGACTTGCGTCGCCTCAACAAGTGCATCCACACCAGGAAATTCTGGATGGAGACCCTCCAGACCGTCCTCCCTCTCATCAACAAACGGGACTGGTTTACTGTAATAGACCTCAAGGACGCTTATTTCCACATCAGCATCCTCAAGGATCACAGGCGGTTCCTTCGTTTCAGGATAGGGAGTTCTGTGTACCAATACCGTTGCCTACCGTTCGGTCTGTCCACAGCACTGAGGGTCTTCACCAAATGCATGGCTCCGTGGCTGCCTTCCTCCGCCAGAGGGGGATCAGGGTCTTCCTGTACATCGATGACTGGTTGATCGTCTCCCCCACCAGATTGTCCGGGACATGGAATTCACCGTACATGTTATGGAGAGTCTTGGCCTCAGGATCAACTTTACCAAAACAAAGTTGGAACCTTCACAGCGAGCAGAGTACATTGGAGCGATACTGGACTCGCTAGCGACCAGGGCCTTTGCCCCTCAGAAACGCTTACTAGACATTGCTCAGGTGGTAAGTGACTTCAAAAACAAGCCCTACATCAGAGCAAAGAAGGCTCAGAGACTGTTGGGCTTGATGGCCTCCACCACGGCAGTGATTCCTCACGCCAAGTTAAGGTTCAGGTCCCTGCAATCGTGGCTTCTCCACATGTTCGACCCTCTCACGGAGAGCCAGTCCAAACGGTTGTTTCCCTCTTAGGAACTGGTGGACCAGCTGGTGTGGTGGACAGCACCACTCAATGTGGCTACGGGGAAAAACTTTTACCCTCCGCAGCCATCTCTTCAGGTGCTGACCGACGCAAGCAACCTCGGCTGAGGAGCTGCTTGCGGGACTCTGACGGTCAACAACACGTGGTCTCCTCACGAGTACCATATCAACTACCTAGAGTTGCTGGCCATATGGAAGGCCTTACGTTCCTTCGAGACATTGCTCTGCGGCAACGTGGTCCAGATTGCATCCGACAACACCACAGCGGTTGCATATCTCAACAAGCAAGGAGGGACAAGGTCCATGACGTTGCTCTATCTGGCAGTGCAACTTTGGGAATGGTGCCTGGAGAGACACATCTTCCCAATTGGAGTCAACATCCAGGGCAAACTGAAGGTGCTGGCCGACCACCTCAGCTGCCTCACCTCGACAACCCACGAGTGGGAGCTGGACAATGTGGTTTTTCAGTCCCTTTGCAGGACATGGGGGACCCCGAGCATCGATCTCTTTGCATCGGAGTCCAACAAGAAGTGTCACAGATACTGCTCCAGTGCGGGCATCGGCCTGAACTCCGAGGGCAATGCCTTCATGAAACATTGGGATCAGGACTACCTCTACGCCTTCCCTCCGTTTCCTCTGGTTCACAAGGTCCTCGCCAGAATGTACCAACAGCAGGCAAACGCGATCCTCATCGCTCCAGCGTGGCCGCGTCAACCGTGGTATCCACTTCTGTTGCACATGTCGTCGCAGTCTCGCACACTGCCGGACTCGCCGACTCTCCTGCAAATGGAGCACGGTCAACTCCACCACTCGGACTTGCCCAGTCTCCACCTCACCGCGTGGAGGATAACCCCAGACTGTCCAGGATCTTGGAACTAGCAAGGCGCCCCTCTAGGAGGAAGTCCTATGCCTCCAAGTACAGGCGGTTTCGTGCTTTCCTGGATACACAGCAAGAATCCTCACCACATGTAGGACTACAAGACATCATGGCATACCTCCTCCATTTGGCGGAGTCGGGTCTTAGCATCACCTCCATACGGGTCCATCTGACAGCTGTAGTAGCCCACTCTCCAGCTGGTTCACCTGCATCTGGTGCTTTTCGCAACCAAACGGTGAAGCGTTTCCTCAAGGGCTTATGAAACACTTTTCCTCCGATTAAGACTCCAACCGCACAATGGTCATTATCTACTGTTCTGAATGCCCTCACTAGGACTCCCTTTGCCGATGGCTACCGCGGACTTTCGTCTCCTCACTTTGAAGACTGCGTTTCTGGTGGCCATCATGTTTGCTAGACGAGCTGGTGAGCTAGTAGCTCTGTGGGCGGATGCCTCGTTTCTCAAGTTTTATAATGACCGCGTGGTGCTCCACGCCGACATCACCACCTTGCCGAAGGTAGTCTCCCAGTTTCATATGGCTCAGACTATTTCATTGCCAACTTTCTTCCAGAATCCCAGCAACGCCCAAGAAAGGACTTGGCACACACTGGATGTGAAGCGAGCTTTATTGTTTTACACTAGCAGGACACGTGAGTTCCGGAAATCACAGTGCCTATTTATTGCCTACGGGGGAAAGTCTAAGGGTGAACCCATCTCTTCCCAGAGGTTCTCCAAATGGATTACATCAACCATTTACCTGGCCTACGAGGCTCCTCGTTGCCACCTCCACCACATGTCAGGGCACATTCTACAAGAGCGGTTGCTACCTCCACTGCTCTTTTGGAGGGCACCCCACTTGAGGACATCTGTAAGGCTGCCACCTGGTCCAGACCTACATTTGTCCAGCACTACAAGATGGACACCAGAGCCACTGCGGACACCAGACATGGTCGTGTCGTCCTTGCCAGAGGGCTCCAGGCGCCTCGTCCTTGAGGGTCCATCCTACCTGATTGACATCTTCATGGACTCATCTCATCCGACTGCCCACCATCCAAGTAAGTGTGACCTTGCTAATCTCCCAATAGTGGGGATTCACAAACTATATGAAGGAGAAAGTTGAGTTTCACTTACCAGTGATAACTTTCGTTCTTCATGTATATAGTTTGTGAATACACACTACCCACCCTGCCTCTCCTCTTGAGCAGCACGGATAAGTTCTTTTGGTTTATCCTGTGCTATGCTTAAGTATGGAACTGAGGTAAAATGATGGACTGGCGCCTAAGGGTGGGTGGTCTTCCTGCCAAAACGTTTTGCCAATCAGCTTTAAAGCCTCCGATCGATGTTCTGCGCAGGCGCATAACCCAATAGTGTGTATTCACAAACTATATAATCGAAGAATGAAAGTTATCACTGGTAAGTGAAACCCAACTTTCCTTATCAACGTCTGTTTGTATCTCAGACTATAAAAAGCAGCCAAAGGGTGTGTTTTGTCAGGAAGGGCTGAGCAAAGGGGAGGAAACTCCGCTCTGGCCTCCTGTCTGTCTGTCTGTCCACAGAGGGACATAGTTTGGGCATACCCCTGGTTTAAGCAGAGAAAATGGCAGCTTAAAAATCAATCTCCTGTTGCAAAGCAGATTGTAATTTTTAAAATACTTCGTGTGGCCTAACCTGTTGCCACTGGTATTCCCTATTCCCTGATTTACAGAACTGCCTTTTCTCTTGGGAGGAAAAATAAATTCTAGCCTGGCGAAGCCGAGCTTTTCCTCCCTTTTCTAGCCATTGTTCTCAAAAATAAATAAGAATAAAACAAAAGCGAGATCTAAGGTAGGTAATAAAACCAACACCCCCAGGGCTGGTCTTCCAAATCATCGCCTCAAAGTCTCTCCTCCTCCCTATTGCCTCGAATACTGAAGCCATCTTAGAGCCCTAAACCAGGGGTGCCCAAACTATGGCCCGTGGGCTGGATCTGGCCCCTGATGCCAATTCATCTGGCCCACACCGCCCTTGTCGCTCCTGGGAACAGAAGTAAAGCATGCCCCTCTGTCTATGGACGGGCACGTTTTACTTCTGCTTCCAGGAATGACAAGGGCAGCGTGGGCCAGATGAATTGGCATCGGGGACCGGATCCGGCCCACAGGCCATAGTTTGGGCACCCCTGACATAGCATGTAGGATGACGGAAATGGTACCAACAGGCTGTCTCTTGCAGATGGGATGTCTGCGTGCCTGTCACCACGCTTATGGCAACCCTATAGCAAGCTGCAGCCGCGTGTAGGTTTCTTGTTATGGCAATAAAAATGATCGCTTGAGCTATCAAAGCAAATTATGAAATTGCTGCTGGCTGTCATGTACTCGGAGGTCTGTTTATGAAGCTACAGGCAGGCACCGTTTGTAGGTTGTGTGTGTGTGTGTGTTGTATATATTATTCTGGGATTCGTTTATGCCTTTCGTCTGATCGCATCCAAACACCCTCAAATCTGTTTGTGCATATGGCGACTTCTAGCACTGCTTTCACAACCCCTTGGTAACTGTTTTTTAATCAAACAGATTTATATACCACATAACGGAGACGTATATTTAAAAGTACAACGTGATTTAAATTGCAAATCCTGACAACAGAAACACACTTCTGTAGAATAAAGCATCTTTAGTCCCCATATGGAGACGTGGATATACAGTGGCACCTCGGTTCACGTAATTAATGCCTTCTCTGGGACATTTCTTACAGCAAAAATTACTTTAACCAAATTTCCCATAGGAATGCATTGGATGCAATTTCCCATAGGAATGCATTGAAACCCAAAACACCCTGTTTTACGGAAGCCTCCTTTTACAGAAAAATTGTTTTACGGAAAGGAATTTTGCTGAAAACCATCCCGTTTGGCAGGAAAAACCCATTTTCCGGAATGTGATTTCCCAGAATGCATTGTGCCTGGTGGGTATAAAAGACCACCTGCAGCCATTTTGGACTCTGTGCTTCGTTTTACGGAAAAATTGAGTTAAGGAAAAAGTTACACAATGGTCTTTCCCCCTTAAAACAGGGTTTTACTGTACTTTAATCGAAACGCAGTTTCCCATAGGAATGCATTGAAAACCAGTTAATCCATTCCAGGAGGAAATTCCATAAACCGAGCCATTATTTTCTATGGATTTATTTTTGTCAAGCGACTTTTATGTTAACCGAGCTGTTAGTTAACCCAGGTTCCACTGTAGTTTGACTGTAGTAGAGGATATTACCCATTGAAAATTGCTTTTATCCTATTTTTAATTGCATTATCCAACAAACTTTAATGCCTCTTTAAGTTGTGGTGTAGTTTGGAAGCAAGAAATTGCAAGTAGATAAATAGGGGCCATTTTGGTGGGAAAGATAAACAGCGTTCCATACACTCTGGTGTCTAGTCATGCCTGCCACATGTCCATAGAAACGTCTGCAGATGCAGACAGCACTGGCGCTTTGGCTTTGAAACAGAGATGAGCACTGAACCCTAGAGTCGGATACGACTGGCTTCTGAGCAAGGGAAACTTCCTTGACCTTTACTAGTGATTACAGAGCTGAGTTGGAATTTGGGATAGTTAGATTGAAAATCCTGACTGAGCCAGGAAACATCCTGGGTGGAGAGTCCTGGAGTCCATCTCTCTCTCTCTCTCTCTCTCTCTCTGGCCCTTGGCCTGACCGACCTCAACAGCCTTGGGTTCGTGGTGGGAGGAAACCCATGGAGAGGAGAGCCACCAATGCGTGCACACCCTTGGGGACGCTGCCAGAAGAAAAACCAGGACAGAAATGCACCTAACATAATGAATGTCCCATTTGCCCCCCTAGGTTTTGTCTTTGCAAATTCTGAGCGGATCTCATAAAAACATTCAGCGATGTTTTCTCTCGGCAGGTCATTGCCAGCTCCTGGTGGGAAATAAACTGAATTTCATCCAACCATGTTGCTCAGAAACCTTGTACTGCTGGGCTTAGCTACCACCTTGTCAGTTACATAACCGATATTAAACTCCAACGAGTGGGCAAATGCGCATATGCTCAGAAGGTGGAAGAGCCATCTCTTTGGCAGTAAATGAAAACAAGAAGATGGCTGGATATATTTGTCCTTTAGAGCATTTAGTACCCCGAGAGAGAGTTCTGTCTTCTATGCACCCTCATTCTATATACGATGTGCAGCCTTGAGTCATTTAAAAATTAAAATTAAATTAAAATTCTTACATAAGAAGGCATAGCTGCTTTACTTGCTTAACCGGGGTGGGGCGGGGGTGTCTGCCAAAGATCTTCCTGGAGGCTCATTCCCAGTACCCTTTTAAACGAACCTCTAAGCCAAGGGTGCCCAAACTACGGCCCAGCGGTCAGATCCAGCCCCCGATGCCAATTCATCCATCCCCCAACACCCTTGTCGCTCCCAGATGAGGGTGTTGGGGGGCAGATGAATTGGCATTGGGAGCCAGATTGGCCCACAGGCCATAGTTTGAACACCCCTGGTTTAGACTGATTCTGAAACCAGAATGAATTCAAATCCTCCCCCCCAAAAAAAAAAAAAAAATCTCCAGAGGAAGGATAGGAGGTGGTAGTTAATAGCTGGGAAGGCAGGAATTAATGGCGAAGCCCTCCTGCCGCCACCGCCACCCCATCCCCAAAGCCAACGGAGGAAAGACCAGCCAAGAGCATAAACAGACAGCCGGCTCAGATGCAAAAGCAAGGCCGCTCTCTTCAATGCCGGGCATCTTCGGGCTCCCGGAGTCACAAGGGGCTCTAGGGGCTCTCTCGGCCTGCCAGCCTGCCAGCCTGCCTCTGGGTCAGGCCGCTTCATTCCCGCGTTCCTGCACATGATCCCCAGTGGCCCACTTCCCATTCCGGCAACCTGGCCCGCCACCAGAAAACCGTGTGGGCGGAACGGGCCCCTGTGTGAGTCAGTGGAAAAAACAGCAGACACAAATGAGGCTAAGTGGTAGAATAACACGGTTTTAATTGTAAATAACCTGCCTTAATTTAGTTTGAAAACCGCAGTCATCTGCTGATGGATTTCTATAGCACTTGTAGCTCAAAGAGATATAAATCCTCCCTTGTGGGAAAAGGAAGGCCTCCCTTTGAACCTTTCCCAGGCTCCGGTGGAGGAACCGACCGACCTCCTAAAGCAGGGATTTATTTATTTATTGCAATGTTTTTCTTTCTTTATAATGTTGTATTTATGATCTGTATGGTTTTGTGATGTTTTCCTGTTATGTAAGCCACCCAGAGTCAAGCAATCGAGGGGGCGGCATATAAATGTGAATATAAAATAAATAAAAATAAATGCCCAAACTACGGCCTCCGGGCTGGATCCGGCCCTTGATACCAATTCATCCGGCCCATGCTGCCCATCTTGCTCCCAGAAGCGGAAGTAAAATGTGCCCATGTTTTATATCCGCTTCTGGGAGAGACAAGGGTGGCACAAGATGGATGAGTTGGCATTGGGGCGCCAGATCCGGTCCACGGGCCGTAGTTTGGTTTAAGCAGAGAAAATGGCAGCTTAAAGTCCTCTGTCCTTCTAGCAATGGCCAAACCCATTTCTCTCTTCTTTGTTCTAATAATCTGTAGGCCAGGAAAGAAAGGAAATGCGCAAATGTAGGCCGCAAGGTTTTAGGGACAGATTTGTGGCTTTAATATTGCATCCTGCCAAAAGGACTTTGGGAGGGGAAAGGATTAAGCAATCTTTCTTTTAAGATGCCACAAGAGTATTTCTCACTGTGTTCTCCTCCCCTAATATCACTTGTTTTTTGCCAGCTAGTAAACTGAGGAATAAATAACTAAGTAAACCACATAACCCCTTGAGCTTTAGCAAGGCTGATCTATCCACAATCATCATTATTGTTTTGGCCTGGCTGCTTGTAATGACTCTTCTCAGTTTGCAACGTACAGATAATAATAATAATAATAATAATAATAATAATAATAATAATAATAATAGTAATAGTAATAATAGTAATAATAGTAATAATAATAGTTTCGTGTCAGAAATTATCTTAGATTGAAAAAGGAGCTTCATTTGGGTGTCCCCTGAGCGGCCACATTCATCTGGCCCATGCTGCCCTCGTTGTTCTCGGAAACAGAAGTCTGGGCACATTGTACTTCCGCTTCTGGGAGCTACAAGGGTAGTATGGGCTGGATCAATTGGCATTGGGGCAAGATCTGGCCCATAGGCTGTAGTCCCCGCTCCCATCCCCCTCCCCCCCCCGATTAAGCAGAGAACACGGCAGCCTAAAATCTATCCCATCCTGTTGCAAAACAGTTTGCAAGGCACATTTTACTTCTGCTTCCAGTGGGAGAAACCACGTAACCGGCCTGCGGCAAGAAAAGTTTGGACACCCCTGGTTTAAGGCCAGGACGATTTTCAGAACAATTTTGTAGTGATCATTTAGGGTCAAAACCAGAGTTTGAGGAAGGTTTTTTTGGGTGGGGTGGGGGTGGGCAGGGGAATTTGGGCACTGTAGTTGGGAAAGCACACTTTCCGAGCTGTAGTGATTCCAGCTGCCTCTGACAGCCAGTCCAGAAAACGTGTGTGAGTGTGTGTGTGTGTGTTTCCCACCTTGTCCCAGGCAGTGCATGAAGAAGAATAAGCCCCTCTGTTGTGTTATGGGTGGGTGGGTGGGAGGGAGGGCGAGAAACCCACCCTTAGCAGCCCCAGAGACAGGGGCCAGGAGGAGGAGGAGGCTGAAACAAAAGGCTCTGCCTGCCAGGCAGGCAGGCAGGGAGTGGGGGGGGGGGGCGGGGGGGGGCGTAGGTTGGAAGCTTCCCCTCCCTCCATTCATGTTTCATATGCAAACAGCCTCATCCATATGCATGAGGAGGGGGGTTCATTCATGAAAATAAGAAGCAGTTTTTCATATACAGAAACTCAGCTGCAGCATGGCAGGGGGGGAGGGAGAGAAAACATGAGGAGGAAACAGAATAGTAATGAAAGCAATTATGTTTCTCCGTCTGTCTTGCCAAGATGATTTTCTCACAGGATCTGGCTTTGGGATGGGGGAGAGGAGGGGGTAAATAGGAGAGGTTTGCATCTGAGCTCCAGGACAACAAACGCTGTCCAGTCATGCCTGCCACATGACCACGGAAACGTCTGCAAACGCAGACCGCGCTGACTCTTCAGCTATGAAACAGAGATGAGCACTGAACCCTAGAGTCAGATATGACTGGCTTTCCAGCAAGGGTGATCTATACCTTGAATTATCATGTGAAGGTGCCAAATAACAAAAAGCAATTTTAAAGACTCTCAAACAAGCACAAAAGGCACTTGTTGGAATTCCCAAAAAAGCTCTGCCTGCCTATTTACCGTATGTATCTATCTATCTATGTTATGTATGTATGTATCTATCCATGTATCTATCTGTCTATGTATCTGTCTATGTATCTATCTATGTATCTATCTGTCTATGTATCTATCCATGTATCTATCCATGTATCTATCCATGTATCTATGTATTTATCTAATCAGTTGATCCAGCCAGGCAGATCTTAGGCTCTTCTGAAAGGCTAGATCTCAAGGACTAAAACAGTGGATGCACAAAAATACACATTACATGCGCACACACACACACACACAAGCAGGAGCCCCAAGTCGCTATAGCAGAGGAGATGCCCATGGACATGAAATAGGGCTCGGTGGGGTGTGTGTGTGTTCTTGGGGGCGATCATGTCAAAGGAAGCGCCCCCCCCCTTGCCTTTCCACAGCCCCTCTTGGCTCTCTTCCTAACCCAGTGATCTCCTCGTCAGTTAGACACAAAGCCAGTCACACATGATTTTTCAGCCTGGGTTGGAGGAAGGGGGGGTGTCTGTCAACCCATTTGTTATTCGGGGTGGGGGTGGGTCTCCTGCCCTGTTCCTGCTTTTGAGCCTCTTTGAGTGTGTTAGAAGTTGGTCCTCTAAAGACCACTGGGCTCAGCAGGGTTTCCGCAATGTCCATTTCATGGGCAGGAACAATTTCAGGAAGAAAAGCGAGAGAGACAAAACCCCTTGCAAGGCAATGTGAAAAGGGGGAGTTTTACAGGCCAAGCAAAATACTCCCTTAGCCTCAGCTAAGCCTGTAAGTCAAATGGAGTGGGTCTTGAAATGCAAGGGGGGGGGGGAACCACAGGATGATGGGGGCAAGGAGGGGCTTTAGGTGTGGCACATGGATATTGGTGTGAGAACAATGGAAGAAGAAAATGGAGTGGGTGAGGAGATAAAGTAAAACCCCTTTGCCTTGCACAGAGTAGACCAGTGATGGTGAACCTTTGGCACTCCAGCTGTTCTTGGACTTCAATTCCTAGAAGTCCAAGTCTCTGTGAATCCACACGAATGGGTTTACAGCATGTACACTCCAGGTATTCTTGGATATCAATTCCCAGAAGGCCAAGTCTCCGTGAATCCACAGCGTATGTGCAAGTAAACCCATCCGTGTGGATTCACAGAGACTTGGGCTTCTGGGAATTGAAGTCCAAGAACAGCTGGAGTGCCAAAGGTTCACCACCACTGGAGTAGGTCCATGGGTGGCTCAAGGCCGAAGTGGGGTGGAGGCAGGCAGCGGGGACTTTCACACACTAACATCCATGCTTATATCCTTATATGCACACGTGTGTATGCACGCATGATAGCCATGCCTGGTCCTGTTTTCCTTTGTCTATTGCTGGAGAAACAGCAGTGCAAAAACACAGATTAAAGCTGGCAGTCCGAAATAAAACTCTCTCTCTCTCTCTCTCTCTCACACACACACACACACACACACACACACACACACACACACACAGGGAGAGAACGGAGCATGCTCAGAAAGGATATGTGCAACTTAGGATTGGAGTGTGTTTTTAGTGGGGGGGGAGAGAGGCAGCAAAAAAATGGGGGGGGATCCAGTTTGAGTTTATAGGAGCAAGAAAAATCACCATGGCAACGGGTAAGAAGGACAGGGTTGCTAATTCTCTAATTCTCTCTTTCTCTTTCTCCCTCCCACTTTCTTTCTCTCTCCTCAAAAGCATCGTCTTTCTAACCGAATTTGAAACCCTTTTGCCTCCTGAGGAGGGGCAAAGGGGTGGGGGTGGGGGGCTGGTCCAGCAAAATATTTCAGCTTAGCAAGTGTTCACTCTGGAGATTTATACCAGGAATTCTCAACCCATGGGCCGGATGTGGCCCACAACACCATTTCATGTGGGCCTCCACCACACCAGGAAGTGCCATGTCGTGGAGGAAGGGTGAAATGACCGTCCAGGCCACAAAGCTGTCTGAGGGAGCCTGACCCAATGCCCCCCCCCCGCTTTAAAAGGTTGAGTACTAAGAGGGCTGCGCTGGGTAAATAAATCTACATTCTCTGGCAAAATGACCAGGGGCTGAGGCTGATTCTGTGTCTCTGTAGTAGCAAAAAGAGGTTTATTTATTCTCCCCTCCCCTCCCCTTTCCTTTTACACAAGAGAAGCAGCTGAAACTTGAAATGCACCAGAATTGAAGCTACAGTGGAGATATATAACTCTGGAAATCAGTAACAGAGGAAGGACACACGTCGGTCTCTTTCCTAATTGGTTTGGGGACCTAATTCTGCCCTTACTGCTAATAAACCAAAAATTCCCCCCCCCCCAAAGTAGAGAGAGATGGTTTAGCTATAGATTGCTTCCCTGCAAAGCGAACCATTTACTCTCCTCTATTTCTAAAAGACTGACTGTTTTGAGGCGGAGGGACCTTGAGCGGTGGAAGGGATAAGAGAGCTTGGATCTCAAGGGAGGGGAATAAATAAACAGGCAATCCTTGAGATCGGCTCTTGCCAAGTTTCGACTTCCATTTGACGTCCAACGTATTCTTTGAGCGTTTTGGCCAAAGCATGGTTTTGCCTTTCGTGAGCCATCACTCTTGGCAGATCTCTTCCTTCCTTCATCCCCTAACACAGTGGTGCCCAAACTACGGCCCGTGGGCCAGATCTTTGCAAAGCGCATTTTACTTCCGCTTCCGGGAGCGAAGAGGGCGGTGTAGGATGGATGAATTGGCATCAGAGGTCGGATCCGTCCCATGGGCCGTGGTTTGGGCACCCCTGATTTAAACCGAGAAAATGGCAGCCTAAAAATCTTATCTCATCCTGTTGCAAAACAAATTGCAAGGCACGTTTTACTTCTGCTTCCGGCGGGAGGAACCACGTGACCGGCCCGTGGCCCAAAAGGTTGCCCTAATATCGGGGAGGAGGGAGTACCCTTTGCTTTGAGAGAGTGCTCGCACCCCTTTGTGATATTTCCGTTGGCTACCCCAACCTAAGCTGTGTGTCTTTTGTGGCCCACTTCTGTTTCTCGTGATTTTGGAGTGAGTTTCTCTTTGAGTTGTGTCTGCAGAGAAAGAGGGAAGTTCTTTTCAGGAAGAATTGTTGCCGTGACCTCGGTTGTGCCCTGCAGTGGTCCAGTATCAACACCACCAAAGCTGCGAAGCAGGCATCAGAGAACAACCAGCAAATTACATTCCTAGTTTGTAGCCAAAGGTCAGAAGTCTCAGGCCGTCTGAGAAGTCCAAGGCGCAGAGAACACCCCCCCCCCCGTCACCCTCTCCTGTGGCCGGGTCCTTGGTCTTTCTCTCTAGGATGGGGCAGAAGGAAGGGGGGGGTCCTTTCTCCTTGGACTTATCAGGAGGACCTGTGACTCTTGACCTTTGGCTACACACAGGAATTTAATTTGACCCACAATATGGCTGTTAAACAAGCTGCCCTTTAACCCCACCCTCCACATGCCTGCCTGCCTGCCTGCCTCCCTCCCTCCCGGCTTTTCCATCACATCTTCCTTCCTTCCTTCCTTCCTTCCTTCCTTCCTTCCTGACATTCTTTGGCTGCTTCAGGGGTGCCGTTGAGGACCAGCTCTTCTGAAATGATAGCCTAGCTGGGTGGCCAAGGCGTTCCTCCAAAGGGAGTGGTGGGCATTTGCAAAGTGCCGGCTGAGAAAGGGCCTCCTAGAGCATCATCTTCATCACCACATCAGTTTTTGTCCCTGAGCTTCTCTTGGCAGAAGGCCAGCTACTTTCCCGGAAGGACATCCAGGACTCTTAACCGGCAGGTGGCCTCAAGAAGGCTCTAGGGGGAAAAAGAGACTCCAGGAGGCCAAAAGGTCACCACTGCCAGACCTACCGAAACCCCAAACCCAGATTCCTAGCTGGACATCCCAGCGGGCAGCCGTCCATCCGTCCCTCCCTCCCTCTCCAAGGCTCAAGGAACCTACGAGTCCAGCCTGGGACTGAGGCTGTGTGGGGCATCCCCGGCTCCTTAAAGACCTCCCTTGACCTGCCACCACCCTCTTGCGAGGCAGGCCACCTGCCAAGACCAGGAGGAGGAGGATGAGGGAGGCCATCCCACCCTACGCCACGCCACCTCCAGCCTGTTATCCCTGCTGGCAGAGTCAATCTGCTTAAGGCACATAGAGAGAGAGAGAGAGCGCTGTCGGTCACTCCACATAAACAGAGATGACCCCGTTTGAGGTGGAGGTTTTATCTTAGGGTTGTGGCCATTGTCTCTTGGGCTGTGCCACAGAGAAGAGGGAGGGGAGGCTCCTCTCTCCCCCCCCCCACTCCTGGGCCCAAACGGGATGGTACAGCTTGGCCCAGTTGACCCCCAAGGAGGTCAGCATCCCAAGAAAGCACACTGGAGGCCTTTGGATCTCATTCCCTTGATAATTAATTAATTACATTATTAATTCCTCCTCCCCTCTGACCTCACCTTGCCTTCATCCAGCCTTGGGCCTCTATTTTTGCCACCACTAAGCCCACGGCGTCCCCGAGTGAGGCCAGAAACCAAGCCAAAGGGAGGACAGATTGCTTGCTTTGTTATCTTGTTGTTCTAACTCCCTCCTAAACCAGGGGGTGCCCAAACTATGGCTTATGGGCCAGATCTGGCCCACAACACCAATTCATCTGCCCATGTCGCTCCCAGAAGTAGAAGTAAAATGCGCCCATCTGGGTGCGTTTTACTTTCACTTCGGGGAGCGGCAAGGGCGGCGCAGGCTGGATGAATTGGCATCAGAGGCCAGATCTGGCCTATGGGCTGTAGTTTTGGGCACCCCTGTCCTAAACCTACTGAATGGGCTGCCAGTCTCTCGTTTTCCCCACATTTTAAAACTGCCTGCCTCACATGTTTCGCTTCCCCTTGGAAGCCACTGGGGCGGGAAGGGGGCTGCTTGCCTGCCTGCCTCTGCCGCTCCCCCCCCCTTCCTGCCCAAAGGGCTCGTGTGTCTTCTTCAGCATCACTCATGCTCACCTGATGCGGATTCTGCCCAACGTGCCACCATGGCAACGCCAACTGGCACAGTCAATATAGCCTGACCCTCTCCCTCCTCCTCCTCCTCCTTGGTTTTGAGCACCTTCTCTGCTTGGACAGAAGGAAGCCTGTGAAGTAAGCCTAGCCAGGCAAGACTGGATCGGGGCCACTCCACCATCACTGATGCTGTTTCCCCATCAAAGCTCTTCCTTCCTTCTATTATCTCCTTCCTTCCTTCCTTCCTTCCTCCCTAGACGTTGCATGTCCTTCCTGTTCCCTCCCCTTGGCTCTTTTTCTCCCCCACAACAGTCCTGTAGGGCAGGGCAGGGGCCAGAGAGGACCAGATGTGCGGATGATAAACTGGGGGGGGGGGCATGCCTTCTCTCTCCCTTTTTCTCCTTTGGGGTGGGGATGCCATGAGGCCTTTCAGGAAAGCCCCCGTCCAGCTGAGCTATGAAGACATGGAGGTCTTCCAAAATGACTCTGCTTCCTCCTCTGCCCCCGGGCTTGCTTCCAAAATCCCTCTCGCTCCAGATGTGGGAGGCTCCCCCCCTCTCTTTTCCTGGAGCAACTTCAGGTTCCTTCCTTCCCAGGGATGGCAAATGCATCAGGGCTCTCTCCATCGACACACACACGCACCCTGGGCTGGCTTTCTCCCTTTCCCAGCCATGCATTCTTTGCCTCCATCCCTGCTCTGGCATCTCTTTGTGCTTTTGCATTATTACTACTTTTGCATGCTTGCCATTCTGTCCCCACCCCCCCAATCCCTGGACTAGAACCCAAAGATGCAGCCGCCAGACACCCCCACCCCACGGCTATCCCTCTGCAAAGCATCCAGCCCCCCCCCACCCGAAATGCAACGGAATGTCCTGTTGGTGTAGCCATCATCATCATCATCATGAGGGGGAGTATCTCAGGACATGAGACAAAGCCAGGCCAGAGGGACGGATACCGATGTCAGCACCAAGAGACAATAGTTCTTTTGTCCTCTCGACCCCCACTGCACAAATGCCCCCCCCCAATGTGCTTCTCTGTCCCAGCCTGGAGAGAGAGAGAGCGATGCCAGGGAGAAGGGCAGCCGTGAATGGGCCGGCTGTTCCCCAGAGGATGGCAGGGCCGGCATGCATGCCCACTGGGAAGCTATGGGAGAAAGAGGACAGCAGTGGAAAGGCAGTGGGCCAAGGCTGGACTTGTGGCTGTGGCATGGGGGGGGAGAGAGAGAAGGCCCAAGAGGGCAAAGGAAACTTGTCTTCTTAAATTTGGGTTTGTTCAGAACAGGGATTCTCAACCTGCGGCCTGTGGGCTGTGTCATGTCCCTCCCCAAATGGCTGTCTGGCCCCTGGAATGGTCTGAGGAAGCGTGACCCAATTCCCCCCCCCCCTGCCCGTCTTAAAAAGGTTGAAGACTCCTGGTATAGAAGGGAACTGAAAGGGCCGCCTGGGTCTCTCTCTCTCTCTCTCTCTGGAGGGAGGGAGGGGAGGAAGAAGAAGGAGGAGGAGGAGGAGGCGGCTGGACTTTCTGCCTTCATCTCATTTCACAGATCTCTGGTTTTAAGATGGCTTTGGCGGGCCAAAAACGAGGAGGAGCCAATTTAAACACTGGGCCGGGAAGAGACACCTGATCCTTCCTCCGTGACCCTTTCCTGAGAGAGGAGGCAAGGCAGGCGGGGCTCTCTCCTTCCTTGGAAAACCTCTTACTCATTTTGGGGTGGGGTGTGGGGGCAACTTGTGTCCTGAGGCTGACTTTGGCTGCCTGGATAGGATATGAGTCAGGACATGCCATGCCATCCTCTCACCAGACGGAGCCATCACAGGCTGACCATCTGTCCTGGATGTGTGCGATTTGCACATTTCCTCTCTTCATTGTCTAGACCAGGGTTGCCCAATCTACAGACTGTGGGCCAGATCCAGCCCCGATGCCCTTGTCGCTCCCGGAAGCGGAAGTGAAACACACCCGTACACATAAATGGCAGCTTAAAATCTATCTCATCCTGTTGCAAAACAGATTGCAAGGCGCATTTTACTTCTGGTGGGAGGAACCATGTGACCGGCCTGCTGAACCATGCGACCAACCTGTGGCCCAAAAAGTTTGGGCACCCCTAGTCTAGGCAGCCATTTCCGTGCCATTCCTAGAAGCCCACCTGGGGTGGCCCCACATCCAGTGCTGTCTGCCCTGAGCCCCCCTGGTTCCCTGTCAAGCACCATCGCAAGGCTAGGCTGTGAGAGATTTGATGAGCAGAGCCCTGTGAGGATGATGATGATGACAGACGTTTGCGCTAAGGCTCCGGGACAGCCAGGTCTCCTCGCTCAGGAGGAGGTGCGGAAGGAGAGAGCCTAAGGGATAGACGTGGCTTCCCCCTGAGCTGTCAGGAGGGAAGCCGAACAAACGGAGCAGCAGGCACCTGATGAAGGAGGACAGGTTGCCCACCCTCTCACGGAGCCGGATTTAGCCCGCTGTCCATCGCACCTTTGAAAGTGGTGCCGTGGAGAGTAGCCAAAGAGGCTGCCAGCGTTAAAAGGCCTCCTTTGTTTTTCCAATTCCACTCCAAACTCAGGGCTGGACCCACCCAGAGGAGAAGCCCAGCAAAGCCTTCTTTCTCCTTCCCTCACCCTTCAGAGACATCCAGGGGCCTCATCCGGGCGTCCTCTGAATGGAGTTTCTCCAGCGCCGTCAAAACCCTTTCCACCCAGAGCAATCTCTGGCACCCAATTATGATTAGAGATGGCCTCGCTATGATGGATGGACGTCCAGGGCTTCCTTTGGGCCATCCAGGTACACGTCCAGTTTGGGAAAGCGCCTTTGCACAACGGTGTCCACTGGAAGGACCCAATGGGCCCAGGACATCTCCCGGATGGACCTGAGCCAGGCTCAACTGCAGAGCAGGATGAAGCCAGCTCCCCAGGCAGCGGATGTTTTGCTCTCCAACTCCTGTATCCAACAGGATTTGCCTGGCAGGAAGAGAGCCCCCCCCCTCCTACCCCAAAAGGGACAGGGGGGGCGGCTCCCAAACAATCCGGGCAGGTTGAAGGTGCCTCTTCCATCCACACCAACCCCTGATTTAGCCACTCTGTCCACATGGAAATGGACCTCCTCTCTCCCAATGTGACTGCGAAGAAGAAGAAGAAGACCAAACCATGGACCATGTTGCATTTAGGTGTCCTTTATGTGCGTTTGGAGGCACATTGCCTAGTGCCACAGATGAAGCACTTCAATGCATTTTTCAAGCCTGGACATGGAACTCTAGCTAGGCACTTGAGATGGACCATTTGTGCTTACTGTATACATCAACATTAACGAAGACAACTGAAGCTCATCATACAATAAATAAATACATCTGATTTAGCACCAGTTGCAGAATTCCTGTGAGAGCCCCCCACACACACACCAGAAGAGGTGAAGGTCAACCTGACCAATGTCCTAAGAACCAGGTGAAAAGGGTCAGGAGTGAAGGTCCAGGCAGCCCAGCACCCTCCGCCAAACAGAGAAGGAGAAGGGGGAGGACGGCACAAGCCACGGGTGCTGCATCGCAAGCAAAGGGCAGAAGAAGACCTCCCCCCAAAGGATCCCCTCCAGTGGGGGTCCTTCACCCACAGCTTACTACTATGAGGAGCCCAGGCCACCCGCCATGCCATTCTCTGGGTGGCCACGGATCGCAGCCTTCTTCCCACCCACCTCTGAGCTGGGCCGTGGCAGCCACATGCTTTGTGGGGGACTGGATTGTGTGAAGGCCGCCATTGTCTTGCCTGGAGTTCAGCACCACCGTCTGAGGCGGGATGGGGTCCGACTACAGCGGGACACAAAGGGCCCCTTCATGAGGGCAGCACGACTCCAGGAGGGGGTAGCAAACCGAGTCCGGTCCCTTGAGAGATCCCTCAGGACTAAGCTCTGGTGAGCAACCAGGGGAAGAAGCAGTCTATCTACACTAGGGATGGCAAAACTACGGCCCATGGGCCAGATCCGGTCCCTGACACCAATTCATCCGGCCCACGACTCCCTTGTTGCTCCTGGAAGCAGAAGTAAAACGTGCCCGTTCCTGCAGGTGGGCCGCTCAGGGAGTTGGCTGCTCAGCTCTGGAGAAGAGGCTGGCAGGTGGGGATATGCCATGGGCGCCATCGTTGCCCAGTGGTGGCCGGACCCACCATGCGCCCATTTCAGTCTGACCACCCAAAGTGTCCGCATTTTCTTTCCACTCCAAAAGTTCAAGAGTGGCCTCTGGTCTGTGTTGTTTCCGCCGCTTAAAAGAGACGGCACGGTGTCCATCCATCCCCCTTCAAAGAAGAAGGAAGACGACTCTCGCCAAACCAAACCAAGGCTGAACCCACAAACACCCCCTGCATCGGTCAAAGGTGGTGGCTTATTGTGGTGAAGGCGCTGAGCTTGGAGACGGGATGGTCGGGTTTCGATTCCCTGAGAGCTGCGCCCTGGCTGGGGGGCATGAAAGGAGCCTCATCCGGGGTCCCTCCCCTGGCCAAAACCCTTTCAACCCAGAGTCATCTCTGGCACGGAATTCTTATTATTCTCCGTCCAAAAAAGGAGGAAACGGATCATCTGCAGAGCCAGGCATGGGATGATGCCTTGGGAGGAGGAGGAGGAGGAAGGAAGGAAGGAAGGAAGGAAGGAAGGAAGGAAGGAGGATGCTCAAAGGCCCCCCTCCCTGGCTGCCACTCAACGCTTGGCAGCCTGCCACCAACACCAGCCGCCTTCCAGCTGACCCTGGCAAGCGAGGGGGGCGCAGGGATGGAGAAGAGGGGCCAGAGACCCACGGCCAAGACCCACTTCTTGAACTGCTCAGAAGAGCAGCCCTGGGGCTCAAGGAAGGCTGGAGAAGAAGAGGAGGAGGAGGAGGAGGAAGAAGAGGCCCGGGGGTGCCTGGAGGCAGAACTCCCGATCGCCCCCCCCCCCGGGACCACACGGGCTCCCTTGCAGGGCGGGGGGCAGGAGGGAGGGTGTGGGGGCGGCCCCAGGCATTTCGCTGCCTGAAGCCAAAGCCAGGCAAGTCACTTGGGGCGGGTGGGGGAAAGAGTGGTGGAAACCTCCCTTCCTTAGACTTGGAGAAAAACGAAACTTCGCTACCTACCTCCGCGCGCCCTCCCCCCCCCATCCCCTTTCTTCCGATGCCCCAGAGGTGAGGCTTGCCGCCCGAGGCCCGGGGGACGGCCAAAGGGTGGGGTGGGGGGGCCCTTGGCAAGGGAGGGACGGAGGGACTCCTCCTCCTCGGGCAGGAGGAAGAAGCCCGGCCGAGTGAGTCAGCCCCGGGGAGGGGAGGGGAGGGGGGGCGCCTGAGTCACTCCATCATCGCCCCGGAGCCAGAGGTTGGGGGCGGGGGGGGGGGTTCCTGCCCCACGGTGGGGCCAAACCTACACACACACACACACACACCTCGCAGGCGGCCTCCTCGTGCCCCCGGCGAAGCGCTGGCATGGCCTGGGAGCCCCGGCGGGCAGGCGCGCCTCTGCCCACGTGCAGAGCGCTCTCAAAGCAAAAGGCAGGCAAGGGAGCCGGGAAGCGACTCGGGACTTACCGGGGGCGGAAGGGGGGCTCCTCAGGGCAGGGCAGGGCAGGGCAGGGGCGGCGGCCGCCTCTTCTGCTTCTTCTTCCTCCTCCCCGGCTGAGCCGCCTCGCCTGGCACCCCCCTCCTCCTCCTCCTCCTCCTCGAGAGCTTTGCGCTGGCAGGCGGGCGGGCGGGCGGGCGGAGTGGCTGCCTGGCTAGCTATCTAGCTCGTTGGGCAGTTGTGGGCACCCCCACCGGCCCACCCCACCCTACCCTACCCTACCCTAGCCGCCGCCCTTCCTCCTCCTCCTCCTCTTCTTCCTCGCCGGGTGATGTCAGCAGGAAGGGAGGGAGTCCGGCTGGCTTTTGCAAGCAAGGCAAGGTTCGAACCGCCGCCGCCGCCGCCGCCGCCGCCCGAAAGAAGAAGAAGAAGAAGGGAGGGAGGGAGGCGCGCGTTCACACGTGACGCTCGGGAAAGGAAGCGAAGCTCGCCCCGCCTGCCTGGCTGCCTGCCTGGGCAGATGCAGAGGAGGAGGAGGAGGAGGATGCTCTCGCTCGCTCGCTCTCTCTCTCTTTCTCTCTCTCTGCCCTCCTCCGAGCCCCGCCTGCCCCGCATCCTTCCTGGGCCCGCCTGCCGAAGAAGAGCCCAGGCAGTGCCACCCCCACCACCCCCCGCCCGCCCGGCAGTGTCTTGCCTCCCTCCGGTTGGTTCTCTCCTGCCTGCCTGCCTGCTGCCCTAGGAGAGCTCTCGGGGCCCGGCTTGTCCACGGGTCGGTCACTCTGCAGCCTCAGGAAGACCCGACGCCCCCCCCCCCCGCAGGGGGGAGCTCTCAGCTCCGTGCCCAGGCAGGGCAGACTGCGCAACGCGCTGCCACAAGCAAGGGCCCACCACCACAAGGCGGGTCCATGGGACTCTCCAGGCCACTCGGGCTGGGCAGCCCTGGCCAATGACTGCCCTGGGTGCCTTATAAGTCTGGCCAGGGGATCGTGCTACGGTCATAGAGTAGACCCGTGATGGCGAACCTTGCCACTCCAGATGTTCCTGGACTTCAATTCCCAGAAGCCTCCGTGAATCCACACGCATGGGTTGACTGCGATTCATCTGGCCCACACCGCCCTCATCGCTCCAGGAAGCAGAAGTAAAGCGTGCCCATACAGTTAAGACTTCATCCAGATGCGTTTTAGTTCCACTTCCTGGAGCAATGAGGGTGGCATGGGCCGGATGAATCGCAGTCAACCCATTCGTGTGGATTCACTGGGGCTTCTGGGAATTGAAGTCCAGGAACATCTGGAGTGCCAAGGTTTGCCATCACGGGAGTAGACTACACTGCCAGCGACTCAATGCCAGTGTCAGGGGGCAGGTAACTCATCTGACCACCCTGAGGACTAGCAGCCTTGGGTGGCAAAGTCTACAGGGAAAGGTGACGGTCCCCAAGTGGGTTAGATCCCCATCTGGAAGGAGGGCAGCAGCTTCATCCACCCTGGCCTGAGGATGATGATGGTGAGGACGTTGCAGGTGCCAAAAGGGCTCAGGAAGTCCAGGAAGTGATTTGTGGAACTGGATATGTGGTCCTACTGTGGGAGTTTCATGCTGCGATGCGGGAGGCAGAGGAAAGGCCATTGCGTTCTATTCTTGGGAATAACCTTTGTGGCTGATTGCCAGGAGGATCACCAATATTCAGAATCAGATACGGCACAAGAAGAAGGCAGTGTCTTGCTAGGTGGGGGGGGGGGTAGGGGGCTTCCATTGAGGGCAACTGACCAGCCACTACGATGGATGCAAAGAAAGGGCGCATTGTGGAAACACACACACACACACACCCTTTCCAACCAGCGCCGTCGTCTTCTTCTGAACATTGTGTTATTACTCCTCACACACATTGGGGGCCATCCAGTGGGTGAATGTTTGTGTGGAGGGGTGGGTTTCTCCCTGAGCATAATAACACATGGGGAAGGGAAGCTTCCCCCCCCATGCCCCCCACCATCACAACAACCCTGGCTCAAGGCCTCTTGCGATGCAGACACACCGGGCGTGCGGTTTCTATGGCAAGAGTGAACCAGTATCCTTGGCAACCCAAGGAGCGAAGAGAAAAGAGTCTTGAAGTGGGGAGTCAGGATGGGCGCGCACGGAGGGGGGGGGGGAGTCAGGGTTCTTCCAACTTGAGCATCTCTAGTGTACATCATGGCCCATCGCCAGCCACAGGAGTCCTCAACCTTTTTAAGCCAGGGGGGGGAGCATGGGGTCACGCTGCTCCCTCAGACAGCCTCAACCCCATGGCACTTCCAGGTGGGGGGGCAATGAAATGGTGCTGTGGGCCACATCCAGCCCATGGGCTGCAGTGGAGAATCCCTGCCATAAGGGCCCGTAAGAAGCCACTGTCACCATAACCACGGCCACAACCATGACGTGTTCGTTGGAGTGAAATCCAAACACCATCTCAGTCGGCTCCAAATTAGACTGGTCTGGAAATAACCTCTCTCTGCCTCCCGTCTTATTTACTGTGGTTTTATTTCTTTCTTTCGAATTGCTTTGGTTGGTCTGTACAAAGTTGTTGGAAAATATACAAATTGTACATTGCCCCCTCCCCTTGAGTGGGCACTGAGCCCATTCCCCCCCCCATGCCCTCCCCCAAAAGCCATAATAGACCTGGATAAGGCCACCCGATCTCTCTCCTTGACCCCAGAGTCCGAGAGAGAAATGTCTTTTTTTTAAAAAACTATAAGCACCTTTCAATTAAAATGGGCAATTCAGTTTTAGGAGGGGGCGCATGCGTGCAAGGGAATAGAAAGGCCTCTGGAGTTGTGAGAACAACCTCTTGGCCACAGGTGGAAAGCCACGTCAGGAGCCACGGAGGGAAATTTCCCACCCCCAGGCCAACCATTTCTGTGGTCGGTCCAAGAAGCGGTTTGGGTGGGTGGGTGGGGTGTCTCTGATTCAAGATTGGGCTCCCAATTGTGTCTCAGTCTGCCAGAGAAAGAAAGCCCCAGGGGCCACAGCAGGAGGGGGGGTCTCCCACTAACACCCCCCCCCATGATGCTCCACTGCCTGGGGGGGCTCCGAGTGCCCCTGTGGTCCAGTTGCCATCAGGTGTGCCCAGCTGGCAACAGGACGCTTGAGGGGAGAGCATCCCCTCGGCCAAACCCATTCCTCCCTCTACATGGGAGAGGGCAGAATGGGGTCACCAGGGGTGGGCATGCATTGGGGGGGGGGTGTCTCAGGGCAAAGGGGACGGGGGGGGCAGGGAGGGGCTTTGACTTGACTTCAATAGGCTCAATACTGTATAAAAATGCGTTCTGGCTAGGATTTCATGCGCTGTGAGTGGGGTCACCCCAGGGAAAGGGCTGGCCCAGGCTGACCCCCTCCAGGCAGGCTCCACCTTTTACAAAAAAAAAGGCAGGGCCAAGGTCTAGTCATCGTCGTCGTCATCGTCGTCATCATCATCCTCCGTGTTGATTTCCCCAGAGAGTACATCCTCAATCCAGTCTTCTAATTCCTCTGCAGACGGAAGGTCATCTTCGTCGTCCATCTCTAACCAGATACTGTCAGCCTGTTTGGGGGGTGGCGGTGGGGGTGGGGGTGGGGGGAAGATGTCAGGAAACCCAAGGAAGGCCCTCTGGACTTATGGACAAAAGGC
The DNA here is from genome assembly GCA_035047305.1 of Bradypodion pumilum. Taxonomy (NCBI): domain Eukaryota; kingdom Metazoa; phylum Chordata; class Lepidosauria; order Squamata; family Chamaeleonidae; genus Bradypodion; species Bradypodion pumilum. Next base: position 407,405 of record JAWDJD010000018.1, on the reverse strand, counting down.
CCCTGGGTTGGGGTGCGGGTGGGTGGGTGGGTGGAGGTCTTAGTCAAGAGCCATATTGGGCCACCCATTTGGACAAATATTAGAAATGGGACCAGCGTCTGTTTTTCGACACCACTTACGTCAGTTACGTTGACCACGCCAATCTGAGGCCGGTTTAAGTCGATGTCAAAAGTCTTCTCCCAGTAAGGCACCAGCTGTGAGAAAGAAAAGGGGGGGGGGGAGAGAAAGGCCTAGCACAGGGATGGCCAAACTTTTCAGGCCGTGGGCCATTTACGTGGTTGAGCGGGCCGGTCATGTGGTTCCTCCCACTGGAAGCTTTGCAATCTATTTTGCAACAGGGCAAGATAGATTTTTAGGCTGCCATTTTCTCTGCTTCAACCAGGGGTTGATCCAGCCCACACCGCCCTTGCCGCTCTTGGAAGTGGAAGTAAAACGTGCTCCTCCAGGAGTGGCAAGGGCGGTGCGGGCTGGATGGATTGGTGTTGGGGGCCAAATCTGGCCCACGGGCTGTAGTTTGGGCACCCCTGGCCTAGAATTATGCCTACTCTCTTTCCCCAAGTAGAAGGCCTCCCCTCTGAGGTTGCCCCCCCTTTCCCCCCCCAAGTACCTATGCCCCTTTCCTTCCTTCCTTCCTTCCTTCCTTCCTCCCAAGCCCTGTGGCCTGCTCCTCACCAGGGGGAACTCTTCGGGGTCAATCCAGATGATGCTGAGGTCTGGGTTTTCGGTGTTATCTCGGGCGACTTCTTTCAAGATTTCCAGGAACTCGAAACCATCTGCAGCCCAGGAAGAGAGGGAGGCGTGTGAGAAGGCCAGCGTGGTGCCCCTGGCACCTCTCCCCCCCCCCAAACCATTGCCATCTCCAGCCTACTCTCCTGCAACCCCACCTGAGCCTAGGCAAGCATGGCGGCCTCCCTCGGATCCCCATGGGCCTGTTGGCCGGCCGTCAGAGCCTCATGACACTCGAGGGGAGGGAAGGGAAGGTTTGGCCTTTATGGGTGTTCAACAGGCGAAGGTACGGTCCCTTCCTTGAAGAATACCTGGCTGGGGCTCACCTTCCACCTGCCTCCCCCCCCCCTCTCCTGGCCAGCCAGCCGTGCAGGTGTTGCCTGCGTTTCCAGCCCGCAGTTGTAGCTTTTATGACACTTTCCCCTTCTCCTCGTAACTTTCCTTCCACTCCCTCTGATTTCAGGTCCGTGCCAACTGCCCGTCTCTACGGGGCACTTTCTGCTCTGCTTTGAGACTGACACAAAGGCTTCTTCTCTCTACCTGGCACAGGTGGGCAGGGGTAGGTTAGGGTTCCCTCCTGGGAGGATCCTCGGCTGGGCCCACCTTTCTTTCACCTATAGTTTTGCCGCGTTTCCTTCAGGATTGTTGGATCGTCTATTCTGACGGAGTCTCAAAGGACCCCCAGCCTTTCCCCGTGCCGCTCACTTTCATAGCCCCTTCCTTCCTGGGGAGTTCCTGGAGATGGGTTGGGTGCCTCGTCCCAACGGATGGAAGCAAAACCTCAGAGGAGCACAGAGTCCCTCTCTCTCGCCCCGCCAGCCAGGAGGGTGACTTACCGGGGTCGTCTTCCTCTGCGAAAGCCACAATATGGATCCCATCTATATCGTCTTCCTAGAAGAAGAAGAAGAAGAGGAAGAAGAGGAAACGGGGAGGGAAGAAGAGGCGTGAGTTCAAGTGGGCTTTCTTCTGCGTCTTATGCCAGTTGCACAAAGGAGTGAGGATATCCCTCTAATAACTCCAGTGGCCCGGCTGGCTGGCTGGCTGGCTGGCAGGCAGGCGGGCGGGCGGGCGGGTGGGAGGAATTAAAGGTTAGGGTTACCCTTGCTCGAAAGCCAGTCATATCTGACTCCAGGGCGGCCTGGTACTCATCTCCATTTAGAGCCAAAGAACTAGTGCTGTCTGCCTCTGCAGACATTTCCATGGCCATGTGGCAGGCATGCCTTCACTGGAGTGCACGGAACGCCTTTTTCCTTTCCCACCAAAGTGGTCCCTCTCTATCTCCTTGCAATTTCTTGCTTTCGAACTGCTAGGTTGGCAGGAGCTGGGACAAGAGACGGGAGCCCACTCCGTTCTGCAGCACTTGGGTCTCGAACTGCTGGCCTGCCGACCTTCCTGTCGTCAACCAAAGCCATTTGCCCTGGTTCTGGGGAAGATAGATGCCTTTCCCCGTGGGGCCTCCCTGCACAGGGACAGAGTTGGCAGTGGGTGGCGTGACTGGCATTGGCCAACTGGCACTGCTTTACCCAGGCGTTCCTCCTCCCTGCAGTCTCTCCAGGGCTCGTGCCCGAGAGCTTTTGCCCGGCCGTGCCCTCCAACCGCACATGCCAACTGTGAGGAGAGGTTTTGGGAGGGCCTCCCTCCAACCGGGGAAGGACTTTGGGTGGCACGTTTACCATGGGCTGCTTTGCCAGGGCAATGGCCGGGGTCTGGATGGAACCGTCCCGGATGCCCCCTCCATTCCAAACCAAACAAGAGAAGGTCGATCCATTATTGAGCAGCCCGGCCGGTCCATGCAAGAGTCTCAGTTTGCACCCGACATGATATGCACCCTTGGTATCATATGCACATGGGGCTGCATTATTTATGGGACACTGGTGTTTGCTTGTTTTTTGAGGGGGAACCCGGTCTACTTCCGCTTCCGGGAACAACAAGGGTGGTGTGGGCTGAATTGGCATCGGGGGGCCGAATCTGGCCCATGGGCTGTAGTTTGGGCCCCTCTGGTTTAAGCAGAGAAAATAGCAGCTTAAAAATCCTGTTGCAAAACAGATGGCAAGGTGCATTTTACTTCCGCTTCCAGCGGGAGGAACCACATGGCTGGCCCATGGCCTGAGAAGTTTGGGCACCCCTGACCTAAGGACACCTCCTTAGTGGGAAAGTATGGCCCTCCTCAGACACGTGGGACATCATCGTTCAGATTCCTCTGGCATTCACGACCAAACTTGGTTTGGATGACCTTCCATCTCTTATAATCTGATTAGTTATGACTTTGGCTAATGAGGATGAAGAATGAGGATGATGATGATGGGGAGGGGTGTGTGCCATTTATAGCCCTTGCCCGCCACATGTTTCCCCTGGACGTACCCAGGTTTCGTACATGCTTTCCGCCTGGAGCTTCCTCAATGTTGGCCTGTAACAAACAAGAGCAGAGAGAAGCGAGTTTGAAATTGCAAAGCTCGGAAATAAGACATTTTGGGTGGGAAACACCCATAATCCTCAATCCAGGGGTTCTGGGATTTGTAGTCCAAATATCTGATCTCTAGACCAGATAGTTATAAAATGTATTCCATGATATCCACTCTTTTGTCTGATGAAGTGGACTTGAGCCACGAAAGCTAACGTTAAAATACAGGAGCTAGTCTTTAAAGCAGGGGTCCCCAACCTGAGGCCTGTGGGCCGGATCTGGCCCATGGTGCCATTTCATGTTGCCCACCCCCATACTCCAAGGGCATTGTTGGGACAAAATGGCCACCCCCATCATGCAGGCAGAGCAAAATGACCGTCCGGCCCTCCAAGCTGAGGGAGAGTGTGTGACCCGGCCCCCCGGCTTGAAAAGGTTGGGAATCCCCCTGGTTTAAGGTACAACACGGCATTTTTCCGCCTTGTTTTGTTTGCAGCGTTTTGAAACTCTGGGAAACGACAATGAAGACAAACCATCCCTTTTTACGTAGAGAAGTGGGGGGAGCAAAACAGCTTAAAATATGAGATTAAGTATTGCCTACGGTTGGTTTAACATCGAGCTTAGGTTGTTCAAATTGATTAAATCAGAAGCTCAGGGGAAGTCACGGTCTTAGGAAGGAAGGAAGGAAGGAAGGAAGGAATTCCGAGTGGTCAAGTGGGCCGTATGTGCCCATTCTGGGAAACGTTTTTCCAGAGAGAAAGAAAAATGTTGTCTATTTTTAAGTGAGAGGAAGTGGGGTTTTTCCTCTGTTCCCAAATCCCTAGCAGCTGTGGGCGATGGGTCTTTTGGGGGTGGCCTGGGTGGGGGATGAGGGGACCGTGAGAGTCGGTTGTTTGGCCAAAGCCGCCGGAGCTGTGCGCAAGGAGAGCCAAATGCCACGGGCACGCACAACTACTACGGCTGTGCAAAGCCAGACCTTAATCCGGTCTCATCAGCAGATCGGGAGAGGATGGAGCACAAAAGCAGCTGCCATAGCAACTAACCGGAGCGAGCCCCTGCGCTGCCAGGCGGGCAGAGATGCCAAGGGCTGGAGGGAAGCCGAGGCAGGGCGGGTGGGCGGGGGGGGGGCAGGGGCCGTCCTCCGTGGGGCAACCTTTATTAGAAATGGGGGGGGACGAGCCAGAGAGGGATACACACAGACAGATCGAGTCTGGGGCTCTGGTTGAGGATCCGGCCCACTGGCCATTAATCCCCAGGGGATTAGAGGGGGAAACAGACCAGGAGGGAATTCATCTCTCCAACCCCTGCCCAGACCCCAGGGTATGGAGGAGAGAAGCCCGTGGTGCCTTCTGGATAATCTTGCATGACCTACAAACTGCCCCTCTGTATGCATGGGTTTAGGGCAGGGATTCTCAACCTGCACCCTTAGGCCACATGTGACCCATGGGGCCATTTTATGTGGGGGCTCCACCACATCAGGAAGTACCATGGGGTGGAGGAAGGGCAAAATGGCATGTCTGAGGGAGCATGACCCAGCCCCCCTGTCTTAGAAAGGTTGAGAACTCCTGTTTTACGGGAATAATTTATGGGATTGCGGTGGCTCAAGTGGTTAAGACGCTGAATTCGCAGGCTGGAAGGTCAGCAGTTCGATTCCCGGGTACTGCATGGCAGAGTGAGCTCCCGCCGTCTCGCCCAGCTCCTGCCAACCTAGCAGTTCCGAAAGCAAGAATAAATAGAGGCCACTTCGGTGGGAAGGTAAACAGTGTTCCATGCACTCTGGAAGACCATGGAAATGTCTACAGAGGCAGACAGCACTAGGTCTTTGGCTATAAAAAGAGATGAGCACTGAACCCTAGAGTCGGATACAACTGACTTTCGAGTAAGGGCAACCTTTGCCTTTAGCTAGGGCCATGATGGTGAACCTTGGCACTCCAGGTGTTCTTGGACTACAATTCCCAGAGGCCCAGATGTGCTGATCAGGGCTTCTGGTAATTGAAGTTCAAGAACATCTGGAGTGCCAAGGTTTGCCACCACTGCCCTTGGGAGCAATGGCTCTTTTGGGGAGAGGGCAATTCCAGCTATGAAGCCTCCACCCACCCACCCACCCACCCACCCCCTCTCTCTCTCTCTCTCTCTCTTGGCACCTCTGAGTTCCCCTTCCTGTGTCTTGTCTCTCCAAACATTTCCAGGGCCGCCTCTTCTCCCCCAGATCCGGCCTATTATTCCATCGGCTGCTAGAGGTGGGTCCCAAACCCCCTCCCCCTTTTTTAAACGGGCTGTCAAAGCAGACAGCTGAGTGATGATGGCTTTTGGCGGTGGGTGGGTGGCGGGTGGCCCTTTCTTCTCATGTCAACCGGGAGGTGGGATTGGAGGAATGTGGGCTTCGATGGATGGGAGCTACACTGGCCGTGGAAACAGAGCCACTTTCATGGAAGAGCTCCCTGTCAGGGAAGTGGCTGAGTTTCGGGGGGGGGTGTCTTCTGGGCCCTCCAGAGTGGGGCTTACTCCTCCCCATCATCCTCCCCATCATCCTCCCTGCTCCCCCCAAAGCTGGGATTCTTTCACCTCCTGTGCTCTTCCAGGAACTGCACAATTTCTTCTTCGCTGTTGGGCTTGTCAGGGATGGTGACCGGTTCCTCCATGAAGGGTTCGTAGTAGTCAATTTCGTTCAGCTTCAACGACAGCTTCTTTGCAACCTGGAGAGGCAAACCCGGGGTGGGGTGGGGTGGGGGGTTAAAGGGGTTCCACGCTATTCAGGCAGCGCTCAGACACACAAAGACAGGACCGGGTGCCCGGCCGGCCGGCCGCGTACCTTGCCGTCAAAGGTTGCAAAGAAGGGGATGTAAGGGTGAAACTCCTCCGCTGCATCTTCGAAGGCCTTGAAATCTGGAAGGCACAAGAGGAGGGTCCGGTTTGTATGTACGCCCCCAAAGCCCCTCCAGCTGAGACGTTCATTCTCCCCCTCTGCCCGGGCTCAGAGACTGCTCCGTCTCATTTGCCAAATGGTTTGACACAGAGTTTGCACTAGTTCCAAACTCTATTAAAGGGTCCCTCCGCCATCCGCGCCCGCCCGGCCTGCTCCCCTTTGGGCACGGAGCGGGAGGCAACTATGGCCGCCTACGCGTCAGGAAGCGTACGTTCCGAGTCTTCGTTCTTGAAGTAGCCGATGACTTTGGGCTCATCCTCAATGTTCTCAAAGGCTTGGAGTTCGCGGTCGCCCTCGATGAATTCCACGGGGTCCTCCATCACCTGTGGGGAAACATGACACGGATCTGGCGCTTGACGTCTGGGAAGGGGGGGCTACACTGGCTGAGACACCCCCATCCCTCCTCCCAGCCATGGACATTGGACAGGGCCCAGAGGAGCCTCCTTGACGTTCATAAGGATGAGTAGCTTCCAGGGCTGAGCAGGCCAAGCAAAGCCTCCCTGGAAGGTTGGTTAATAATAATTTCATGTCAGAAATTATTCTGGGATGAGAGGATTTTTGCTGGAGACACCCGAATGAGGCTCCTTTCATGTCCCCAAGATTGCTGGGACAGAGACGGACGCTCAATCCATCATGCAATACCCAGGTCTCAACTTGCCGGCCTTCCAGTTAACAAGACGAGCTTAACTGCTAAGCCACACAGGTTGGTTGAAACTACCGGAGACAAGAGACCATCATCTTTCTGGCCACCCTCTGCCCGCCAACCCCCATCCCATCATCACAGGCGGGGGTTTGGTCCTATGTGTTGACGAATCAAAGCAAGCCTCTAGGTTGGGGGCCCGGAGACCAACTAGTTGGAAGGAAGAATAAAATAACATGGGAAAGCGAATCTCTAGGCTGCAGTTTGCAATCTGGCATCCTCCGAACGGAGATGATGAGCCTCAAGTCCACCGGCTCCGGCCCAGGAAGAGCTTTGGGGCAAGAACAAACATTCTTGAGGGGACCCAAGAGCAAAACCCAAACTAGAAGATGGTGGAGGAAGGAGCTCACTGGACAAGGAATGACATTAAAGGAGGAAGATACGGCTGTGAGGGACTCAACCTCTCTGATGTCACTTGGAGGACACGCTGTGTGAATGTGGAGAGACACAGAATCCGGCCTATTTACTGGTTTGCCGATTGCACCCAGAGACACGCGCGGGTTAGGACTTGGGTTTGGCCTTCATTATTTTTGGCAGTCCAGGGTTTGATCGGGACATGAAAGAAAAAGCCCCTTTTTGAGCCCACAGTCGATTTCTGAGCCACCTGCCAAGGCCAGCACCACATGTACAGGCGAATGCAGTAGTCCAGTCGCATGCAGCCGGACCACGGAGACCTTCTGTGGCTGGGTCTTCAGTTGCCACAACAGGGTCAGGAACCAGATCTTGGAAACAGGTCATTCGAATGAATATATTTTTGGTTAACTTTGCCCCAAAAAAAAGGCATTTGAGGGCTCCAGGTCCCTGGAGAAGGAAGGAAGGAAGGAAGGAAGGAAGGAAGGAAGAGGTCCTGGGGCAGGTCTGGAGACCGAGGGAAACTTACATCCAGGAGGAACTCCACCAGCGTGTCGGCCGAAAGCTCCCCATCGTATTCAATGACTTCATCGCCCTTGAAGATGTAGATGCTGTCCTCCTCAGTCAGACCTACAAGGAGGAGACGGTCAAGAAGAGGCCTGCCCAGGGCCCCCAACCAGGGCCACCCAAAGAAGAGAATTGGTGAGCCGTACCCACCGTGAGGCTCGGGGCTCCATCGCCCCCCAGCTCATTTTCTTTTGGCAGTCAGGGTGGGCAGAGCCCGGCCAACCCAAGGACTCTTTCTGAGGACCAGGGGACTCCCAGGATGGTGGTGGAGGCCTTTGGGCCTCATGTTCACTGGCAAAGGAGTTCCTTTCTGCGTCATGGACTGCAGACCCCCAAATGACCCACCCCACCCCCAGCCCACACCGTGGCCTCTGGCAGAGTCTGGCAGTCCTTCCCTGGAAAGAAGGGGCCTCTTGGCTTTTGGAAGTGGACTCCATGACGCTCGCTCTCCGTTCACCTGCCACGGCTCCTGGGGCCATTTCTGGCCATCCACCGCCCTCTGCTGGCTCTTGGGCTCCCCTTGCAAGGAACCTGGTCCTCTGCTGCTGCAGGGGCCGGGAAGGTGGTCCGTGGCTTTACGTGGCTTTGCCGAAAGGAGGAGGATGGGGGAGCCCCATGGGAAATAACCCCCCACCTGGCCAACCCCCACAGGGCAGCGGCCGTCCTCCACGTAAAGGCAAAAGTCGCCCTTGCTCGAAAGCCAGTCATATCTGACTCTAGAGTATGGTGCTCATCTCTGTTTACAGCCAAAGAGCCAGCACTGTCTGCATTTGCAGATGTTTCCATGGACATGTGGCAGGCAGGACTAGACACCGTAGTGCACAGAACACTGTTTACCTTTCCACCAAAGTGGTACCTATTTATCAGTTAATGTAATTAATATGTTCTCTGGGACGTTTCTTACAACTGAATTTCCCATAGGAATGCATTGGAAAATAAAATACATGAACCGAAATGCAATTTCCCATAGGAATGCATCGAAAAGCGATTCATCTATTCTGAAAAAATTCCGTAAACCGAGCCACTATTTTCTATGGATTTCCTTTTGTTAACCGAGGTTGCACTGTACTTGCAAATGTCTTGCTTTGGAACAGGTAGGTTGGCAGGAGCCGAGACAGAGACGGGAGCTCACTCTGTTGTGCAGCACTCGGGTCTCGAGCTGCCAACCTTCCAGTCTTCAAGTTCAGCCTCTTCACCACTAAGCTGCAGCCATTTTCCTGGTCATCCATCTAATTCAATTCAATTGAGGGGATGTAAATTTATTCTTAAAGACTTTTGCCTTGTTGTGTGAGAGATTTTATGACGACACAAGCCGCCTCGAGCAGGGCCGCCGCGTTCTCTGGAGGGGCGGGAGGGAGACCAGTGTGAAATTCAGTTCAACCCAACCCGGGTCCAGGCCTTACCTATTTTCTTGGCCACGGCAGCGTCCTTCTCCGAGTCCACCAGGCCGAAGCCGACCCCTTTGTCTTCCAGGACTTGGGCTGCTAACTAGGAAAAAGAGGCCGCAGGAGGGCAGAGAGAGAGAGAGAGAGACATCGGGGAGAGAAATAAGCACAGAGAGAGAGAGAGAGAGAGAGAGAGAGATGTGTGGGGTGGGAATTGGAGGGGGTGTGGGGATGAAAGGGGTTTCAGAGCAGAGGTTCTCCCTGGCTGGGAAAGGTTGTGGCAAGGCCGGTTCTGGACCGGGGCAGAAGCAAACTCTGCTTTGGTGCAGGGATTCTCAACCTGTGGGCTGGATGTGGCACCACCAACACACCAGGAAGGACCATGTGGTAGAAGAAGGGCAAACTGGCCGTCTGGCCCCCCAATCTGTCTAAGGGAGCGTGACCCAACGGCCCCTGGCTTTAAAAGGTTGAGAACTCCTGGTTTAATGAGGACGTCTGAGGACAAGGGCTGCCCCCCCCCTGCCCGTCTCTTCCCAGGCCCCAGTTATAAATAACAGCCCTTTGGATCATTTCGGCATCCTTAACCTGATCTCCTGGAAGGCTTCGCACCTTTCGGGCCCTGGAAGAGGAGACTCAGCCTCTCCTTGGGGGGCTTAATTTAGTGGAACGGCACACCATGTGTCCAAGCCAAAGCCCCGCCAGGCGTCACCACCCGCTGCTCTGCAGGCTGAAGAAGGTGGGTCTCAAAGCCCCTTTGGGGAGGGGGTGTGTTGCGCGCGTAAGAGGAGAGTGTCAGGCAGGGGCTCCGAAAGAGGCACGGAAACAACCAGAGCACCATTTTTAAATAATAATAATTTCGTGTTGGAAATTATTCTGGGTTTGAAAGGATTTTGGCTGGAGAAACTCCTCTCAGGAGACGGTGCCCGGATGAGGCTCCTTTCATGTCCCCGAGATCTTATTTCCCATCAAAGTGGTCCCTGTTTATCCACTTGCAATTTCTTGCTTTCAAACTGCTGGGTTGGCAGGAGCTGGGATGGAGACTGGGTCTCACTCCATTGTGCGGTACCCAGATCTCAAAATGCCAACTTGCCAGCCTTCCAGTTAACAAGGCAAGCTTCTTAACCACTGAAACCCTGCAGCCCATATTTAATTTCTGACACAGCAATCTGGTTGTCTGCAAGAATTCCCACCCACCCACCCAAATGTCTTTGGGCCCTGTGCATTTGGGGGGGGGGGTGACCCTCCACTGACTCTGACTGTTCACCCCCTTTCCTTCTAACCCCCCCCCCATTGGCTTTCCTCTCCCCCCCCCACCTCCACCCCATCTCCCGCTGCTCCTTGGGCCATATGATCTCTGGGCCAAAGAAGTGCCAAAATAGCCCTTCTGGTAGGAGAGAGAGAGAGAGAAAGAGCATCTGTGAAATGTAGCTGCCTCCCTTGGGTCAGTATTTAGACCCTCCGTCCGTCACCCCCCCCCCCCCCGATCGGGGTTCGTCTCCACCATGTGTCTCTTTCAGCCCCACGTGCTGCCCCCCATCCCCACCCCTCTGAGACACCTAAGGAAACTATTCCTGGCCTCTCAGGAGCCGCCAAAGATACCCAGGCTTACGGCCAAGGGAAGGCTCCCCCATCCTCCAGAAAGGAGGAGGAGTAGCCCCACTTCTAGGGTGTGTGTGTGTGTGTGTGCTTTGGGGTCAGTCAGGATGACCAAGGAAGGAGAGCCTCCTCCCTCCCCCCTCCTCCTCCTCCTCCTCCTTTTCCATCCATCCATGCATCCATCCATGCTCCTCCCCTGAGATGGATCCTTTGGAACAGGAGGAGGAGGAGAAGGAGGCTTTCCAACTCTGCCCTTACTTGGGAATGTGATGTGCACACAGAGGAAGGGGCAGAGGAGGAGGAAGATGAGGAAGGCGGTCTGGTCTAGGGGCAGGATCTGTCTGTGTGTGTTGGGGGTGGGGGGTGGGGAGCCAGAGGTCTTACAGTCTTAAGATCTTCAGACAGAGACAAGGTGGTGGTGGTGGTGGTGGGGTCTTTGCTTTGGGGTATCTCCAGGCCTTCTACAATGCAGATCTATGCAGATCTCGGGGGGGGGGGACCCACCCCACCCAGTCCATTCAGCTGCCTGAGGTTAAGGAGAAGGGAAAGGGGAGGGGGGCTCCTGCCCTTCCTATGGACCAAAGGGACCCCAGGCTGACAGCTCACCTGGACAGGTGGTCCCGATGAAGGGACCTTCCTCAACCCTCCCAACATCTCCACCCTCCACTCCCTAAGCCAAGCTTGCTCCCAGAAGCATTGCCCCCTTCTTCTCTTCCTGATGCTCAGGCTGATGCCCCCATAGCCAAGCCCTGCCATGGGTCCACACCCCCCCCCCATGGCCCAATGACCAAGGTGGCTTCATTTTGGGCAGTCCAGGGTTTCATCAGGTCATGGAAGGAAGGAAGGAAGGAAAACCTGGCCCAAGCCCCCTTTGGGTTTTCTAGAGTTGATCCAGTTTGCTCAGCCCCAGATGTGTTGGCCAAGGAGGCTGACCCCCACTTCCCAGGCCAGAAACCCCACCCCCACCCCCAATTTTTTTCCCTCCCACTCCTCACCTCCAGGATCAACTCCTCCATCTCAAACTGCTTCTGCGAGGCCTTGTCCTCGCCCACCGGCTCGTGGTAGAGTAGGGCCAGGATTTCGTACTTCTTCAGGACCCCCTTGTAGTTCTTGGCGTTGACGTCGATGACCCGGTCGATGCCGTCGTATTCGGGGAAATCCAGCCCCTCCTCGCCTCTCGCCCCTGGGCTGACCACCGCGGCCAGCAGGAAGGCGGCCAGGGCGGCTACGGCACACCACTTCATCCTGACCCGTTGGGTCTTTGGCCAGAACCAACGTGGGGCCAGAAATTGAGACACACAGAGAGCAAGAGAGAGGGGGAGCGAACTCTCTAGGCTAGTCCTGGGTCCTTCCTGGGCTGGCCAAAGGCATGAAGCGGTGGGCCCCACAGGAAACAGCCGTGGGCAGGTGCAGGGCTGGCTCTGGTCCTCTGGCTGTCCTTCTCTGGTTCTTCTCCTCCTTTCTCTTCCTTCCTTCTCTTCTACTCTCTCTCTCTCTCTGCCCTCCTGCTCCTTGGCTCCCTTTAAGGCAGTTGGCGGTCAGCGGGGCACAAGAGAAGGACGGTGGCTCTTTGCTGACACAGGAGGTGGCCCGGCAGGGGAGTGGGTGGGTTGGGCACTGGTGGGCGTGAGACCCCCCGCCTGCCCGCCCGCCCGCCCGCCCCTTTGCCTGCTTAAGGGTGGCGACAGCCCTTCCAGTGCCAAGGCCAAGGAGGAGGAGGAGGGCTGTCTGTCTTATCCCCTTGGCATCCGGCAGCCCACCCACCCCTTCTCTCCCTGCCTATATATGTCTATCAGAGAGGTCTGCCACCCCCACCCCAGGCTCCTGCCTTGGCAGGTGGGGCAGAGACTCACCTGGGCAGCCCTCCCCTCCTGCGAGCATCCTACCTGGGCAGCCCTCTTTTGGGTGGGAGAGGGAGGGAGGGAGGGAGGGAGATTCAAGGGGTCTTCTGCCCTTCTGCCTGGGCAATACCTTCTTTATTCACCCCCACCCCCCATCAAGACCCTTTTCTTATGGCCATATTAAGGAAGGTGGGAAAGGCAAGGAGGCCAGTTTGGGAGGGAGGGGGGGGCCTTTGGAGCCAAGGAGGGCAGGCTAATAATAAAAGGGGATGAGTCGGAGGTAAACCAAGAGGGATTCGCACGCAGGGCAGGGCAGAGGAATTAGAGCTGCCAGCTAAGACCGGTGTGTGTGTGTGTGTGTGTGTGTGTGTGTGTGTGGAGGGGGCGTTGAGACTGTACACCACCACCCCCCCAACAAGGCAGATTCCTTGGGGCTCTTGAATTACCCAGCAGTGGTGAGATGCATGCCTCTGCGTGTGTGTGTGTGGGGGGGGGAATAGATGGGGAGGGGGCAGGACTGAAGACAGCCCCCTCCCTTCATGTTGCCCCAGCTGCCCACTGACGTCATGGAGGAGGCCACCCATTGCCAAACCCCCCCACCCCAATCCCTCTGCTGTAATTAGGGATCTGGATGCCGTCACCTGCGTCAGGGCTCTACTGTACCAGTGGCCTTGGCATGGGGCACACACTGGCCATCTACCCAGGCAGGCTGCACCCCCCTCCCCCCCCCCTTGGCTCAGCTTTCCCCTTGGCACCATCGATGCCTGGCAACCCTTTCCTCCCATTGGGGGGGGGCATCACCTGCCCCTCTGAGCCATGTCTTAGCCTGGAAGGAGGCATTTCTCTGGCTATGGCCCTGGTGTATTGGGGGGTGGGGGGGGGTGGGGAGGTGTAGGCCCAGCGTTAAATCCCGAGTCCTTTCAAGCAGTTCTTGGAGTGAAGGGAATCCAGCCTGGGACACTGGAGCCAGGATCCCTCCCCTCCCGCCTACCCGGCTTCTCTTGGCCCACCCGGCCTGCAGGCTCTATTTTGGGTTTCGGCCCACTCAGCGCCTCCGAGACGCCTCCAGGAGGGAGAGACCCCCACCCCACCCCCTCCGGCCAGAGGAGCTGCCCTGCCTTGCCCCACCACCACCCACCACCCTCCAAAGGCAGAATCCAGGCCCTCCTCCTCCTCCTCCTCCTCCTCCTCCTCCCCAGGGACCCTGGAAAGGGGTTTGGTCACCCCCACGCTATGCCCACAGGGGGGGGGGAAATCTATTTTTAGCTCCCCTCGCCTCTCCCCCCCCCCCATGGCCCCGTTTGGGCCGGGACAGCTGCCATCCGTCCTTCCTACCCAGTGGGCACACAGAGGCTGCTTGGCATGGTCCGGATGGCGCTTTCTGCTGACCGGCAGCCTTATTTTTAGCCTGCCCAGCACTGCTGCCAGCTGCAGCCACTGGCCAGTGCCCGGGCCAGCTGGGAAGGAAGCCGGGCAGGGGACCAAGGGGGTGGGGTGGGGGGCAGCCCCATTCCCAAGCACCCCTACTCTGTGTGTGTGTGTGTGTGTGTGTGTGTGTGTGAGTGAGCAAAGGCACCTTCAGCTTAGCAAGGATGCTGGGCTTAGGGTGGGTTGCACACTTTGTGCACACTTTGCACATTTAGGGGGGGCGGGGGAGGAAGCAGATGGTGCTGTTCTTGGTGCTGAAAGTCTTTGAGTGTGTCTTGCTTTGTGATTGGTCCACTGGAAGGTAAACAGGGACGGCCTAGTTTGCAAGTCTGATCCACAAGCGGAGTTTCTCCAGCAAAAATCCTTTCAACCCAGAGTAATCTCTGGCACAGAAATTCTTCTTCTTCTTCTTCTTCTTCTTCTCCATATTCTTATTGCTGGGAATGGCGCTGCTGGCAGGGAGACCAGGCCAATAGGCTAGCCGGGGTATTGAGGGCTCTTCATGTCTGCTTGGGAGGGACCGTGAGCTTTGCTGCTTTCCAGACCCCACTGGAGACCCCCAAGACACAAACACACACTTAATGGCAGCACCTTGCAAGAAACACAGCCAGGAATCCACGCCCCACACACACCCCAGTGAGCCCCACCTTCCTGGCTTGTGTCTTTGGGATGTGTGTGTGTGTGTGTGTGTGTCCCCGTCCCTCCCTCTTTGAGTCTCAACCCGTCCCTTCCACCCGCCAGGGAGGAATTTAACATCTTCCCAAACCAGGGAAGGTTAAGACACTGAGCTCGATGACTGAAAGGTCGGAGTTTGATTCCAGAGTACTGCACGGCCGAGTGAGTTCATGCCTCTGTCCCAGCCTCTGCCAACCTAGCAGTTTGAAAGCAAGAAATTGCAAGGAGATAACTAGGGGACCACTTTGGTGGGGAAGGTAAACCATGTTCTGTGCACTCCAGTGTCTACTCATGCCTGCCACATGGCCATGGAGACGTCTGCAGATACAGACAAGCACTGGCTCTGGCTATCAACGGAGGTGAGTACCGAACCCTAGAGTCGGATACGACTGGCTTTCAAGCAAGGGGCGACCTTGACCTAAACCCGAGAGAGAGGGACAGAAAAGCCCCCCCCCCTCCCCTTTTCCTCTCTTTCCCTGCCTTTGCAAGAACCCATTTTCTCTCCCCTGACCCACAAGCAGCCCTGGGGTGTTGTTGTTTTTTGCCCCACACCTTTGGCATGCCCATTTTGCAGAGGGGAAAGCGAGGCCGGAGGAAAGGGAAGTGGAGGTTAAATGGCCTTTTATTTTATTTATTCCCTCTACGTCTGTTGGCTACGCTGGGTTGTCAGGGCGGGCGGGCGGGCGGGCGGGCAGGCGTTGCTCCTCCTGGCGTGGCGGGTCTAGTAATAGGTCTCTTTCTCCACCCAGCCTGGAAAGGGAAGCAGAAGAGGCGGATCGGGACCCTCCTTCCTTCCTTCCTTCCTTCCCCATGCACGCCACGAGAGAAAGCTCACAAGTAGGTTGCACACTTCCCAAGAGAGCCCAGAGCGGAGCAGCCCTTCCCTTGCGCCCAAGAACAAGGCGGAAAAGTTTCAAGCCTTCCCTTTTTTGCAGCATGCACAGTGGGCCGGCTCGGCCTCCCCACTGGCTGGCCCTGTGGGGCGCTGGCCGTGGGGGAATCTGTGGGGCAAATACTCACCGCCTGGGTAGCGCCGGAGGAGCAGTTTCCGGACTTCGTCGTAGACAAAGATGAGGAGGCTGTATGGGAAGGCGCAGAACCACCAGGTGACCCTGCCAAAGGGGAGGAGAGAAAAAGAGAGCCTTAGAGCAGTGGCCCCCAACCTAGGGACTGTGGGCCGGATTTGGCCCACAGCACCATTTCACAGCACCTCTAAGCTGACTGAGAGAGCGTGACCCAGCTTGAAAAGGTTGGGAACCCCTGCCTTAGAGGAAGGGGAGATGGGCAAGGGAGAAGGATGATGCCCTGGCCTCTGCCCCCGCCACTCACACCCCACCCCCACACCCCGCCATGCCCCTCTGCCCCATGGGGCCACTCACTTGAGCGGGTACATGCGCAGCGCCACCCCCATCCCTGGGCAGTAGGAGAGGAAAGCGGCCAAAGCGGTCTCTTCAAGGAGGCCAAAGATCAGGATCTTGTTCCTGGAGGGAGAGAAGGAAGGAAGGAGAGGGTGGACGGCAGAGGGGTCAGTCCTGGCCCAAGAGGGGAGAGAGGAGTGGACAGGCTCTCCCTGGCCGGAGTGGGGTGGACATGGCCTGGCCTGGCCTGGCCTGCCTTCCTTCCGTGGGGGTCGGAGCCCAGGGAACTCACTTCATGCCCTGCTGGAAGACCGAATTCCTCCGGGTCTTGCAGATGATGAGGTCGGCCCACTGCACCACCACGATGCTGGCAAAAAAGGCCGTGTGGCAGGTGAACTCCACCACCTTCCGCTGCTCGTAGGTCTGGAGGGAGAGGAAGCAGGGGGTGGGGTAAGAAGGGGGGGGTCCCTCAGGGGGTTGGAGTGCCCAAATGCCCCCCTGCCCACGCCGCCCGTCGTCCCCCGCCCACTCACCCACTCCTGCCCGTAGCTGTCCTCCACGTCATTTTTGGAGCGGTCATCCCAGTCCAAACGGATCCCCAGCAAGGTGGTGGGCAGGAAGCCGTTTTCGGCCAAGATGACGAAATAGGTGAAGAAGCCCCCCAGCGCCTGGATCATACCTGGGGGAGGGGGTCGGATGGGGGTTCAGCAGAGCAGAGCGGGGCCAGCCAGGAGGGGGCCTTCTGGGGGTCGGGGGGGGGGCGACTCACCGATCTGCCCGTAGGCCATGCTGATCAGCCGCTCGTTGACCAGCTTGTCCGTCTTGGGGTCGCGCGGTTGCCTCTTCATGATGTCGCTCTCGGCCGCCTCGTAGGCCAGAGAAATGGCCGGCACCTAGGAAAAGCGGGCCCGGGGGCCGGTGAATAGTCCAGCCGTGGTTAAAAGTACGGTAATCATTTCCCTACCTTTAACCACGGCCGGAGCATTCACCGGGGACAGAGACGGGCGCTCACTCTGTCATGCAGTACCCAGGTCTCGAACTGCCGACTTGCCAGCCTTGCAGCTAAGAGGGTGAGCTTCTTAACCACTGAGCTACCGCAGCCCTGGTGGTGCAGGGGTTAAGCTGCTGTCCTGCAGCCCAAACGTTGTGAGTTCGATCCTGACCAGGGGTCAAGGTTGACTCAGCCTCGTGCCAAAGGTCTTAACGGGGGGACACGTTACAGGGTACCTTTGGTGATGGCCCCGGAGGGATTATTCTGCTCTTTATTCTCTTTTATTTGCCGCTTTGGGTCTGAGTTTGGCTGGGGGGGGTTGGGGTTGGGGTTGGGGTTGGGGTTGGAAAGGCAACCCATCCTTCCTTAGCCCGAGGAGGAGCTCTCCCTTCTCTGGCTGAGCCCCACGGCTGCCCCATCGGCCCCTGGCACGGCCCTCACCATGTCGGTGCCCAGGTCGATGCACAGGATGGTGACGGTGCCCAGGGGCAGTGGGATGTTGATGATGATGAAGAGGAGGAAGGGCGTGATCTCAGGGATGTTGCTGGTCAAGGTGTAGGCGATGGATTTCTTCAGGTTGTCAAAGATCAGGCGTCCTGCCGGGTGCAAGGGGGGGGGGAGTGGAGGGAAAAGGGGGTCAGAGGAAAGCAAGGGGTGCCAGGATTGGGGGTCCAGCCCTATACCTGAGTCACAAAGGTCACGTGGGTCACTGGGGCCTGGTCCTCTCTCTCTTCCTTCTTTGTGCATGGCCTACCACACAAGGTTGTTGTGCAGATACAGCAAGGAGAGAGCCACGTATAAGGCTCCCCCGGTGGGGGCAAAATCCACCCCCAGCCTCCCTTGTGTGGTTTCCTCGGGAGTCACACACACACACACACACACACCTTCCTCCACTCCGGTCACAATGGAGGCAAAGTTGTCGTCCAGCAGGATCATGTCTGCCGCCTGCTTGGAGACGTCTGAGCCGGCAATGCCCATGGCGATGCCGATGTCGGCCTTCTTCAGAGCGGGGGAGTCATTCACCCCGTCTCCTGTCACGGCCACGATGGCCCCCTGGGGAGGGGGGGGGAGAAAAAGAGGGTCAGCGCACCGCAAGGCAGCCTTCCTGGTGGGTGGACTCCGGCTCCCATCTGCCACAACCCATGGAGAGGGAGGGTGGGGGCTCTGAACACTGGATGCCCCCTCCTAACTGATTACATCAGGGCTTCTCAACCTGCGGCCCATGGGCCAGTTGTGGCCCGTGGCACCCTTTTATGTGGGGCCCCCACCCTTCCTCTTCATGGGTTGTGGGATTAAATTTTTGCCCTGGAAGATGCTCCTGTTAAGCCCAAGATCTCCAACCTCTCTCTCTCTCTCTCTCTCTCTGTGCCCCCAAGCCATCATCCTCCATGTGTCGTCCCCCCCCCCCCCGCCCCACCTGCCGCTGACAGCCTTCCACGATGATCAGCTTCTGCTGGGGGGACGTGCGGGCAAAGACGATTTCCGTGTGGTTCTTGAGGATGTCGTCCAGGTGCTCATGCGTCATGTCTTTGAGGTCGGATCCATGCACCACACACGCTTTGGCTTCCCTGGAGCAAGAGGAGACACACACACAGTGCAGGCAAGCAGGAGTGTGCGTGTGTGCGTGTGTCAGATCAAACCACCCAGGGCAGCCCATCTCCTGCTACCAACCTGTTTGTCCCCTAGAGACTGCATTCCTTCAAAGCTGCATGCAAATGCTTTGCAAATAAAGCCCCTCTTTTACGGCTCTCCCCCCCACCACCCACCACCCACCCATGACCAGTGGCCAAGGTAGTTTTCAGGACACAGAGTTGAGGAAAGACTACATTAGGCGATGGTGTCAAGGCTGGGACTCTGGAAGAGCCGGGGGTCCCGGCCTGCCTTTGGCCCGATCTAAGGCCATTCAGCTTCTCGCAGGGCTGGCGTTGCGAAGGCCCCGTGGAAGGAGAGGCTATGGTGTGCCTCCTTGGATAGGACTGTAACAGCGCCATCATGGTCACAGTGCTAACAATGATAGAAGGAACATATGCTATTCTATGCTGAAAGGAGCACTGCTTTGATGTACGGGATAAGCTGCTCATTGCGCTTGACCCCAGAGAGAGGCTGAGCCAAGGAAGAGGAGGGGAGAGTCCAAGGGCCGGCTTACCTGGGGTTGACCTGGCTGACAGGGATGTTGAGCCGGGCCGCAATGTCCTCCACGGTCTCGTTCCCCTCGGAGATGATGCCCACCCCTTTGGCGATGGCCTTGGCCGTGATGGGGTGGTCACCGGTCACCATAATCACCTGTGGGAGACGGACAGAGAGAGCAACCCAGGGCCAAAAGAGAAGGTCCGCCTGCCTGTCCTGAGGCCGTGGAGCAGGTGGGGAAGAAAACCTGAAAACCCATCCAGCGATAGAGCAGGAGGAGAGACCCCTAAGGTACCTATAGAAACCCCCTAAGGCCGGCTTTGGTGGCCCTGTTAGCAGCCATGGTGGCATCAACAGGGTTTTATTTCCCAGGGGAAGGACCACAGCCAGGCAAAGCCCCACGGGCAGCCCCCACGGTACCTTAATCCCAGCGCTTCGGCATTTCCCCACGGCATCCGGCACGGCCGCCCTAGGCGGGTCAATCATGGACATCATCCCCACGAAGCACAGCTGGGTGATGGGGAAGTTGACCTCGTCTGCGTCAAACTTGAAGCCTCGGGGGAACTGGTCTTCCGGGAGGTAGTAGTGGCAGAAGCCTAGTGTGCGGGTGGAAGGGGCCGGATGAGGCCCACCTCAGGTAGCCTCAAACCCCACCCCGCCCCAGATAAGATATCCCTGCCCTTCCTCTGCCACCTAGCTTCCACTCTGGCAAGACTCTTGGCAACCCTGGTGGCGCAGGGGTTAAACTGCTGTCCTGCAGCCCAAAGGTTGTGAGTTCGATCCTGGCCTGAGGCTCAAGATTGACTCTGCCTTCTATTCTTCCAAGGTGGGTCAAAGGAGTACCCAGCATGTTTGGGGGCAAAATGCTCATTATTACTCTGTGAGTGGGCCAGCGGGGGCATCTATGGGGCAGGTATAGAAGTGCCGTTGCTTCTGCTTTGCCACCTCCCTGGCCCCTGGGTGGGGAGTGGGGAGGGGGCCGTGCCCTATTGTCTCCAAGGGCCCTACAGCCCCTCCCTGGGAGCCCCCACCCCACCCCCTCCTCACCTAGCACCCTCTCCCCCAGGCCCCCCAGTTCCAGGTAGGCATTCTGGAAGGCGTCCTTCATCTCCTCGTCCAGCGGGACCTCCTGGCCTTGCAAGAGGATGGTGGCGCAGCGGTCCAGGATCCGCTCCGGCGCCCCTTTCATCACCAGGATGTAGCCGTTGGGCCGGTCTTCCGGCTCGTGGATGGACAGCTAGACGGAGAGGAGGGGCAGTAGACAGAGAGCGGCAGGGGTTCCCATCCTAAGGCCCGTGGGCTGGATCTGGCCCACAGCACCATTTCATGAGCTCCCCGCAACCCTTAGGAAAGGGGCGCATGATGGACCCTCTATGTCAGTCAGGGGTTCCCATTGTGGCAGGCAGGGCCAAACGGCCGTCCGGCCCTCGAAGCGTGACCCGGCCCCTGGCTCGAAAAGGTTGGATGTAGAGGGTCTGCCATGAGACCCTTTCCTTGGGGTGGGAAGGCAAAGGCCCTGGCCCTCCCCTCCTCCTATGGGGCCAACCTGTGCTTATGTGACACCCCACACACACACCTGGTACTTGTTGGTGGAGTTGAAGGGGATCTCCGTGATTTTGGGGCTCTTGTCACGTATCTTCTTGACGCACCCACAGGAGAGCTCGATGCACTTCAGCAGGGCCGACTCGGAGGCATCGCCGGCCGTGTCCCTCTGGTAGAGAAAGGGGGGGGGGAGGGAGGAGAATTGGGCGGGGGGCATCAGATTGGGGACAGAGGCGCTGGACAGGATGGGGACCCATGCATGGTGCGGGCTGGGTGGGGAGATGTCCTCGTGGTCCTTCTGAGGCGGCCTGGAGTCTGGGCTTCTCAGCCAGGAAAGGGGGTCGCAAAATTCTGCCCCCCTTCCCTCCTGCCACATGAGAAACAATGCCTCTGTTTCTCCGTGTCTTACCCCCCCCCCCCAACCCCATTGGTACCTTAGAGATGGGCACGTTCTCTTGCCCGGCCTTGAAAACAGCTCTGTTGCACAGCCCTGCGATGCGGGCCAGGGCGGTCCAAGTGGCCGAGCGCTTGTCAAAGGTGGCTCCTGTGGGCACAAGGATTGAATGGCAGGTGGCCGGAGTGCCAGGCCAGGAGCTCAAAGGGCCGGCCGGGGCCACTGGGGAGGAAGGCTAAGGATTTTGCCCCCCTGCTGACCGACCCACGGCTCCCTCCCTTGTGCATTTGGTCCAGCCTTACAGTGGCGGCCCTCCCATTCCAGGGTGGGCCAGTGGGCCCTTACCGGACTGGTCTTCCGTGGTGTCTGCTTCGTGGATCTGGTTGTCAAACCACATGTGGGCCACCGTCATGCGGTTCTGGGTCAGGGTGCCGGTCTTGTCCGAGCAGATGGTGGAGGTGGAGCCCAGCGTCTCCACAGCCTCCAGGTTCTTCACCAGGCAGTTCTTGCGGGCCATGCGCTTGGCGGTCAGGGTCAAGCACACCTGGGCAGAGAGGGGTGGAGGGGATACGCGAGGAGAGCCACTGAGGAGGAGGAGGAGGAGGGGGTCAAGCGGCCCTTTTCCTGGAAAGACATCTTAACTTCGGCTGTTTTTCTCCGCAGCCTGACCTTTGCCCCCCCCATGGTGACCCCCTCCTCCTACCCACCCACCCCATGGGAGCCGCTTACTGTGACGGTGGCCAGGAGCCCTTCGGGAACGTTGGCCACGATGATGCCGATGAGGAAGATGACGGCCTCCAGCCAGGTGTAGCCGAGGATGAGGGAGAGGATGAAGAAGGACATGCCCAGGAAGACGGCCACCCCGGTGATGATGCGGATGAAGTGCTCAATCTCCATGGCGATGGGTGTGCGGCCCACCTCCAGGCCGGAAGCCAGGGAGGCAATGCGGCCCATCACGGTGCGGTCCCCCGTTGAGATGACGATGCCACGTGCTGTACCTGGAACAGGTAAGGAAGGGACCTTTTGGCTCTTCTCTCTTTCCTCTATGCCAACCTTGGCACTCCAGGTCTTCTGCTTGGACTTCTAATTCCTGGAAGCCCAAGTCTCTGTGAATCCACACGAATGGGTTGACTTTCACTCCAGGTGTTCTTGGACTTCAATTCCTGTACACCCATTCGCATGGATTCACAGAGACTCAGGCTTCTGGGAATTGAAGTCCAAGATCACCCCAAGTGCCAAGGTGTTCCTCCCCTTTGGTTCTCCCTGATGTGGGTCAGGCCCATGCTGGCCATTTGGGACACAGGGACAGTCCCAGTGTGCCCGAGTGACTGGCACCCCCCAGAGGTGGGCAGAAGTATGTCACCTGGTGGCTACAAACCCATGATGCCATGCATAGGCGCCGCCCCCTCCCTCCCTCCCTGTCCCGTACGTGCCCCCCCCCCCGGACCTGCCTCCCCCTCCAGCTGCCCTTTCACCTTCCACGCAGTTGGTGGAGAAGAAGCAGATGTTCCGCGTCTCCAGTGGATTCTCATGGGTGAACTCTGGGGATCGGGTTTGTGGCTCTGACTCGCCGGTCAGAGAAGAGTTATCCACCTGCCCAGGCCGGAAGGAGGAGAAGGAGGAGGAGGAGAAGAAAAGGTTGCATGAGGAAAATTACTTCTGGAAGCGGAATAGAACGGGGTGGGTGGGCCAGAATGCATGCTGGAAAACCATCAGAAGAAGAAGGATTGCCAAACCCCAGCGGGCCAAACCAGCTGCGAAACCCTTGGCAAACTGGCCTATCCCACTACAGCCTGTGGGCCAGAGCCGGCCCCTGATGCCAATTCATCCGGCCCATGCTGCCCTTGTCGCTCCTGCACGGGTGTGTTTTACTTCCGCTTCTGAGAGCGACGGGCCAGGTGAATTGGCATCACGGGCCAGATCTGGCCCACAGGCCGTACTTTGGGAACCCCTGGTTTAAGCTGAGAAAATGGCAGCTTAAAATCTATCTCATCCTGTTGCAAAACAGATGGCAAGGCGCATTTTGCTTCAGCTTCTGATGGGAGGAACCACGTGACCAGCCTGCTGAAACACATGACCGGGCCCACGGCCCACAAAGTTTGGGCACCCCTGCTCTACAGGGTCTGTATTTGCAGAGCGAGGAAAGGATGAAAGGGAAGCGAGCGGTCAAGGAGAGGAAGTGTTGGCATTCCAAGCAGTTAACCCCAGCGCCATGAAGCCTCTGGTTCGTTCGTGGGCGGCCTCACCTTGCAGCCATGAGAAGAGATGATCCGCAGGTCGGCAGGGACGCGGTCTCCTCCCTTCACCTCCACCAGGTCTCCCACCACCACGTTCTCCGCATTGATCTGGATCTTCTCGCCTTCCCGGATCACCAGAGCTTGCTGTGGAGGGAAAG
This sequence comes from Bradypodion pumilum, assembly GCA_035047305.1. NCBI lineage: Eukaryota > Metazoa > Chordata > Lepidosauria > Squamata > Chamaeleonidae > Bradypodion > Bradypodion pumilum. The sequence goes on along the minus strand of JAWDJD010000018.1, from coordinate 384,005 downwards.
GTCCCATGGTGGGCCAAAGGAAGTGGGCTTTGCATCGTGTGGCCCCTGACCTGGCCCCCTGTGACCGCCCAAGAAGACCCTGCCACCAGCCCTGGAGGGAGCCCTGACCTTCTGGAGAGAGGGTCTGCATACCATACGTAGGGAAAAAACCTAGGTGGGCCGGATATAAATGCAATAAATGGACGGATGGAATAAATCACAGTCTGGCCAAGTTATCCCGCAGTGGTCATAGAGTAGACCCTACTGCCCGTGACTCAGTGCAGATCTTCAGGTGGCGGTTAACTCACCTGGCCACCTTGAGGACTAGTGGCCTTGGGCGGGCAAAGTCCACAGGGAAGGGTGGGGTGAGGTGGGGGTCCCCAAGTGGATTAAACCACCCCACTTGGATCCCTCTCCATGGAGGGCAGCAGCTTCACCCATCCTGGCCTGGGGCTGATGAGGATGATGATGAGGACTTTGCATGGCAAAATGGCTCAGGACCAGATAGTGGGCCGTGGAACTGGATCCGTGGTACTATGGGTGGGGGCCACGCTGCGATGCGGAAGGCAGATGGAAGGCCACAGCATTGTTTTATGGTTCCCATGACAGCCTTCATTTGATTTGATTTGATTCATTCGATTTGTATGCTGCTGATCAGCATGAGGATAGCCCGTGTTTGGATTCGGAAGATGATGATGATGAAGAAGAAGAAGAAGATGATGATGATGATAAAGGCTTAAGGAAGGCAGGTGGCAGCGCCTGCATCTCCTCGTTCAGCCACAAGAGGGCGCCTGGCTCACATTTTGGCTGCGTTAAAGGGGACGATCCAAGGAATCCTTTTGGAGTTTAAAGAGCATCACCTGCTGGAGCGACGCTGCGTCTCTCTCTCTCTCCCCCCCCCCCTTCCCCGTTTGGACTACAGAGCCCATGGTGCTGCCTGCTGGGGTGGGGTCCCGGTTCTCCCCAGCGGGGACTTCATTTCCTAGACAGTCTACTGGGCAGGTGCAGGTAAGAGGGTTTCTGTGTGAAGGGTGGTGGTGGTGGTGGGGCTTTCCTTCCTCCTGCTGCTCACCTGGGGGACCATGTTCTTGAAGGAGTCCATGATCTTGGAGCTCTTGGCCTCCTGGTAGTAGGAGAAGCAGCCCGTGACAATGACCACCGCCGCCAGGACTACCCCCAGGTAGAGCTAAGAGAGGCACAAAGGGGGGGGAGATAGGAGAAAGGGGGGGGGTGTCAGTGGCCCAGCATGAGTGAGTGAGTGAGTGAGTCCAGGCCTTCCTCCTTCCAACCCACTTTTATTCTCATCATTACAAAAGCATCCTTTGGGACAGGTTGGTCATGGAGCCGCTTTCTTTTACTACGTGTCGCAGGACTTACGTTGTCGTTGGCCGGCTCGTCCTCCATCGCAGCTTGGATGCTGTAAGCCAGGAAGCAGAGGATGGCCCCGATCCATAGCAGGATGGAGAAGCCTCCAAAGAGCTGCCGGCAGAACTTCACCCACTCGGGGATGGTCGGAGGAGGCGTCAGGGCGTTGGGGCCGTCCTGGACCAGGATCTCAGCCGCTCGAGTGTTGGTGAGTCCCTGCCGGTGGGAAGACACAGAATAGGGGGGGGGGGCAATAAGGAGGAGGAGAAGTTTTGAGGAGAGACAGAGAGACACACTCACACACACAGAGGTTGGGAATAAAACAACAGCAAAAACAAGCAAACAAATAAATAAAAACAGCAAAAAAAGACAAAAAATGTTGTGGCACCTTAAAGACTAACTCGTGTATTTAAATGTGAGTTTTCGTGGATCAAGTCCACTTCATCAGACATAAGAGTGGATTTTCATAGTATACTTTTATACATCTGATATAGAGGCCCAGAGTAGTTGGGCTAAAGTTGGTTGGTTCAGGAGATGGATATGTCAGTGAAATGCAGTTTATGAGGGAGCTTCTGTATAGAGGTTTTAGAGTCTTAGAGCTTTTTAGGGGTTAAACATGTATATGTGGGGTGGGAGTATGTTCATAATTTTGTACAGTTGTATTTTGTTTAGGTGTTTAGGTTTTGTTGGGTTGATAAGTGGATTTTCAATCTCGTTGTTCTGTGCAGCACAATGCCAATAAAGATCTATCTATCTATCTATCTATCTATCTACATAAATCAATCAGTTATTTACAGCAGGAATGAAATGCAATCCGTTTTTTCTTTTTACAGCGGGTAAATCTCTGATGGAAGTCAGTTTTGAGGAGTTAGGTTTGTAATGTCAGAATGTTTATTTTTGCAAACCTAACTCCTCAAAACTGACTTCCATCAGAGATTTACCCGCTGTTCAAAGACAAACTGATTGCATTTCATTACTGGTTGTAAATAACTCATTGATTTACGTATCCAACTCCTGAACCAACCAACTCTGCCGAAACACACGGGCCTCTATATCAAATGTGTATAATATGAAAATCCATTCTTATGTCTGATGAAGTGGACTTGATCCACAAAAGCTAATATTAAAATACAGGAGTTAGTCTTTAAGGTGCCATAGGGTTTTTTGTTTTGTCTTGTTTTGTTTACTCTCTGCTAATGACATCTTTTGGGTTTTGTTTTGTTTTGCTGTTTTGTTTACTCTCAGATATGTTTGCACAAACTAACTCGGCTGCCACTTAAAACACACTGGTTGGAAATTGTTGATGAAGCAAAGCAATTTACAGAATGAGGGGTGGGGTGGGGTGGGGTGGTGGGGAGGGTTGACTCCCAAGTGGGCCTGAAGGAAAAACTTTTGCCCCCAAGTCAGGTGTCGTCCTCAGGCAGGAAGGCAACAGGGAAGGCAACTCAGCCGCGTTTTAAGTTACACATATCGCTACAGAGGGAATAGCATAAGAGTTTGGGAATTGTCCAAGAGCGGTTGGGAATGTCATTTGAGCCCATGGGCTTCAGAAACTCCACTTGCGACGCGTGTTTGGTTATCCCAGTGAGTGGGTGAGGCATCAGGAATCAAAGCCTGCTCTTTTGCAAGCTAGAGGCCTTGTTGTGAAAGGTCCGTCCTGAGACAATCACCGGTGATTCAGCCTTTACAGAATAATAATAATAATAATAATAATAATAATAATAATAATAATAATAATAATAATAATAATAATAATAACAATAATAACAATAACAATAACAACAACAACAACAACAACAACATCCCATTGACTTGAAGAGTATTTTATCTTCTAGATGTCTATACTGCCACACTGTAGAGCAGGGATTCTCCACCTGCAGCCAGTAGGCCGGATGCAGCCCACGGCACCATTTCATGTGGCTCCACCACCACCTCCACCATACCAGGAAGGGCCATGTAGTGGAGGAAGGGCAAAATGGCCGTCCGGCCCCCGAAGCTGTCTCAGGGAGCGTGACCCGGCCCATGGCTTTAAAAGGTTGAGAACTCTTAGCCCTTCATGTCTTCCGACTAAGATGTGGTTAATAGGATGAGAAATGGCCCAGGTAAGGGAGTGGCTGAGAACGGGGTGGTCCGGAGTTAGCTTAAACCTGTGATAGCGAAGCTTGGCACTCTGGGTGTTCTTGGACTTCAATTCCCAGAAGCCCAAGCCTCTGTAAATCCACACGGATGGGTTTACTGTGCGTACGTGCAGTAAACCCATTCGTGTATATTCGCAGAGACTTGGGCTTCTGGGAACTGAAGTCCAAGAAGAGTTGGCGTGCCAAGGTTGGCCATGACTGGTGTGGGCATTGTGAAGTCAGTGCCCCATTCCCTGCAAGGCCTCAGAGAGGGCAGGGGATTATTCCTACCTTCTCATGAGTAACCTAAGAGCAAAGCCCTTGAGGAGGGGTAGGTAACAAACAAGGAGAAGGGATTCTTCCTTCCTTCTGGGTGTTGGGAGAGAGGTGGGTCATTTTAAAAAAACAACAACCCCTGGGTGGGTCTCCTCACCCTGGAGAGATCCACTTCATACTTCCTGCTGATCTCATCAAGGGAGAGTCTGTGATCGTCCTGGAAAATAAGACAGGGAAGGAGGAGAGGAAGAGAGAGAGAGAGAGAGAAGAAGGCCATGAGTCAGTCCTTGTGGCATGAGAGCTGAATGTCCCTGGAGAGCAACAGGACCCATCCCGGAGGTTACGTCTGGCCAACGGAGGAGGAGCTGTCCTTCCAAGGGCAGGATATGCCACCCGGCGGTCCTTCTCCTCCCGCTCCCACCTTACCAGGTTGACTTCCTTCTTCAGCTCATCCAACTCTTTCTCCTTTTGCTTCTTCTTCCCTCCTCCATTCTCCGCCGTGGCCCCCGGGACAGTGGACTCTCGTCCTGCCTGGGAAGAGGAAAAGGAAAAAGCCTTAAGCACCAAACATGGTAGACGCAGGGGTGGCCAACCTTGGCGCTCCAGCTGCTCTTGGACCTCAGTTCCCAGAAGACCCTGACCAGCAGGCTTCTGGGAAATGAAATCAAGAACACCTGGAGTGCCAAGGTTGGCCATTGTTGGACTAGTGTTTCTCAACCTTGGTTCTCCAGCTGCTCTTGGACCTCAGTTTCCAGAAGACCCTGACCAGCAGGTGGGTTGACTTGGGCTTCTGGGAATTGAAGTCCAAGAACATGTGGGGCACCAAGGTTGACCACTGTCTCCCGTGGCTAGAGGGAGGGAGAGCCACAGCAGGTAAAGGTGAGGCAAACCAAGCGGCTTCTAGTCACTCCCAATATCAGACCCGCTGCTTTCTTGAGCTCAGCGGGTCAGAAGTCATGTGGCTCTTTTTTGAACACCATTAGAAACCATGGGAATGAATTATCCCAATTCCCACGGAGCCGTTTTCAGGACAACCACATTCAAGAGAGAGGCCGGACGGTTTGATGCGACGAGTTCCGCCAAAGGGCGGTCGAGAAACCCAGAGAGCGGAGAAAAAGCACCGGAACTTGATTTCTTCCGTCTTGGGGTCAAAATGCCCGTTCACCTGGAAAAAGCACCCCAAGAGTGCGCTGAAGCACTCTGAGGCGGTACAGAAGTGGCATTGCTAATTGCCATTCTGTGTGGAGATATAAACGAAGACAGACCAATGTGCGGCACGCACGGCAGTCACAGCAGGAGAGGAGGAAGGAGGAAGGCATGGTCCTTCTGCGTAACAGATGCAAAAGTACTTAGGGAGGGAATCTGGCCCACGGAGGAAGAGGAGGAAAGGGGGGCAGGGGGGGGGGAGAAGGCAGAACTGCCCGTTCTAGTCTGTTGTAAATTACATTTTTTGTCCTGTGGTTGCCCAGGCCTACCCTGTTGCCTTGGCTGAGGGTGTGCATCTTAAATTAAAGGTTATTTTCCTTGAGAAGAAAGTAGTCAGGGTCTTATTAAATTAAACCAAACAGTTTAAAACAGAGTGGACTGCACATGTGGGCGGGCATGTATGTATGTATGCATGCATGCATGCATGCATGCATGCATACATACATACATTTCTCCTGCTTCCTTCTGACATAGCACTTTCCCCATCCAAATACTGTACAGGGATTGATTGCCCTTTTCTTTAGCTACAGACTATTTTTATTAACCGGAGGGCAAAACAGACTGAAATAAATCTCAGGTCATAAAACAAACAAGATCCTGAACTTCGATCTATCCCCAGTAGAGTTGATGTAGTACAGGAGTGCCCAATCTTTGGCCTGTGGGCCAAATCTGGCCCCCGAAGCCAATTCATGCCACCCTCGCCGCTCCCGGAAGCGGAAGTAAAACGTGCCTGTACGTTTTACTTCTGCTTCCAGGAGCAACGAGGGCGGCCCAGGTTGGATGAATTGGCGTCGGAGGCTGGATCTGGCCCACCAGTTGTAGTTTGGGCACCCCTGTTCTAATGTGTACTTCTCACCTGATCTAGACCACCAAATCAACCAGGTCACACCAGAAGTCCCTAAAACACTGCTAATAGTTTTATCTCCGGAGTCCTCAACCTTTTTAAGCCATGGGGGGGGGGCGATGGGGTCCCGCTCCCTCAGACTGCTTCTGGGGCTGGACGGCCATTTTGCCCTTCCTCCACCCCATGGCACTTCCCGGTGTGGTGAAGGCGGTGGGGGGGCACATGAAATGGTGCCATGGGCCGCATCTGGCCCACGGCCGCAGGATGAGATCCCTTGGTTTATCTGAACAGTTTATCTGAAACGATCCTATTTTTCTTTAGCGTCCTCACTTGGAGAGGGATGTAAGAAAACTGCTCTAGAGGATGCATGAAAACGTCTGCCCAAACGGCGCTTCTTGATGGCGAAGGTGTTCCCTGGACTTGGTGGTTTTGCCGTACCAGAGCTGCGGGGATTGACGAGGACGCCAGTCCTGTTTGGCCGGTCCCGAGGAACTCAAGCGTAGGGGGAGACAGCCGGGGCGGCGCTGGCATTTCGGGACAGAGGAAACATCAGAAAGGACGGAGGTTTTCATCTGGAGGCGGAAAGAATATCTCCTCTCATCCGGGAAACCTTTTGAAGTCTGGACAGGCGAGGCCAGTGGCCAACGCAACCGTTGCATGTGAGTTATTTGGGGATTCAGGTGGAGGTGGAGGGTGGGAGCCACGCATAGATTTCATAGATTGCCTGCATTCAAAGGCTCCGTTTTATTCTGTGCCTTGCTCACCTAGTTCCTAGAATGTAAGGTTTGTCAGTACCTGTGTTTAGAGCAGGGGTCCGGATCCGGCCCACAGACCTGCCATGATGCACAGACTCTGCTAAGCAGCAAAATGCCTTTATGGGGGAGCTGGTTTGGAGGGCAGAGAACCCCATGGGTGGCATCTGCTCCCTCCCTCCCTCCCTCCCTCCCTCCCTCCCTGGCAAAGGGGCTCCCAGGAGGGGAGTTGTTAGTACTCCAGGCATGTCTTGCTCTGGTGCCACGGAGGTGCCCAGCGGGGGCTGGCAAAGACTGAAAAGGGGGTCCGTTCTGGGCCTCGGTCCATTCAGGCTGCTGCCTTTTCAGACGGGCAGAAAGAAGCCTCTATTCTCCTGGCTTAGGACATGGCAGAGGAACACAGGGGAGGGGGAGTTGTTGGGGGGGGACCTACTTTCCCTCCTCCTCCCCCTCCCTCCCCCCTCCTGGAGCTTGGCACAGGGCAGGCGTCTTCTGGACTCTCTGGGGGCATTGTTTTTTAAATGTCCTTGGAAGGGTGGGGGCCACATGAAATGGTGCCATGGGCCGAATACGGCCCACAGGCCTCAGGTTGGGAACCACTGGTCTAAGGCCATGGGCCTTCTCCAGCCTGGTGGCCTCTGGACAGCTGGACTGACCAGAGAGAGGAGAAGGGCGTGCGTGGCATCAAGCGCAGAGAGAAAGCACTGGGATGGGATGGAGGCGGAGGAGCCGCCACTGTGTCTCTTTAGCACTGGAAGCCGGTTCAAACCCTCGAGGGGACCTCGTGGGCTGTTGAGAATCTGCATAGCTCCAGCTCTTCCTCACTCAAAAGCCAGTCGTGTCCGACTCATCTCTGTTTATAGCCAAAGAACCAGCGCTGTCTGCGCCTGCAGACGTTTTCCTGGTCACGTGGCAGGCAGGACTAGAATGCATGGGACGCTGTTACCTATTCACCTACTTGCAATTCATTGCTTTTGAACGGCTAAGTAGGCAGCAGCTAGGACAAATGACAGGAGCTCACTCCGTTGCACAGCACTCAGGTCTCAAACTGCTGACCTGCCGACCTTCCAGTCGTCAAGCGCTGTGTCTTAACCAGTAAGTCACCGCAGTCCTGAAAGTGTGCAAACCAGCATACATTAATAGTGACCCCCAACCTCTGGAATAGCAATACGTGCCTGTCTTTTGGGGAACTTTAAACAGTGCCAGAATCTCAACCCCCAGTCAGGAGACCAAAGGAGAAATGGGGGTCACGGGCCAAACCGGTCAGTGTGGAGTCAGTGGGTTTTCTAGGCCAGGGATGGCCAACCTTGGCACTCCAGTCCAGGTGTTCTTGGACTTCAATTCCCAGAAGGCCCTGATCAACAGGAGTGCAGACTTATGGGCTTCTGGGAATTGAAGTCCAAGAACACCTGGAGTACCAAGGTTGATCATCATGGTTCTAGGGCAGGGGTGCCCAAACTACGGCCTGTGGGCCGGATCCAGCCCCTGATACTAATTAATCTGGCCCACATTGCCCTCGTCACTCCCGGAAGGGGAAGTAAAACGCGCCCTCATGGGCACGTCTTACTTCTGCTTCCAGGAGCAGCGAGAGTAGTGTGGGCCGGATGAATTGGCATCAGGGGGCAGATCTGGCCCACAGGCCATAGTTTGGGCACCCCTGGTTTAAGCAGAGAAAATGGCAGCTTGGGGGGGGGGTATTTACAGGGATCAAGTCCTGCTCCTTTCTTCTCTCTCCCCCCCCCCATTTCTGCCTCCCCCCCCTCTCTGGGGACCTTTCTGTAACGTCAACCTTCGCCATGGGAGCTGTTCTTGGCAGCGCCACGACTTTTCCATGAACCCCCGCGGTGAGTTCCTCCGTTATTTTCTGCCACTGGACAAACATCTACCTCTCCTGGGCTGGCTTTTGTCATCCCAGCTTGACCCACGGACAGGGGGCCGAGGCCAGCAAAGGGGGCGCAGCTGGGCCTCCCCCCCCCTTTCTAAAGACTTTGGGGCCTCTTTGCACCATGGGTTAGGTTTGCGTCGCCTGTACAGGTCAGGAATCCATTAAGGGACTTATTTAGGAACAAATCCTTCCACGTACGTAACTCCTAAACCTGCTGGGGAACTTATGGAAAGACCTCAAAGGCCCTTGATGGCGAACCATGGCACTCCAGACATTCTTGGACTTCAATTCCCAGAAGCCTAAGTCCCTGTGAATCCAGTAAACGTGCAGTAAACCCATTCGTGTGGATTCTCAGGGACTTGGGCTTCTGGGAATTGAAGTCCGAGAACATCTGGAGAGCCAAGCTTGAGGACCTATGGCTGTGATGGCCAACCTTGGCACTCCAGGTGTTCTCGGACTCCAATTCCCAGAAGCCTAAGTCCCTGTGAATCCACACAAATGGGTTTAACTGTTCGTACATGGAGGCTTCTGGGAATTGAAGTCCAAAGACACCTGGAGAGGCAAGGTTGACCATCACGACCTCAAACCAACTCCCAGGGCCTTTCTCAACAAGGAGGTGCTAGGAAAAGAGCTTGGGTGGAGCAGGTTAGGTAGCCCAGGTAGGTAGGTAGATACCTGTGAGGCGTGTCCCTTCACGCTTGCCTAAGACTCAACCCAACCGTGTTTCCAAAAGTGGACTACTAATGCCTATAAACGAGAAAAACGAGTGACCCCCTTGGACTCCCTTGTCTTGAATACACACCACCACGTTCTTCTCCCTCCCTGGTAGAGATGACTGATAAGCGTCAGGTAGGACGGATCGGTTGTGTTGCAAACCTGGCCTTAAGAGCGTGTTGACTGTCTCTCTCCTGGGATGGGTCAGTACCTTTCCTTTGACCTGTTTTTGTGAACATAGAGCCGCACCACCACCACCACCACCACCACCACCACAACTTGGTGCCCCAAAGGAAGGTTGGACTACAACTCCCATCTGCTGACACAGGCAATAAGGATGATGGGATTCGGCATCCTCCACCTTTAGATTGGAAATGCTGGTGTAAAGAAAGGCACATTTTTCTAAGTTGCAAAAAACAAGCCATTTTCACCAGGTAAATAACATCACGTACAGTGAGAATATTGCTGCAAATTCACCCAAGCCTTAAAAACATCCAAAGCAGGTTATTTTGTTCAATTATTCACCTCCTGCCTTTCCACCAAAGCCGAGGGGGCTGCTGCGGTGGCTCAGGGGTTAAGAAGCTCGCCTTGTTCGCTGGAAGGCCGGCAAGTCGGCAGTCTGAGACCCGGGTACTGCATGACGGATTGGGTGCCCGTCGTCTGTCCCAGCTCCTGCCACGACCTAGCAGTTTGCAGGCAAGACATTGCAAGGAGATAAATCAGGAGGACCACTTGGGTGGTGGGGAAAGATCTTGGGTCTAGCATCCCACCCGATGTTCAGCACTGAAGGTGAAGGCCATAGGTGAGGGTTTCAAAGCCGTCTGGCCAAGCCCGTAGCCCCACGGCGGCCAGGGGTTCAATTCCAACCCTCGGAGCAAACACCTGAGCCACTTGCCTTAGCATGACGACAACGGCCAATTAGAGGCCCCGTTAAATGTCAGCATCCTCAAGATTGCACACCTTCTCTAAATCCAGAGAGAGGAAATCAGTTTTTGTGCTGCATATGGAATTATTATGTTCTTTTAATAAAATCCATGGGATTGCGGTGGCTTCGTGGTTAAGATGATGAACTTTGTCAGCCGTTCGAGACCCGAGCGCTGCACGACGGCGTCTGTCCCAGCTCCTGCCAACCGAGGAGTTTGGAAGCAAGAGTTTGCAAGTAGATAAAGAGGAATGGAAAGGTAACAGCGTTCCGTGCATGTCTAGTCATACCCCGCTAACCACGAGCGAGCCGATCTAACGCTCCTTCCACAACACCCACACCGTTCCTGTTGGACTGGCCTTATTACCGAGCCGGGTGGAGGGATTGCAATGGAAAGAATGGCGTGGGAAGGAATAAAATGCGACCGTCCCAAGTTGACGGGACTCCGCAGGGATGATGACCCCAGCGCAGGGATAGGGCACCCAGCTGCAGAAACAAGCTGACTTTGTGTTATTTGCGGGGAAAGGGAGGGGGGAGCTGACGCACACACACACATACACACACCCAGAAGTTCCTTAAGTTTCCCCAAGTATTTTCCCAACCCCTGCTTCTGCCCCCCTTCCACCCCATAGGACCCCATTCACAAAAGTTGGTACTTTAAGATACTCACCCCTTTCCCCATCTTGGCCGGGGCAGGAAGGGACACAGGGGTCCAGGTGATAATGCCAAAAAGGATGGGAGGGGTGGGTGACGGGTGGGTGGATTGGAGGGGGGGGCGTTAAAGACGGTCCTAAGTTGAGCCCCCGGAGTAGTAGGCAGACATTCAACTGGGCTGAGGTCTTTAAATAGCCGGCCGGCTGGTTCGCCCTCCGCTCCTTCTCTGGACAGACAGAGGCACTTGTTGAAACTAGATCTTGAGTGGAAAGAGGCTCCTCCCCCTCCCCCCCCCAATGTCCTCCCCCAATGCCCTCCCCCCCTTTTCTCCCCTCAGGCTTCCTCCATCTCACCACCCCCACCCCCCCAGTTGCCCAACCTATCCACAGTTCAGCCCACCTCCCTCCTTTTGGGTCGTGCCAAACAGCACTGTAAGCAGGGGTGGTACACTACGCCCGCGGGCCAGATTTGGCCCCGACGCCAATTCATCCGGCCCGTGCCACCCTCGTCACTCCTGGAAGCGGAAGTAAAATGCGCCCGTACGGGCGCATTTTACTTCCGCTTCCGGGAGCGACGAGGGTGGCACGGGCCGGATGAATTGGCGTCGGGGCCAAATCCGGCACCTTCCCTCGTCTGCACATCCATCACCCCTGAGCAGAACATCCAGCCTGGCTGAAACTAGGAGACTGGGATGGAAATTCAAGAGTTGCTCCTTTGCTTACCATGACCAACCAATGTTCTGGGCAGGTGGGGGTTCTTTCTTTCATTCATTCATTCATTCATTCTTGTGTGTCCCGATCAAGCCCTGGGCTGCCCAAATGAAGCCACTTCCTTGGCGTTGGCCAAACTCAAGTCCTCATGGGTGCGCGGCATCTCTGGCAGTCATCGGCATGCCAGCACATGAGCCCATGGATCCTGTCTGTCTCCACATTCCCAGGGCGTGTTGTTGTTGTGTTGCCATCAGCCCCCCCCCCCTTGAGCCTCTGTTGGTCTTGCGTTGAGGGACTCCATCATCCCTGGGCCTATTCAGGGTCCTCCAGGTGACTACATGTAGAGGAGGTTGAGTTCCTCAGCCATCTCCTCCTCCAGTGCGCTCCTTCCTTCCGACATCTTCTCATGTGGTTTCGCGCTTGCGTCCCCTCAGGAATGTTTGTTCTTGCCCTAAAGCTCTTCCCTGGCCAGGTGGGTGAGTAACCCTGTTCTTGTTCCTTACCTTCTGCAGACCTTTCCATGGTCATGTGGCAGGCATGATTAAACACCGGAGTGCACGGAATGCTGTTTCCCTTCCCACCCAAGTGGTCCCTATTTATCTACTTGCAATTTTCTTTCTTTTGAACTGCTAGGTTGGCAGGAGCTGGGACAAAGACGGGGAGCTCATTCCGTCCCACAGTGCTCGGGTATCGAACTGCTGACCTTCCACCTCCCAGCCAGCATCTTCTTAACCTCTTGAGCCACTGCAGTTCCAGGTTGTGGGGCTGGACCCTTGACCCAAGCGTCCTTCAGCCGGCCTGGTTTTCCGTCTGCTTTCCCAAAGCGGAGGAAATTGGATTGGCCCAACTCAGTCTGTCTCAAAGAAGGATGTCGTCAAAGGAAGGGAGAGAATTTGAACCTCGGGTCGGGGGTTATCGGAAGGGGAGTTAATTAGTTTTCAAACGAAGCGCCAGGACTTAACGAGGGACACAAGGACGGGGGGGGGAGGGGGGGCAATAAGGCAGGATCTGAGGCTATCATCAGACGAGTGTCAGAGGTGGCCGGATGGATGTCAACAGTGTAGAGGAGAGGAAGACGTGCCAGGGAGACACAGGCAAAGGGAAAGGCCGCCCTAGCTTGAAACCCAGTTGTATCCGACTCTAGGGGTCAGTGCTCATCTCTGTTTCATAGCCAAAGAGTCAGCACTGTCTGTGTTTGCAGAGGTTTCCATGGTCATGTGGCAGGCATGACTAAACACTGGAGTGCACGGAACGCTGTTTACCTTTCCCACTGAAGTGGTCCCTGTTTATCTACTTGCAATTTCCTGCTTTCGAACTGCAACGTTGGCAGGAGCTGGGACAGACGACAGGTCCTCATTCCATCGTGCAGTACTCGAGTCTCAAACTGCTGGCCTGTCGTCTTCCAGTCAGCGTCTTAACCACTTGAGCTACTGCTCAAATGCTTTCTGTGCATTTTTTGGGTGAGAGGCAGCCTTTAAAAGATGGACCGGCCCTGTCCAAAATCCTTTTTTCAGGTGGCGCTCCTGCCCAGAATCGAACTTACTACCTTGTTTGGACAGAAGGATTTGTGGAGATTGGGTTGTGGCTTGAAGGTTTCAGGGACAATCTGGTTGGTTTCTTTGCAGAGAAGAAGGACGGTCCTTTCTTCTCCTTGACCTCAGGCAGGCAATGTCTGGGGTCATCCCAGGCGTTAACATCAAGGCTGGCTGGTGCCCCATGAATGGATGATCTCACGGACCAATCATCCTCCAAACCCTCCTCAGAAAGGAAAGGATGATGTTCCCGTGGCTGGCTTGGGAATAGGGCAGGCAGTCACAGTCCGGAACAGGGAGGGTGCCCAAACATTTTGGGCCACGGGCCGTTCACGTGGTTCCTCCCACTTGAAGCAAAACGTGCTTTGCAATCTCTTTTCCAACAGGATGAGATAGAGTTTAGGCTGCTATTTTCTCTGCTTAAACCAGAGGTTCCCAAACTACGGCCCATGGGCCGTATCCAGCTTCCGATGCCAATTTATCCGGCCCATGCCACCCTCGTCGCTCCCAGAACTGGGAGTAAAACGCACCTGTTTTACTTCCGGTTCCGGGAGCAACGAGGGCGGTGTGGGCCGGATGAACTGGCAATGGGAACCGGAGCCGGTCCACGGGCCGTAGTTTGGGACCCCCTGGTCCAGACAACACCCCAGACTTCTGCATGCGCTGCTCTCCCCAAACACCACACATGAATCATCCGTGGCATTTCCATGAAGTGCGAAGTCTGAGTCGGCAATGGTTTTGGCCCTGGAAGGAAAATGAAGGGGAGGAAAGAGAAGGACAGTTTGCCAGACTTTAGTGAGACCCTTTCTTTCTTTCTCTCTCTCTCTCTCTCTCTCACACACACACGCTCACGCACACACACACACACACACACGCACACACCCGCTGCTTCTGGGTGCCGGATTAGTCCTTGGGTAGGCAGAGCTGATTTATTTCTTTCCACTTCTCTTTTTATTCTGTGTCCCCTTGGTCCTAAAGGAAAAGGAACATTTCTCAAGTGATGGATTGGCTTTATTTATAAACAGGGCCGAGGCTAACATTTCGCATCCTTTCAAGCGGCCTTTCCAGTGCGCGTGTGTCAAGGGGGGGACGTAGTGGTGCAGTGGTTAGTTTTTATTTCAGGAATTGCTACCTCTTTTCCGGTGGCTTAGTGGTCAAGAGGCTGAACGTGAAGACATGCGCTGAGCATGTCAATGCGGATGATGGCAAACTTGCACAAAGCGCCCCTTCCTCCTCCTCCTCCCCCTGGGCAAAGGTTTGGTTTCCTAAGTGACGCCACTCTCTGGTCCGGCTCCAAGGCCGGTTCAAGGGCTCAGAAAGGGATCCTGGCCAAAGACCAGAGTTAAAGTCTCTCTCTCTCTCTCTCTCTCTCTCCCCCCCCCCACATTCAGGACTGCAGTGGCTCAAGTGGTTCAGATGCTGAACTTGAACGACTGGAAGGTCGGCAGCTCGGCAGGTTGAGACCTAAGTGCTGCATGATGAAATGAGCGCCTGTCCTCTGTCCCAGCTCCTGCCAACCTAGCCGTTCAAAAGCCAAAAAGAAAAAAGTAGATAAATAGATACCGCTTCAGCGGGAAAGGTAACGGCATCCCGTGTGCTCCAGTGTCTAGTCATGCCTGCCACATGTCCATGGAAATGTCTGCAGACACAGATGGCGCTGGCTCTTTGGCTATAAACAGAGGCGAGCACTGAACCCTAGAGTCTGATACGACTGTGTTCGGTTTCGGGAGCAGAGGGGAAACGGGGTGGCCTTCTCGCTTTGGGTGTGTGTGAAACCCTTTTTATGCCCCAGCATAAAAGACGAAGGAACTCCAGGGCCTGAGCTTGACCCTTGGCCTTTCCTTCCTTTGACCTGACCTTCCCCAGGGCAATCCTGCAGGACTTGGCCAGGGCCTGACCACTGGCCAGTCCATCGCGGAAGAAACCTGCTGACCGCACTGCACGTCTCCGGACGTCAGCTGGCGTGTGCGCCGCTGGGATCCGGCTTTTTTCATCATCATCACAGGAGAGAGAGAGAGAGACGGAAAACCCACTCTTGTTTTGGAAAGGAGGGTTGCAGAAAGTCCTGCCGCATCAGCAGAAAGAGGCGGGGGGGGGGGGCAGCGGCGCGGAAACTTTGCAAAGGCCGACTGGGGTTGCAGAAAGTCGTACACACGGGGGGGGGGGGGCGACGACGCATTCCTGTCCGCCCGAGGCTGCCAGGAGCCCGGTGTGGGTGAAGTTATGGTCACAAAGAAGAAAACCACCGCAATGGCAAAATGGGGGCGGCGGGTGTGATTTGGCTTGTGCTGCCTGAGATGAAAGCCCTTATGCGCACCATCATCCCCTGGGGCAGGTGGGATGGTGGGGGTGGGGGTGGGGGGCCAGAGCCACGCTGGGGCAAACCCTTCTGCTGAGGGCCCACGGCAGGGCAGAGCGTGGCTCGGTGGTTAAGAAGCTCACCTTGTTAGCTGGAAGGCCGGCCTGTTATTTTCAAAATAATGAGCTACCACTAGAAATATCTGAATGAAAAATGGAAGGAGCTGGAGTGGTGGCTCAGTGGTTAAGGAGCTCGCCTTGTTAGCGGGAAGGCTGGCAAGTTGGCAGTTCATGACCCAAGTGCTGCGTGACGGAGTGAGCTCTCGTTGTCTGCCCCAGCTCCTGCCAACCTGGCAGTTTGAAAGCAAGACATTGCAAGGAGATCAGTAAGGACCACTTTGGTGGTGGTGGTGGTGGTGGGGAGATCTTGGGGACATGAAAGGAGCCTCGTTTGGGCTCGGGCTCCTGGGAATTGAAGTCCAAGAACATCTGGAGTGCCAAGGTTGGCCATCACGGTCTTAGAGAAATTTGCCCAAAAGATTTCTGTTTCTCTGATGACTTTAGTCCCCAAGTGGATTAATATAATCCACTTGGATCCCTCTTGGAGGGCAGCAACTTCATCATCCATCCTGGCCTGGGGATGATGATGATGAGGAGGAGGACATTGCATGCCTAAAGGGCTCAGGACCAGAAAGTGACTCGTGGCACTTGATCTGTGGTAGTTTGGGGGTCACGCTGCGCCATGGAAGGCCAGTGCCTTAGAACCTCAGGATAGGCTTCATGGATGATCGCCATGAGGAGCACCTTGATCCGGATCCATATACGGCAGAAGAAGATGACTGCTGAGGCAGGACAACCCTTTCCCTGGGCCAAGGAGGCAGACGCCGTCACAACTGAGTCACCATGTGAATCATACATGTGGCCACATCTGGTTTTCAGCCATAGAGGCAAACCCCATGTCTTGGCTCTCCTCCTCCATCCGCCTCCAAGTCGGAGGTCCCCATAAGGATGAATGGGAGGACTTTTCCTGTCAAAGCGACAGACGACTTGAGCTGAGCATCTCCTTAGAAGCACATGGAGTGCCAAGGTTCACCATTGCGGTCTCAGAGATGCCCTTTGGCTTTGCTCAGGGAGATTAGCCTTGTTTTTGGCCTTGGCAAACGCCCCTCCTTGCCTAAAACCACCCAAACCTTCCCTTCCCTTCCCAGGCTGGGTCTGTCCATAAAGGAAACCCAGGAGGCCAGGAGGATGATCCGGCCCGCCTGTTCCTTCCTCTTGACTCTGGCCTCATGTTCCAGCCAGCGGGGAGAAGATTTTCTTCCCAGCCCGATTGTCATTCACGGAGAGGAGAGGAAAGGAGCGGAATGGAAAGCGGCCCAAAGTCCTGGCCCTGCTTCTGGAAGAAAGGGAAGAAAGAAAGAAAGAAAGAAAGAGAAGAAGGAGAGACTGCCAGAAGGGAGGAAGGAGGAGGAGGAGGAGGAGGAGGAGAGTGTCATTCCTGCCCAAATCCCTCCGCCGTGCACGGAATAGAAAAGATGCCCTTCGGAAAGAGCTGGGGGGGGGAAAGGACATCATGGACTGGGAAAGTTTAAACCCTTTCTGGGTGGACGATGCAAGGGAAGGACATGTTTGGGTCTTCGGTTCATGGCCCTTTGCGTGCAGCCATGCACCCCGGCGCCTTTGAAGGTTGGCTGGAGCAGCCCAGTCTGGCAGGGACTTGGGCTTCTGGGAGTTGGAAGTCCAAGAACAGCTGGAGTGCCAAAGGTTGGCCGTGGCTCGAGTAGCGCATGGCTACCCACTGAGTTCCCTCAACCCCATGGGTGTGTGTGTGTGTGTGTGTGTGTGGAGTCCCAAAGTCCGTGACCAGCAGTTGTTGATCTTGAGAAGGTTCTTCTTCTTCTTCTTCTTCTTCTTCTTCCATTCTCACTTCTTGTCCTTTGCAACGTCCCGTTGGTTTTGTCTCCCTCCCTGTTGAGCTGCAGGGAAGGGTAATAATTCCTATGTGGCAAAAACCCTTCAGACCTTTAAAGGTGTCAGGGGGGGGGGCGCGAAATAAAACCCCAGGCCTCCTTCTTCCCAACACAAAAAGTTCCCCACAAAACTCCAGTGTGTGTGTGTGTGTGTGTGTGTGGGGGGGGATCTGCACTTGCTCACATCGAAACCACGCAGCGGCCTTGTCTTGTTCTGGCTTTCCGAGCCCTTGACGTTGGGGAACAAGGATGGCATTGAGGAAAGGGACGTTGCCCCCCCCTGCCCCCCAGGAGATGAATGGGGCTCAAGCAGTGGGAGGGAGGGGGGCCGGTCTCTCTCTTGGACAGAAGGGGCCTCCGCCCCCCAAAAAATAAACCCACCGGCTGGGGAAGGACAACTTCTGGGATAAATATGTGATAGGGAGGGGGCACTCCAGTATCACTGCGGAGATGGGGGGGGTGGGAAATGGCGGAGAAGGTGGGCCGAGGCCTTTGGGCGCAGCAGCAGGCCGGGAGTGCCGGAAGGAGCAGGGAAAGGCATAAGCAAAGCTCCCCCTCTTTGGGTCTGAAGGAGACGTTCCCAGGCCTCCCTGGGACGCTTCACTCGTGAACGACGTCTAAGAGGGGACCTGGTTGAAGTGTATGAAATCATGCACGGTGTGGGCAAAGTAGAGAAGGGGAAAGTGTTTTCCCTAGTATCGCACAACCCTAGGAGTAGGGGCCACGCCATGAAACCATTGGGTGCTGTTCTCAAACAAATAAGAGAAAGCACTTTTTCACCCAGAGGATCAAATGGTCTATGGGACTCCCTGCCAGAAGAAGACGTGGTGGCAGCTGTCAGTCTCGGCAGCTTCAAGAAAGGACGAGAGAAGCCCATGGAGGACAACAAGGGTACCCATGACTATCATTCTGGAGTTACCCAAGAAGGACAACCTCTGGGTTGGAGAGATCACAGGCAGGAGGATCTCGCTCAATAAATGCCATGTCCAGGGAGGGACTCCTAAGCCGGTGAAGGCATCTCTCTACCCTGAAGCACATGGGCAGCCACTGTGCGAGACAGAATGCTCGACTGGATGATGGGCTCCTGTGGCCTGGAATCCAGCAAGGCTGCTCTTATGTTCTTATTATGTTCCCTAGAACCGGGAAGTGCTCCAAGACTTAAGCTTTCCTGCTCAAGCGCTCACCACCACCACCACCACCTCCGCCGCCTCCTCCTCCTCTCCCCCCCTCCCGGGCAGAGAAGAAATCAGGGAGACTTTTATGGGCCTTTTGTAATCACATGTTGGGTTTTAGGAGGCTGAACACTTGCTTATAATAATAATAATAATAATAATAATAATAATAATAATAATAATAATAATAATAATAATAATAATAATAATAATAATAATAATAATAATAATAATAATAATAATAATAATAATAATAATAATAATAATAATAAACAGGCCCTTTTCCTGAAAAGACATGTTAACCTCTGCTGTTTTTCTCCACAGCCTGGCCTTTGCCCTCCCTTCGGGAACGTTGGCCACGATGATGCCGATGAGGAAGGTGACAGCCTCCAGCCAGGTGTAGCTGAGGATGAAGAAGGACATGCCCAGGAAGACGGCCACCCCGGTGATGATGCGGATGAAGTGCTCAATCTCCATGGCGATAGGTGTGAGGCCCACCTCCAGGCCGGAAGCCAGAGAGGCAATGCGACCATCACGGTGCGGTCCCCCATTGAGATGACGATGCCACGTGCTGTACCTGGAACAGGTAAGGAAGGGAACTTCTGGCTCTTCTCTCTTTCCTCCATGCCAGTGATGGCCAACCTTGGCTCTCCAGGCGTTCTTCTTGGACTTCAGTTCCCAGAGGCCCTGATGTCAGCAGCTGTGCTGACTTGGGCTTCTGGGGATTGAAGTCCAAGAACACCTGGAGTGCCAAGGTTGGCCTCTCTATGCCAAAAGGAGATATATATATATATATATATATATATATATAAAATAATAGGGGGTGGGTGGGGAATCTTGCGGGTCTTTTACGGCATTTGCCGGCAGGCGAGGAGGGGAGTGGGCATCCTCCCTGGACCTTCCAGGTGGAGGAAGAAAGGGCAGAGGAAGGGAAGGGAAGAGAGGCTGTCACATCTGGAGAGGAGCCTCAGGTGGCAGGTAAGGGAGGGGGGGCAGGAGAAAAAGGCCCATCTATTCCCAGGAAAGGCAGTGGAACAAAGTCTCCATTTTTTCCCAACCAGGTGGAAAACGGCTCCTCCGGGTGCTTCCCTTGCAAGGAAGGAAGGAAGGAAGGAAGGAAGGAAGGAAGCCAGCGGAGGTGGAGGAGATGACTCTGAGGGTTTGGGGCTCCTCTCTCCCCTTTTTCCACAACCACCACCTCCATCTTTCTGCCGCCTGAGCATCTTCCGGCCTAATTTATGCAAAGAGGGTAAGTTGGCAAAGGGGGGGGGGGGAATGCTGTTATTTTATTTTTTGGGAGGGGTTTTTCTGCTCACTGTGTTGATCCTTCCCTGTCTCCCCACCCCTCTAGCATTGAGTTCCCATCATGGATGGGCCAGATGTGGCCTACTGAGTAGCTCTTGTTCCCATCCTCAGCCCTAGACAGGGGCTGGCAGGGGCAGATGGGTGTTGAGGTTCCTTCCCACCCTCTTTCTGCTGCTCTAAAGACCACCCGGAGTGATTTCTGAGCTGGGTGCCTTACGGTGCAGGGACTACAACGCCCCACAATCCCCCCCCCCCTGGCTGCCCAGGCTAGGCAGAAGAAGCCGTGAGGAATGATGGGACCTCAGGAGGAGCTTCTTGAAGACCACCAGGATCATCATCATCTCCATTTCCTCTTCCAACCCCCTGCCCCCCCACCCCCCCCACCCAAAGGAGTTCAGGGTTCCTCCAAATCCCTCCCTCTGGCCTTCTTGGGGGTGTGTGTGTGTTTTTGGGGGGCAGGACAGGAAGGGAAGGTGGGGGGGAGGGGGGCCCCCTGCTTCTTACCCTGAAGGTCTCCCCCTCCTTTTTTTAAATGTCTCTCTAGGGCTGCGTTTGAGTTTCTGTATATTAAATAAAATGTCTGTTAATCTGTTGTCCTATTATTGTGTCTGAGCCAATGGGAGTTTGTCCTCCTATTCCTTCCTTTTCTCTCTTTCTTTCTTTCTCTCCCTCCCTCCCTTCCATTCCTTCCTTTTCTCTCTTTCCTTCTTTTTCTCTTTATTTTCTTCTTTTCCTTTCTTTCCTACCTTGTTTTTTCTTCTCTTTCTCTCCCTCCCTCTCTTTCTTTCTCTCTCTCTCAATTTCACGCTCTCTTTCTTTCTAGGTATCTTTCATTCTCTCTCTCATTCTCTTTCTTTCTGTCTTCCTTCCTTCTTCTTTCTCATTCTCTTTCTTTCTCCCTTCCTCTTTCTTTCTTTCTCTTTTCCTTCCTTCATTTCATTCTTTCTCTCTTCCTTTCTTCCTTTCTCTCATTCTTTCTCTTTCTCTCATTTTCTTTCTTTCATTCTTTTTTCTCTCACTACTTTTTATTCTTTCTTTCTTTCATTTTTCTCTTTCATTCCTTCCTTCCTTTCATTCTCTCTTTCTTCCTCATTCTCTTCTTTCTCTCTCTTTCCTTCATTCTTTCTTTCATTCTATTTCATTCTCTCTTTCATATTCTCTCTCCCTCTCAATCTTTCTTTCTATTTCTTTCGTTCTTTCTTTCATTCTTTTTCTTTCTCTCATTCCCTTTCTTTCATTTTCTCGCTTTCTCATTCTTTCTTCCTTCCTTCCTTCTTTTCTCTTTCATTCTTCTTTCTTTTATCTTTCTTTCTCTCTTCCTTCCTTTCTGTCTTTCTTCCTCTCTTCCTTCCTTTCTCTCATTTTCTTTCATTCTTTTTTCTCTATTTTTTTCATTCTTCCTTTCTCTCCCTTCCTTTCTCTTTCTTTCATCCCTTCCTTTCTCTTTCTTTTCTTTCTCTCTTCCTTCCTTTGTATCACTCATTCTTTCTTCCTTCTCATTCTCTGTCTTTCATTCTTTCTATTTCACTCTCTCTCTTTCATTCTCTTTCAATCTTTCTGTCATTCATTCTTTCTCTTTGTTTCATTTATTCCCTTTCTCTCATTCTCTATCTCTCCATCAATCTCTTTCAATCTTTCTGTCATTCATTCTCTCATTCTCTTTCATTCTTTCTTTTTCTCTCTCTTTCATTCTTTCTCTCATTCTCTCTCTTTCAATCTTTCTTTCTCTCTTTCAATCTTTCTGTCATTCATTCTCTTTCTTCCTTCCCTCTATCTCTCTTTCATTCTCTCTCATTCTTCCTTTCTCTCTCCCTCTATCTCTTTCTTTCTCTCCTTCATTCTTTCTCTCAATCTCTCTCCCTCTATCTCTCTTTCCTTCTTTATTTCTTTCTCCTTCATTCTTTCTTTCTCAATCTCCCTCTATCTCTCTTTCCTTCTCTTTCTTTCTCTCCATTCTTTCTCTCAATCTCTCTCCCTCTCTCTCTTTCCTTCTCTTTCTCTCCTTCATTCTTTCTCTCTCTCTCAATCTCTCTCTATCTCTCTTTCCTTCTTTCCTTTCTCTCCTTCATTCTTTCTTTCTCAATCTCCCTCCATCTCTTTCCTTCTTTCTTTCTTTCTCTCTCTCTCTCTTCTCTCTCCTTCATTCTCTCTCATTCTTCCTTTCTCTCTCCCTCTCTCTCTTTCTTTCTCTCCTTCATTCATTCTCTCTCAATCTCTCCCTCTATCTCTCTTTCCTTCTCTTAATCTCTCTCCCTCTATCTCTCTTTCCTTCTCTTTCTTTCTCTTTCTCTCCTTCATTCTTTCTTTCTCTCTCAATCTCTCTCCTTCATTCTTTCTTTCTCTCTCAATCTCTCTTCTTTCCTTTCTCTCCTTCATTCTTTCTTTCTCTCTCAATCTCTCTTCTTTCCTTTCTCTCCTTCTTTCTTTCTCAACCTCCCTCCATCTCTTTCCTTCTCTTTCTTTCTTTCTCTCTCCCTCTATCTCTTTCCTTCTTTCCTTTCTCTCCTTCATTCTTTCTTTCTCTCAATCTCCCTCCATCTCTTTCCTTCTTTCTTTCTTTCTTTCTCTTTCCCTCTCTCTCCTTCATTCTCTTTCTTCCTTTCTCTCTCCCTCTATCTCTCTTTCTTTCTCTCCTTCATTCTTTCTCTCTCAATCTCTCCCTCTATATCTCTTTCCTTCTCTTTCTCCTTCAATCTTTCTTTCCCTCTCAATCTCTCTCCCTCTTTCCTTCTCTTTCTCCTTCAATCTTTCTTTCTCTCTCAATCTCTCTCCCTCTCTTTCCTTCTCTTTCTTTCTCCTTCATTCTTTCTTTCTCTCTCAATCTCTCCCTCTCCCTCTATTTCCTTCTCTCCTTCATTCATTCTTTCTCTCAATCTCTCTCCATCTATCTCTCTTTCCTTCTTTCCTTTCTCTCCATCTCCCTCCATCTCTTTCCTTCTCTTTCTCTTTCCCTCTCTCTCCTTCATTCTCTCTCATTCTTCCTTTCTCTCTCCCGCTATCTCTTTCTTTCTCTCCTTCTTTCTTTCTCTCTCAATCTCTCCCTCTAGCTCTCTTTCCTTCTTTCTTTCTCTCAATCTCCCTCCATCTCTTTCCTTCTCTCTCTCTCTTTCCTTCTTTCTCTCTCCCTCCATCTCTTTCCTTCTCTCTCTCTCTCTCTTTCTTTCTCTCTCCTTTCTCCTTCATTCTTTCTCTCATTCTTTCTCTCATTCTCTTAGAAACCTAAGCTATTCTTTCTTCCACAGATGCCTCGTCGTCCCGGGTCCGAATCCCACCCTTGGCGGCTTGGCGAGAGAGAAGATTATTTCGGCGGCGCCCCCTTTTTCGGAGCGGCAAAAGCGTCTTCCCTGGATTAATTAATGTAATTTGCATAATAAAGACTCAGAAATTAAACTTCTGAATGTTTAATGTTTTATTTTATTAGAATAGAGGATTTCGGCGATCCACTTCCGGTTTCTGGGTGGGTGCACCGGAAAAAGCGGTCCGGGTTGGAAACAAAACCATTGGCAGTTTAAGTTCCCCGGAAGGAGGGGACGACTTTTCAGGTTACACGCCGGTCCCGCCTGTTCTGACGTCATTTCTGACGTCACTGGTCATATAGTCAAATATACCAAAAAGGCTGTTCCTCTCGTAGAGCCAGCGGTGGCGCAGTGGGTTCGGCGGCTATAAGCCTTGCAGGTCTCTAGAGGTCTGCGCGTTCGAATCCCGGCTGGAAAAAGAAAAAGATATTATTGAAATTTTTTTTTTGGTGGCACCCGCCATTTTGTCAAAAATGGTTCTCTGTTCCTGGTGTTGGGCCCCGCTACCTATGCCTAACCTTGCGCATGTCACATAGCCCTAACACTAGCGGTCCTGCCAAGGTGGGGCTAGTGGAGGACTGTGCAACTTGCCCAAGGTTGACACAGGTGGCAGGACCCAAGCCCAGAGAACAGAGAACCGGCGTCAGGTCATCTGGCTCAGAAACCCTCGGGATTCGAACCCGCCAAGGGCAGGTTTTGACTACGCAGCATATGGCCGCAATAATTTCATTTACCAAGCGTTATCCCGCTGAGCCATCCCATCAGCCCGAAGGGAAAGAGGGTTTTGGTAAACTTGACATGGAGAACGCTGTGACGTCACTAAAAAAAAAAAGCATTGCAATTAATGGGGTCTCCGGCCACGGAGGAGACCCCAATTACTTTCTAAAATTAATTACTCATTAGCCAAGACCAGGGGCTCGCTTGGGGGGGGAGTTTGGGGGGCGCCCTGCCCCCCCGGCACCCGAACCCCGCTTTCGTGCCCCAAATTCACACCTGGCGAAGACCGGGGGGGGGGCCCAAATCCAAAGCCCCTTCCCCCCCACTTCGAGACCCCCGCCCGCCCGTGGGGAGCCCCCGGGAATTTGGGGGTCCCCTCGCCCCACCGACGGACGGAGGGGGGCCTCGAAGTGGGCGGGGAGGAGGCTTTGCCCCTCCCATTCGCCAGACATGGAAACTTGGGGGGCGAAAGAGAAGCAAACAAACAAACAAACAAACACCCGAGAAAAAAGGCCAGGGCAAAACCGGCAACATTTCCTACAACAACAACTTTAAGTAAAGGGGGGGCCCACACCCCACCACCCCCACCCCACCCCGCTAATTGGGAGATACACGTGTAACACATGCACAAGTACTAAACGTGGCGGCGGTACCCCGTGTCGCGTGTGAACACACTGACGCGTGTCGGGGATAATACAATATAAGCCGTGCCGGTTACGGTCGGCGGTGGGGTCTGTGCCCCCCTGAGGTTTCTCAGACATGAGTGGCTGCCCCCCCCCCGCGCCCCCTTTTCTGGGGGATTTAGAAAAACCTCTCATGAGGCAAACCTCTAAAAACACGAGGAAAAAAAGGCAAGAAAAGTCTACAGAAGCAGCAGCAGAGAACGCCGTGTAGTCGTGCCTGCCACATGACCACGGAAACGTCTGCAAAAGCAGGCAACGCGGGCTCTTGGGCTTGGAAACAGAGATGAGCACTGAGCCCTAGAGTCGGATACGGCTGGCTTTCGAGCAAGGGGCAACTTTTACAGGAGAAGGTTTTGGAGACCAGATTGGGAAGAAGAAGAACCAGCAAGAAAGAATTCCTTAAATAAAATCAGAGGAACCAAAGGAAGAGGCAAAGAAAGAGTGAGAGAGAGAGAGAAAGAATAAGAGAGAAAGAGAGAGAGAAAGAGAAAGAAAGAATGAGAGAGAAAGAGTGTGAGAGAGAGAGAACAGAAGGGAGGAAAGAAAGGAAGAGAAGAAAATAAAGAGAAAAAGAAGGAGAGAGAGGAAGGTAAAGAAAGGAAGAAGGGAATAGAAGGGAAAGAAGGAAGGAAAAAAGAGCAAAAGGGAAAGAAGATGGATAGATGAGAAAGAAAGAGGATGGATGGATGGATAGATGGGAACGAAAAAAGAAAGAGTAAGAAAGAGAGAGAATGAATGAAAGAGAGAAAGAAAGAAAGAGGATGGGTAGATGAGAATGAAAGAAAGGGAGAAAGAAAGAAGATAGATGGATGGGAAAGAAAGAAAGAAAGAGAGAGAGAGATAGAAAGAAAGGAAGAAGGAAGGAAAGCGAATGGGTGGACAGAAGAGAAAGAAAGAAAGAAAGAGAGAAAGAAGATGGATAGATAAGAAAGAAAAAAGAAAGAGTAAGAAAAAGAAAGAAGGAATGAAAGAGAGAAAGAAAGAAAGAGGATGGGTAGATGAGAATGAAAGAAAGGGAGAAAGAAAGAAGATAGATGGATGGGAAAGAAAGATAGAAAGAGAGAGAGAGATAGAAAGAAACGAAGAAAGAAGGAAGGAAGGAAGGAAGGAAAGAAAGCGAATGGGTGGACAGAAGAGAAAGAAAGAGAGAAAGAAGATGGATAGATAAGAAAGAAAAAAGAAAGAGTAAGAAAAAGAGAGAAGGAATGAAAGAGAGAAAGAAAGAAAGAAAGAGGATGGGTAGATGAGAATGAAAGAGAGAAGGAAAGAGAAGATGGATAGATCGGAAAGAAAGATAGAAAGAGAGGGAGATAGAAAGAAAGGAAGAAAGAAAGAGAATGGATGTACAGATGAGAATGAAAGAGAGAAAGAGAGAGAGAAAGAAGATGGATAGATGAGAAAGAAATAATGAAAGAGAGGAAGAAAGAAAGAAAGCAAGAGGATCAATAGATGATAAAGAAAGAGGATGGATGGATAGATGGGAACGAAAAAAAGAAAGAGTAAGAAAGAGAGAGAATGAATGAAAGAGAGAGAAAGAAAGAGAGAAAGAGGATGGGTAGATGAGAATGAAAGAAAGGGAGAAAGAAAGAAGATAGATGGATGGGAAAGAAAGAGAGAAAGAGAGAGAGAAAGAAACGAAGAAAGAAAGAAGGAAGGAAGGAAGGAAGGAAGGAAAGAAAGCGAATGGGTGGACAGAAGAGAAAGAAAGAAAGAGAGAAAGAAGATGGATAGATAAGAAAGAAAAAAGAAAGAGTAAGAAAAAGAGAGAAGGAATGAAAGAAGATGGATAGATGAGAAAAAAAGAAACAGGATGGATAAAAAGATGAGAAAGAAAGAAAAAAAAGGGCAATGCCAAAGAATGTTCAAATTATCGAACAATTGCGCTCATCCCACACGCCAGCAAGGTGATGCTCAAGATAATACAGGATAGACTTCAGCAACATGTGGGGAGAGAACTACCAGAGGTGCAGGCTGGGTTCAGAAGAGGCAGGGGGACCAGAGACCACATTGCCAACATACGTTGGATCATGGAGAAAACAAAGGGATACCAGAAACAAGTTTACTTTTGTTTTATTGACTACACCAAGGCTTTTGACTGTGTGGACCACAACAAGATGTGGCAAGTACTGTATTTTCTGGCGTATAAGACTACTTTTTAACCCCGGAAAATCTATGCCAAAGTCGGGGGTCGTCTTATAGGACAGGTACTTAACTGCAGCTTGTTTCCCCTTGCTTCATATGTCCGGCGCATAGGGTGGGGTGTGCCGCGGCCAAGCCCCTGCTCTGTGCGGGGAGTATGAAGCAAGGGGAAGCAAGCTGCACACGTCTTCCTGTACCTCGAGGAGGAGGAGAACGTGAGCGTGGATTGGCTCTCCACCAGAACCTGCCCATTCGACTCGGAGGGCTGCGCATCTTCGGGTTGAGTGTGGGTTAATTTTTATTTGGTGTGCATTGGAAGAGAGGTAGTCTTATACGGCAAGTATATTCCAAACTCTATATTTTAACTGGAAAAGTTGGGGGTCGTCTTATACGCCCAGTTGTTTTATATGCCGGAAAATACGGTAATTAAAGAGCTGGGAATACCAGAACCCCTCATATGCCTCCTGAGAAATCTGTACATGAATCAAGAAGCCACAGTTAGGATAGGACACGGAATGACAGAGTGGTTTGGGATAGGAAAAAGGAGTAAGACAAGGCTGCATTTTGTCACCCTGCTTATTCAACTTATATACACAGTTTTCCTGGCAAATAAGGGATACTTGATTAGCTCTCCCCAATGATTAGCTCTCCAGATGTTCTTGAACTTCAATTCCCAGAAGGCCAAGTCAGAACACCTGCTGATCAGGGCTTCTGGGAATTGAAGTCCAGGAACACCTGGAGAGCCAATTTTCAGGACCTTGGGTGTAAACCAGTGGTCAGCAGACCTGGCTCTCCAGATGTTCGTGGACTTCAATTCCCTGAAGCCCTGATCAGCAGGTGTTCTGATTTGGGCTTCTGGGAATTGAAGTCCAAGAACATCTGGAGAGCTAATCATTGGGGTTTTTCCCAGGGTGCCTTGGCCTTGGCCAGTATAAAAGGCTGGACTCTTGCATGCATTGCTCATGCAGCCTTCTTCAGCTTCTTGGACCATTCGTTGGCACAGCGAAAAGGTAGGTGAATGATATTTTCTATTTCCAGTTGGCTTGGGGTGGGCAGTTGGATGTGGGAGGGCAATTTTATTGTGGGGTGGGCAATTGTTTGGGGTATGCTGCTGTGGTTGTTAAAAACAGATTATGTGCTCCGCAATTGTTCTTATGTTGGTCTTCTTTGGGGGAGCACTGTTTGGTGGGGTGGGCAATTGTTTGGGGTTTGCTGCTGTGGTTGTTAAAAACGGATTATGTGCTCCGCAATTGTTCTTATGTTGGTCTTCTTTGGGGGAGCACTGTTTGGTGGGGTGGGCAATTGTTTGGGGTTTGCTGCTGTTTGAATGATTAGCATTAATCATTGTGCTGCATGATGGGACATGTTGGTATTTGTCTCCTAAAATCAGGGTTGTTTGACACATTTTTAGATAGATAGATAGATCTTTATTGTCATTGTCCTGCACAGAACAACAAGATGGGGTGGGGGGGTGGGATTTATCAACACAACAAAACCTAAACAGAATACAACTATACAAAAATATCAACTTACTCCCACCCCACATATACACATTTAACCCCTAAAAAGCTCTAAAACTAAAACTCTAAAACCTAAAACAAAAAACTTAAGAACTCAAACTCTAAAAACTGAAACTCTGAATACTTGAAAACTAAAACTTAAAAACTCAAACTCTAAAACTAAAAACTCACTCTAAAACCTAAAACTTAAAAACTCACTCTGAATACTTAAAATAAAACTTAAAAACTCAAACTCTAAAACTAAAAACTCACTCTAAAACTCTAAAACCTAAAACTAAAAACTTAAAAACTCAAACTCTAAAAACAAAAACTCTGAATACTTGAAAACTCAAACTCTAAAACTAAAACCTCACTCTAAAACTCAAACTCTAAAAACTAAAACGCTGAATACTTAAACTAAAACTTAAACTAAAACCTAAAACTAAAAATTTAAAAACTCAAACTCTAAAAACTAAAACTCTGAATACTTGAAAACTAAAACTTAAACTCAAACTCTAAAACTAAAAACTCACTCTAAAACCTAAAACTTAAAAACTCAAACTCTAAAACTAAAAACATAAAAACTCAAACTCTAAAAACTAAAACTCTGAATACTTGAAAACTAAAACATAAAAACTCAAACTCTAAAAACTAAAACTCTGAATACTTAAACTAAAACTTAAAAACTAAAACTCTAAAACTAAAAACTCACTCTAAAACCTAAAACTAAAAACTTAAAAACTAAAACTCTAAAAACTAAAACTCTGAATACTTGAAAACTAAAACTTAAAAACTCAAACTCTAAAACTAAAAACTCACTCTAAAACCTAAAACTTAAAGACTCAAACTCTAAAACTAAAAACTTAACTCAAACTCTAAAAACTAAAACTCTGAATACTTGAAAACTAAAAGTTAAAAACTAAAACTCTAAAACTAAAAACTCACTCTAAAACTCAAACTCTAAAAACTAAAACTCTGAATACTAAAACTTAAACTAAAACTCTAAAACCTAAAACTAAAAACTTAAAAACGCAAACTCTAAAAACAAAAACTCTGAATACTTGAAAACTAAAACTTAAAAACTAAAACTCTAAAACTAAAAACTCACTCTAAAACTCAAACTCTAAAAACTAAAACTCTGAATACTTAAACTAAAACTCTAAAACCTAAAACTAAAAACTTAAAAACTCAAACTCTAAAAACGAAAACTCTGAATACTTGAAAACTAAAACTTAAAAACTCAAACTCTAAACTCTATACAGAAGCTCCCTCATAGATTGGGGACATCAGTAGCCGTGGGACTGGGTAATTAAATGTTTATTATATAATTCATTGTGTAATTTACTGTATTGTATTGTTGTTTTCCTATTGTATTTTCATGCTGTTATATTGTGTCTATATTTGATTTGTTATGATTATATTGTATTTTTGGATCCATATCTTGTATTTTTTGTATTATTGATTATTTATATTATTATACTGTGGGGTGGGCAATTGTTTGGGGTTTGCTGCTGTGGTTGTTAAAAACGGATTGTGTGCTCCATAATTGTTCTTATGTTGGTCTCCTTTGGAGGAGCACTGTTTGGTGGGGTGGGCAATTGTTTGGGGTTTGCTGCTGTGATTGTTAAAAACGGATTGTGTGCTCCGTAATTGTTCTTATGTTGGTCTCCGTTGGGGGAGCACTGTTTGGTGGGGTGGGCAATTGTTTGGGGTTTGCTGCTGTGGTTGTTAAAAACGGATTGTGTGCTCCATAATTGTTCTTATATTGGTCTCCGTTGGGGGAGCACTGTTTGGTGGGGTGGGCAATTGTTTGGGGTTTGCTGCTGTGGTTGTTAAAAACGGATTGTGTGCTCCATAATTGTTCTTATGTTGGTCTCCTTTGGAGGAGCACTGTTTGGTGGGGTGGGCAATTGTTTGGGGTTTGCTGCTGTGGTTGTTAAAAACGGATTGTGTGCTCCGTAATTGTTCTTATGTTGGTCTCCGTTGGGGAGCACTGTTTGGTGGGGTGGGCAATTGTTTGGGGTTTGCTGCTGTGGTTGTTAAAAACGGATTGTGTGCTCCGTAATTGTTCTTATGTTGGTCTCCGTTGGGGGAGCACTGTTTGGTGGGGTGGGCAATTGTTTGGGGTTTGCTGCTGTGGTTGTTAAAAACGGATTGTGTGCTCCGTAATTGTTCTTATGTTGGTCTCCTTTGGGGGAGCACTGTTTGGTGGGGTGGGCAATTGTTTGGGGTTTGCTGCTGTTTGGATGATTAATGCTGTGCTGCATGATGGGACATGTTGGCATTTGTCTCCTAAAATCAGGGTTGTTTGACACATTTTTAGATAGATAGATAGATCTTTGTTGTCATTGTCCTGCACAGAACAACAAGATGGGGGAGGGGGCGATTTATCAACACAACAAAACCTAAACAAAATACAACTATACAAAAATATCACCTTACTCCCACCCCACATATACACATTTAACCCCTAAAAAGCTCTAAAACTAAAACTCTAAAACCTAAAACTAAAAACTTAAGAACTCAAACTCTAAAAACTGAAACTCTGAATACTTGAAAACTAAAACTTAAAAACTCAAACTCTAAAACTAAAAACTCACTCTAAAACCTAAAACTTAAAACTTAGAAACTCAAACTCTGAATACTTAAAATAAAACTTAAAAACTCAAACTCTAAAACTAAAAACTCACTCTAAAACTCTAAAAACTAAAACTCTGAATACTTGAAAACTAAAACTTAAAAACTAAAACTTAAAAACTCAAACTCTGAATACTTGAAAACTAAAACTTAAAAACTAAAACTCTAAAACTAAAAACTCACTCTAAAACCTAAAACCTAAAACTTAGAAACTCAAACTCTAAAACTAAAAACTCACTCTAAAAACTAAAACTCTGAATACTTAAACTAAAACTTAAACTAAAACTCTAAAACCTAAAACTAAAAACTCAAACTCTAAAAACAAAAACTCTGAATACTTGAAAACTAAAACTTAAAAACTCAAACTCTAAAACGAAAAACTCACTCTAAAACCTAAAACTTAAAAACTCAAACTCTAAAACTAAAAACTCACTCTAAAACCTAAAACTTAAAACTAAAAACTTAAAAACTCAAACTCTGAATACTTGAAAACTAAAACTTAAAAACTCAAACTCTAAAACTAAAAACTCACTCTAAAACCTAAAACTTAAAAACTCAAACTCTAAAACTAAAAACTTAAAAACTCAAACTCTAAAAACTAAAACTCTGAATACTTGAAAACTAAAACTTAAAAACTCAAACTCTAAAACTAAAAACTCACTCTAAAACCTAAAACTTAAAACTAAAAACTCAAACTCTGAATACTTGAAAACTAAAACTTAAAAACTCAAACTCTAAAACTAAAAACTCACTCTAAAACCTAAAACTTAAAAACTCAAACTCTAAAACTAAAAACTCACTCTAAAACCTAAAACTTAAAACTAAAAACTTAAAAACTCAAACTCTGAATACTTGAAAACTAAAACTTAAAAACTCAAACTCTAAAACTAAAAACTCACTCTAAAACTCAAACTCTAAAAACTAAAACGCTGAATACTTGAAAACTAAAACTTAAACTAAAACTCTAAAACCTAAAACTAAAAACTCAAACTCTAAAAACTAAAACTCTGAATACTTAAACTAAAACTCTAAAACCTAAAACTAAAAACTTAAAAACTCAAACTCTAAAAACGAAAACTCTGAATACTTGAAAACTAAAACTTAAAAACTCAAACTCTAAACTCTATACAGAAGCTCCCTCATAGATTGGGGACATCAGTAGCCGTGGGACTGGGTAATTAAATGTTTATTATATAATTCATTGTGTAATTTACTGTATTGTATTGTTGTTTTCCTATTGTATTTTCATGCTGTTATATTGTGTCTATATTTGATTTGTTATGATTATATTGTATTTTTGGATCCATATCTTGTATTTTTTGTATTATTGATTATTTATATTATTATACTGTGGGGTGGGCAATTGTTTGGGGTTTGCTGCTGTGGTTGTTAAAAACGGATTGTGTGCTCCATAATTGTTCTTATGTTGGTCTCCGTTGGGGGAGCACTGTTTGGTGGGGTGGGCAATTGTTTGGGGTTTGCTGCTGTGGTTGTTAAAAACGGATTGTGTGCTCCGTAATTGTTCTTATGTTGGTCTCCGTTGGGGGAGCACTGTTTGGTGGGGTGGGCAATTGTTTGGGGTTTGCTGCTGTGGTTGTTAAAAACGGATTGTGTGCTCCGTAATTGTTCTTATGTTGGTCTCCTTTGGGGGAGCACTGTTTGGTGGGGTGGGCAATTGTTTGGGGTTTGCTGCTGTTTGGATGATTAATGCTGTGCTGCATGATGGGACATGTTGGCATTTGTCTCCTAAAATCAGGGTTGTTTGACACATTTTTAGATAGATAGATAGATCTTTGTTGTCATTGTCCTGCACAGAACAACAAGATGGGGGAGGGGGGGATTTATCAACACAACAAAACCTAAACAAAATACAACTATACAAAAATATCACCTTACTCCCACCCCACATATACACATTTAACCCCTAAAAAGCTCTAAAACTAAAACTCTAAAACCTAAAACTAAAAACTTAAGAACTCAAACTCTAAAAACTGAAACTACTAAAACTCTGAATACTTGAAAACTAAAACTTAAAAACTAAAACTTAAAAACTCAAACTCTGAATACTTGAAAACTAAAACTTAAAAACTAAAACTCTAAAACTAAAAACTCACTCTAAAACCTAAAACCTAAAACTTAGAAACTCAAACTCTAAAACTAAAAACTTAAACTCAAACTCTAAAAACTAAAACTCTGAATACTTGAAAACTAAAACTTAAAAACTCAAACTCTAAAACGAAAAACTCACTCTAAAACCTAAAACTTAAAAACTCAAACTCTAAAACTAAAAACTCACTCTAAAACCTAAAACTTAAAACTAAAAACTTAAAAACTCAAACTGAATACTTGAAAACTAAAACTTAAAAACTCAAACTCTAAAACTAAAAACTCACTCTAAAACTCAAACTCTAAAAACGAAAACTCTGAATACGTGAAAACTAAAACTTAAACTCAAACTCTAAACTCTATACAGAAGCTCCCTCATAGATTGGGGACATCAGTAGCCGTGGGACTGGGTAATTAAATGTTTATTGTATAATTCATTGTGTAATTTACTGTATTGTATTATTGTTTTCCTATTGTATTTTCATGCTGTTATATTGTGTCTATATTTGATTTGTTATGATTATATTTTGATTTTTGGATCCATTTTTGTATTATTGATTATTTGTATTATTATACTGTTATAATCTTATGTATATTAATGTTTTGTTGCAATTGTACTTATATTATTGTGTTGTAAGCTGCTCTGAGTTGGCCTTTTGGGCAGAGTGTGGGGTATAAATCCAATAAACATAAACATAACATAAACATAAATAGATGAGAAAGAAGGGAAGAGAGAGAAAGAAATAGGATAGATGAGAAGGAAAGAAAGAAGATGGATAGATAAGAAAGAAAAGAGAGAGATAGAAAGAAATAAAGATAGAGAAAGAGAGTGTGAGAGAGAAAGAAGATGGGTAGATGAGGAAAAAAGAGAGATTAAGAAAGAAAGAAGATGTATGTATAGATGGGGAAAAAGAACAAAATAGAGAGAGAAAGAAAGGGTGGGTAGATGAGCAAGAAAGAAAGGGATGGATGGATGGATGGGAAAGAGAGATAGAAAGAAGGAAGGAAGGAAAGAAAGCGAATGGGTGGACAGAAGAGAAAGAAAGAAAGAGGACGGATGGATGTATAGATGAGGATGAAAGACAGAGTGAGAGAAAGGAAGGAAGGAAGGAAGAGAATGGGTAGATGAGAAAGAAAGAAGATGGATAGATGGGAAAGAAATAATGAAAGAGAGAAAGAAAAAGGATCGATATATGAGAAAGAAACACTCTTTCCCAAAAACCCAAGATGCGACTTTTCACATCGACATCACCAGACGGCCAACACTGAAATTAGATTGATTTCATACTTTGCAGTCAAAGATGGAGACGGCCTATATATACATGAAGTAAAATCGAGACCTGGCCCAGATCATGAGCTACTGATGATAACATGCATGGTTAGAAAACAGTAGGGAAAACCATGAGGCCATTCAGGTATCCCCTAGATGACATCGCTTGTGAACATACAGTGGAGGCGAAGAATAGATTTCGGGACATCGACTGGACAGACAGAGTGCCTGAAGAACTACGGACGTGGAAAGGCCTTCGAAGTTTAGGAAAGTGGAGGATTCAACCCAAAAGCCACAGCAAAATCAGAGCGGAGTCACAGGAGAGACCCAATAGCTGGGAAAGGTAGGAAAGGGAAAGGGCACTCTGGCTCGAAAGCCAGTCATATCTGACTCTAGGGTTCAGTGCTCATCTCTGTTTATACTACACACAAAAAGCCAGCACCATCTGTGTCTGCAGATGTTTCCGTGGACATGTGGCAGGCACGACTAAACACCAGAGTGCACAGAAAGCAGTTTCCTTTCCCACTGAAGCAGTCCCTATTGATCTACTTGCAATTTCTTGCTTCTGAACTGCTAGGTTGGCAGGAGCTGCGACAGAGACGCATGGGAAATCAATGAATGGGTTACACCACCAAAAGACTTCCTCCATGTGACGCTTTTAAGCAGCCCTGCCTGGATACCAAAGCCCAAGTGAGTCCATCATGGGTCTAAGTCAACACATATCTAGCTGGAGGCCACAACCGTTCAGGGAGTTCACAGTACATGATGCGCCACAAAAGAAAAGAGACAATAACAACAACAACAACAACACCAGTTCTTCCCAGCCTTCTCCAACTTCCCAAACAACTCCTGCAGGGAATGCAAAAGGCATCTTGGGGGGACACCAGAGAAACCCCAATGATGGGTGGGGTGGAAAGAGGCGCCCTGGACAGACCTTCAGCTCAGAGACCCCCAGAAAAGCCTCTCCTTCCCTGTGGCCACCTCCACAACACAGTCTGGGGGCGAGAGAGGGAAAGATCCCACATGCAAAGACATCACAACAACAACACCCGCAAGAAACATGCGACGACGCAGGACTGGCCTGGAAATGGACAGACTTGGGCTCAAATGCTGGAAATACGGGCAGCCCAGATTCTTCTTTTTATCTGAGTTTATACAGTGGATTAAAAGGGGGGATTAAAAGGAGTGGGGGTTACTTTTGGGGGGGATGTGGAGAGTTTTAATGTTAAAGTGATCTTTCAGGGCTCCTTCTGAGTCTCTGTGCAATATTTTATTGTGCTGTATTGTTGATGTGCTGAGATTTCTGTGAGCCGCCCTGATGCGCCTATGCTGAGTGGGCGGCATATAAATCGAATAAATCAAATCAAATCAATTTGGAGCAGAAGTCTTTGACCTCCAGCCCCATGGGTTGCGTGAGGTCCCTCCATGGGGGGCTTTCTGGATGCCCCCCAACCCTCTTATTTTCAAGGCTGGGCTGGAGAAGGAACCTTTCCCCCTTGTCCAGGTTAGATGTGATCTGGTGGCTAGAAAGATAAACTGGTTGGAGAGGAGGAGGAGGAAGACCAAGAGGGGAAGAACATTTTCTGCTCATCCTACCTGAAGCGACAGAGGGAAGAACACACCTGTACAGGTAGATATTCCTGGAAGGCCACAAACCTCTTCAAGGCACCTGAGAAACCCTCTCTGTCAAATGTGCTCCGAAGGACAGATTTCTTCCTCTTTCCCTGCTTGGATCTCTCGGGTATTATTATTATTGTTATTATTATTATTACATCTCCCTCAAACTGAGCGTATCAGGAAAAAGTCCTTTTGAAAGCCTGGGACCCTCTTTCTGGGCAAGGGGGGGATCCTGACAGGAGCCTCACAGCCTCCATCCCTACAGAACAACACCACCCATGGGGCCCAGTCAGTGGGAGATGGGCTTTGGAGTTGTCCTTTCTAAGGCTGCAACTAAAATACCTTCCAGAGCCTTGGGGTGGTTTTAAGAAGAGGTCCAGACCCCTTCATTGGGCATTAATGGGCACCCACTGCCCCCCTCCCTCCCTCCCTCCCGAGGGTGTGAAAAGGTGCAATGTGCATTATGAGGTGATTTATTTTGTGTGTAGTGGGGAGGGGGGGGGGAGTCTGAGGCTCCCTAAAACATAACATTCAGGCCTTCCTTCAGTAACTAAATGGGCTCCAAAACATAGGGAGAGTTTTAATGGGGTCCAATTCTGCACATGGCAACCCAGGCAACGCACACACACACAGGCTGTGTTGCTAGGGGGTGGGTGGGTGGGTGCGGGGATTCTGGGGCTTGGGGAGTCCGACCTCCTCTCCTCCTCCTCCCCTGAGGCCTCTTCTCCTGAGGGAGGCCCATCCTCCTCCCCTTGGGTGCGATTCCTCCTGGCGTTGCCCAGGGAGGGGCAAGAGGGCGTCACGCGGGGCCAGAGAGGAAGAGACCCCCCCTCCCCCTCCCCCCCCCTCATAAACATTTCCCTCAAATAAATAAACAAAAGCCCTCCGTTAATTACCTTTGCTGCCGGTGGTGTCGGCCTGAGGCCCAGCCAGGCGAGAAAGCGGCCCTGCGCCTCCTGCACAGCAGAGCGCCATCTTCTCCCCGCGGACCTGTGTGGCTCCTCCACCTCCGAAAGGCTGCTGGGACGCCGCCGCCGCCGCCGCTCCCTCCGGCCTCCTCCCACCTTGCCCTGCAGCGCCACCTGGCGGCCGCTCCAGGAAACCCACCATGGCGGTATAATAAAACAGGTGATGACCTGACGTCACAACTTGAAGCCGACTAACCTGACTGTCCGCCATGTTGGTTGGCCCAAAACATTATAATCCGGCGGGGGGGGGGGAGGAAAGGGGGGTCTTTAAACTAGGAACGCATTTGTTTGTTTGTTTCTCGGTTTTGGGAAGCAGCGAGAAGAAGCAGCATCAGCTCTGCTGCCCAAGGCAATGGAGGCTCTTCCTCTCCAAGCAGGACCCGCTTGCTTTGCCAAAGGGCAGCACAGGAAGGATGATGATGAGGAGGAGGAGGAGGATGATGATGAGGATCCCACAGACATGACCCAAAGGGGGTGGGGAGGACTATTTCTACCTGCCTATCCGTTGACTTCTCAGTCTGGCCCGGGGTCTCTTGCGATGGACATGGAGTAGACCCTGTTGCCAGCGACTCAACGCTGAGTGTCAGGCTGTGGTTAACTAACTAACCTCACCACCCCGAGGACTAGTGAGTGGCTGTGGGTGGTGAAGTCCACGGGGACGGGTGATCATGGTCCCCCCCAAGGGGATGAAATCCCACTTGAGTCCATCTTGATGGAGGGAGGGCAGCAGCTTCGTCCGTCCTGGCCTGGGGATGATGATGATGAGGAGGAGGAGGACTTTACGTGCCAAAAGGACTCTGGAGTAGAAAGGGACTCGTGGAACCGGATCCGTGGTACTCTGGGTGTCACACTGCAATGCAGAAGGGCAGATGGAAGGCCATGGCATTATATTCCCAGGACAGTCTTCATGGCTGATCGCCAAGAGGATGGCCAATATTTGGAATCAGATAAGGCACAAGAAGAAGCAGAAAAGGAGGAAGAAGAAGAAGAAGAAGCCAGGACAAGAGTCTGGTGGCACCAGAACTGTCTTGCTTGTTTGCATTCAGAGCCTACGTCGACACGACCCTCCTTCCTCCTCCTCCTCCTCCTCCACCACCACCACCACCACCACTGCCCAATAACCCATCGAGAGACAAAGACCCACCAGAGGTTTGCCCAGAGGTTTATTAAAAGGGGGTGCACAGCCAGCAGGGAAGTCCCTACCTAGTCTTCCTCTTTGTCTTCCTCTTCTTGGGTGGCTAGTGTCGTTGCCCTTCATCTGGTACAGAGGAATTAAAAGCCACGCGGTCTTTCCTCCTCATCCTCTGAGACAGAAGTGGGCCTTCGGGAGAGTGTGGGAGGGTCAAGGAGGCGCAGGCCGGATGAATTGGTGTCAGGGGCCGGATCCAGCCTACAAGCCATAGGTTGAACACCCCAGACTTAAGCAGACCCCAAGATGAGGTTCCCATGGGAACAGTTCTAGCAACAGAGTGGGAGGAAGAGACCCCCAGTTCCCCCTTCCTGTTTCCCATCAGTGCTGGAGCATACACAGAGATCCAATGTGGCCAGCCAGACAACTTCCACTCGCCAAGGGATCCGGCCTCTGGTTCCAGTCTCTCTCAAGAGCCCACGGCTGCCACAGCTCTCAGGCGGGCAGAAGAGTCCACAAGGGCACGAAAGGGGGGGGCACGGCAGAGGAGGCCACCTGGGCAGCCGAGACTTCCCTGGCACGGCCCCTGCCATGCCCGTGCCCAGCCTGCCTCTTCTCCTTCTCCTTCTCCCTGGCCACAGGAGGGCAGGAGGCAGTCTGGGCGGCTGCTCTGGAGTGAAGCAACCTCCCTCCCCTCCTCTGTGTGTGTGTGTGTGTGTGTGTGTTGTGTGTTTGTCCGTATGTCCTTTTGGCTCCTGGGATCCCTCCTTCCTTCCGCCGTCAGTGGTCCTTCAGGTGGCCGGTCTTGCAGGGTGGGCGGACGAGCGGCAGAGAAGTCAAGGGGCTCAGAGGCAGTCCTCCCTTCCGAGGCAGAAGCAGGGAGGAGAGGAGGAAGCAGGTTCAGTCCCCACAAATGCTCTTCAGTTCATGTGGCATCAGGCAGTCCACAGGCAGGCAGGCAGGCGGGCAAAGGGAGGGAGGGAGGGAGGGAGGGAGGGAGGGTTGGGGCTCTGCTACTGGGGGCAAGATCTTCCTCCAGAGGGGCTTCTCCTCCTCTGGGCAGGGTCCTCCCCCTCCTCATCCTCCCCCGTCCCGGCCAGGAGCTGCTGCTCAGGGGCCGCCTTGGCTTCCAGCGCCGCCTCTGCCTCCTCCTCCTCCTCCTCCTCCTCCTCCTCGGAAGAAGAGCTGCAGCTGAAGCAGCATTTATTCTCAGAGCTGTGGAAGAAGGACTGAGCCCGGAAGGAGGGGCTCATGGACTCCTGGATGCGCTCCAGGATCTGGATGAAGGATGGGCGCAGGCGGGGACTCTGCTGCCAGCACCAGCGCATGAGCTCATGGCTGGAGAGGGAGAGAGAGAGAGATGAAGTAAGGACCCCCCCTCCCCACTCCCCAGGGGGAAGGAAGGGGAGTCACAGCCAGAGGGTCCTTTGGGGGTGGGTGGGGGGCTCTCCCTCTGGAGGGAAGAACGGCAGCCCTACCCACCACCCACCCCGTCCCAACCTCCCACTGGTGGCGGCAGCGGCAGCAGCAAAGGGCTGACCCTGCTTCTCTGTCCTGAAGGAAGGAAGGAAGGAAGGAATAGAAGGAAGGAAGGAAAAACCCCAAACCCCAGATAGGTAGGGAAAGTCCCTCCGGCCTCCTCCCACAGCCCACTCCCAACTACACAGGCTCAAGTGGCAGTAAGATGGACAGACAGACAGACAGACAGACAGAGGGGGAGGGCAAGACAGGGGGGAGTGAGGGTGTCAGGGCTGGACTCACAGCTCCTCTGGGCAGTTGTCCGGCCGCTCCAGGACGCCGCTGTCCATGACAAAGTGCAGCACCTGCTCGTTGGACATGCCCTGGTAGGGCTGCTCTGCCAGGGTGGAAATCTCCCACAGCACCACCCCGAAGGACCTGCCAAGGCAGAGAGAGAGAGAGAGAGAGAGGAGGGCCCAGCAGGCAGCCCTAACTCAGAGAGGAGGCTGGGGTGGGGGGAACGGACGGACCCCCAAAGCCCCTTCCTTCCCTCCCTCCCTCCCTCCCTCCACCCCACCCCACCCACCCACGGTGCCCCGCTGGCCTTTTCTCATCTCCCTCCTGGCCGAGACAGAGAAAGAGAGAGGCTGGAGGCTAGTAGCCCATGGCCAAAATCCCACCCACCCCCAAGGTTAACAGAAACAGCCAAAGGGTGGGGTGGGTGTTCTCCCCCCACCCAATCCTCATCATCATCATCATCTCTCTGCTGTTTTTGAAACCCCAGCATCCACACAGATGCAAAAGGAAGGGTCTCCAAAAGGCCTCTCCTGCCTAGAGCCCCCCTAAACCACCCCCAACCCACCAACCCACCCCGTGTCTCCCCAGGAGGTGTGCCTGTCTGTGTGTCCGCGTCTTTTACCAGATGTCGGAGTGGGTGTTGAAGAGTCCGTCCTTCAGGGCCTCTGGGGACATCCAGCGGACGGGGAGCAGCCCTTTGCCCCCCTTGCGGTAGTAGTCAGTCTCGTAGACGTCCCTGGTCATGCCAAAGTCTGCCCAGCAGCCCAGGAGAGACAGAGGAGAGCCACCCGTGAGAGAAGGCCTGGACTCCGGGTCCCATCACCCCTACCCAGCATTGATGGAGGCCACCGAGGGCAACAGATCCAGCAGCCCTGGGCCATTTGACCCACGTGGGCCTCTTCTACAGGTGGGGCCGGAGCCCCACCCCCCGCCTGCCTGCTTCCCCCCAGATCTCCACACACCTACACAGCCCTACCTACCTCCAATCTTGACAGTGAAGTCTTCGGACACCATGCAGTTGCGGGCAGCCAAGTCCCGGTGCACAAACTTCTTGGCGCTGAGGTAGGCCATGCCGTCTGCAATTTCCCCCGCCATCTGGATCATCTTTTCCAGCGAAGGGGGAGGCAGGCCGGGGTTATTCTAGTGGAGAGGAGAGGGTTGGATCCTGCCTTCCGTTTCCACCAACCCCGGATCGGACAAACTGCAGGGAACAAAACGTTTCCCCCCACACATTGCCCCCCTCCCCGGTGGTCTCCTCCTTGGCCTCCAGTGGGACCTCCTTGACCCCTCAACCTGCCTGAGCTCTGGAGTGTGGCCTGTGAGTGACCCACCTCAGCCTCCGGCCGGAGGGAGCGGAGGAAGCTCTTCAGGTCCCCTCGGGTCATCAGCTCCATGATGACCAGGACGGGCTGGCCCTGGGAGACCACTCCAAGCAGCCGGACCTGGGAAACGGGAGAAAGAGACGAGGGGGGGGTGTCAGCTGGGGGGGGAGGTCAGGGGAAGCCTTTCCGCTGGGTTACGGCCAACCCTGATGGTTGGGGGGGCGGGGGGTCCGTGGATCGCCCAAGCCTCCCTCCCGCCCAGCCAGGGGCTTCTTCTGGGGTCTCACTCACCACGTGGTGGCACCGAAAGGCCTTCATGACGGAGGCCTCATTGAGGAACTCGATCCGCTCCCGCATGGTGGCCAGTTCGTTGATGGTCTTGAGGGCCACGCGGGTCTCCTCGGCCTCTGGCTCCAGGCCCTCGGCCGCCCCCTCGTAGACCATCCCAAAGGAGCCCTGGCCCAGCTCGCGGAGCACCCGGATCTTCTCTCGCGGCACCTCCCAGGCGTCCGGGACATACACTGGCGGGAGGGAAGAGGCCGCCAGAAGTCAAGAAGGGGGGGGGGGAGGCGACCTTTCCAAACCCTGAGGGAGGGGGTCTGACTCCTGCTGGCACTAAGATTAAGAGGAACCCCCCCCCTTTAAGGAAAAGAGACCCCCCCCTCTTTGACACCTGGAAGGGGGGCAGCTACTCACTGTTGGAAGTGCTGAAGTACTCGGGGTTGACGGAGGCATAGAGGGTGCCGCTGGGGTATCCCTCGGTGCTCCTGGCAAAGGGGGGGGGGGTCCAAGAAAGAGCAGATTTTGCAGCACAGGTACCCACCTTCCCCTCCCCACCCCCGTGGAGCCAAGATTGGGGGGAGGGACCCTGCCCAGCAAAAGGGATTCCTCTCCACCACCCACCCACCCCAGATTGTCCCCTTTAATTCCTGCACTCCCCCCCCCCCACCTCTGTACCACCTTCTAGGGTTGAACCCTGACCCCCACCCCCATTAACAGCACACCCCACGGCTCCCAACAGCCGCAGCCCGCCTGGGGAGAAGAGCTCACCGTTTCTTGTGGTAGAGAAAGACAAAGACAGCCAGGCAGGAGATTCCCACCATCAGGACGATGGGCATGAGAGTCAAAAGCACGTAGACGTTGCCAGCCTCCTCTTGCTCTGCTTGGAAGGAAGGAAAGAAGGAAATGATGGACAGATGGATGGATGGATGGAAAGAAGGAAGGAAGGATAGATGGAAGGAAGATTCCGGCCACAGGAAACCCCCCTCCCCCCAAAGGGCAACCCCCTCCCCTCCTCCCCCTCCAAGGGGTCCCTTGTGGATCTGAGCGTCCAGAAGTGGCCTGGAGAGACCCCATCCCACCCCACCCCACCCCCACCCTGGCCAAACCTCCATGAACCAGAAGCAGGCCCAGGGCGTCCACCCTTCCCTCCTCCTTACCTGGCCCAGGGATGTAGAACTTGATGAGCTCCGTCCAAGAGCCGTTCCCGGCCAAGGACGTGGCGCGCACTTTGGCCGAGTAGTTCCCGGGCTGGAGCAGGGCCAGGTGGAACCCACTGTAGCGGGCATAGCGGTGGCGGGAAACGCAGACCACCGAGGTGACTTTCTGCCGGAGGAGAGAGGGAAGCGTGCCGGGGGCCGGGGGGAGAGGCCTGGTGGTTCAGCATTGGCCCACCCCACCCACCCCAAAATGTGTGTGTGTGTGTGTGTGTGACCCCCTTCCTCCTCCTCCTCCTCCTCCTCCTCCTCACCTCATTTTCCCGGCTGTATTTGATCTCGTACTTAAGGACGAGGCCGTTGGGCTTCTGCGG
Organism: Bradypodion pumilum; assembly: GCA_035047305.1. Taxonomy (NCBI): domain Eukaryota; kingdom Metazoa; phylum Chordata; class Lepidosauria; order Squamata; family Chamaeleonidae; genus Bradypodion; species Bradypodion pumilum. The sequence goes on along the minus strand of JAWDJD010000018.1, from coordinate 341,356 downwards.
TTCCTCCCAGCGGAGGAGGACGCTGTTCCTGCCGGCTGGCTCCCAAGTCATGTTCCCGGGGATGTTGTCTGCTTGAGCTATTGTGGGGCGGGAGTGGGGGGGGGGGCGGAACACCCAGAGGCACAAGAGGGGCTAAGCCAGAGGTGCCCAAACTACAGCCTGCAGGCCGGATCTGGCCCTGATGCCAATTCATCCGGCCCACACTTCCCTCGTTGCTCCCAGAAGCATTACTTCTGCTTCCGGGAGCGACGAGGGCGGCATGGGCTAGAAGAACTGGTGTCAAGGGTCGGATCCAGCCTGTGGGCCATAGTTTGGGCACCCCTGATTTCAGCAGAAAAAATGGCAGCCTAAAAATCTATCTCATCCTAGAGGAACCACGTGACCGGCCCACTAAACCACACGACTGGCCTGCAGCCCAAAAAGCTTGGGCTAAATAGCCCGTCTAGGATGGAAGGGGTGACCCAGGCCTTTCCTTCCCTCTGGGGAGGGACCCCCTCCTTGTCCTCCCTCCCCCCCCCCCCCCGGGCACTTACGCTCTGGCATGGTCCGGGCGAAGACGAAGGTGGCCGCACTACAGCCCACTGTCTGAGCCGCGTGGTTGCAGGCGTGGATGTCGATCCGGTACTCGGTGAAGTGGCGCAGGTGGGAGATGGCTGTCCGGTCCCTCACCACTTTGTCCTCAAAGACGCGGAAATCCTGCTCCAGTTTAGGATCCAGAGCGGCTCCGTTTCTCAGGGCGGCCGAGGAAGAGGAGGTGTTGATGAACAGGTGGCCCACGTTGGTGGCCGCAAAGGTGTCCCTCCGCCTTTTGGGGATCCTGTGATAGAAAGAGAGGAGGGAGGGAAGTTGGGGTGGGGGCCTCCAAAGCCTTGCCCTCTCTCTTCCACCCCCCCCCCTTTGTCAGACAGAGTCCAGGAGCAGCTCACCTGTACGGGCTCTTGCTGATGGAGGTGACTTTCCAGGGGGGCCTGGAAGGAAAACAGAGAGCGAGTGGGGAGAGGCCCCTCCCTCCCTCCCTCCCTCCCTCCCTCCTCAGGAAGAAAAAAAGAAATTGCAAGTAGATCAATAGCGACCACTTAAGTAGTGGTGGTGGGGGTGGGGGTGGGGGTGGGGAGATCTTGGGGACATGAAAGGGAGCCTCATTCAGGCATCGTCCCCTGAGCAGGATTTCTCCAGCAAAAAGCCTTTCAACCCAAAATAATTTCTGACAAGACATTATTGTGACTTTATGGCAAGAGCAAGTCGTGTTTTGGGCTTTGTGTATGTGTGTGTGTGTGGGGGGGGGGGAGGGCGAGGGGTTTGTAGCCCAGCCCGAGTGTTTCCTAGTGGTTGAGAGGCTGAGGTCTGGCTTTGGGCAAAGGCCATTCCCCCACTGGTCAGTTGGTCAGCCACCTGTGGTTCTCGGCTGGCAAGGGCTGCTTCCGGCCCTCTGTGCCCACCCAGGAATGACCCTGCCTGGCTCAAAGGTGCCCCCTCTGACCTGGGGATGACGATGGAGTTGTGGAGGAAGTTTTCAAACTTCTTCTGGAAGGAGATGGTCTCCGCCCCGGGGGGCGCCTGCCCCACGGGGCTCTGGCAGGGGCAGCAGTGCTCGGCTTCCCCGTGGCCCTCGTCCGTGTCGAAGCGGGTGTCTGCGCTACTGGTGGGCAGCCGGATGCCTAGATTGGGAAGTTAAACCATGTGCCTTAATCTCCGGTCTAGAGATCAAGGGGGCAACGTAGGGGGGGGCTCACCTCCAACAACCCCCTGCGAGGTGGGCCAGGCCAAAGAGTGAGGCTCTTCCTGTGGGAATCCCAACCTGCTCCTCATCTGCCTCCATTGACACCACCCTCTCCCTTCCCTCTGACATCCGTGGGTCGGGTATGGGTTGTGCCCACTGACCTTTGTGGCAGTAATCGTTGACGTAGAGCTCCGCGTCCTCGGCCAGCTGCCGCCAGAGGACCAGGTAGTAGGTGAGGTTCCCGTTCGGCTGGCTGGGGGGCTTCCAGCGCACAATCAGGTGGGAGGAGGAGTTCGACATGAAGATCACCTCCCGGGGCACCATGGGGGCTGTGGGGGGGGGGGGAGGAGGAAAGGGAATTGGGGTGTAGAGAAAAGACTGACCGAGGGGGGGAGGAGGAAGAGAGGAAACCCAGTCCCCTCCCTCCCCCACAGGGCAGAGGAATTGGGTGCCCTGCTGTCCCCCCCTTCCCCCCAGGTAGAAAACCCAACCCAACCACCTGGCGGATTCCCAAAGACCAGAAAGGAAAAGGGTAAGGGACTACAGTTCCCAGGATGCACAAGCAACAGTGCTGACAAGGGGATTCTGGGGGTCATTTCCCAGCCCTAGACTAAACCATCTCCCACCGGGAAGCAGAGAAACAATCTAGCTCCCAAAAAGCCACAGAAGGAGAATTTGCAAGAGCCAGATGGGTGTTTGGGGGCAACTCCTGCTTCCAGGAGTGGCGCAGGCTGGATTATTAAGCAGGCCAGATATGGCCCACTGGCCATAGTTTGGGCACCCCTGTGCTATATAAGAGAGATAAGCATTTCCCCCTGGTCAGTTTGAAAGCAAGAAATTGCAAGTGGGGCAAAGAAGATCTTGGGGGCATGAAAGGGAGCCTCATTTGGGCATCGTCCCCTGAGCGGAGTTTCCTCCAGGGAAAAATCCTTTCCACCCAGAACCATCTCTGGCATGAATTTATGGTTAACGGCCCCACCAGACCTGAGAAACGAGGTTGTCTGTGTGTGTGTGCGTATGTGTGTGTGTGTGTGCGTGGGGGGGTGTTGTCCCTCCCCTCCTTGCTTTGAAGAGGGCGAGGATCCTCTCCAGTGGGTCAGGCCCCCTTTCCTGCCAAGGCCTTTCTGCCCACCTGCTGGGGTGGTCCGGATGTAGACCACCTCGCTCTGTGCCCCGTAGTTCCGCCCTTCCTCCGCGGTGGTGAGGGTGATGGCCCGGACAAAGAGGGCATACTGAGTCCAGGGCTTCAGGCCCTGCAGGGTCACCCCGGGGTCCTGGTCATTGCTGAAGGGCAGCTCCACGTCCACCACGTTCCAGCTGTGAGCCCCACAGGCATCCTGCCCCACGTACTCTGTCACATTCTGGAAGGGCCTGGAGAGAAAGGGACAGAGGGTCAGGAATGGCCCACAGGGAGGGAAGGAGGGGGTCTTCTTCCTCACTCATTCATTCACCCCCCAGACCACTGACCACTCTGCAAAGAAGTAGTAGTAGGCTGGAGCCAGAGGGGCCCCTCCCCTTCCGATGATGGCGAACCTTTTAGAGACCGAGTGTCCAAACTGCAACCCAAAACCCACTTATTTATCGTAAAGTACCAACACATTAACAGGGGAGGGAGGAAGTGCTCCCATTGGGCTGCTGGGCAGAGTGGCAGGGTGATCTCTGTGCTGGGGCAACCGAGAGAAAGTGGTGGGGATGTTCTGTAGTTTCTGTTTCCCTTCCCTGCCAGCCACATACATGGTCATGCGGAAGCTTCATTTTTGCTGCTGCTGAATCTACTCTAGGTGAACGATATATTTCATATATGCAGGGGCAAATCAGGGGGAGAGAGAGGGGGGCAAATCAATGTGGGGGGGAGAGGGGGGCCAAATCAGTGAGGGAGAGAGAGAGAGAGTAACCCTGCTGTCAAGTATCCTGTATTTGCCGGAAATTTCCCTTATTTCCGAATCCAAAACTTGACAGGTATGGCAACCACACGGGTGCCCACAGAGAGGGCTCCGAGTGCCGCCTCTGCCACGCGTGCATAGGTCCGCCACCACAGCCCCTATTCTCTCTCTCTCTCTCTCTCTGCCTCCAGCCTGGCTTTGCAGACATTCAACCCTGAATCACTCCAGAAATTTCGTGTCAGAAATTATTCTGGTTTGAAAGGATTTTTGCGGAAGAAACTCCGCTCAGGGGACGCCCAAACGAGGCTCCTTTCATGTCCCTCAAGAGCTGGGACAGAGGCGGGCACTCACTCCGTCACGCAGTACCCGGATCTCGACCTGCCGACCTGCCAGCCTTCCAGCTAACAAGGCGAGCTTCTTAACCCGAGCCCCCGCAACTCCTCCCGGCAAAATTGAAAGAGTAAAAGGGAATTTGGACCCAGTGATCCACTTGATCCGTCCGGCGAAGTGAAGTAAAGTTTAAGAAAAGATTAATAAAGAGAAATGGCTTCAAAGAGATTTGGGGAGAAATCACAGAATGTGTGTTAATGAAAGGGAAAGGAACAACATCGGGACTTTTTGGGAAACAGCCATGAATCTATAGGTCAGGGTCAAGGTTTTCCCTTGCTCAAAAGCCCGTCGTATCTGACTCTACGGTTCAGTGCTCATCTCTGTTTCAAAGCCAAAGAGCCAGTGCTGTCTACGTCGGCAGATGTTTCCGTGGTCATGTGGCAGGCATGACTAGACAGCGGAGTGCACGGAAGGTTGTTTCCCTTTCCCACTGAAGTGGTCCCTATTTATCTACTTGCAAATTTCTTGCTATCAAACTGCTAGGGTTGGCAGGAAATGGGGTGCCTCCGCCTGCCCTCCCCCAACCTCCGGGGTCCCTTTTGGAGTCGGTTTCCCTCCGGGTTAGACCTACGATTCCTTGTAGTAGACAATGAAGCTCAGGAGGTCCCGATACTCGGGCGGCTGGTAGCGCTCCCACTTGAGGCTGATGCGGTCGGCTTCGGTGGAGTTGGAGACAAAACGCAGCGTTTGGGTTTTACCTGGGGGGTGGGGAGGGAGGGAGGGAGGGAGGGAGAGGAAGGAGGGGGGGAGGAAGGAAGGAAGAGGCATCATCAATTCAGAACAAGGCCTGGAAAAGGCTGCCTGCCAAGAGGCAAGCACTGAAGTCCCTCCCCAGCCACCCACCCTCTGGCATCTTTATCTGGGCAAAAAATAGGGGCTGACGGTGGCTCAGTGGTTAAGACACAGTGGTTAAGGCATTATTTTCAATGGCTTTTCATTCGTAAACCAAAAATTACATTAGTCGAGGCATTCATAAACCGAGGTACCCGCTGTAGAACAATAGGGGCCACTTGGGGGAGGGGAGAGACCTTGGGGGGGGGGTGAAAGGAGCCTCTTTATTTTGGTCGTCCCCTGAACAGTTTCCTCCAGCAAAACAAAATCCTTTCAACCCAGAATAATTTCTGACACAGAATTAAAAATCTGGTTAAGTTGCAAGCAAAAGAATTGCCCCCCCACACACCCTTTCCTGACCCCCCCTCTCTCTCACACACACACCACACGCCACACACACACACACCCCAAGCGGCCACTCACAGGATGCTCTGTCGCCGTTGGTCCGTGGGTTGATCTCAGCTTTGTTCTGCCTGCCTTTGGTGCCCGTGATCTCCTCCATCCGGTAGATCTCCGAGAGGCAGAGCCGGGGGTTGAAGGCAAAGTACATCTTGCCCACCGGGATGGAGAGAGCGTGGTGGTGGCTCCAGTCCCACAACTGCTGCAGGTTCTGGTTGTCCAGGACGTAGAGGGTGTAGTTCCTGCAAGGGGGATTTGTGGGTGTGGGTGAATAGGAAAGGGGTGGTGGTGGCAGCCGCTCCCCTGGCAGGTGGACAAGAAGCAGAGGGGATGAAGACCAACGGGGGGCCCTGGGGTGAAAGCTGCTGTTCTGCAGCCAAAATGTTGCATGTTCGATCCTGACTGAGACTCAAGGTTGACTCCGCCGCTTCTATCCTTCCCAGACGAACTTATTATGCAAATTAAGTGCCTTAATTGTTTCTTTATCAACATGTCTCAGCCTCTGGCATCACAGAGACAGTAACCAAGGGTGACCTTGACCCGTGAGCTCTAATGGCCTTTGCAGAACCCACCGGGCATGGCTAAGTGCCTGGGTGAGCCTCCATGGGGGGTGATTTGCTCAAGGGGACGTGATCCTATCGGGGTCCCTCCCAACACACACAATCTCAGTCCCAAGGCAAGTGAGGGAGGGGCTCATCATGCCTGCCTGCCTGCCTCCTGCTCACCCGTCCACCATGGAGTCCCCGCGGATGAGCCGGAGGTTCTTGAAGAAGGAGAGGGAGATTAAGGCGAATGAGTGCTTGATCTTCAGGAAGCCAGTGATGGTCTCAATGAGGCCCAGGCTGCCCTGCAGGGCAGAGGCCAAGTTGTCTGCAAGGCAAAGGGCGGGGGGGGAGAGCATTGCTCTTTAATAGACAGGGGTGCCCAAACTATAGCCCCCAATGCCAATTCATCCAGCCCACGCCACCCTCGTCGCTCCCAGAAGCGGAGGTAAAATGTGCCCCTATGGCCCACAGGCTGCAGTTTAGGCATACCATTGGTTTAAGAAGAGAAAATTGGCAGCCTAAAAATCTATCTCCTCCTGTTGCAAAATAAGATTGCAAGGCATGGTTTACTTCCGCTTCTGGTGGGAGGAACCACATGACTGGCCCGTGGCGGCCTGAAAAGCTTGGGCACCCCTGCTCTCAGAGCTCCATGGCAGGCATGGCTTCTGACGCATGATGCAGACACGGCCTGGCCAACGCCTTGTGGAAGCAGACCCTGCAGGTGGCCACTGCCAAGCTAGGGGTGCAAAGCAGAGGGGCTGAAGGGAGATGTCCTTTCCCCTGCTGCCGCCAGTGGGCCCCCCACACACCCTGCGTCCCCACCTCACCCCACCCCACCCATCTCTGGCCAAAGCACACTCACCCCCGCGGCGAATGTTGAGGATGAGGTTGCCCTCGAGGAGGGTGCAGCCAGCCAAGTCCAGGGCGGCCCGGGTGGAATCGACGGTCTTGGTGCCCACTTTGCACTCCTTGGGGCAGAGACCCTCACACTTGTGGCAGAAGATGCTGTGGCAGCAGGGGGGGAGGGGGCACAAAAGGGTGACAGACACTCGCCACACAACCCCTGGGAGCCTCAGACGACACCCCTCCCCACCCCCACCCCCCCCAAAAAACAGACACACACAACAGCCCTTTACAGAAGACCAGGGAGTCTCTAGTGATGCTGTTGCATTCAGCCACATTCACTAGCTCTAGGTCTGTAGTGGCATATTCTACTTCTCCTCATAGAACGGTGGTGGTGAAGTTATGGCAGGCCTGGCAGAGGTGGCACTCGCAGCCCTCTCAGTGGGCACCCGTGCAGTCACCCCAGCACAGAGTTTGCCCCGCCCCCTTGCCCAGCAGCCCAATGGGAGTGAACTTCTCCCGTTGCTGTGTTGGCACTTTGTGATAAATCAGTGGGCAAGTTCACACACACACACACACACACACTCTCAAAAGGCTACCTCTCTGCCCTCCCACCCCCACCTGCGCTCACCTGCTGTCGTTCCTCTTGTATCCCGAGGGACACTCGGAGAGGCACCGCTTCCCGTGGATGACGAACTCGGAGGAGTCCCGGGGGTTCTCGGAGACCTTGCGCAGGCTGGCGCAGTGCTCGGCCGTCACGCAGCGCCACCCTTCGTACTCGTAGGTCAGCTCCGGGCACGAGGTGACGCAGTGGCCGCCGAAGTCAAAGTGGCGGCAGGCCACGCAGGCATGGCGGTCCCAGGGCCGGGTGCAGCCCCCCAGACAGTCCGTGTGGCAGCACTCGCCCGAGGCGGTGCAAGCATTGCCCCTGGCTTTGCACTGGCACACTGGAGGGAGGGAGAGAGGGAGGGGGGTCAGGTGAGGGGGTGACTCCTCCGTAGCCCCACTCTTTGGGGGCCACAAGAGGCACAAGCACGCTTCCAGGCCCCCGGAGAGGATAGCCTAGGACAGGTGAACGCCACAGCCCATCGTCTGCCAGCGAGGCCCTCTCTTTTCCGTGCCTAACGAGGAGGGCTGTAACGAGGAGAAAGACCCAGGGGTCCTTCCACGGGTTGGATAAAGATGGCTGGCCAAGTCAGTCCAAAGGCTGGGGTTTGGCTTCCCAGCAAACACTCCAGGGCAAGCCCTGCGTATGAGCTTTGCAGAAGACAACGAGTCCCCAGCATGTTGGCGGGGACCCGAAATGCAAATGAATGTGCAAGCCACCCCGAGAGGGCTCAGTTTAACATGTGCTGCTATTCCCCATAGGCAGGCAGGTGTTTTAGACTATACCGCTCCCAGAAGCCCCAGCCAACGCAGTCTGTGGCCTGGGATGGTGGAGACGTTGTCTAAACCACTGCTTTAGTGGAGCCACACGCTTCACAAACGAAAACATGAGATTCCCTAAGAAGAAATAGACCAAAAGAAACGTGATCCAACTTTTCTTGGGAGAGCTTGGCATTAAAGCAGGAGTTCTCAACCGGGTCAGGCTCCCTCAGACAGCTTTGGGGGCCAGGCGGCCATTTAGCCCTTCCTCCGCCACATGGGATGGAGGCGGTGGGGCTGGTTGGGGTGGGGGCAAAAACGCTTGCAGATGCAGAAGAAGAGAAAATCTGTGGGTCTCTCCCAACTTCTAAAACGTCTCCCCACCCCACGGCTCCCCTTCACTTGAATGAAGAGGCTTCCGGCCCCAGAACCTGCTGGAGGAATTGGGGGTGGGGGTGGGGGTCTGAGGCAACACAGGCGAGAGATAAGGATCCGTCTGTTTGCAGTGTATATTTCATTAGGATCTCTTCTGTTTACATCAAACAAGGCCCAGGAGGAGACAGGAGGAGGGCAGGACACGTTTACGAGGGTTTCTTCACTGAAACCAGGCACAGAGCCCAGGAAGACTGCCGGGGTGGGTGGGGTGGGTAGGTAGGTAGGTAGGTAGGTAGGTAGGTAGGTAGGTAGGTAGGTGGGGGGCATCCATCCATCCACAGACAGACACGCAGCCCTACAAAGGAGGAGGAGTGACTTCTTTTGCCTCTGGGGTGGCCCCCCATGGTCTCTCCTGCCTCTTCCAAAGAGGGCAAGATGGGCTTGGCCAGCCAAAGGCAGAGGAGGGAGAGAAGAGGCCCAGGGTGCGACCCCCAAAGCCCAGCCAAGCCCCCACTAAGGGGAGGGGGCAGCCTCTCGCTTGCGGGTGAGGCCACAAAAGAGAGGGAGGAAGCCCCCTCTGAGCTCTCCAAAGGATTCCCAAGTGGGGGGCAGGAGGGCACAGGTCTCTTTGCCCCGACTGGCTTAAGAGGGCGAGACCTCTTAGGAAGGGCCAAGCACTTTCTACCCCTCTGCAGCTCACGGACTCCGGAGTCCATGGGGCAGGAGGGGAAGAGCCAGCGGCCAAGGGCCGGCCATATCCTGGCAAGAAAGGAAGCCCAGCCCAAGCGGGGCGGCTTCACCCTCTGAGCCAGTTTGGGGCAGAGCAGGAGCCCCAAGTCTGAAAGTCGGGAGCAGAGCAGACAAGAGGGGAATTCAGTGGCCACGGCTGAGCCGCTTTGGATCCCAACAGAGCCCAAAAACAGGCCGTGAAAACACTGCGCAACGACGCTTTTGCTCCTGGGAATAACACACATGTGATTCACATGATGCCAAGTGTGCTGGTTCCAAATCTGAACTCAGAATTTGCCTATCGCGGACAGATTTTATACACGTGCTATAGCTGTTCAAAGGGTCGGACATTGGGTAATGTATGTTTACATGGGAACATCGTAACAGTTGCAGTTACTACTTGGCCTGCTGCCGCCTCAGTTGAATCACGTCCCCTGGTGGCATGAATGTCCCAGCAGGGGCCAGGTATGTCTGGGCTGAGGTCAGAAGGAGGTCTGTAAGGCGAGATGGACCAAGGGCTTGTCTCTAGTGCAAAACCATCTTATTGGATAGTACAGCTAGGCCGTAGCGAGTCTGGTTTGAGTTAAAGAGGAGTAGGTGCAGCTATGTTAATAAACCAGACAATTTTTGCTATATTTGTGGCAAATATACCCCGTGCGATCAATGCAAGAACCTAACGAAGAGGGCGAGATGTGCTAACTTAAGATCCTGACATCCTAGGCAGACTTCAGGTTTGGATTCAGTGCACTTGGTTTAGTCTAGGGCACATGGATTAGACCAAGGAGCAGACAATGATGTTTTTACTTTATTTTTTTGTGATGCAGTGTAATCATCACACCTTGGTACAAACACAGCAAAGGTGACTGGGTTCTTGATGTTCGGGGTGCCCTGCCCTCCCCGCAACCCACCTTACCTTTCTGGCAGTTGGTGGAGGTCCAGCAGCGGTACTCCATCTGCCCACTGAGGCTGTTCTGGGTCTGGACGCAGGGCTTCTCCACGTCCAGGATGCCCGGGCAGACGTCGGCGCACTCCTCCCCAGGCTTGTTGTGCAGGAGGATGTTTTGCTCGAGGGAGTGGGGAGGTTGGAGCAGCCCCCAGTCGAGGGTGGCGATGTGGCAGAGCTCCTGGTTGCGCTCGACCCGCACGGAGCCGTTGAGGACGTGGGTGAGGCTGGCCAGGCCGATCTCCCGCAGGTGGGGCATCTCGAAGATGACCAGGGCGTAGTTGAAGAAGAGGCTGGTGCCCCGGATGACCGAGAGGCTGGGGAAGAGGTCACGCAGGCTCTCCAGCCCGTAGACACGGAAGAGCAGCAGGTACTCCGTGATCATGACCAGGCGCGGGAAGCGCAGTGGCCGGAAGTCCTCGCTGCGGCTGGTGAACATCAGCAAGATCTGCAGGTTGCCCTCGACGACGCTGCAGTTCTCCAGCCGCCACAGCTGTGAGACGTCCACCCGGATGTCCATGCTGCCACAGACTGGCAGCGAGAGAGGAAGGCCGTCAGTGGGGTCAAAGGGGAGACGGGAGGAGGAGGCTGGGAAGGGTCAGCCACCCCCTACAGCCATGATGGCCAACCTTGGCACTCCAGGTGTTCTTGGGACTTCAATTCCTAGAAGCCCAAGTCAGCTCACCCTACGGCTGATCATGGCTTCTGGGGACTGAAGTCCAAGAACACCGAGGGATCCAAGGTTGAGAAACATTAGTCCAGCAATGGCCAACCCTTGGCTCTCCAGCTGTGGGAATTTAAGTCCAAGAGCATCTAGAGTGCCAAGGTTCGCCATTGCTGCCCTAAAGGGACCACAGACAAGGATGGCTGGTGAAGCTCTGGCTGCTCTTGCTGGCCCAGACTGGCAGCCCCGGTTCATAGGCAGAAGGTGTTTGCCACAGCGGCTCAAACCTTTCCATGGAAACCACCACCTCAAACACCCCCAAGAAGGGGGGGGGGGGAATTCTTCTCCTGGACTTCCAACCCCATCCTCCCCTGTTCCTCAGGAAGCATGGCTGCTCCTTCTCCTGCTGGCTAGGGGACTCTGGCCCACCTCGCAGGGCTGTTGTCGGGATAAACCGTGTGTGTGTGTGTGTGTGTGTGTGTGTGTGTGTGTGTGTGTGTGTGTGTGTGTGCGTGTGTGTGTGAGGGGCCACAAACTGAGCCTTGAGTTCACTGGAGACAGGGCAGAAAACATGGAAGAGGTTAACTGCCCTTCTTGCCACCCTGCTCCAATCCACCTGCTGACCCACCCACCCACCCACCCACCCCTGGGCTCAAACCCTGGACTGGCCACAGGTCACAGTTGGGGAGGAAAAGGCCCTGTTTGAGCAACTGTTTAAGCAGCCCGTTTCCTCCTGTGCCAGGACGCCTGAAGAGCCACCATGGCCACCTGTTTGCTCACGGCCTCCTCCTCAATACCTCCGTGTTTGCAAAACGGGAATAAAACCTCCAAGCAGCTGCAAGTGGCACTCGAGGGGCTCCAGGTTCACGTGCCCTAAAGGGATGCACTGGAGATCAACAGAGGGTCCGGCCTGGGCCCCCTTCCCCAACCTCACCCCCTCCGGCCCACCTCTGTCACCACTGGCAGGGCCAGAAACCGGGGAAAGGGCTCTCTCTCTCTGTGTGTGTGTGGGGGGGCTCTCCTCCTCCGTTCTGGCTGGGGTGGGTCAGGTCGATGTGAAACCTGATGCCAGTTTATCAGCTCAAGAGCAACTTTCCAAGCCGAAAGCACAATTTACTATAAACACTGGGGGACAAACTCTGCAAACCTGGCTCAGCAGAGGCGCCCACCGGGCACTCACACCCCATGGGTGGCACAAGAGAAAGGCCAGGGAAGGAAGGTGGCCATGAGCCCCTTGGGGTGTGTGTGGGGCAAGCTGGACTCCCCCCCCTCTGCCCCTTCTTCAGGCCTGCCCTCTTCACAGCCCCACTTCTCGTGGCTCACCTGAGCTCCCCGGGTGACCAGAAACCTCCTCCGCACCTGCCAAGCCCTAGGAAGCCCAAGGGGCAGAACAGGCAGGTGACACGATGGAAGTCTCTCTGGTTGCAGGGGGAGAAACGCACCCCACACATGACCTGAAGTTAATCCCAGCCAGCCCCCCATTTCCCCCTTCCTTCCTTCCTTCCTTCCTGGCATGGGTCCTTCCCGGAGCTCCCCGTGGTCCTGATGTTGATGCCACAATCTAGAGCCCTGAAGGAGAAGCCGGCTGTCCCGGGACATCTCAGGATTTTGCCACTTGCTGCAATTTGATGCCTTGTGGGATTTCGGAGGAGCAGGACCACGAAAAGGGCTTCTTAAAAAATCTCTGCCCCCAAAGGGGATCATCCTCCAGACAGCCCCCCCCCATCATCTCCCATAAACAGGGTCCACAGTAGGAGCTGTGCTGCAGTGCCCTGACCCTTCCTCTGACCCCCCTCCCTCCGACCCCCTAAATCCTCACCCCAAAGCCCCTTCCATTCCATGGGGCCCACCAGCCTGTCTCCAGATTCTCTCTTAAGTTATAAAGTCCCTTTAAAGCCCAGTCTCCCCGCATCGGCAGGGATAGGCTGCCTCAGCCGTGGGGGGTGTGGGTGTGGGGTTTGGAGCTCCCCATCCTATGAGCAAAGCAGCCCCTCCTCTGGTCAGGACCCGCATCCGCCCCACAAGCCCACGGGAGAAACTTACTTTCTGAAGTCACCGGCACGGGTCCAATCCAGAGGAGACCGAGGAGGAAGAGCAGGGCTTCGCTTGGGGGTGCAAAGGAGGAGGCGGAGGCGGCAGCAGCAGCAGCAGTGGGGAGGGCCCCCTTCTCCTTCTTCTTCCTCACCTTCCGCTCCATGGGAAGCCCGGTTGCTCCGCAGGATGATGGCGGCAGAGGCTGGCGGCTGGCACGGCCCTGGCGCTCGGCAGGGCTGGCCAAGGGGACGGGGCGGCTGGGCTTTACTCTCTGCCAGAACCACTGGTCGCCCTTCCCAGTCTCATTGGCGGGGTTGGAGGGCAGAGGGCATCATCCTGGTCTCCTCAGGCAGGTAGTGGGGCACATCTGCCTGGCACGCCAGCTGGCATCTCCCCACGGCCCATCCTTCTGGGCCCCTGGCACCGACTGAGCCAGCCTTACACCTGGGCAACCGAGGCAGCTGGGAGGATGGAGATGGCCCTGGCTCAGGTGGGGCCAGCAGGTAGGGCAGGACAGGGGAGGGGCTGCCCTGACACGCAAGCTCTTGTCTCACCTGGCCTATCCTCCCCCCCCCCCCCCGGCTGCACTTGGCAAAACGGGAGAGTTCAACACCAAGGCTGGACTGGTTCCAAAGTTTGTTTCCAATTGTGACACTCAAAATATTTAGCCTGACAACTGAAGCGAGAGAAGGGGGGCTAAATTAACTGGCAGAGGGGGGGGGCTCTTGTTTGGGAAATAAGAGGGAGGGAGGGAGAGGGTGGGAGGAAGTACCAGGTGGCAGGAGGAGAGGGACCTACGGGCACCCTCCGCCCTCCCCTAGCAAGAGGGGTGCAGGCCAGGCATCTCCTCACCTTTACCTTTCACCTTCCAGAGGGAAGAAAGCTCAGGAACAGGCAACGCGTGGGAACAAAGCAGGTGAACAACCGCAGCTATCTCTCTCTCTCTCTCTCTCTCTCTCCCTGTTTGTACCCAAACCCAAGGCAGGGACTCAGAATACAGGGAATATTGCGACATGGGCAGCGAGCTGTGGCCAATTACAGATAGTAATTACAGATGGGGATGCCCAAACTATGGCCCGGGGGCTGAATCTGGGCCCCGATGCCAATTCATCCGGACCCCGAAGCCCTTGTCACTCCTGGAAGCTCCCGTAGGGGCGCATTTTACTTCTGCTTCTGGGAGCAACAAGGGCTTCGTGGGCCAGATAAATTGGCATTGGGGCCATAGTGACTGGCCGGAAAAGTTTGGGCACCCTTGTTATAGTTGGTTGGGAGACTAATGCGGGCGGCCCCCCTTCCTTTCTCTGCCCCAAGCAAACCCCCTCCTCCTCCTCCTCCTCCTGACTGGATGCCTTCCCTCGGGTGGTCCCTGGTGGGTCGGGCCCAGCCCCTCTTGGCTTCAGGCGGCGGGCACAGCCAAGGCCACCCCGTGGCATCTGAACTCCCCACAGGCCTTTGGACAGTCCAGGCAGGGAAGGGCGGAGGCTGGCAGGCCGGGGCTGGCCAAAGGGGAGCCCTCCTCCTGGCCCAACGGCCACCCCCCAACTCAGCCCCCACAAGGAGGGCGGCCTATAGCTTCTCCCTGTGGGGGGAGGGGAGAGAAGGGGGGCCTTCTGAGCCCCAAACACACACACACACACACACCCCTCCATCTCTGGGGAAAGAGTGTGAGGTCGATGCCCCACGGGGTCAAAGTTCCTCCAGCCAAGAGGGGTGGGTGGGGTGTGGGGGGGCTGGACCTTCTACATTTGCCTCCCCTCAAAATGTGGGGGCTTCTGGTCCTGAGGGAAACCCAGGCCAGAGGGCTCAGTCTGGGGTAGGAGGGAGGGGGGGCAGGAGCCCCTTCTCCTGGGACCTAGCTAGAGACACACACACACACACACAGCCCTCTTTGGGGTGGTGGGTGACAAAGAGGGAGGGGCTCTCCATTGCCCCCTCCCCCTCCCCACACACACACACACACCCTCCCTCCCTCCCTCCCTTCAAAGCCGGCTTCTCCAGCCAGGCAGGCCTTTCTTTGGCCCCGAGTATTAAGAAGCCTTTCCCGCCAAAAGGTCAGCCCGGTGCCCTCTACCATGCGCCGTAGCTCTAGGGGCCAGCAGCAGCAGCAGCAGCAGCCGCCGCGAGCCCTCTTCTCCTGCCGGAACTACAGTTCCCAGGGTGCATTGCTCGGCCATTTCCGCTTGGCGTGGCCACCCAGGGCAGGGGAGCTCCCGACCGACCGACCGACCGTTGCCAGCAGGAGACGCCAGGCCCCGCCCGCCCGCCATGAGGCTGTCGCTGCTGCGCGCCATGGCCGAGACCCCCTTCGTGCCCCCGCCGGGCTACCGCTACGGGATGAGCCGCCCGGGCTCCTTCGCCGACCGGCTCCAGAACCCCCCGGGCGTCCGGCGCAGGAAGATCTTCGTGGAGCCCATCCCGGAGGAGGCCTGGAAAGTCTTCAAGGGCGACGTGGTGGGTGGGCGGGCGGGCGGGCGGGCCTCCTCCTTCTCCTCCCTCCCTCCCTCGCCGGTGCCAAGCCTTTCCCCCCCCACCCCCACCCCCCGCTGCCCACTCACAACAGCCCCGCAAAGGCGGCCAGGCTCAGGATGGCAAAGAGGGGCACGCGCCCACAAAGCATCTGCCTGCAGGGCCTCCCCCCTCCCTCCCTCCCTCCCTGCCCCCGAGTGTCGCGCCCCACTAGTCACTCCTGTGGCTGCCAGAGCCCCCCCCCCGCCCCCCAAGCCACGTGGGACTGCAGGAGTCGTCAAGGAGTCCAGATGTCCTGGGGTCCGAGTGCCAATCTCCCTGGGGCCGGCCAGAGATCTCTTGAGCCAGGCCCACCTGGCAGGGCTGTTGTGGGGGGGGGGGAGGAGGAGGAGGAGGAGAGCTGCCGCAGGGCCGCCACCTCTGCCTACCTGCTGCAGCCACACCTCAGGCCAGTGGCCAAGTGGGCCGGATTCCCTTGGCTGAGCACAGCCTCCTCCGCCTTGTCTTTCCAGGTCCAGGTCCTCAAAGGGAAGGACGCCGGCAAGCAGGGCCGGGTGGCCCAAGTCATCAAGCAGCGCAACTGGGTGGTGGTGCAGGGCCTGAACGTGGTAAGTTGGCAGCCCCCCCGCGTGGGGAGAGGGGGGAGGCCGAGCCCAGCCCTGGCACGAGGCCAACCTCCCCCCCTCTGTCCAAAGGTCCTCACCCCCCCCTCTCTCTCTCTTTCTTTCACCCACAGCATTACCGCTACATGGGGAGATCGGCCACCAGCCGTGGCATCTGCACACCCAGCGAGGCTCCTCTGCTGGTGAAGGACGTCTCCCTGGTGGAGCCCACAGACAAGTAGGTGCTTCTCTCGGCTCCCTTGGGGGTGGGGGTCCCGCCTACGGGACTCCTTGTCTCCCACGACCCCTTTGACAGGAGGAGCCCAGGGAAGCTTTGAGGGGAATTGGGCTGGCGCTCTTCCAGTCTGCCTGCCTGCCTGGGATGTCAGTCCAAGGGCCCTCTCTGCCCGGCTGTGGTTGGCATTCTCTCCATTCCATTCCATTCCATTCCATCCCCTCCGTTTCTTCTCTCCTCCTCCTCCTCCTCCTCCTTCTCCCCTTCCGCTTCCCCAGGCTGCCCACCCAGGTGGAGTGGCGTTATACAGAGGAAGGGGAGCGTGTGCGCGTCTCAGTCCGGACTGGCAGGATCCTGCCCAAGCCCGTTGAAGAGAGGGAAGATGGCATCATTCCAGAGCAATGGATAGGTGAGGAAGAGCCAGAGAATGGCCCCCTCCCCCTCCCCCTCCCACATCAAAAAACTCATTTTTGCCAAACGTCTCTCCTCCTTGTGTCTCGTTGCCTTCCTCTGCCAGACGGGCCCAAGGACACCTCGGTGGAGGACGCCCTGCAGAAGACCTACGTCCCGTCTCTGAAGACCTTCCAGGAGGAGATCATGGAGCTGAAGGGCATCGTGGAAACACGGCGCTTCAGGAAGTCCTACTGGTACTGATTCCCTCTGCCTGAGCTGGGACTGCGGGGGGCGGGGGGGGGGCATCCTTTACAGAAACGAAGAAACTTTACCTGGCTGGGACTCTCAGAGATACGGAGATATAATAAATACGCATAAAGAGTTTTCTCTCCTGTCTGGTGTGCCTTGGTTTCTGTCCCCCCTCAGAGCGCAAGAAGAAGGTGCCATGTTGGGAGAGGAGGGGTGGGGTGGGGTGGGGTGGGGGTTGGAGGTGAGGACTTCTGCTATTCCCCTCCCCCTTGAGTTTAGGATCCTGACCTTCTCCTGCCTTCTGCTGGGGGCTTCCAGGACGGACCTTTGGCTCAGGTTTTCCTCGACAGGCCTGAGAAGGCACAACCCAAGGGCACCTTGGCTGCCACCAGCACCAAATTCCTTGGGGAGAGCTGGGGCTCAAACAGGGGGAGGAGGTCGCACTGGAAACCTGCAAGGAAGGGAGACCGAGAGGTGAAGTCTAGCCAAAGCCAAGACTTTGAGAGAGAAAGAAAGAGAGGGAGCCAGTTTTGTCCAGAAAGTCTGCGGTTCGTTACCCAGTGGCGGCCCACCCGGCCCACCTTGCTCCTGGAGGTAGATCATCCGGTCCAGAAGGAGGAGCGTCTCTGCCAGCGGGGCCAGTAAGGAGGCCAGGCAGAGATAGGCCACCACCTTCTGCTGCTGGTCCAACAGGCCCTCCAGGGCGCTCAGCTCCATGCACAGCCTGGGCTCCATCTTGACACACCCCAGCCCAAGGCGGGCATACCTGGCACAGCGGGAGAGACAGAGAAGCGTTATCTAACTATTCCTGGGATGGTGGCCGGCTCTGCCGTAAGGCCTCGGCAGGCATTCCCGGCTGTCCTTCAAGGGGGCAGAATCCCAAACACCACCACCACCCCCCGGCCAACTTCAAAGGGCAGGAGTTGGCTCAATGGAAAAGGGGGCCCCACAACCCCAGCCCCGGTGCCTTGCACGTGGGAACCCTCCACATCACCTGCTCCCCTGGGTGCCAGAGGTGGCATTTGGAGCCTTCTCTGCAGGCACCCGTGCAGTCACCCCAGCACAGAGTTTGCCCCACCCCCTGCCTAGCAGCCCAATGGGAGCGCTTCCTTCCTCCCTCCCCTGTTGCTATGTTGGCACTTTGCGGGTTTGGGGTTGCAGTTTGGGCACTTAGCCTCTAAAAGGTTCGCCACCATCACTGTCATAAAACCATAGAAAGACCCTCACCCACCCGCCCACCCGCCCGCCCACCCGCCCGCTCCAATCAGGACTAAGGACTGCTCGCTTGGATGGCCAAACCGTGGGAGGCTCTGCTATTGAAGCTTCGCCCTCCAGGCAGCTCCTGCCCTCTCTCTCCCTTGCACACCTGGGCTAGGTGCCCTCAGGGCTCACGTACTGTGGGAAGGTGAGCTGGTGGGCCTTCTTGATGGTCTGCACCCCCAGGCACTTCTTGGCTGGGTCCATGGCCCGGATCACCACCTCCAGCATGGCACGAAAACAGTGAGTCCTCAGGGTGGGGCTCTCCTGGCGGAGCCTGTGGCCAAAGTCCTCCAGGGCGTGGCAGGCCCCTTCCCTGGCCCGGTAGGAGAGCTGGTGGCCAGGCAAGGCAGAGACCCAATGGCTCAGGGGGTAGCCAGGCTCTGAGGGGCTGCTGGGGCCAGGCCGTGTAGAGGCCCCCCCAGTGCTCAGCTTCATGTAGCAACAGGCCACGGAGGTAACGCCCACCACATCTGGGCAGCGGACAAAATGGCGGAGGAGGGCCACGCTCAGGTCACCGCAGGCATGGAGTCCTATGAGCAGCAACGGCAGCTGCCCAGGTGGGTCTTCCTGTGGGTGGGAGGTTGGGAGGCCCCCCCCACACCTCCTCCCAGCCACAAGCCTGGACCCCTCCAGGGGGACAGATGTGTCCTCTCTGTGGCTTCCTCCTCCTCTGCTGACCCCCAAAGGATCATCTCTTCCTTGCTCACAGGCCAGCATGAGGGGCTGCCGGCACTCTTCCTGGCTCCTCCCCGCGGAGTCCAGTCCTGCTGAGACTGTCCCGTCCGCAGCTGGGTGGCTGCATCCTTCTGCCTTGCCCAGCAAGCGCAAGAACTCTGGCCACGGCGCCCCAGGATCCACCCAGCCCACCACGTGGCTTGGCCCTTGAAGAGAGAGAAAGTCTCCCACCTGCCAGGAGGAGAAAAGCAAGCGTTGGTCCTGTTGGTTTGTTTACAGGAGAGACAAGCAAGCCTGGCTTCCTCCCCACATGCCTGCCTTTAGGGGGGGGGCTCCCTTCACTGCCTCTCTCCCCCCCCCCCTTTCCCTGCTCACCAGAGTCCCCCTGGCTTGCTCTTTCTTCAGTGCCTGGAGCAGCTCATGGTCAAACTTGGTAGCCTGGGCAACCAGCTGAGCATCTCCCTCGACTCCGGTCACTGGTAAATGGAGGCCCAAAGCCAGAAAGCGGGAAAGGTGGCCCTGCCGAGAAAGGATGGGAGACGGGAAGGAGAGGGTCACAGCACAGGCAGACATTTGTCGCTCAAAGTTCTTTCCCACATTTCTTTATACCACTCTTTTATAGCCACGGAGATGTTCATTTTCCAATTCTTTACAATCAAGTCTCGTAGCTATCACCACTATTATAACTAATTCTTTTTCATCTTTATCAATTTTAATATTATGTAACTCCACCAGTAACGTCATCTTCGGATTCATACATAGCTTTAATGATAATATCTTACTGCTTTCATCCAGATCTTTTCCCCAATGCCGATAGTTCTGCCCTCCCTCCCTCCCTCCCTCTCTCCCTGAGGCTCACCTGGCCAGAGCCCACGTCTACCACACGGCAGCTCCCAGTGACCTCGCTCAGTGTCTTCACCACCTGGAGAAGGAGCAAAGCCAAGGAGGCGGGCTGGAGTCCATCAGCCAGAAGGGAAAGGGGCTGGTCAGCAAGGGAGGTCAGAAGAGGGGGACATTGTCCTCCCCCCTCCCCCCATTCTCTCGGCTGGCCTGGGAGTTGGCCCAAGCCCCCCCCACCCACCCCACCCCGTGGCTTGTTCTGAGCCTAGTGGAAAGCCCTACCTCCCCAAAATGCCAGATCTCATGCTGCTTCTTGGGTTTCACATGTTTCCGGAAAAGGGGGTGAAGCTTTGAGCTTTGGCAGAGGTTCTCCTGGAACTCCTCCGGCCTGCCGTCCCTCGAGGGGTTTGTCCAGCCATGAGCTCTCCTTGGGAAGGCCAAGGCGTGGGCGGTGGCTTTGAAGGCCAGCAGAGAGAGTGGCCAGACCACGTTGTAGCTAAGAAGGATGAAGCAGCAAAGCAAGGAGGGTTTGGTGTGGGGGTCATTTGGGAAAAACAAAAAAGCACATCGGTAGGGAGGAGGCCACCATTCCAGGCACGCCCAGTGACTTAGATCTCCTCTGCGGAGATTCTGGGGTGAATCGGTTGAGTGCTGCTTCTGGGTCAGGTTGCTTTGCAAAGGCTCCAAACCCAAGTCCTACCTGACTTGCTGGGGGCTTCTCTTCTCCAGCAAGAGGGCCGCCAAGTGTGGGGATGGGAGGTTGGCCAGGGCAGCTTGCCAGGAAAGGGGGAGGCGGCTCCACAGGTCATCCGTGAAGAACTCCTGGCGAGGACGAGGAGAGACATCTTTAGCCTGCCCTTTCCCACAGGAAAGAGAACCAGAGTTGATGTTGTTGGGGGTGGTGGTAGTGGTGGGACACTATCTAAGCACCCCAGTGGCAAAAGAGGTCTCTCCCCCCCCCCCTCATTATCCTGGCCAGATTGCACACACACACCCCGCCAACAAATCCTCAACCCAAGACAGGGGCTGACTCACGATGATGGAGGCGTCTGCAATGTAGCCGTAGAGGGAGAGGACGCGGGTGATGCTCAACGCCAAGTATTTCTGTTCCTCCAAAGACAAAAGCCCCATGATGAGAGAAATCCTGGCAGGCGAGATTGAGAGGAAAACTCAGCAAAAGGCCACCCAGGGGGGTGGGGGGTGTTCCTTCTTGGTTAACTAAATGGGCGTGTGATGGGGGCACTCGTGCCCCCCTCCTCTCCTCCCATCCCATCCCATCTCTCCTAGTAGTCCCAGGCGCTCTTCCTGGTTTTATAATCCCGGCAAGGATTCGTGGGAGGAGGACTATGAAGGGCTTCCAACGAGGCACCAACGAGGCAGACACTTTGCCATATAGCTACTGACCAAAACCTACCTTCCCCCCACCCCCTGGACTTTCTTTCTCCGCTGTCCTACCTCGCAGGAGGGGTGTTGCGAAGAATTAAAAGTAGGCGGAGGGAGGGGGAGCCGCCCTATGAGCTCCTGAAAGAGAGGAGCGACTCTGTCTGGCTGCCCAAGTTTAACCGATCAGAGAAAAGAAGAGGAGCGGACCCGGGAGGGAACGGGCAGGCCCCGAGGATGGGAGCCCCGTGATGACGTCACAGCGAGCGCGGCGACCCAGGTAGCCCTCAGCCAATGGGCTTCTTCCTCTCCCCGCCGCCCGGGCCGGCCGAGAATGGGATGATTAATAATAATAATAATAATAATAATAAAACCTCTTTGTGGTGGTTTCCGAGCGAGCGAGAAGGAAGCAGGGGTAGAGTTTAAGTGCTGCTGACACATTTAGAGGTCACTGGAGGTGACCGGGACGGAGGGAGGGAGGGAGAGGGGGAGGGAGGGAGGCCTTGGGGTGTCTTTCCCCCCCCCCCTAGGAAGGGAGGCCGTTGAGGGGTTTTTTTATTATCGTAGATAATAGTACTCTTATGGGTACGGAACGGAGGGAGACGGGGGCAGTTTCCGGGCGAGCGTTGAGAAGGACGGACTCGCTTCCGTTCCTCTCGGAAGTCCGGCCCAAGAGGCGGCGCTCTAGGCGAGGGCCGTCTCTGTAGAGGTCTCTTTCGTGCGGCTGGCCCCTTTTGTGTGCGGATCGCGGGGGTGAGTGGGGGGGGGGGCGCCGGTGGGGCCAGGGAGGGAGGGAGGGGGCCTACAAGGGGGGGGGAGAGAAAGGGAGGTTATGATCGTGTCCGAGGGCGATGGATCGAGGGGGAGGGGGGTGCAGAGGATCGGAGGGCCTCCCCCACCCACCCCCCCAACCCCCCCCTCAAACTGTCCCCATCATAAGTGAGGCTGGCGATGAGGGTCGTCTGACCCGCGGGGGGGGGGAAGAGGTCTTGCCTGCCCCCACCCTTGACCCCTCCCCGGGAATTGAATGGACAAGGCCGCCCACGCGTGGCCCGGAGGAAGAAGGCTCAGCGGCAGCCGAAGCCCAAAGGTCCGCCTCCCTCCCTTCCCCCCCCCCCCGGGGGTTAAACCTCGAGGGCACAGAAGTGGGGGGTGGGTGGGTGGGTGGGGGGTGTAAGCGGAGCCCCTGGGCCGGGTGGCCAGGACGGGGGGTGGTGGGACCACCGGTCACCATGGCGACCCTGTCCAGCCTCTCCTTCCTCAGGGGCTCAGCGATGTCATAAACACACACAAGCACCCTTCTCTCTCTCTCTCTCTCTCTCTCTCTCTCTGGAGAGGGCAGGCAGGGTAGTAGTAGTAGTAGTAGTAGTAGCCCAAGGGGTGGATGGGTCAGGAGGGAAGGGGGGCTGAGAAGCAGGTAGAGGCCAGCATCTCTTCCCCACCCACCCACCCACCCCCCAACACACACACACACATACCTGGGGTCATCCCTGCTACCCCAACCTCAGTTGATCCCCAAATAAGCAAAGAGAGCCTGGCAGCCACTTGCCCTGGACTGACTGACTTCCTTCCTTCCTTCCTTCCTTCCTTCCTTCCTTCCTTCCATTGATCTACAGTACTTGCTTTCCAAAAACCTGTCAGGAAGGGAAAAGGTGTGTTTATTTATTTTTAAAAAAGCATTTTCCTTCTTTGCAGAATCAAGGGCGCTCCTTTCTCCCAAGCCAGAATCTGTCCCATCCCCCCCCCCCACCCGGGAGGAGGAGGAGGGGGGGGCGTCTGTGGGGCCTGCCTGCCTGCCTGCCTGCCTGGAGAAGTCCAGGCCCTCCCAAGGGGTGTGGGCCCCCGGATCCCCCCTCCCTTGAAGGGCGTAAGGGAGAGAGAGAGAGAGAGAGAGGTGGTGTCGCCCCCCCCCCCAGCTTCCCTCCTTCCTCTTCCCTCCCCAGTTGTCCCATGCGCCTCTGACATGTCCATGTCCTCCTCCGCGGAGGCCCTTCTCCTCCTCCCGCGTGGTTTTCCAGAGGCCCGCCTGCTTGCCATCTCTCTGCGGTGACGGCCCCGGCCCCTCCCCCTCCCGGAGGGCACCATGTCGGACCTGATGATCAACCTGGACACGGCCGCCCTCCCGCCGCCGCCCCCCACCAAGAAGCGGCCTGAGGCAGGCAACACCAAGCACCAGCGCTTTGTCAGGCGGCGCCATTTCCTGGAGCAGAAGGGCTTCTTGAGGCAGAAGCAGCTCCCCAGCCAGCCCCCCTGCCCCAAACGGGACGCCTCTCACGGACGGACGGCGGTGGCGGCGGACATAGGCAAGAAGAGGCAGAAGGTGGACAGGCGCGGAGGTCCGGCCCACCGGGGTGGCCACGCTTTCCAGATGGACGCTTCCACCTGCCGGGCCAAGGTCCCTCCCAGGGAGAACTGCAGCCGCTGCCCCACGGACGCTCAGCCGGCCCGTCCTCCCTGGGGGGCCTCTGATAAAGGGGGAGGGGGCCCAGCCAGGCAAAATGGGGCTCTCCCCCCCTGCAGCCTCAGGGACATCCCCCGCATCACCCACTGCAGCGCATTTGAGAGCAGCCTCCCCTCGGGGTCACCCAAGCCCACAAAAACCGTTGCCATCGACTGTGAGATGGTGGGCACAGGCCCCGGCGGGCGGAACAGCGACCTGGCCCGCTGCAGTGTGGTGGGCTACGAGGGGGACGTGATCTACGACAAGTACGTCCGGCCCCCCAGCCCCATCACCAACTACCGGACCCGGTGGAGCGGCATTCGGAGGCATCACATGGCCAACGCCGTGCCCTTCAAGGTGGCCCAGAAGGAGGTGAGGGGCCGGTGGGCGGGGCCTGAAGGCTCCTCTGCCCATGCTGCGGGGGGGGGGGTGTTCTAGAGCAGTGATGGCGAACCTTTGAGAGACCAGGTGCCCAAACTGCAACTCAAAACCCACTTATTTGTTTCAAAGTGCCAACACGGACGGCAACCGGGGAGGAAGGAAACGCTCCCATTGGGCTGCTGGGCAGAGGGGGTGGAGAGGACTCTGCGCTGGGGGAGGGAGGAAGCGTTCCTATTGGGCTGCTGGGCAGAGGGGCGGGGCAAACTCTGTGCTGGGGTGCCTGCACGGGTGCCCGCAGAGAGGGCTCCGAGTGCAGCCTCTGACATGTGTGCCATAGGTTCACCACCAGCCGTTCTAGAGGTTTTGCCAGATGTGAGTTGGGCTCTGCCTGAACGTCGCACCTCGGCTGTTGCCCAAAGGACCCCCACGGGGGTCTCCCCACAGCGTGGTTTGAGATCTGAATCTCCAGCCACGTGGCCACAGCGGGGTCTGCCCTCAGCAGAAAGAGCTGCTGTGTGGAGCCTTACTGATGATGCCCAGGTTTCAGTTGCTCCGTCCCCGTTCATTGCCTTGCCTTCCACTGTTCCTCTCCTTGGGAGGGGGCCGTGGCAGGAGCCATTTTGGCTGCCCACCCACCCACCCCACTGATGAAGGTGCTCTCCCCCCACCCCACCCCCGGTGTCTCCTCCTTCAGATCCTCAAACTCCTCTCTGGGAAGATCGTGGTGGGCCACGCCATCCACAACGACTTCAAAGCCCTCAAGTACTTCCACCCCAAGGCCTTGACCAGGGACACCTCCAAGATCCCCCTGCTCAACCGCAGGGCCGGCTTCCCGGAGAACGAGGCCGCCTCCCTCAAGCGCCTCACCAAGCAGCTCCTCCACAGAGACATCCAGGCAAGAGGCGGGTGGAAGGGCGGGCGGGCAGCTCCCTCCCTCCCTCCTGTCTGTCTGTCTGTCCGTCCGTCCAGCCACTCCAGGCTAGGGGAGAGGAGGGGGGTAACCGGAGCCACTGCAGGGAGGGAGAGCTTCCCAGGCCATGGGGGGCCCCAGGGTGGGGTGGGGTGGGGTGGGGCCCTGTCTCGTTCTCCATGCTAATACCCCCCTCCCTTCTCTCCTCCCCCTCCAGGTGGGGCAGAACGGCCACTCCTCGGTGGAAGACGCCAGAGCCACCATGGAGTTGTACCGGGTGGTGGAAGCCGAGTGGGAGAGGCTTTTGGCCACTGCCCCGGCCCAGAACTGAGCCCTCCCCCATGGGCAGTGGATTCGGACTCGGGGCCCCCAGCAGAGAGGGCTTGGCTTGAATCCCCACCACCACCACCACCGGAGACCGGACCCTTCTCTGGAGGGGAGGGGAGGGGAGGGGAGGCCATTACACTGTTTCCCGTGGAAGGAGGAGCCCTGTGTGGCGTCTGTCTCCGTCTCTTCCTCCTCCCTCCCCCCCCTTTCCCAAGGTGCTAAAACTCTCTTTTGCCCCCTCCCCCCTTCCTACTGGGGGATGGGGGGGGCTGCCATGGTGCTGTCCACTCACTCCTCTGGCCGGGGATCAGGGCCAGTGGCCAGAGGGAGCGGCTGTTCTTCCCTCTTTGGCCACCACCTGGGACGGTCCTGAGCCCTCCTGGCCGGCAGCAGGCCTGGCGTGGCCTTCCTCAAGAGCCCCTGCTTGTGAACCCTAGAAGGGTTTGTGTACACACACACACACACACACACACACACACACACGCTGGGACTTTCCTCCTCCCGAAAGCTTTCCTCCTCTACCCTCCTTGGGCCCCCCAGAAGCCCCCCTCCCCCCCCCCACCCGGGCTTTTCTCTCTATGTGAACCTGGTTTCTCAAGTACCAAAAAGGCGGCCCAAGCTCACCTTCCACTCTCGTCCGGAGAGGCTACGCTCTGGCCCACAATCGGTTTCTTTCTACCTTCTTCTTGCACCGTATCCGAGTCTGGATCTTGGCGATCCTCATGGCGCTCAGCCATGAAGCCTGTCCTGCGAATAGAATGCCGTGGCCTTCCATCTGCCTCTTCAGCGTTGCAGCGTGACACCCGCATGTGCCACGGATCCAGTTTCCATGGGTCCCTTCCTGGTCCTGAGCCCTTTTGGCACACAAAGTCCTCCTCCTCCTCCTCATCATCATCATCATCATCCTCCCCAGGCCAGGATGGATGGATGCAGCTGCTACCCTCCCTCCTTCCCTCCCTCCCTTGGGCACCTCCAAGGCCGTTACTCTCCAGGGTGGTCGGGTGAGTTAACGGGCGCCTGGCAGGTCCTTGAGCTTCACAGGCTTTAGTAATACAGTAAGTGTAACATTATTTACCTTAAATAGTAATTTTACTATTCCTTAACTCTGAGCAAAAAGAACACACTCCTTTCTAAAACACACACGCACACATATTGCAAGTACCCTCGTTTTAACGTCTGCCTCTTTACCTACTTCCAGTACCTTCTTTTCTAAAAGGCTCAAGAGGCCAAAAGGGCATCTTAAGGGTAAGCCACAGACTAAGGGAAGATTTGGGGACTCCAAGCTCCAGAATCCCCAAACAACATGTGCTTTGTGTGTGTTTGTGCGTTAACCTGGGTTTGGGGTTGAAATCTGCAGAATTGGACCAGTTAAAATGCTCCAAACGTTTTGGGGGAACCAGTTACCTGCTGGTCACCCCGTCCCAAAATAAAACAAGAAGCCTTGTTGCATCTTAAGGCCTGACATGTTTTATTGAGCATAAGTGGGGTGTGGGTGTGTGTGGTTTTTTTTGGGGGGGGCACCATTGGGATCCCTCCTTTCCCAAACCCCAGACCAGTGACCACCACAACCCCCACCCCCATCCCACCATTTCCCCCATTAGTTCTTGTACTTTTTAATGGGGGATGGGGGGGGCCCTCTGAATCACCAAGACTAATGACTCCGGCCCCCAAACGAGACCTCTTCCTGTTGCTGCCGGGGATAATGAGCTTCCAATCAGGTAGGGGAAATTCCTTCTTTGGGACAACAAATCCCAGTGGCCAGGCTAACCTTGGAGAGTGGGGGGGGGGAGTCTATACTCCCAGCGAGTCCTCCTCTTCCTCCTCCTCCCCACACCTGGGGGTCCCAAACCAGCCAAGCCAGGGGAACCTGCTCTCCCCCCCACACACACACACTTTTTGTGGCTTTTTAATGCTCCTGTGCATCCACCTGGGGGCAGCACCGAGTCCTGCCACATCCGGAGAGAAAATGGAAAGTTGTTAAGACTTTCTTCCCTCCGAGCAGCAGCGAGCACTGGGCTACTAAATGGAGAAGGGCCTAACCCTGGCCACGGATGGGCCACTCTGGCAGACCCCTGTCCAGGGACCGGACCAGCCGAGAGGAGGTGGGGCACCTGCCCACATGAGCAGAGGCCACAGGAGGAGAAGGCAGAAGAGCGCCCAGCGCTTGGGGACTGTTCAGCCGTGGCTGGGCCTTGATGAGACCTAGGCAGGCAGGAGCCTCCGAGGCCCCTTTTCCTGCCCCACCTTGTGGAGAAGCAGCAGCAGAGCATAGAAATGGGGGGGACGGACGGGCGGACAGGTGGGGTGAAGGACCCCTCCCCTTCTCATCGGTTCTGGCGG
This sequence comes from Bradypodion pumilum, assembly GCA_035047305.1. Lineage (NCBI taxonomy): Eukaryota > Metazoa > Chordata > Lepidosauria > Squamata > Chamaeleonidae > Bradypodion > Bradypodion pumilum. Next base: position 314,137 of record JAWDJD010000018.1, on the reverse strand, counting down.
CGGAGTGGCGGAGAAGGTGGGTATTGCCGGGCGGGGGGGATGTCGTAGTGGCTGGGGATGTGACTGTGCTTGGGGGAGTCGTAGTGGTTGGGGGGCGGCAATGCTGGGGGTGGGACGCCTCCTGCCCCACCTGAGCTGTTCCCTGCGAGGGAGAGAGAAAAAGAGGGAACCCTAATCCTCAACGACCCCCAGGTTGGAAACCAACAGCCGCCTTCTGATGCATCAAAGGCTGCTTAGCCAAAAGCCCCCCCAACCCCCCCCCCCGGACTCCAGACTCAGTGTGTGTGTGTGTGTCCCAGTCTTTCAGTACCTCCTTCTTCCTCCTCCTCCTCCTCTCCCTCTGGGCTCTGGAGGTCTGGCTCTTCTTCAAAGAGGCTGATCTCGGCATAGGAACGCTCCCGTGGCCGGGTGGGGGACTTCATCTCCATGTAGCTGGCCTCAGACGGCTTCCCCAGTGGCGGGGGCGGCGGGGGCAGCACCGGCAGGTCCTTGATGGTGGCGTAAGGGTTCTCGCTGCCCAGGGAACTCCTGCTCCTCCGGCACACGAGTGGATCCTGCCCAGGGTAGCCTGACAGGCACAAGGGGGCAGAGGAGACCCCCCCAGCCGGGGCACCAGAACCCAAGGAAGGAAGGAAGGAAAAGTTAATTACCAGTGCATAGAAGGAAGGAAAGCGGGGCTGCCTCAGTTTCCAAGCAGGAATGAACACGCTTTGTGGCACACACGTGACGACGACGGGCCTCCTTTTGCTTTCTGAGCCCCACTTTGGAGAAGTGCCCCCTTCTTCCTCTCCCCCCCCCCCAGCTTACCTTTCCCAAGGCCGTTGGTGTAGCTGTAACTGCGGTCCATCTGGCTTCCTCCTGAACAAGGGAAACAGGAGAAGGTTCTTAGGGTAAAGCAGACACTGAGCACCAGAGCTCAGTGGGGGAGAAACGGATCTATCCCCCCCGCACCCCCGCAAATTTGAGGAAGCCGAGGGACCCACCTTGCCCCGCATGGCAGTGCTTCCAGTCGGCGGGCAGCGTGGCGTTGCAGTCCGTCCCATAGAGAGCTGGCCGTTCCCGCCCGGCAGCCCCACCTTTGGGGCTGGAGAACCCCTTGCTGGGGATGAGCTGTAACATTGGGGGAGGGGGGCAGAAGAGGCCGCCTGAGCCCCAGAGAGAGAGAGAGACTCCCCTCACCCCCACCCTCTTCCCCAGAGCCCCCACCCCCCACCCTGGCAGGAAGGAGGCGGAGGGCTCAGACCCAGGGATAGGGGGCCAGGGCTACCAGCCAGCCCTTACCTTCCCAGGGCCCGGCAGGTCAGGAGGTCCGTTGGCCGGCCGGCCTGGGGAGCAAGGCGAGAGGGTGTGGTAGCTGGGGTTGGAGTAGTAGTGGTGGGTGGAACTGGCAGGGACGTCTAACAAGAGAGAGAGAGCCTGTGGCCACGTCTGTCTATCTCCGTGGTTCCTGGCTGGCCCGCTGGCCACTTGCCCCGGAAGCCTCCCCCATGCCAAAGGCGACCCTCTGCTGCCACCTCCGTGCCCTGCGAGGGACGATGGCTTTGCCCCATTGTGAGCTTGCTGCTGGCAGCCAGGTGGGTTCCACACACACACACACACCCCACACACACACACAGCCCGCCGTGGGGTTTGACCCACCTGCCTTTCGCCTGCCTGCCCCCCACCCCAGTCCAGCACCCTTACCTGGGACGGCGTATTCCGAGCTGTCCGTCCTCCCTGCGGAGTAGGCCACGGAGAGAGGCGGGCCCTGCTTGTCCTTCTGCCAGCGTCGGTAGGAGAGGAAGAAGCCCAGGACGGCCACCAGCAGGACGGCCAAGACGAGGAGGCCGATCAGGGCCCCCAGGGAAGGTGGGGAGGCCGGCAGGGAGGGGGCCACCGTCAGCGGTGGGGCATCGCTGGGTCTCCCTGAACCTCCGGGAAGAAAGAGAGCCACGTCACGCCAAAGGGGCTCCGGACGCCTCCCATCAGTGTCCGCCCTTCCTTCCCTCCCGCTCTGGAGATCTATTCCCTCCTCCTGCACTCACTTACGGGTCTCACAGTGGGGCCCGGTGTAGCCGGAGGGGCAGAGGCAGCCCCCGGTCTCTGGGTCGCACAAGGCCTGGTTCTGGCACTGGCACTGCTGGGTGCAATTTGCCCCATAGAGCCCCGGAGGGCAGCCTGCAAGGAGGAGAGGGGAGAGGGAGGGGGCTTGGTTGGCCAGGCCTGGCCTCCATAGGGACTCCAAAGGGGCTCAACCCCACCCCCCTTCCACACACACACACACACACACACGGGGAAACTCACGCCTGGAGCAATCGCTGCCCGTCCAGCCAGGAGGGCAATCGCATGACCCGTCCACGGGGTGGCAGATGGAGTGGTTGGCACACTGGCAGGGCACGGAGCAACGCTTGCCATAACGCCCGGCTTGGCAGGCTGCAGGGAGGGAGGGAGGGAGGGAGGGAGGGAGAGAATGAGGAGGAGGAGGAAAAGAGGAAGGCCCTCCTTGCAGAGCCCGGCAGGGATCCCATGTGGGCCGAAGGAGACCCTCGGAGGCATTAGTGATGGCCCATCTTGGCATGCCAGGGGTTCTTGGATTTCAATTCCCAGAAGCCCCGATCAGCAGGAGTGCTGACTTCTGGGCTTCTGGGAACTGAAGTCCAGGAACAGATGGAGTGCCAAGGTTGGCCATCACTGCAGCCTGAGGGCAGGCTTAGGAGGGGCCTTGCAGGGCCTTCTTGGGTAAGGGAGCGAGGGACCGGGAGGGTGGGGGCTGCCCTCCTCTGACGGCAGAAAAGACGGGCAAGGGCAAGGAAGCCCATGTGGCTTGCCTGGTGCTAGTGGAACAAACGGGGAGGGAGGCCAAAGGGTGGCTGTGACCCCAAAGAGGTGGGGGAAGAGACCCCAAGAGAGGGAGGGTTGCTCTCCCCTCCAAGACGAAACCTCTGACTCCCTACACGGGGGCAAATCTGCTTCTGCGCCCCACCTTCGCGGGCAGGACTTACAGCGCTGGCAGGAGGGGCCCCGGAAGCCTGGGGGGCAGAGGCAGGCCCCGTCCGTGGGGGAGCACGTGGCCCCGTTCTTGCAGGAGCACAGCTGGCGGCAGTCCGGGCCCCACCGGTCCTTGGAGCAGGGCTGGCTGCATCGGAGACCTGTGGGGAAGGCAGGGGGGCAGGGGGGGCTCAGCTCTTTCTGGCCTGCCCCAGGGCCGGCCTCCTTCCTTCCTTCCCTACCTCAGCACACGGAGTAGTTTCAGCCCCAGACAGCCTCTCTCTAGCCATGGGGAACCCCAGAGAGCGGGGTGGGGGTGGGGGCGTCCTGCTGGGGTCTCTCCCACCCGCTGGAGCTGGAGCCCCAATGGAGAGACAGCGGGACCCGGCCCTTACCTGTCCATCCTGGTTGGCAACGGCACTGCCCGGTGACCGGGTCGCAGCCCCCCTGGGCGTTCTGGCAGAAACATCTCCCACTGCAGCCCAGGCCAAAGAACCCCTCCTGCCCGGGGGGGGGGGGGAGAGAGAAAAGGGGGAGCCCCGGGATGGGGGAGGGAGGGAGAAGGGGGGGCCTTCATTAGGACCTTTGTCACATTGAGCCACTGGAGTCCTGACAGAGTAGTGGTGCTTCCATGCTGCCCCACGCCCCCCCCCCCGAACCAGGGCTGGTCTCTCTGGCAGCCCCTCCTCCTCCTCCACTCACCAGGCACGACTCCTGGCACAGGCTCCCCTGCCACCCTGCCAGGCAGGCACAGGCGCCGTTGAGGGGGCTGCAGGGGGCTCTGTTTGCACATGCGCAGCTCTGGTTGCAGCCCAAGCCCCAGGCACCCGCCGGGCAAGGGAGGGAACAATCCAGGCCCTGCCAGCCTGCAGGGGAGGGAGAGAAAGGGGGCAGGAAGTGGGGCATGGGGGGTGCTTGAGTCCTTGCAGCCTTTGGCCAGGCCAGCTCCAGCCTCCCCAAAACACAGCCCTGGCAACCCAACCTTCTGGAGGTGGAAGTGGGACTCGAGGGGAGGGGGGGCTTCCCAAGAGGGAGGCACTTCCCAGGGGCCGTGGGTTCAAGGCCAGGAAAGGGTCCCTCCTTATTCCCAAGTTTCTGGTGGTTGCCGCCCCTCCTTCCCACCCACCCGCCCCCCCTGACCTTCCTTGCAGAGGCAGGCCCCGTCCACGGGGGAGCAGCCCAGGGCGTTGGGGCAGGTGCAGGGCCGGGAGCAGTTCAGGCCGTAGGAGTCGGCCGGGCACAGACTGGAGCAGTGCTGGTCCTGGCAGGAGCAACGGAGGGAGATTGGACATGGGCCTGGGCCAGGCCGGGGGGGGAGAGGGGGGGCTCCCCATATTCATGATCTGGACTGGGCACTCCCCATGCCAGCCAGAACCACCCCCTCCCACAGCCTCCCAAAAGAAGGAAGGAAGGAAGGAAGGAAGGGGAGAGAGCGAGCAAAGGGGCTGCTGACCGTGAATCCCGCTGGGCAGTGGCAGAGTCCGGTGGTGCCATTGCAGGTCCCCCCATTGAGGCAAAGGCAGGGATCCCGGCAGCCCAGGCCGTGGTAGCCGGGGGGGCAGGTCTCGTTGCAGTAGAGGCCCCCCCAGCCCGGCTGGCAGGTGCATTCGCCCGAGAGCGGGTGGCAACTGGGGAGGCAAAGGCGGAGGCAGGCAGGCAGGGGGGGGGAGGGAGGGAGGGGCTGCTTCACACACACCCAGAAACTCCCCCCTCCCCAAAATATATATCCCTCCACCCTTCATCATCTTCAAGGTCGAGGCAGGAGGATCTCTGTGCCCCCCCCCACACACACACACACCCTAAATGCCCCCAAGTCCTTTCCACTTGCCACTTTGAGCCAATGGATGCCAAGCACACACCCCACACGCTGCCTCCCCAGGGCCAAAGGAGGCCCCTGCCTGCCGTCTGTCCCCATCTGCCCACTGGCCTGTTTCCTTGGTGGTCCGACTCACCTCTGGGTGTGCCGTGGGTGGCAAAGGCAGGCCGAACGGCATCCCAGGTCGTAGAAGCCCGGCGGGCACTTGGGCTCCTCGCAGCGCCCGCCCAGGAACCCTGCCTCGCACAGGCAGGCCCCGTTCAGGTGGAAGCAATGGCCCCCGTTGGCGCAGTCACAGGTCTGGCGGCAGCCTTGCCCGTAGCGGCCCACCGGGCACTCCTCGCGGCACCTGGGCAGGGAAAGCAAAGGACGGGAGCAGGTTGCCAAGGCCGAGAGCTAAGAGCCAAGGCCGGGCGCTGGGCTCAGGCCAACCGGCTCCTCTCACCTGTGGCCCAATCCCTCCGTCTCAGGCCACCACACATACAGCCAGCTTGGGCCCCCTTGAAGGGCATCGGTCCAGAAGCTGGCGCAGCCCTGAGGGCACCATGGAGGGCCAAGCCCTGCCGATCCACCCGCTCTGGTACTCACTGCTCTCCCATGTAGCCAGGCGCGCACTGGCAGTGCCCAGAGTCCTGGTCACACTGGCCTCCGTTGTGGCACCGGCACTCCCCTTGGCACCCGGAGCCAAAGCGCCCAGCCGGGCATCGGAGGGAACAGATCGAACCCTGAAGGAAGGAAGGAAGGAAGGGGAAGGGGAAAGGGAAGGGGAAAGGGAAAGGGAAGGGGAAAGGGAAAGGGAAGAGGCCTGGTCAGGATCTCTCACTGCTCAGGAGAAAGGCCATCATGACCCCCACAAACCCCCACCTCTCCCCCCCCCTTTTCACCCGCCCAGCTGGCCTCACACTCGCCCCCACAGCCCCACCTACCATCCATCCAGGGGGGCAGACACAAGTGCGGGACTCTGGGGGGTGGCAGATGCCCCCATTCTGGCAAGGGCACGGGGACGGTGGGCACTGGAGTTGCTCCTGTGTTGCATTGTGGCAGGGCAGCTCACAGCTGGAGAAGGGGAAGTTGGGTCAGCCTTGGGGGGGGTGTGTGTGTCAGGGGTCTCCTCCCCCCCTTGGCCCATGGGAGAAAGAAACCCCACAACGGGGGAGGGCCCATCCCAGCAAGCCAAGCCAAGCAGAAGGCTTCCCTCTTGAGGGGGGTCCACCAAGGATAAAGCCAAGCCCCCCCCCCCCAGAGAAGACGCGCACACGGCCTCTCTGCTCACTGGGGCCCGGTGAATCCCCGGGCGCAGGCACAGGCCCCGTTGCCCGGATGGCAGGAGGCGGCTCCATTCTCACAGCGGCACTGGAGGAGGCAGCCGGGGCCGTAGGTGCCCAGTGGGCAGGGCTGGTCACAGGCAGGGCCTCTGGACCCTGGCAGGCAGGCACAGGCCCCCGTCGAGGGATCACAGCGGCTTCCGTTGGCACACAGGCAGCGGTGCTGACAGTCAGGGCCCCAAAGGAGGCTTCCACAGTCTAGGGAGGGAGAGAGAGTCAGATGGGGTGGAGGGCATGGGGGGGGGCTTGTGACCTCCCCCCCCCAAAAAAAAACACCCTGACTGACAGCCTGGATTTCTCTCCCAATGACTCCTCCTTTCTTGGGGCATTTCTCACCCTCTCCTGGAAACACACACACACACACACACACACAGATCTGCCTGCCTGCCTGCCTCTCGGGACCCTCCAAGGCAGGGAAGGGGGGTGTGCTCACCATGGGCGCAGTCTCTGCCCCTCCAGCCTGTCTCACACTGGCACTGGTCTGGGGCCACACACCGTCCGTGGACGCACTCCTGGGCGCAGCGGGCTGGAAGAGAGGAAAGGCCAGAGGGCTCACTCTTTGAGGGGAGGAGGAGGAGGCTCAGGGCATATTCCTGAGGTCCCCCCAGAGAGAGAGACAGGGAAACCCCCCCCCCCTCTTCTGGGGAGAGCCAGACTCTGAGCCCCCCCCCTCCGAGAGAGAGAGGGGGTGGGTGCTGTTGGGAAGGGCCTTACGGACGCAGAGGTCTCCGCTCTCGTAGTAGCCCTGGCAGCAGCGGTGGCGCCTCCTGTAGTCCAGCTTCACCCCCTGCCGATAAGCCACCTTGTACAGCACTCTAAAGGGAGGCAGCAGGGAAAGCTGGGCTCAGGCATCAGGGAGGCCAAGAGAGGAGACCAGGGGGGGGGGTCTGGGGGCGGGAGCGGATGCCCCAGGAGAACCTTTACACGAGGGCCAAGATCCCGGGAGGGAAGGGCCCCCCACCCACCCTTTCCACCCTCCCCTGGCAGAGGCTCTGGGGCAGCTGGGAAGGCCAGGGGGGCAGCCCACATGCCAGGCAGGGAGGGACCCTCGACTCACTGCCAGTCTGTCTGTCTGTCTGTCTGTCTGTCTGTCTCCAAAGTGGGCTGAGGAAGTCCTAACATTCTTCATACAAGAAGCCCGCAGCAGAGGCGGAAGAGGAGAGTCCATGTCCGGGCCTTTTCGCTCCCCTGAGGTTCTGCCCCCCAGCCACCCACAGTGGGTCTGAGCAGGGCAGCCCATAGGCTTGGAGGGCAGCCGAGGAGGAGCCCCTTGGGGTGTATGTGTGTTCCCCTTACTTGTGCCGTGGGCAGGGCAGGGCCGAGGGGGTCCAGGCGGCCCGGCCACAGGGTTCCTCCGAGGCCTGGGCAAAGGGCTGCACAAACGACTCCTTGGATGGGGCGGTGAAGCTGGGCGGGAAGAAGAAGATGTGGGCAGTGAAGGGACCAGCGGGCCGGCCGGACAGCCGTGCAAAGCAGGAAAGTAGTCCGGCCTTGCCTGCACAGTGTCTGTGCCTTGACAACGCAGCTACCAAAGGGCCTTCTGGACAAAGACCTTTCCTCTCTCTCACCCCCAGCCCCAGCCCCCAATTCCTCCTCTTCTCAGCTGGAGCCCTGGCTGGGAGGGTCAAGGGGTATGTGGGTCTCATCCTGGCACTCAGACTCCCCCCCCCTTCTTGACCCCAGACTCTGACCTTTCGACTCCCAACCCGCAGCTCACCTTTCCCAGTAGCTGCAGACGTTGGGGTCACTGGGGCTGAGAGCGAAGGAGGTCCAATTGGGCAGCAACAACAACAGCAACGTCCACAGCAAGAGGAGGATACAAGGCACCATCCTCCTAATTTTGGGGGGGGGGGGAGAGGGGAGAGAAAGGAAAGCTGATGAAGGAGGGAGGGAGTGGGTAGAGCAGCTCTGCCCCCACTGTTGCCCCCCCTCCAAGCCCCCCTGTATAGCCCAGGGGGGGAAATGAGCCCCAGAAACCAAGTCAGGTGGAACAGCAATGAGGTGGAGGGGGGAGACTCAGGGGCAGCCCAAGCAGGGAAGGAACCGAGGGGTGGGTGTGGTGGGGTGGGCTCCAGGGCGGCCTGAATGGCTCCAGTGCATGTGTGTGAAGTCAGGGGGTCCCTCCGGACACACCGGGGAGGGGGGGAGGGTGCTATTCTGGTGGTCCTGTTCCCCCACCACCACGTGGCCTCTGGGCATTCTGGCCTCTTAAAATCAAAACAACAGACATGGGACTGCAGTGGCTCAAGTGGTTAAGACACTGACTGGATGGCCGGCAGGTCAGCTGTTCGAGACTCGAGTGCTGCAGGATGGAATGAGCGCCCGTCTCTGTCCCAGCTCCTGCCAACCTAGCAGTTCGAAAGCCAGAAATTGCAAGCAGATCAATAGGGACCACTTCTGTGGGAAAGGTAAACAGTGTCCTGTGCACTCCGGTGTCTAGTCATGCCTGCCACGTGTCCATGAAAATGTCTGCAGACGCAAACAGCACTGGTGCTTTGGCTATAAACAGAGACAAGCACTAAACCCTAGAGTTGGATACGACTGGCTTTTGAGCAAGGGTTACCCTTGACCTAAAACAAAACAACAGCCCCCCCCTCACCCAGTTGTCTTTCCTATCACCTGAACACCCCCCATCATCATCATCATCATCATCTCATCACACCCCAAGCCCCTCCTGGCCAGGCAGCATCTGTCCAGCGAAGGACAAGACCTCCAGAAGCCTGGAGTGAAAACAGGAAGAGCCAAAAAGCGAGAAGGGGGGGGGGAGAGAGAGAGAGGCCTTTCCGGCGTCACCGCTTCTTCTTCTTCTTCTTCTTCTTCTTCTTCTTCTTCTTCTTCTTCTCCAGCAGCACCACCAGGACGTCTCCAAACGCTTCCCAAAAGAAGCAGGGCCCCACAGCCCACCCCCAGCCCCACCAGGCCACCCAAATGCATGTCCCCCTTCTGGCCCACCTACACAACCTCCCACCTGGGCAGGGACAGGAAGGCTGGGCTGCTCCTGGTCTCCCCCTGCTTTGGGGATGGGAGGCAGGAGGGGGGGGGAGGAAGAAGTGCCTCTCACCCCACCCCCCTGAATAGTCAGAGGCCGGAGACCCACCTCAGTCAGGGCTTTGGCCGGAGCCCAAGGTGGGGCCTACGCTGGGCTGGACTGGGCTGGGCCACCCCTGGAGGGAGGCAGATTCCAAGCCCACGCGGTGGAGGCTCCGGCTCCCAGGGCTCCTCCGCTTCTTCTTCCTCTTCTCCTGCTTCTGCTTCTTCTTCTACAATCAGAACCAGATGCCTTCGGCTCCAATGCAAAGAACTTCCAGGCGCCGGCCCTGATCCAAAGGGTCAGAGTGGGTGGTGTGTGGGGGGGTCCCTTTGCCTGCCCCCCCTTTCCATGGGGGAGAGGACTGGGGGCTCCTTCTGGTGGCGCATAAGCGCGGAGCCCCATCCCCAAATCCATGGGAAGGTCCTCCGTCGGTCCTCCTTCCAGAAGGGATCCCTGTTGCTGCCAGCCAGAGTCTGCCATGATGCCCCTTTCCCCTCCAGGCCTCGGCTGGGCTGCGGGGGGGGGGGGCTTTTCTGCCCTGTGTGCTGGCCTTCCATGCAGGGAAGGTTTGCGGCGTCTGCCTCCCCCCCCCCCTCGCAGCTCTGCAACGGAGCTCTCCACCCCCACCCCCAAGCAGGGCCACATCTGGACCGCATCAGTTGCAAAGCATGGGCGTTTCATGCATGCATATCCCTGTAGTCATATACAGCGGGCAGGAATTGGAAATAAGGTAAAGGTTTCCCTTGCTTGAAAGCCAGTCATATCTGACTCTAGGGGTCAGTGCTCATCTGTTTCAAAACCAAAGAGCCAGAGCTGTCTGCTTCTGCAGACGTTTCCGTGGTCATGTGGCAGGCAGGACTAGACACCGGAGTGCACAAAACGCTGTTTACCTTTCCCACCAAAGTGGTTCCTATTTAACTACTTGCAATTTCTTGCTTTCGAACTGCTAGGTTGGCAGGAGCTGGGACAGAAGACGGGCGTTCACTCTGTCATGCAGTACCTGGGTCTCGAACTGCTGACCTGCCGCCCCTCCCCCCCCCAAAAAAAAAGTACAAAAAGCCTAGCTTCTCCGAACCTATGTCCACCCAGCCAGCCTTCAAGGCTGTCACAAGTCCAGGCAAGGGCTGGGTGGGGTTTCTGCTGCTGTTGGCGGAGGAGGAAGTCGCCCATTGTGTCTCTCACTGGGAGCGCATCTCTCCTGCCTGCTTCCTGCCCACTCTGGTGGCTTCCCAGGGAAGGAGGCAAGAGGGGCCTCCACCCCACCCCCCGTGTTGGGCCTAAAAGGCCTCCGTCTAGCTCTCCAGCAGCAAGGACGGGCCCAAGGCTTGGGAGAAGGCGGCCGCTGACCCCAGCTGGCCTGGCCAATCCAGAGCAAAAGGGACTGGGATGACTGGATCCCACATAATGCTCCAAACCCTGTGCAAGAAGGAGGGGACGTGGGGGGGGGGGTGTTTGAGGAGCAGCCATCATAGTGTGTGCAAACGCACACACACGTTCTCTCACACTCAACACTGATGGCATCACTTCCAGTATTTATTTCCCAATCTTTGGTTTTGGGACTTCCAATTCCCAGAAGCCGAAGTCAGTTTCCCAAAGCAACGTACAGTCAAACCTTGAGATAAGAACATTTTGACTTAAGAAAAACTCAAGAAATCTCATGGGTGGTGGTGGTGGTGGTGGTGGTGGTGGTGGTGGTGGGGAATCAGGTTCGAGTTACAAATTTTTAATAGGATTCCCCCCCACCCCCCGAGATACGAAATTCAATGCATTCCTATGGGAAGTTGCCTTCAATGTATTCCTATAGGAAATGCAAGCTAAGACTTTTCTGAGATGCAACCAACCCACCTCGAGGAACGAATTAAATTGGTATGTAGAGGTTTGACTGTACTGAGCGAGGCTTCTGGGAATCGAAGGCCATCCGTGTTCCACCGGACAGAGTTTGGGAAATGCTGCTCTGGACGAATTCCTTTGTAAAAGAAGTGGAAGGCAACTTCAGAGGAGCAAAAAAAAAACCACACACACTTACATGACACACACACTCTCCCCCCCCCCCAAGGGCATACTGTATCATCCCAAGTGACTCTCTAGGGACCAACACACACTTGGAGCAAGAGGAGATTGACCTGCAAACGGTGGGGGGGGGAGAGGCAGGGGTGAAAGGTCAGCTGCTTCCCAGCTTCTCTCCCCTTTCTCTGCTTGCTCTTCTGCCATTTCCATAGAGAAAGAGGAACTGGGGGCTCTCCTTCCGTTCCCATGCCTGCCTGCCTGCCTGCCTGCCTGCCTGCCTGCCTGCTGGCCGGGAGGGATTTTATCCATTCCAGGCAGTCTGGGTGGTTATGAGGCCTCCTCACGGAATACGTCAGGAACAAACCATTTGCCACAGGAAGAAACGTCTTTTATCTGGGAAAGGCATATTCCGTTTGCAGGGCGGCAATGAGTAATCATCACGGGGTGACAAAAAGGGAAATAATAATGATAAATGCCAGCCAGGCTCTTTCACAGCCGTATTCACTGCTCAACCTGACCATATTTTTCTCTACTACGTCATTCTCAAAATACAGTACTAAAGAGGCAGAAGCCCCAGGATTCCTAGAGCAAGACCCCTCCCCAAAAACAAAGCCCTCAATCCAGCAAAAAGAGCCACCCACCCACCCACCACCCACTGCCCATCCCATGAGTGCCACAGGAAACATTAATGCCTGCCATCCATCCAGCTTCCTTCCCTCCCTCCCTCCCTGGCCCTTTTCAAACTTACTTGGGAGCCTGTTGGGTTTCTACACCCAAACGTCCCACTGATGACGCTACTACAAAGGCTGGCAAAAACACACATGCCAGTGGGAGGAGGACTCTGCGTGGCCTCCTCTGCAGCAAAGGACTGGCTCAGGCCTGCAGCCACCAGAATTTTTCTGCCTGGGAACAGAGACCTGTGCTAGGCTAGGCGTTTGCATCTACCACTGCTGCACCCGTGAGGCACAAAAGAAGTGACTCTCACATCACTCTCACTTGCTGGAGAAGCCACACCTTCTGGGCACAGGGCCGTAGCCAGGATTATGTCATATATATAAGCAGCCGGGAGTTTAAGGGTGGGCAAACTGTTAACTCAGGGTGGGCAAAACCCGCCCTGGTCAACCCCTGGGCTAGAAAGAGACCTCAGTGGTCCTCTGGAAAAGCCAAGCCATGCCACGCCTTCTGCCCGAGCGGCCTTTGAGAGAGCCACAGCAGCAGGCCCGTGGCTGCAAGTTCACGGCCTCCCCCTAGCTCTAGGTAGCCACGTCCCTAGACTGGCCCCTGGAGTGTGCCTTCTGTCAGGTGCTGGCCTTGCCTACCCAGGACTGGTGTGTGTGTGTGTGTCCCTCCGAAGCATGGAACGTACCTGATATTCTTCTCTGTCTTTAGCCAAGGAATAAGTAGCCCAATCCCACAGCCGTCTCTTCCTCCTCCTCCTCCTCCTCGCTGCTTTTCACGTGCGAAGAGAGCTGTCAGACTAATAAGGAGAACAGGTCATGTCTAAGAATCTAACATGCAGGCGTTGGTTCTACTACTCAGAGCAAAGGACAGGAAGTCTGTTTCACACACCCCCAACCCACCCTATGTTGCTTTTCAGGGATGGTGGCTGCTAGCTCCATCCAAGCTGGGTGGTGGACGAGCTGAAGTGTGAAACAAGAAGGAGCAGCAGGGAGAGGTTGTTTGAGGGGGGGGGGGGAAGAAAGGCAGGAAGGGGCCCGGGATCTGCTGTCAGACCTCAGGAAGCTTGTAACAGGGAAATCCAGCAGAAGGCTCAGAGGGGAATTAGCCAAATGTTGTTATTTCCCCCCTTTGGCAAGAAAGCAGAGTGCGCAGCAGTGGAACACTCAAAGTATGTAGTCTAAAAACGACAACAGCAACAACAACAACTGCAAAAGGAAAGGCTGGTTTCCAGCCCAGCCCAGCCCAGCCCCGGCCGTTGAGACTGCTCCCTTCTCGGCTCTTTGCCTGATCCGGAACTGCTTCTCCCAGTGTCAAACAGGGATCGCAAATCACAAACCGGCTGAGGAATTAGAAGGAAGATCCCATTTCAATCTGCTCTTGTTTTGATCCAGTAGGCAAATTTTGGCCTAAACAACCAAACTGATCTGGGGAAAGCCCTAAGTGAGTCCCCGGCAGGGTACTTTGCTCCAAGGGTTGGTTTAGAACAGGGGTTTCCCAACCTAAGGCCTGCAGGCCGTATCCGGCCATGGTGCTATTTCATGTGCCCCATCCATCTGTGTCAGAGCATTCAAAATAGTTATCCCTTTGAAGCTGTTGGGACAAAATGGCCACACACCACCACCACCATAGTGCAGGCAGGGCAAAATGGCCGTCCTGGCCTCAAAGCTGACTGAGAGAGCATGACCCTGACTCCAGCTTGAAAAGTTTATGAACCCCTGGCTTAGAATGATTTTAAAACAGTGACAAAACATATTCACACACAATCAAGTACTGGGGCATTCAGACGGCCAATCACTACAAACAAGTAAACCCTGCTGGACATTTTAAACAGCCACACCAGAAAACGTGCTCACTGCCCCTCCACAGAAGCTTGGCAAACATTCAGGCAAGAAGAAGGACTGCGCACAATGACAGACAGCAAAGAGACGGTGAACATGTCAAAGGCAGAGAGCTGAGTTTCCCTCTAGTTCCCCAAGGCTTTCTTAGGCAGGTTTGGGTCACACGATTCTTCTTCCACAGGAGCCTCTTTGTAGAGATGAATACACTTCAGCTCCCATCAGGCTTTGTGGACTTGGGTCAAGAATGGCAGAGCCGTTGTGCAAACATCCGAAGGGCAGCAACCAGAGCAGTTTATTTGCAGCACCAGTTTCCCTCATCCTAGAAAAGAGGGAACAAAGTGGGACCATTAGAGGCATGCACGGCCTTTGGGTGAGAAGGAAGGAAGGAAGGAAGGATGGAAGAGGACATTCACCCACACAGACCCTGGGATGGCTGGCCTGGGGGTGGGGGGGGCTCTCTGAGCCTGTAGTGGCCATTGGGTCGGGATGTGGGGTGTGGGGTGTTCTAGACAGACCCTGAACTCTCTTCCATTTGAGCTGTGCCAGGTACCATCCCTGCCTATATTTAAAAAGCAGTTAAAACCATTCCTTTCTAAAGAGGCTTTTAAGAATACATTGCCAATGGCTGAGCATTCTTCCTTGAAAGCCAGTTGCTCGTATCTGACTCTAGGGTTCAGTGCTCATCCCTGCGTATAGCTGAAGAGCCCCGTGCTGTCTGTGTCTGCAGACGTTTCTGTGAGCATGTGCCATGCCTAGACACCCAAGTGCATGGAACACTGTTTACCTTCCCAACCAAGGGGGTCCCTATTGTTCTACTTACAGTGTCTTGCTTTTGAGCTGCTAGGTGTTGGCTGGAGCTGGGGCAGAGGAGGGACGGGTGCTCACAGTACCCGGTCGTGCAGTACCCGGGTCTGAAAGTGCTGACCTGCAGTGCCGCCTTCCAGTCAGCAACATAATAAATAACAATATAACTGTACTACTGCATATGTCTCCTTACAGGAGGGAGGGAGGGAGGGAGGGGGAGGCCAGAAGAACTGTGGTTCTCTTGCGGCCTTGAGAGGAGGAGGTGGCTTGGGACTACAATGCCCATTAGGCTATTTGAGGGGATGGTGGTCAAGGGGGCCTGAGGGCTCCCTTGGAAGGAGGACAACATATCCCCGCCCCACACACACACACACACACTTGTCTCCCTCCCGTTCCCCCCCCTGGGCTTCCTTTGGGGCCGCCTGGCTCGGCCCCCTTGCTTCGACTCTTTCTCTCTCAGTCTGGAGCGTCAAGAACAAAATGGCGCCGGGCGGGCGGGCGCGCGGGCAGGCTTTTTTCCCTCCCTCCTTCTCCCGCCAAATAAAGCGGCGCAGAGAGCGCATGCGCCAAGCAAGCCGCTCGGCTGGCGCGGTCTCTTGGCGCCCTCTGGCGGCAAGGAGGAGGGCCACACCAATAGGGAGGGGGTGGGCAGGATGGCCCTGCGCATGCGCAGCATCTCTCGGCCAGCCAGCGCAATACTGCAGGGCTGGCGTGTTAGCGGAGGGGGGGGCGGGGGGGCGGCGGCGCCCTTCTTTCTTCTAACTGGAAGGTGCGGGAATAAACCCGTGTTTTCAGCTCGTGTGACTCCCCCTCTCTTTGGCAGAGACATCCTGGTTCCACAGTGGGGCGGGGTGGGCGGCAAGGGGCCCTGGTGGGTCCACCCCAGGCAGGCAGGCAGGCAGGCAGGGGTCCGGATCCCCCCCCCCCACCAGGACACCGCGTGAGGAGGGGAGGGGAGGGGGGTCCTTCTGCCCTCCCTCCAATGTTGGCTCTTCTCCTTCTTCTCCTTCTTCTCCTTCTTCTCCTTCTGTGCCAGCTGCATCAGAGAGCAGCCAAGATCCTCCCGCCCCCCCCTCACACACACACACACACAGGGGGGAGGCCCCCTGGCAAGGGCCAAGCTCCCCCTCTATCAATGGGGTTGGGGCTGCCAACCGCCCCCCTCCCAATACCCCCTTCTTTCCCCCTCCCCTTGATGCCACTTGACACAGGCTGCCCCCCCCCGCCCCCTTTCTCTCTCCTCCTCCCTCCCTCCCTCCCTCCCTCCCTCCCTCCGGGGTTTCTTCTTGTCATCTGTCAAGAGATGCTCCATGGAACTTAATGGCCTCTTGCTGGCATCTCAGCCCCCCCCCCCCCCCCAGACGTAGAGGGTGCCTATCTGGCTGGCCTGGTGAAGGTGCAAAGCGGGAAGGGGGTGTGTGTGGGGGGTGTGTGGGTTTTATTCCACAGAGGTTTCACCCCCAGAGACTGCATAGGAGCCCAGCAAGAAGCACACAGGCAGGGGGAGCAAGCGGGGGAGGGGGGAGGGGAGGAGGGGTCCCCTCTTAGCACCACCTGCTGGGGGGAGGGGGAGCCCTCCAGGAGGGCTTTGGTGGGGAGGGGGTGAAGCCCCCCCCCATCACTTCTGAAGCGGCAAAGGTGAGCCTTGGACTTCCCAGGTCAAGGTCTGCCAGAGGTCAAGTTGTGTGCATGGACACTCGCGTGCACACACACTCACACACACTCACACACGCACAGAGTTCCAGGGTCTTTTGCGATGCTCCATATCCACCTCTTCTGAGCCGGACATCCTTCCAGGGCCCTGTTGGCCAGAGTCGCTTGACCAGAGCCCAGGCCACTATGCCCGGGCAGCAAAAGTCTCCCTGTGTGCGGATGGGGTGGGGTGGGGGTCCGCCCTGTGCCCCTCTTGCCCTTGGCATCCTCCCCTAGATGGAAGCAGGGGGAGGAAGCCAGGGCTGCCACATCCATGAGTGAATGAATGGCACCCGGAGCTATGGGGACATTATTGAGAGAGAGAGAGAGACCCCCCCCCCTGCCCCTCCTCCAGGGGAAGAAGCCCATCTCTGGCCAGCCCAGGCTCTCCAGTGGTGCCCCTTATCTCTGCCCGGAGGCGGCATCAGCCCTGCCAGCCGCCCATCTGCTCCTCCGATGATGAAATCAATTCGGTTCCATTACAGCACGGCCTGGGGCTTGTCATGAGCCTAGGATGGGAGGGGGGGTTGGGTTGGGTTGGGTTGGGTTGGAGAGCGCCCACCCCCACCCCCTCTGCAGCTGCAATTAGATGGGGGGGGGGGGGAAGAGAGATTTGGTAAGGCCTCCGATGAGATGGGTGTGTGTGTGTGTGTGTGTGTATATGGAGACCCCAGAAGAGCTTCTTTTCCCCAAAAAAAGGGGGTGGGGGAGTGGGAGAGAAGAGGATCAGAGCTGCTCCAGAGTGGGGTGGGGTGGGGTGGGGTGGGTCTCTCACATGGGACTCTCAGATGTGGGCCAACGGCCATGTTCAGAATATGTTGTGGCTGCCACAATCGCAGCCACTGACTGGGAAGGGATCTAATTCTGCGCAGCCTTTGAATGCCCACTGGATGCCCCCCTCCGCCCACCCACCACACCCCCCACACCCCCGCACAGCCCCTTTCTCTTTCTCTCTCCTGGGCAGAAGCAATTTATTACAGTAAAGCTGATCACAATAAATAGAGCCTGTTCCTCCGTGGTAATTTCTCTTTGGGTGGGTGTGGGGTGAGTGACCCACTCCAACTGCTCCCCCCCCCCTTTCCCTCCATCAAGCGAAACAGAGAGGAACAGAGTCACGAAAAAATGTCCCACGCCTGGTCTTCCTGTGGGGCAGGAAGGACGGATGGAAGGTGTGTTCAGCTCAACACCCCCCCCCCCACCCCCACCCCCACCCCGCGCATCTTCCCCTTCCCTTCTGCCTCTCTCTCTCAACCTTGCAGGAGGAGGGGGCGCGCACTGGGCTGTGGCTGTGGCTGTGGGGGGCTTTGAAAGTTAACGTTCATCTCCAGATTCTCCTTGTCCTGGGGTTGATGATTCAAGCAGACATTATCGTGGGGTTGCAGGGGGCTGGGTGGTGGTGGTGGGGGGACTGGAGCTCTTCCTGGGGGCCCCCCCTCCTCCTCCTCCTCCTCCTCCTCCTCAGCCGAGCAGGGCCAGGTAGAGCGGGGGTCCCTTGGCCAAGCTCTGGAGCTGCCTCTGGATCTCCTTCATGCTCTGCCTCTGCTGAGGTTCCCTTTGCCAGCAGCTCTGCATGATCTCGTAAACCTCAGCCGGGCAGGTCCGAGGCCTCTCCAGCTCCCGCCCCTGCGTGATGCACTCGATCGCCTGCACAGACAGACAGACAGACAAAAAGAGACACATGCACGGGGTGACCCACTGCTTCACAGGATGACTTCCCAAGGCCTTGAGCCCCTCCTCCCACGGCCCTAGCCTGGCTTTAGCCTGGCCCATGCAGGGCGAGACACAGACCCCCCTTGCCCTCTCGGTGGTGGTGGTGGTGGTGGTGACTCTCACGCACGCGCACACACACACACACACACACACACACACACTCTCTCTCTCTCTCTCTTCCGGCCTGCTTTTTACCTCCGTGTTGGAGAGTTGGTACCAGGGCTGCTTCCCGTACGTGAAGATCTCCCACAGCACCACCCCAAAGCTCCAGACGTCGCTCTCCGTGGTGAAGCGCCGATAGAGGATGCTCTCGGGGGGCATCCAGCGGATCGGCAGCATGGTCCGGCCCCCCACCTGTGGGGTCAGAGAGGCTTGGCTTGGACTCCAGGAGGGGAGGGGGACAAAGCGGGGGGGGGGGGGAAACGGGACGGGCACGGCAGTTCTTCCTTCCCTGCCTCCTTCCTCTCCCCCTTCCTGGCTTCTCCCTCCTCCCCACCCCCCTCTTTAATTAACTGCCCAATGGCTAATCCCCCCCCCCATTAACACCCCCCCCAAGCCTCCCCCTGCCTTTCCACTGACTAAGTGCTTATAGGATTTTCCACCCAGGGCTCCATTAAATATGAATCGGGGTCCAGGGCAGACGCTAATAGGGAAAAAATAAGATGGTCAGGAAAGGCCTCGGAGGGCTGTCAGAGAGGGGAATCCCTTTGGGGGCCCTTGAGTGTGTCTTTGGGAAAGGGGGGTGGGGGGAATATTGGGGGGGGGGGTGGCAGGAGGAAGAAGAGGAGGAGGGTTTAGCCTTCTTCAGCCCCCAACCAGCTCACCCGGTAATAGTCGGTGCTGTAGATGTCCCGAGACATGCCGAAGTCCCCAATCTTCACGGCCAGGTCATGGCCCACCAGGCAGTTCCGGGTGGCCAGGTCACGGTGGACAAAGTGGAGGGAGGCCAGGTAGGCCATCCCGGAGGCGATCTGGGTGGCAATTTGCAGCATCTGGCCCAGGGTCAGCTGGCCAAAGGACTGGCCATTCCTTCCGTTGCTGTCCAGGATCTTAGCGTCCGGCCCGTGGGACCTGCCGGGGGAGACAGACAGGCAGGTGGGGGTCAGAACTGGCAAGACGAGAGAGAAGAAACTATTGCCATCATCATTTTGCCCTCCCCACACCCCATGGCACTTCCTGGTGTGGTGGAGGTGGTGGTGGGGCCCTCCCACATGAAATGGTGCTGTGGGCCACATCCGGCCCACAGGCTGAGAATCCCTGGCATAGACTAACATGGCTACCACTTCAAACATTGGCCTGTGGTCCGGAGGTTGAGGATCCCTGGTGTAAAGGCTAGCTGAAATCCTGGATTGCTCTGCTAGACCAAGGTTTTACTCGTGAGTAATGGGTCCCTGTCCCCCACCCCCACTAAAAAAAACACCCCTTCCCTGCCTCCTCTCTAGCCACACAGGGCTCTCCCTGTCTCCTGCTCAGCCCTTGGGATGCAGGAAGCCCCCCTGTGTGTGTGTGTGTGTGTGTGTGGGTCTTTTGCTGCAGGTGTGACACAAAACGCAGGTGACAGGTGGGTGTCCAAAGGGGTGGGGGTGGGGGTGGGGGGTCCCTGCCATGTTGAGGCCTCTGGCTAAGCCCAGCCATTAACGCCAACTCTCATCAACAGCCCAACCGTCCCGGCCGGCCACGTTGGCTCAGGCGGCCTTTGGCAGCTCCCGTCTAGCGCGGGGAGGGAGGGGGGGCAATACCTGGGGGGCCAATCGAAAGCGCCTTGGCTTATTCTAGCGGATGGCCCATCTCCCTCAATTTGAGCCTCTCAGACAGCTAATCTAATCAATATTGCAAGGGAAGATTGCATTAGCTGCGGGAGGGGAAAACCGGGGAGGGGGGGGGCGCACGAAGATGCGCCAGTAATGGAGCAAGGAGAAGAGGTGTCTGGGTGCGCATGTGTTTGTGTGTGTGTGTGTGTGTGTGTTCAAGGGGGGGGGGGGTTGGAAAGAGAGGACCAGAGTGGGACAATTTGGTACAGGAGCTGCAGCTTCATCATCATCTTCTTCATCATCATCACCAATTGGAGGGAGAAGGTAGAGCTACACAGAAGAAGCCTCTGCCCAGCCCTCAGGAAGGAAGGAGAGGGGTGGGGGGCAATGCCAAGGCCCCTACCCGTGCCCCCACCCACCCATGAGGCTTCGCTTGGCACCGCTGGCACAGACAGGGAAGGCAACTCTCAAGACCCACAATCCTTCCCACGGTTCCTTTGCAGAGTCCATCCATGGCCGGGGCCTGCGAGTGGGGCTTCCCCAAACGGAGGAGCCAAATGGGTGTGTGTGGGGTGGGAGTGGAGCAGAAAGCCAAGGCCCTGTGTGACTCCCCCGGCCTGGCCCTCGGCCTTTTCCGGCCCACCTGAGGAAGCGGTTGAGGTCTCCGTGCTTCATGTACTCAAAGACCATGACCAGGGGCTCCCCGTCGGTGCAGACCCCATAGAACCGGACGATGTGCTGGTGCTGAAGGACCGTCAGCAGCTCTGCTTCCCGCTGGAAGTCCAGGCGGGTGTTTTCTGACGCCTCTTTCAGGGTCTGAAGGAGGAAGGAAGGGGGGCCAAAAAGGGTGGGGGTGGGGAAGTGGTCACTCAGGAGGGACTCATAGGAGAAACCACGCATGCACGCATGGCACCCCACTTCCTGACTCCCCCTGGGTGCGCAGTGTGTGTGTGTGTGTGTGTGTGTCTCCCACCCACCCACCCACCCCAATAATCCCTCTCTGTCTCCAGGGGGGGTGGCGTTGGCTCAGCCAGACCGTCCTGAGGGGACAGGGGGGGGGGGGGCGGGGAGAAGAAGCCGCCCTCTTACCTTGACGGCCACCAGCATCTTCTCCTGGCTGGAGCTGAGGTTGTAGCATTCAGCCAGGAAGACTTTGCCAAAGGCCCCCTCGCCCAGTTCCCACTTCAGGACGATGTCCCTGCGCTTGATGTGGTGGACGCCTGCCGGGAAGGAGGAGGAGGAGGCAAGAGGGTTGGCCCACTGTGGCTTGACCCACAGCTCCACGCCATAGCCGTGTCAGTCTGTGGCGGTTGGCCATGCACTTGCTAGGGTGTGGCAGGGGAGGCAAAGCCACAGGCTGAGAGGGGGGGGGGGCTCCGTCAACTGCCTTGGGCCATCTCCGGCCCCCCTCTACTAACAACCAGAGGATGCCCATGGCTAGACGGCTGCAAGGGACTCTATGCAGGGCCAAGCTTGGGCGACTGTTTATTAGCACTGTAGGCAACCACAGACTCGCTCTCCTGAGCCGAGCCCTGGTCCGTGGTGGGGTCTGGCCATGACTGGATTCCCACGCTTGGCTTCCCGATTGGCTGCTGGGCGCAAGGCCAGGGCTGGCACTGCCAGTTACAGGCTGGCACATGCGTTGGGGAGACCTGCAGCAGGGCTGCGTCTTCCCACAAGAGCTTCAGCGGAGGCAGACGGCCTGTGGGCACCACCCTGGGAAGCAGAGAGCGGTTGTCTGTCTGTCTGTCTCTCTGTGTGTGGTTGTGGGTTCATTTTGGAAGAACCACAAAGGCAGCGACTGCCAGACCAGTGGCTACTCTAAGAGGGGACGTTTATTGTGCCTGAGAAGAAGGCAGGCTGGGAGGGTGGCCGGGCCGGGGAGAGGCTCCCAGAGGTCATCTGCTCAGACCCGCTCCCATGCCAGGGGACTCAGCGTGTCCTATATGGGCACCCCATATTGTGCTTGGCTGCAGAAACCCCTTCCCCATCCTCTTGAGCAAAGCCAAACACACACACACACACACCATCCCGCCCCAAATTTCCCACTTGGGAAGAGACAGACTCTCACTGGCGTTGCAGAAGTACTGGGGGTTCTCGATGAAGTTGGTCTTCAGGGCGTCCAGTTTGCTCTCGTCGGAGGAGGAGGAGGGAGGGCTGCTCCCCACGTTCATGAACTGCAGCGAAATGGCCAGGTCGTCTTCCTGGCCCAAGACGGCTGACCCTGGAAGAGGACAAAGGCTGTGGTGAGACTCCCCCTCCGAGCCCCCTCCCCTTCCCCCCCCCCCTTGCAGGGCAACCAGCAGGGGGGCTTTTAAGTGGGCCCAGCATGGCTTCCTTCCTTTGGATGCCCCAAAGGCCGACTGGGATTCTTTGGAGTGGGGCTGGAGCAAAGCCTCCTCCTCCACTATGGGTCACACATACCCCCTGGGTCCAGGCCGTGACTCCCGTGGACCCCCTTCCACGCCCACTCACCACGGGGGAAGGCAGCTGTCCATCTCCTCTACTGTCAAAGATCTTGCCTGATCCAACTCAGGAGTCTTTCTTGACCCCCTGCCAGAGTCCCCTCCATGTTGGGAAGGACTCCCCCCCCCCCCAACACAGACCCCTTTCCCTTGCCTGTGGGGCAGTCTTGGCTCAGGTAGGGGTTTCTGGCCGGGTAAGGCTTCACTTTGAAACCCCGACTCTCTCTGTGCTTTAAAAGCTCCCCATTCATCCATCACATCCCCCCACCCACCCCATACACACGCACACACAAGGAAGGCAGAGAGAGGGGGGGTATTCTTTCTCTCCCCCCCCCCAATCCCTGGGCTGAGTGGGAGGGATTGGCAGGGGAGCAGTAACCGGAGCGTTTAAGCCTGCAGTAATTACCGTGAGAGGGACATAACGAGCAAACCTCCCCTCCATGCATCTTCATCAGCGTCAAAGGCGCTTGACTGGCTTTTGCTGGTTGCAGGGGGGGGGGGGGATAATGGCTCCCAATTCTCAAAGGGGGGGGGGAGAGAAAGTGCCTTGCACTTCCAGTCTAAGCCATCTAGAGCCACCACCACCGCACACAAAAGTGCCCCAAACAGGATTAGGGGGAAGACAGCTTCCCCCCACCCCCCACCCCCCAACCCTCACCCCACGGGCAAGGGAAGAAGGAGGCCGGTCTCATCCTGCCCAGCTCCTCTCCATGGGCTCACCTGGGGAAGTCATGGAGGCACAAGGGGGAGGGGGCGCAGGGGCCTCGTGGCAGGGAATGAAGGAAGGATGGATGGATGGATGGAAGGAAAGAGATGTGGGATGAGTTTAAAATGGAAACTCAGAGAGAGTTTCTGGCTGCCTGAAACCACCCCCACCACCCCCGAGACCCCCCCAGGTAGCAGAAGGAGCCCGGCAGGCGGACCAGGTAGGCAGGCAGAAACCCATTGGTGTAGCCATGTCGGGCAGGGGCCGTGGCTGCCACCCATGGCGGCTTCTGCCCCCCCTCCCCCTAATTACCACACACACACACACACACACACACACACACACACACACACAGAGTTTGCTGAGTTCTTCCCTTGGGGGTGATCCAGGCAGATCAAACCCATTTACAGCCTGAATCAATTCCAACAGTGAATTAGCAGCTGCTGCCTGTCTAAAAGAGTGGAACGGGGGGGGGGGCATTTGGAAGGAGCCCTAATGAAATGGGGAGGGGGGCCCCAGTTGAAAGGAGCCACCCCCCTCCCTCTCCCTCTCCCAGCCATTGCACTTGATTAGCTGCCTCTCCTGCCCCCCCAAACCTCCCCCCTCTCTAAATCTCCCAGGGGGGGGCATTTCCCAGGGAAAGATGGAGGGAGATGGTAGTGCAGGAAGGACAGCAGGGGCCGACCTCCCTCCCAGGAGGAAGGGGAGTCCGGCCACCCCAGACCCCTAGGAGGGGTGGGAGCACTTACGGCTCATGCCAAACTTGGGGTGTTGCCCGCACTTGTTAAGGATGACCAGCATGGCGGAGAGGAAGAGGCCGGCACAGACCGCCAAGACCACAGCCACCGAGATCTGGAGGGAGAAAGAGGAGAAGGCGCAGCAGGTTCAGGGCCCAGGGCCAAGTGGTGGGTCCTTGGCTGCAGAAGGAAGGCTGGAGGGAGGGAAAGGGGGTCCTCAGAGGCACAAGGGGTTAAGCCTGGGGGCAAGACCAGGGGGGTGGGGGGCAGAGAGAGGGGGGGCACTCACTCCAACTGTGGCCTCCTCTGGGGTCTCCACCGGCCCCTCCTCTGTACTGTTCCCTTCATCTGTACCTGGGGAAAGGGAAGGAAGGAAGTCGTAGAAGAAAAAGAGAGAGAGAGAGAGGAATGAATGAATGAATGAATTCAGGCTAACTGTTCCAGCCAGGAGACTCCCAGCCACAGGTGGTGGGCAGGTGGTGGTGGTGTTCCCCCCCCCCCTGACCCGCAGGAGTGCTGAGACCTCCGGGCTTCTGGGATTTGAAGTCCAAGGACACAACTGGAGCGAGGGCCAAGGTGGGCCGCCACTGGCCAAGGGTTTCTCAACCTGACGGACTGATTTGTCAGTAAAGGGGCGACACCCTGGAGAGCCTCCTTGAAGTAGAGGGAGAGGCTTTCGTGGCCATTTTTAAAGGTAGCCCGTGAGGAGGTGAGGCGGCGTGGGAGTGCGTGTGTTGGTGCCGTGGTGTGTGTTGGTGCCGCCCCCGAGAAGGCTCTGCTTCTAGTTCAAAGACTTTCAAGCCATCCTCGGGGTCGGCACCTGGACTGTGAGTTGTTCCAACAGGTAGCAAGGTCCCAAACCATACAGGGCGGCGGGCGGGCGGGGGGGGCATTGGGTCACGCTCCCTCAGGCAGCTTCGGGGGCCAGGGGGCCATTTTGCTCTTCCTCCACCCCATGGCACTTCTGGGTATTGCAGAGGCGGGGGCGGGGGGGGCACATGAAATGGTGTTTTGAAGGCTGCGCCGCCTGGCCCCTGGATTGTGGGTTGAGAACCCCTGGTTATAGCGCCTCCTAGGATAACCTTTAACACCTTGTAGCTGACATGGAAGGCAACAGGTACCCAGCGCAGGCCTGCCAAGGCTGGGCAAATAGGATGACATATCACCAGCCTGGCTGCTGCATTCTGGACCCGCTGAAATCTCCATATCAGACACAAGGACAGCCCCACGTAGAGAGCGTGGCCGCAGTCAATCTGCGAGATTACCAATGGATGGCTCACGGTGATGAGAGTCCAGTTCAAGACGATTCACCCGCGCCCATCACTGTCACTCTGGATGGGAGCCAATCCCCCCCTCACCAGAATGCCCCCCCGGGCATGGCGTACAACCACCGTTCTTTCCATGCATTGCAAGACAGCTGAGCCCCCCCCCCCCCCCATACACACACTTGCATCCCCAGTGTCACAAGGCATGCTGTGAATTGCTGCCTTGTTTGCCCACGTCTGAACCACCAAACTGTGGCTGAGTTTGAAATGTCTTTCTTCACCCTGGAAGCCAGGCGGGAAAAGGAGCAGCAGAATGAACTCACCCAAGGTTGCTTCGTTTTGGCAGTTTCACCTCTGGACTAAGACATGGAAGAAGAAGAAGAAGAAGAAGTGTGCAATTCTAGGGCCTCTTTCCTCTGTCCCAAACCAGACCAGGCTCTGACCCTCTCTCCCACCACCACCACCACCACCACCACCACCACCCACCCCTTCAAGGCCAGGTTACAAAGGAAGGAAGGAAGGAGTAGAAAGAGACGTCTCACTTACTCTTGGGTGGGAACACTAAGGCCGCAAAGGGGGGAAGCAGAAACACAGAGAGAGAAAAGACATTGGGGTTAACCTCCCTGCCTTACCTGGATATCCCTGGGGCTGCTCCAGCTACAAACTCATAAGCCCCCACAAGCAAAGGCCTTTCCAAACCAAGGGGTGGGGAACTGGGCTTGAACTGGTTCCCTCCACCACCTCCCGCTGTGGCAACCTTGAGCGCAAAGGCCTTGCAGAGGAAGCTGGCCAGTGAAATAGGTGTGGATTCCTGGGTTAGCCCAGGCTGGATTGGATGACCTTGGGGAGCCCCCTCCTGACCCTGTGACCCCTCAGATGGACAACCAGGATGGGTCGGGTGGACCCTAACCCTAACCCCCCCTCCAGATCCCCTACCTGCCCCCAGTAGGAATTCCTGAGGAAATGAACTGGAAGAGGGTTTCCCTGGGCAGGCGGCGGTGGTGTCTGCCCCATTGCCGGAAGCAGCCCCTCTTCTTCCAGGGGTTGTGGGGGTGGAAGGTCAACCCCCCACACACACACACACAAAAAAAACCCCAAGAGGACCCCCACCACCCCCTTACTGGGAATGGGCTCCTCCGGGTGGAAGTTCTCGTCGGGGACGTCCATGAAGTGCTGGTAGGCCGTGCGGGTGTCGGAGCCCAGTGGGTTCTGCACCCTCAGGGTGTAGTTGCCGTTAGAGAGGTGGGTGGGCTTGTCCAGAACGAGGCAGCCGTGCACCACGGTGGAGTTGGGGGCCGCCTCGTAGAAGGAGGTGTGGATGTACCTGGTCTCAGCCAGGTCGCGGCCCTCGAAGCGCCACCGGATGGCGGGGCTGGGGTTCCCATCCACCGAGAAGGGGACGCACCACTTGTGGTACTTCACGGCCGGGCTGAGGTCGACGATCGCGGCGGGGACTGCAGAGACACGGAAAACCTCACAGCACAAGGTGTGGCGGGTCAGAACCACTGCTGCCCCCCCTAACCCCCCCTGCCCCCCCACCCCCGGGGCTAGGAGGCTGTGGCTGGCTCAGAGGAGGAGGGGGGAGGCAACTGTGGGGGCTACAAGGGCTGAAAACTGGAGGGTTTATGCCGAATTTGTCCTGGAGGAGGATGAGCATAAAGAAGGGTGGAACGAAGCAACAAAATGATAAACATGGGCATGCGAATTAAAAGCCAAAACGACGGAAGAGAGATGCCAGGTGAGTTTGCGAACCATCTATTTGTTAAAGCTAAAGAGACAAACCAGGGGAAGAATCTTTATCTTTTGAGGAAATATAATAGATTCCTTCCCTTTCTTTCCACCTGGGGCGCTCAGTGCTGACGCTGTGACCCCCCACAGATGGGGAGCCTCGACTCCCCCCCCAAAAAAAAACCCCAATGCCCTCCCCCCACGCTTTCCTCTAGACCCAGAGTCAAAGGGCGGGGGGGGGGGTGGGGGGAGTCAGGAGACCTTTCTGTGAGCCACATCTTCAACCCAAGCGCCTGCTTTGCTTGCTCTCTGCTTTCTCTCCTCACAGGCAGGATTCAAGGAAGGCGACTTCTTTAGGGAAACCATCCCCCAACCCCCCAACCCCAAAGAAGGACATATGGGGGGGGGGAGACTTTCAATGGCAGGGAGGCTGGGGGGGGGCTGAGTCTAAGCACAGACGTCCGTCCGTCAGTCCGTCTGAGGCAGGAGGCCAAAGGGCCAATCTCTCTCCCCTCCTCATCCCAGCCTGGGCTAGCCGGGTTTGCATGTGGGAGCAAAGAACCTGGGGTGTTTGTGTGTGTGTGTGGGGTGTGTGTGTGTGTGTGTGCGCGCGCAATTCTTGGCAGCAAATTCTACTGAGAAGCTGAGAAGCCTTGGCTCTGTTGGGGTGGGGTGGGGGGTGGGTGAGGGGGTGGGAGCTAAAGTTTGCCCCTGGAACTAGGACACTGGACGGAGGCTGCCTCTCTGCCTGGCGCCCTGAGCCGACTCTCCGTCACCCGGACTGACAGCTGCCGCCAGAGGAGGAGGAGGAGGAGGAGGAGGAGGAAGAAGGGCTCTCCAGAGCTCCCCGTGGTGGTGGTGCGGGGGGAGCCACACTGGGCTCTCGACAGGCCCCAGAGGGGCAACCAAAGCCTTTTTCCTCCTGAGAGAGAGAGAGAGAGAGAGAGCAAGCGAGCGCTGGAGCCCCTTGGCCTGCCTCGCTTGGCACCCCTCCCTCATCTCTCTCTCTCTCTCTCTCTCTCTCTCTCTCTGGGAGGGTGGTGGGTCAGATGGATGGACGGCTGCAAAGGACATCTGCTTAGGAGTCCAAGAAGCAGCGGAAACCCTTCAGGGCAGCAGGACGTCCCATTTCCAAAGAGAGTCTTCACGTTTCCTCCCTATGAGAAACCTCAGCCAAAGGAGCAGGTGGGGGGGGGCAGGGGGGCTTCCTTCCTTCCTTCCTTCTTTGACACACCCCCTCCCCATTGCAGCCTCCCCCTCCACCCCCACCCCTGCCAGTCCTGAGCTGCCCCTTCTTACAGGTCAGGTTCAGCCGGGCCACGGCCTCCTCGAGTCCCGCCTGGTTCTCTGCTTGGCATGAGATGTTCTGCAGGTTGAACTGGGCCGGGACATTCAGGAGCGTGAGGGAAACCTGAGACTCTGACACCTGCCGGGAGACAGCGTGTAAACACACACACACAATCACACACACACACACACACACACACACACACACACACACACACACACGGCCTGCCGGTTAGACCTGAAGGGCATCCCCCCTTTCCTCCCCCCCACCACTACCACCAAACTTTGGGAATACTCACACGGGTGTATTTGGGGGGATCAGGCCCCAGGTTGGGCACGACCCACGTGATGGTTGGCATTGGCTGGCCCGTGGCATGGCACACCAGGGTGGCATTGCTGTTCTCCCTCATTGGACTGGCATCATAGTCAATCCAGACCTTTGGGAACTCTGGTGGGTGGGTGGGTGGGGGGGTTGGGGGTGGGGGGGGCAGGGGAGGAAGAGATGGTCAGGGCCAAGCTTGGCATTGAGACCCACCCCTCCCCTTTTTACCTGAGCAGCCTGAGAGAGAGAGAGAGAGAGAAAGAGAGAGTTCGGGGAAACACCCCCACGGGAAGGCCAAGTAGAGATCTTGGGCCATGAAGAGGGGGGGGTCTGTATCCCCCCCCTTCACCCCCCCTTCCTTGCTCACCACAGCCATCGATGTGCATCTGGCTCAGTGGGGTGACCGCCTGCCCCCCGTCTTCGTCTTCCTCCAGGCACTGCAAGGTCTGGTTGGGTGACGATGATGAGAACGACGCCTCAGACGGATGGCCCACCTGCCAGACCTGAAGCCACCACAGCCCACAGCTGCAGAGGAGGGGGTTCCCCAGGAGGACCCTGGGGGGTGGGGGTGGAGGGAGGGTTTGGAGGGGAGGGGGGCAATTAGAGAGGGGTGGGTGGCTTTGGGAAGCCCAAAGAAAGGCCCGTGGGCCAAGGGGAGCCAGGAGGGAACCGTGGCCAACTTCCGCATGTTTCTGGAGAGAAGGGTCCAGTCTGGGGATTCCTGGGGTAGGGGAGAGAAATACTTCCAGGCAGACCACCAGACCCCATGGGGGGGGAGCGAGGGGGGTGTCTGAGTTTGCTAGCCTAAAACACCTGAGTTAGTTTCCAGGTGTTCAGGTGCCAGTGGAGCCCTTCCCAGGTAACCAGCTCTCTATCTAGCGATGACGCTCCCATGGGATTCCTCCGAAGACAACCTCCCCCCCCCCAGCTGAAGCTGAGCTTTCGGAAGGAGGGGGGCTCCTGTCTATGGGCCAACGTGGGACGTGAGCCCTCACCCCCCCTTCCCTTCCCTTCAATGACCAAAAGACACCCCCTCCCCTGAGCCCCACTTACAGCTCCTGGAGACGGAGATGGTGAAACAGCCGCCAGGAAAGGGTCTGGAGCTGATTGTAGCCCAGGTTCCTGCAAGGGGGGGGGAGAAAGAGGGGGGAAGGTCTTCCTCAACCGGACCCCCCCTTCAAGGCTCTGCCCTGAGCAGGGGCCACAGAGAGTGAGAGACCACCCACCACCCCCTGAGGGGGACCCCAAAGAGAAGGAGGGCCTGGAGTGGGCTATGTGGAAGACTCACACGTGGGTCAGGTTGGGGCTGGCCTGGAAGGCGTTGGGCGCAATGAACCGCAGGTGGGTCTTGGAGATGGTCCTGTGGAAGCCAAGGCAGGCTGTGTGAGCGCACATTGGGGGGTAGGGGTGGGTGGGGGGCACACGCCACACACACACTCTCTTGCCCAGGTACCCCCTCCCCCTCTTCCCGGGTCTCACACACACACACACACACACACACACACACACACAGATGGCTGGGAGCTCCCACGGAAATGCCTGCTGTGGGTCTCCTCCTCCTCCTCCTCCTCCTCCTCCTCCATGTGTCCTCTGCTGTGGGCCCAGTGGCATAATATCGTCTTTTGAGCCCAGCAGGGACTCCCCCCCCCCCCGTTTGAGGGGAAGGGGTGGGGGTAGAGTCTAGGAAGGCATTGGTGTGTGTGCGTTGGGCTTGCTGTGTGCCCCTTGCAGGGTCTCACCCCAGAGGGGACCCCCCTCCCCTCCACCACCCACCACCCCCACCCCAGTCAGGTGGACTTACAGGTTCTTCAGCTCACGCGGGTTCTTCATGTCCTCCAGCGTCAGGTTCTCCAGCAAGGTCTGATTCTCAATGACTCTGGGGGGAAAAGAGGAAGGGCTGGATGACCCATTCATGTGGATTCACAGGGACTTGGCCTTCTGGGCACTGATAAAGTCCCAAGGACAGCTGGAGCACCAAGGTTTGCCATCACGGTCTTCTACAGATGATGACCCACAGCCGGGGTTTCTCAACCTTTTCAAGCCGAGGCCCAGCTAACCCTCCCTCAGGCAGCTCCAGGGGCCGGATGGCCATCTTGCCCTGCCTGCTACCCATGGCACTTCTGGGCCATGGAGGTGGTGGGGGCCACTTGAAATAGTGTCGTGGGCCACATCTGGCCCCTAGGCCGTAGGTTGAGAACCCCTGACCTACAGGGACGTTTCTGCATTGCTAGACCCGCCGCCCCCGCTACCCACCCACCCAACCCTGCTTCCAGCCTGTGAGGAAGAAGAAGAACCCTGTGGAATGCCAAGCCTGGCTCTGTTTTTATGGGGTCTTGGAGGGTCCATGTGTGAATTTGGGGCCAGAAGAGCTGAGCATTTCAAGAAGGAAGCGCATCATTCCTGCTGCCTCCGTGGCCGCCTCATGTCTTGGGAACCCCTGTACGTTTTGGGGGTGTTGTAATCCGGGCCCTCCTTCCCACTTTTCCGAGGCCAGAGAAGTCCCACTACCTCCACACACACACCCCGGGCACTTGGCCAAAGACCCTCTGGGAGCCTAATCGGTGTCCCGGCCCCTCCCTCCCTTCCGTTGGCCATTTCCCCGGATGGATGGAGGAATACGGCCCGCGGGCTCTTTCGGGAGCCTCTGCTGCCAGGAAAACGACTCCCCTGCCGAGTCCCAACTCAACTCTTTCCTGGAAGATGGAGAGAGAAGGCATTTGGTGGCAAGGACTGGCGTGGCACCAGACCACGCCCCGGCCCCTGCCCCCCCCACCCGCCCTGATGCCAGTGCAATAAAGCAGTGCTTTTGGCCTGGGCGCTGTGGTGCGTGTGTGTGCATGTGTGCATGTGAGAGAGAGAGAGAGAGAGAGAGAGATGGTTCCTCGCCCCAGTCCTGTCGAAAGCAACGGAAGACACGGCGGTGGCTGCGTTTCGAAGAGGCCTTTACAGACGTCCTGCCTGTCCCTGGCCATCAGAACATGCGCTGCTCCTCCTCCTCATCATCATCATCATCCTCCCCATGAGAGGGGATGTGGTCAGGGGGGTTCTGGGCCCGTGCGGTCCCTTTGCCCATTCTGACGATTGCTGATGTTTTTATGGTCAGCTTTATGGGGTGTAACTTTCAATACTTTTTGGTTGTTGTTTGAGGGATTTTATGACGCTAGCTGCCTGGAGTAGGGATGTATATAAATAATAATAATAATAATAATAATAATAATAATAATAATAATAATAATAATAATAATAATAATAATAATAATAATAATAATAATAAAATTTAAATTTATATCCCGGACTTTCTCCGCCGAGGCCGGCTCAAGGGGGAGACCTCCGTCCCTCCCCCAAAGAGGCCAGGGACCTCTAGAGAGGATCAGGGGGTGGAAGGGGCTGGGGGGCTGGGGACTCCGGGGCCATTCACTGGGGACCGGCAGAGAGAGAGGGAGGCCCCCCTGTCCTTGCAGTGAGGTGGACAGACAGACAGACTCCATCGGGGCAGCTGCTCCCCAGGCTGGCCCTCAGACGTGCAGGGAGGAGGTGCCAGCCAAGGGGTGGGTGGGTTGGGGTTGGGGGTCCGCAACCCTTCATGGAGCGGCTGGGCAGACTTTGGCTCCCGGTCAGTCCCCTGAAGACAAGGAGGAGGAGGTGGCCCTGAAGGTGACACAGAGGTGTTGGCCAGGCAGCCCAGGTGCGACGATGACCTCCCTCCCTCCCCCCCAAAAAACCCCTCCTCTGCTGCCAGCCTGGCCCCCTTCCCCCCCCCTCCCGTGTGCCTCCCACAGGCCCTGGGAAGGCAGGGCAGGTGAGCCAGCCTGGGCACAGGACAGGTGCAGCCACAGGTGCGAAGCCCACCCCCACCCCCCACCCCAGGCTGCCCTAACCCTTTAACCCTTTAACCCTTTAACCTTTGGCCCCCACCCTGGTTCCTTGTTCCGTGCCCACGAAGGCTGCAGGGGCAAAAGGGAGGCACTCACATTTCGGTGAAGTTTTCCAGGCTGCGCAGCTGCGCCAGGCTGTGGAGGGTGTTGGGCTCCTGGCAGAGCAAGGTGTTCAGGTAGCAGCGGCAGAGCTCCAGGCAAGGGGAGGCAGCGGAGGCGCCACGAGCCCCGGCCAGGAGGAGGAGCACCACCAGCAGCTGCCCCAGCAGGCCGGCCATGCCAGGCGGCAGCCCCGGCCTCCTGCCCCTCCTCTGCCCCCCCTGCCTGCGCTCCTGGGGCCGCATCCTGGCCTCCTCAGAGGCAGCAGCTCCCCCCCATCGGCCGGCCGACTCCTGGCTCTCTGGCTCAGGGAAGAAGAGGGATGGGGAGGCAGCCAACGCCAGCTGGGCTTTAAAAGGGGCAGGGGGGAGGGGGGGAGGCAGGGGGCGGGGCCGGGTGCCATCGGGGCCCCTCCCCCTCCCCACACCACCACCACCACCACCACCTCTCTTTTTCCAGGCAGAGAGAGAGAGAGAGAGAGAGAGAGAGAGGGGATGTGAGGCTCTGGAGGGTGGCACTCAATCCCACCCACCCACCCACCTCCTTCCAGGAAGACCTCCAGGCTGCCAGCAGGAGGAGGAGGAGGAGGAGGAAGATGGCCTCGGCACCCAGAGGAGACGGCTTGGCGAGCCTGGCACGGACTGGGGCTCAGTGCCTGGTAGGACAACCACAGGAGCGGAGCTGGTGGAAGTGGTGCCGGGGTAGGAAGGGGGCTCTCTTCCCATGCTCAGAGACACCCTTGCCTTGCTTGCTGAAGTCATGCGCTGTAGAAAAAGGAACGCAGTGAAAGGTGTGGATGGGAGCCTTAGTCCAGGGTAGGGACAACACCAGCGCTGCCTCCCCCCCCCCCGAGACTGGCCAAAGCCTCTTCCGTAGGAGGGCGGGGGAAGCCACATACCACCACCACCACCAGCCCACATGGGACCCAAAGGCAGAACTAAGGCTGCCAAGCAGGAAGGCAGCAGGAAGGATTAGAGGGAGGGGAGAGACCTTGGGGCGGAAGAAAGGCTTCCAGGGACCACGTCCCTCCGTCCGTCCCCCAACCATGGGTGGGTTCAACTGGCCTTGGCACAGCTGAAAGGAGGGGAGCGGGGGGGGGGTTGTCTCTGGATGTCAGGTATGAACTCCACACCCACCCACCCCTCACAGGCTCACCTGGGGGGCTCCTGCCATGCGTGAGGAGTGGACGGAGGGTCTCTCTCTCTCTCTCCACGCTTGCTTTCTCCTGACCCTTTCGGGCTTGGCAACAGATTAGCAGGTCCATTGATTAATTGCCCACATTTAAATGGCTGATCAATAAGCCAACACAGTTTAAATTGCTGCTACTCTGCACCAGTTCATTTTCAAAGCCCTCCTGAAAGAGAGAGAGAGAGAGAGAGAGAAAGAGAGAAAGACCTTCCGCCCTTTTGCCACCGCCCCCCCCCAAAGGAGTGAGTGTAGTAGTTCAACTACACCAGGAATTCTCAACCTTTTAAAGCGGGGTGGGGTGGGGGGAGGCATTGGGCCAGACGCTCCCTCAGACAGCTTGGGGGGGGGGCGGACAGCCATTTTGCCCTTCCTCCACCACACAGCACTTCCAGGTGTGGTGAAGGTGGTGGTGGGCCACATGAAATGGCACTGTGGGCCACATCTGGCCCACAGGCCACAGCTTGAGAATCCCTGAACTACACTGTGAGCCAACCATTGAGGATTTTTTTGGGGTGGGTGGGTGGCATTCGAGCACCGACCGCCTGCAACAGGTCAGGAGAAGTAGCCCCTTCCCCTCTCTGAGGGCCAGAGACCGTCTCCTGGGGACCCCCAGGTAACCTTTGGCTTCCCCTAACACAGGTGGGCCCCCTTTGCTTATAGTGTCCCTCCCCCCCCCCCGGCCATGGGGACAGATGGGCTGGGGGGTGGAGTGTGTGTGTGTGTGTCATCATCTGATCACCAGGTGGGGCAGGACAGGTGCCCCCCACCCCTGTGAGAAGTGTCCAGTCTTCCCCTGACGTCCCTGAGGAAGAACCCAGAGAGGGGCCACCCAAACCCCCACCCAGCAAGCAAAGGGAGGAAATGGGGCTCTGGACTGACACACACACACACACACCCAGAGGGGCATCAGGACAGCCATTGTGTGTGTGTGTGTGTGTGTGTGTGTATGTGTGTCTTCTCCTTTCACTCCTGGGGACGCTGCCCAGGAGAGGCAGAGGTAGGTGTGTGTGTGTGTGTGTGTGTGTGTGTGTGTGTGTGTGCGTGTGTACGCGCATGTCAGACAAGAAGACTGGGCCTTCAATTCCTATACCCCACCCCAAATGGTTGATTTTGGATCTTCCTTGCAGGGGTGTTGTGAGGGGAAAGTAGGGAAGGAGACAAATGGCTCTCTGTCGGCCCTCTCAAAGGGAAAGGCAGGGTTTTGTTTGGGAGGGAGGGGGGAGAGAACAGAAGGTGCCCCCAGGGAATCATGTGCCCCCCCCTGCCCCACCCCCAGGCAACAGGTGGGCCCAGAGAGAGAGGAAGATCCCAAATGACCCACAGGCGGGCCAGGCCGGGCCGGGATGTCTCTCTCCCTTCCCTTGGCCTCTGCCTCGGCCAAATCATGGGATGGCTCTCTGCTGCCCTCTTAGGGCAAAAACTGAGAAGGACAGGTCACTGCCACATGACTTTCTTCCTCCCAGGCAGGGATTCTCAACTCTGTGGCCCATGGGCAGGATGTGGCCCATGGCACCATTTCATGTGGCCCTCCACCACACCAGGAAGTGCCATGTGGTGGAGGAAGGGCAAAATGACCATCTGGCCCCTGAAGCTGTCTGAGGGAGCATGACCCAATGCCCCCCCCACCCCGGGCTTTAAAAGGTTGAGAACTCCTGCTCCAAGGGTTGTTCACTCAGGTTTGGATCCAACATGCGCCCACCCCCTCCTTTTCTTCCGCCCAAGGCAGAACTCACATCCAGGTCGGAACAAACTCCGATGCCATCAGAACGCTTAAAACCAAAGCAACGTTCCTCATAATAAACGCTCGGGCGTCTCCTAGCCATGGGCCAAGAAGAGGAGAGGCCTTGCCAGCTGCGAAATAAAGGAGGAGGGGGAGGACACAGGGGTGGTGG
Source organism: Bradypodion pumilum (assembly GCA_035047305.1). NCBI lineage: Eukaryota > Metazoa > Chordata > Lepidosauria > Squamata > Chamaeleonidae > Bradypodion > Bradypodion pumilum. The sequence continues at coordinate 278,951 of JAWDJD010000018.1, read as the reverse complement.
GTGGGGGACCTGGAGGTCAGTGGTCCGTAGGGTCTCAAAGGGTCGCAATCGACTGTGCATCTGAACAGCAACAAAATAAAGCACATCAACTTATCTTTATCTGAGATATCAGAGAGTAAACAAACCAAAAAGACAAACTGTTGCATTTTAAGTGTTTTCTTTTTTCCTCTCTGATATGCTTGAGACAGACTAATGCATTGCCTTTCAAATATTATACTCTCTAAGCATGGCGTACCACTGCACACCTGGTGCCACGACGCCCTTACCATTGCGAAAAGTAAAATACAAAAAAAATCAGAGGAGGAGGAGGAGGCCAGCCAAAGGGTCCGGGGAATGGGAAGCAACCGAACAGGCCTTTGTACATTGGGGAGGGAGGGCGATCTAAAACCACGTAAGCGTTTTAGGAACTGGCTTTATTAGGATTCTGACGAGCAGAGAAAATACAACATAGGCAGAGTAGCGTGACTTTGAAAGTGCTTTGCTAACTACCCAAATTCCTCTTCAGTGGTTTCTGCTCAAGTGAAACATAAAGGGCTCCTGTGGGGTAGGGTGGGATGGGATGCTTGGGGAGATAGTCCCAAACAAGCATGGCAGCTGCGTGCTCTTTACCTGCAGTGCGGCAGAGGCCAATTGGCCACCTGCTGCTGGTCCTCAAGCGGACGGACCAACCTGTTCTGCCTTCCTTTGGCCTGGAAGGAGAGGCGGGCCATGCCTCTACGGCATCATCCGTGGAGCAGTGGGCCCATCTCTTTCCAGATCGACAGAGGCAGACCTGGTCTTGGCAGGACCCAACCTCCCAGGTCTTACATCCTCGGCTCTCTTACCGATTGGAAATCCCACAGCACAGATCACGGGGACATTTCCCACCGGCTCCCTTTGGGCTGAGACGTCCTGTGGCTTCCATCTGGTGGCTTGCTGGGGGCCACAGCGGTACCACATGCCGTGAAGGAGATGGGCCTTCCTTTGAGCTGACTTGGCAGAAGAAGGCTGAGCTTTCCTCCTGGGCCACTCCCAGCTCTCTCGCCTTCAGCAACAGGCCTTCCTGGAGAAGAAAGAGCAGAAGGAAAGGGTCAGAAAATTACTATTTACCAAAAGAGTCTAATTCCAGCAGGAAATGGTACACTTTCTTTTAAATGTGAGTCTTTCTAACACCCAGAACTTGTTCATTTGTCACGACACATTGCTGGCGTGACAGAATGACAGAGTGGTTTGGAATAGGAAAAGGAGTAAGACAAGGCTGTCTTTTGTCACCCTGCTTATTCAACTTATACACAGAGCACATAATGCGCAATGCAGGGATGGAGGAATCACAACATGGGATTAAAATTGCAGGGAGAAACATCAACAATCTGAGATATGCAGACGACACCACCCTAGTGGCAGAAAGTGAGGAAGACCTAAAGAATCTCTTGATTGGGCTGAAGGAGGAGAGTGCAAAAGCTGGCCTGAGACTCAACATCAGGAAAACCAAGATAATGGCAACAGGCCCTGGAAAATAGATGGGGAAGAGGTAGAAGCAGTGACAGACTTTACATTCTTAGGATCAATGATCACTGCAGATGGGGATTGCAGCCATGAAATAAAAAGGCGACTGATTCTTGGGAGACAAGCCATGAGAAACCTGGGGAACATAATGAAAAGTAGAGACATCACCTTGCAAACAAAAATTAGAATAGTCAAAGCAATGGTATTCCCAGTGGTAATGTATGGATGTGAGAGCTGGACCATTAGGAAAGCTGAGCGCAGAAGAATAGATGCCTGTGAAATGTGGTGTTGGAGGAGAGTTTTGAGGGTCCCCTGGACAGCGAGGAGAACAAATAGGTCAATCTTAGAAGAAATCAACCCTGAATGCTCATTGGAAGGTCAAATAGTAAAGACGAAGCTAAAGTACTTTGGACATCAAATGAGAAGGGAGGATTCACTTGAGAAGGCCTTGGTGTTGGGAAAGGTCGAGGGCAAAAGAAGAAGGGGGAGGCCAAAGATGAGATGGCTAGATGGTATTGTAGACACAATGGGCACAGAACTGGGAAGGCTGAGGGGGATGGTAGAGGCATACCTGTCAAACCTTCCCGGATAGGCCAGGATTTCCCGGTTTTCGGCACCAATTTGCACCATTTCCCGCCCCGCGCTGCTGAAACCCCAGAATTTGGCAGCGAGGGAAAGGAGGTACTGTGCAGCCCTTCTGTGCAGGTCACCTTCTACGCATGCGTAGAACCCTTCTACACATGTGTAGAAGGCGACCTGCACAGAACCATTCTGCGCAGGTCCCGAATTGGTCAGAGCCGTGGTTGACAGGTATGGTTGGAGGACAGAGGCGCCTGGAGGACAATAGTCCATAGGGTCGCAAAGGGTCGGAATCGACTGTGCGACTGAACAACAACAACATCGCTGGTGTTGAACATTCCTGCGGGCTTATAGTTTGATAAGGCATAAACACGGCAGCACATAGGTATATTTTGCACCTGTGAGTAACCCTCAGTGCAGTTGATGCCCCATTATGGGCCGTGGCTGCAACCCTCCCAGAGGTTGGTTTTGTTTATTTGGCTATTCAATGTCATGCCACCCACTCCGGGGGCTTACCCAGTCCGGGCAGTTTCCAAAACTAAATGACCAAGCAGTGAACAAAATTGAAGAGATGCCTTTTGATCCTTGCCTGCGAAATACCTTTGCCCCCCCCCCACGCCCCCCAGCTGGGCTGCAAAGCCCCGGGTGGGTCAGCCCACAGGCTTGACCCTAAACTCCCTGTTGGCGCAAACAAGTTCTTATCAGGATCACCACACATCCCCCCCATTCCTCAACCCATTATCAGCCAATGACCATCTATCTGGCCTGCCCTCTCGGACAGCTATTCAATGTGCCTCCTCAGATATGTTACACCCTATTTTTGAGCCTGTCTTCCTATCAGTTTTGTCACGACTGTACGAATGCATGAGGCACGTAGGAGTGGAGGTTTCTCAGGAATAAGAGATGCTGTTGGCGATCTCTCAACAACGCCTCACCCCACTGACCTGACCTTGCGTGTGCGTTTCTCATCATTGCTACATAAAATGTCATCCTAACCCTAACTCTAGCAGATGTTCTAAGTGGAGGGGGGGGGTAGGGAGAGGGAAAGAAAGGGAGTTAATTAACACGGTTAATTATAAAAAGGCTACCCCCAGACTTTTGCACTTGGCCCTTTCAAACCCACCCCCAAAACATGAGGGATAAAGGGAAAAAAATTTTTTTGGGGGGGAGGGGGGAGGAGATGTGGAACAAGACCGGTTCCACCTTTTCCATTGAAGTCAGATGGAGGAACATCCTCCTCCACCTCCTCACGCTTCTCTTGAGGAATCCCAAAGCCAAAGGGGTGGGTCGGGTTGGGTGGGAAATGCAGCCGTTCCCCCGACCGACCGTTCCTGCCCTGCAGAGGGGGAGGGAACCCGGCGAGCGGGGCCCAAAAACCCCTCACCCTACCACCCGGGCACCTTTTCCAATCCACGCCGGGCCTAGTCCCTAGCAGTTCCAAATTGCAAGTAGATGAATAGGTACCAGTTGGGTGGGAAAGGTAAACAGCGTTCTGTGCACTCCGGTGTCTAGTCCTGCCAGCCTCATGTCCACGAAAATGTCTGCAAAATGCAGACAGCTATAAGCAGAGATGAGCACTGAACCCTAGAGTCAGATACAACTGGCTTTCGAGCAAGGCTGACCCTTGACCTTACCGTGTCATCTGGACATCTTAGAAGGGCCCTCCCCGCAAACCCACCCCCCCCACCCTGAGGGAGGTGCCCCTCGTACATCCCGCCACCCAGACTAGCCTCTGAGCATGTCCAAAGTGCTCTTCCCCCACGGCCACACACGGAGGGAGGTTTCTGAGCCGGGCTGGGGTGGGGTGGGGTGGGGTGGGGGAAGCAATCAGCCTGTACCAAACGGACACACACACCCCCTCCTACCCGGGCACCTTTTCCAACCCCCGCGGGGGGGCCTGAGTCCTTAGTCAGGGGCCTCGGAACGAAGGCAGAACGGCTCTCGAATCATCACGGCTTGCCAGGCAGCCAGCCAAGAGGCAGGCATAGGACCGGCCGCTCTAGGACTCCCGTCTCCGCCACTCCGTGTGCCAGGCAAGGGGCGTCCCGATGACGCAGCGTTGCCGTGGAAACGAGGGAGGAGAGGGGTGTCGGACGCATATCCCTGACGGACCGACCCTCCGACAGCCTAATGCTAGAGCGTCTCCATGGGGCATTTCCGGACATGGCGCGTGGGACGCATATCACTGACGGACCGACCCTCCGACATCGTAATGCTAGAGCGTCTCCATGGGGCACTTTCGGAAATGGCGCGTCGGACGCATATCTTTGACGGACAAGGGTACGCGTCTCCATGGAAACCGCAAAGCCAAAAGACAGAGAGTCGCCTTTCGAACGGCTAGAGCGTCTCTGCCAAAGACTAATGCTAAGAGCGGCGCCCGCCCGTGTTTTCTTCATTATCGCTATCGCCGTCTTGTGGTGCCCAGGGCCTGGAGGCCACGAGTTCCAGCGCTGTTTTCCAGGCTGAAGGGAGGTCGGATCATTGGGGTGGGGCGGCAGGGGGGCACCCCACGTTTCCTAAGGGAACCCCAGGAGGAGGGGGGGTGAGATCGTGGCCCCACCGCCCCCGAGACAGAGGCAGTGGCAGTGGGGCGCCTGTGTAGTTTGATGGAGACTCGGATTACCGTGCGCATGCGCATGCGCTCCGGTATCTAGTCATGCCTGCCACATGACCACGGAAACGTCTGAAGATGGAGAGCGGGGCAAAATGGGGGCGGCGGCAAGGAGGGGGCACTTTGCACATGCTCTGGGAACCCTCTGCAAAGTCTCCGCCCCCATCTCGGCCTCAGGCGTCATTGATAAATGGCGCGACCTACAGATAAATTTTTTTTTCTTTTGACTTTTTCCTCGTAAACCAGACCAGATCTTTCCCAAATTTGGCCCTGGGGGAGGGGGAGGTTGTCCTTTGTGCCCCCCGTCCGATCCAGGCCCCCGCCCTGCTCTCTCAAGCCGAAAGGAAGTGAAATCAAGCCCCACAAACTCTGCATCTGTGGGGCAGCACAGCCTGGTGACCCCCACACCACCCAACCCACCCACCCACCCACCCTTTGCCCCTCTGATTTTTGGGCTCACGTGGCTGGGTGGAGAGAAAGAAAGAGGGATAAATAGAGGCTCCCCCCACCACACAATCCAAAGATGGGGGTGGTGGGTGGTGGGGGGCAGATAGCAGGAGCCTCTCCCAAATTCCCCAAAGTCCCAATTTAATCGGAGGAGTGGGAAAGACAGAAGATAGATCCGTGGTCCTATCCGGGGTGCTGTGGATTGAGGGGTGCCCCCCCCATTTGCTGCCCAGGCTGTGTGCCAAGGGGGGTGTTGGGGGTCCCAAAGGCTTCCCTCTGCTGTGGGTCACTGCTGTGGGTGGAAGATGGGTCATGGGTTCTGGTCTTGTTATGGCATCAGCACCCCATAGGACGTGGGTCCAACTGCCCCTTGCCCGCGCCTGGGAGGTGGGAGGGGAGGGGAGAGACACATGAGAGACTGACCGTGTGCCGCCTTTCTTTAAGTAGGGAACTGACCAGTGGACGCTGGGGCCGAGCCATGGCCTGCAGCCACCCCACCGCCTTCCGGGCCCCGGTGCCTGGACCCCGTGGGCCAGATGGACAGTTCATGTGGGGACGGAGACGGAGGTGCATCCGGTGAGCTTGTGGGGAGATTTTGGGTTGGGGGCTGGCAGAGGGTTTTTCGTGGGGCAGCCCCATGGGTGCCAGGTAGAGTTTCCATTGGCAGGAGCAGTCTACCGTTAACTACGATCCCATGTGGGTCCAGAGTGTCAGTGGTGGGCAGAACACAGGTACATATAGGGGGTCTCTCTGTGGAGTAATTTGGCCCCCTCCCCAGCTGGAACTGCAGTGGCTCAAGAGGTTAAGACGCTGACTGGGTGGCGGAAAGTCAGCAGTTCGATTCTTGAGTACTACAGGACGGAATGAGCTCCCGTCTTTGTCCCAGCGTCTGCCAACCTAGCAGTTTGAAAGCAAGAAATTGCAAGCAGATCAATAGGAACCACTTGGGTGGGAAGGTAAGCAGCGTTGCGTGCGCTCCGGTTTCTAGTCATGCCTGCCTGCCACGTGACCACGGAAACGTCTTCAGAAGCAGACACCGCTGGCTCTTCGGCTTTGAAACATATGAGCACTGAGCCCTAGAGTCGGATACGACTGGCTTCCGAGCAAGGGAAACCTTTACCTTTAACCTACGGGTGGATTTGTGCGTGTGCGCGAGGAAAGGGAGGTTTCTCTTGATGGACTTGGATGGCCATCATCCCCACTCTGATTAAAACGAAGGGAATCCAAAGGAAAGGGACACACACACACACACACACACACACACACACAGAAACCCCAGGAAACAGGGAATAGTCCAGTTGCTGACCTCTAACCAGATGCATCAGTTTTCCGTTTACGGCTCTTGTCGTGGTCGGGAGGGTTCCCAGGAGATCACGGCGCCCGACCCCTGCCAACTGGATCTCAGGCACACGCCCCCCCCCCAAAAAAAGGGCTTCCCATTTTTACTTCCCTCTATATAGCTTTCTCATTTTTATTTTAAAATGCACACCCATTTTAAAATGCTGGAAGTTTCAGAGGTGGGGGAGCGATGCTCTTGGCAAACGGAAGGGTGAAATGCACTGAGGGCTCTCCTTTTTCCTTGCCTTTCTAGGAAGAAGCGGATGGCCAGAAGGAAGCCTCCCTTCCGTCCTTCCTCCCTTCCTTCTTCTGGAGACGACACAGGTTGACCACAGAGTGCGGAGTACCACGGACTATGATGTGTTTTTATTTCTGCCGGTTGGCATGACGGAGAAATGGGTGCCACGCAAGGTCCAGGGAGCCGGTCCGATGTCTGCGCGAGGAGCTCTGTGAGGCCATTGAGTCTAGCGTTAGGCCTCAACCCATTTCTACTGGTAAACATTTCCCGCCTACTAACGGAAGAGCACCTCTTTTTCAAAATGTCTGCAACCAGGGTGAGGGTGCAGATTGGCACTCTGGGCTCCTTGGACTTGCAGGCTGTAGAGGTGATTGTGAAACCCATGGCTGGGCTTCTCAGGGAAGGGCGCAGAGGTGTCACCTTTGGGGTGTTTCTTCCCGAAAGCGCCCGGAAGGGCTGGCATTAGCTGGGGCATCAGATGGCCTGACCCAGAAGGGGAAACTCAGGATCACACGTGTTGACCTACAGATAAATATTTATTTGTAGGTCACGCCAATGCTCAACGACGCCTGAGGCTGAGATTGAGGGGGGGGGGGTTGCAGAGAGTTCCCAGAGGATGTGCAAAGTGCCCCTCCGTGGTGGGTTTTTTCCTGGAGGAGGAGAAAGGAAAAAATAAATCCACCGGCTGCTTAATTCTTTCCAGACAACACACACGTCGATGCGTGCAAAAAAATCCACAAACACACAAGAGTGCAACGCCTCAAAGGAGCGGGAGATCTGGGGGTGTCTGCCAGCATCCAGAGATCACTATCAGCATTACGTTAGCCCGCTGGGCCCCGAGCCCAACCGCATGAGGAGGAGGACTCTGGATGGGAGGCCATGAAGTGAGGCTGGGTGGGGTAAGGAGGGTGGTGGTGGTTAGATGATGTGGCAAATCTTGGGCTGGAAATGGGAGCTGGGTCTACACCAGGAGGGAAGGGGGGGCTTCAGAAAGGATTACCACATTCTGTGGGAGTTTGCAAAGGTTTGTTTTGGTGTTTTTTTTTGGGGGGGGCGGTTAATGTTTTGTTGCTGTGATACAGATACTGTGATTTGTGACGATGATAGGTTGAAATTTTTTTATTATGCTAATGTGGATAATTTATTTTTATTCTGTATTTACATTGTATCTTGTTATTGGTTACTTTAAATGTTGTGAACCGCTTTGGGTCCCCCATTGGGATGAGAAAGGCGCTATAGAAATTTCAATAAATAAATAATGTGGAGCCTTGTAATTGTAGCTGTATATTTTGTATTTTTATTAGCCACCCAAAGTCGCTCTGCGACTTGGGCGGCATACAAGTCTAACAACAACAACAACAACAACAATCACTTCCGGCGAGACTTCCGGGCACGGATGGCCTGCCAGCCCTGCAGTGCTGGCCAGGAGCCCTGCTGCACCCCTTGGGTGATCATGTGTGGGGTGCCCTGGGAACTAGCCCCAGCAGCCACCTGCCGAAGGTGTGACTGAGGCCTCCTTTGGGAAAATCCAGAAGAAAAGAGTGGCTTCCGTGGCTTTCCAGCCCGATTCGGAGGGCGGCAACGGGGGTTGTCTGGGTGTGTGCTGCTTTTCCCCTCCAGCTTTACCTGGTCAGCGCAGGCGGCGCAGGCGAAAGTCAGCCCAGCAAGAAGAAGTAAAAATCCTCCGTGGTGGGTTTTTCCTGGAGGAGGAGAAAGGAAAAGATCAGGGAGGGAGGGAGTAATACCGGAGTCGTCATCATCATCATAATCCTCTAATAATACCCTGTGCTCAAAAGGGACCGCGGTGGCTCAAGGGGTTAAGACCTCGCTGCCTGGGGGGAGGTGGCAGGTCAGCAGTTCAAAACCCAAGTACTGCATGAGGGAGTGAGCTCCTGTCCTCTGTCCTAGCTCCTGCCAACCTAGCAGTTCGAAATTGCAAGTAGAAGAATAGGTACCAATTGGGTGGGAAAGGTAAACAGCGTTCTGTGCACTCCGGTGTCTAGTCCTGCCAGCCTCATGTCCACGAAAATGTCTGCAAAATGCAGACAGCTATAAGCAGAGATGAGCACTGAACCCTAGAGTCAGATACAACTGGCTTTCGAGCAAGGCTGACCCTTGACCTTACCCTGTCATCTGGACATCTTAGAAGGGCCCTCCCCGCAAACCCACCCACCCCCCACCCTGAGGGAGGTGCCCCTCGTACATCCCGCCACCCAGACTAGCCTCTGAGCATGTCCAAAGTGCTCTTCCCCCACGGCCACACACGGAGGGAGGTTTCTGAGCCGGGCTGGGGTGGGGTGGGGTGGGGTGGGGGAAGCAATCAGCCTGTACCAAACGGACACACACACCCCCTCCTACCCGGGCACCTTTTCCAACCCCCGCGGGGGGCCTGAGTCCTTAGTCAGGGGCCTCGGAACGAAGGCAGAACGGCTCTCGAATCATCACGGCTTGCCAGGCAGCCAGCCAAGAGGCAGGCATAGGACCGGCCGCTCTAGGACTCCCGTCTCCGCCACTCCGTGTGCCAGGCAAGGGGCGTCCCGATGACGCAGCGTTGCCGTGGAAACGAGGGAGGAGAGGGGTGTCGGACGCATATCCCTGACGGACCGACCCTCCGACAGCCTAATGCTAGAGCGTCTCCATGGGGCATTTCCGGACATGGCGCGTGGGACGCATATCACTGACGGACCGACCCTCCGACATCGTAATGCTAGAGCGTCTCCATGGGGCACTTTCGGAAATGGCGCGTCGGACGCATATCTTTGACGGACAAGGGTACGCGTCTCCATGGAAACCGCAAAGCCAAAAGACAGAGAGTCGCCTTTCGAACGGCTAGAGCGTCTCTGCCAAAGACTAATGCTAAGAGCGGCGCCCGCCCGTGTTTTCTTCATTATCGCTATCGCCGTCTTGTGGTGCCCAGGGCCTGGAGGCCACGAGTTCCAGCGCTGTTTTCCAGGCTGAAGGGAGGTCGGATCATTGGGGTGGGGCGGCAGGGGGGCACCCCAGGAGGAGGGGGGGTGAGATCGTGGCCCCACCGCCCCCGAGACAGAGGCAGTGGCAGTGGGGCGCCTGTGTAGTTTGATGGAGACTCGGATTACCGTGCGCATGCGCATGCGCTCCGGTATCTAGTCATGCCTGCCACATGACCACGGAAACGTGTGAAGATGGAGAGCGGGGCAAAATGGGGGCGGCGGCAAGGAGGGGGCACTTTGCACATGCTCTGGGAACCCTCTGCAAAGTCTCCGCCCCCATCTCGGCCTCAGGCGTCATTGATAAATGGCGCGACCTACAGATAAATTTTTTTTTCTTTTGACTTTTTCCTCGTAAACCAGACCAGATCTTTCCCAAATTTGGCCCTGGGGGAGGGGGAGGTTGTCCTTTCTGCCCCCCGTCCGATCCAGGCCCCCGCCCTGCTCTCTCAAGCCGAAAGGAAGTGAAATCAAGCCCCACAAACTCTGCATCTGTGGGGCAGCACAGCCTGGTGACCCCCACACCACCCAACCCACCCACCCACCCACCCTTTGCCCCTCTGATTTTTGGGCTCACGTGGCTGGGTGGAGAGAAAGAAAGAGGGATAAATAGAGGCTCCCCCCACCACACAATCCAAAGATGGGGGTGGTGGGTGGTGGGGGGCAGATAGCAGGAGCCTCTCCCAAATTCCCCAAAGTCCCAATTTAATCGGAGGAGTGGGAAAGACAGAAGATAGATCCGTGGTCCTATCCGGGGTGCTGTGGATTGAGGGGTGCCCCCCCCATTTGCTGCCCAGGCTGTGTGCCAAGGGGGGTGTTGGGGGTCCCAAAGGCTTCCCTCTGCTGTGGGTCACTGCTGTGGGTGGAAGATGGGTCATGGGTTCTGGTCTTGTTATGGCATCAGCACCCCATAGGACGTGGGTCCAACTGCCCCTTGCCCGCGCCTGGGAGGTGGGAGGGGAGGGGAGAGACACATGAGAGACTGACCGTGTGCCGCCTTTCTTTAAGTAGGGAACTGACCAGTGGACGCTGGGGCCGAGCCATGGCCTGCAGCCACCCCACCGCCTTCCGGGCCCCGGTGCCTGGACCCCGTGGGCCAGATGGACAGTTCATGTGGGGACGGAGACGGAGGTGCATCCGGTGAGCTTGTGGGGAGATTTTGGGTTGGGGGCTGGCAGAGGGTTTTTCGTGGGGCAGCCCCATGGGTGCCAGGTAGAGTTTCCATTGGCAGGAGCAGTCTACCGTTAACTACGATCCCATGTGGGTCCAGAGTGTCAGTGGTGGGCAGAACACAGGTACATATAGGGGGTCTCTCTGTGGAGTAATTTGGCCCCCTCCCCAGCTGGAACTGCAGTGGCTCAAGAGGTTAAGACGCTGACTGGGTGGCGGAAAGTCAGCAGTTCGATTCTTGAGTACTACAGGACGGAATGAGCTCCCGTCTTTGTCCCAGCGTCTGCCAACCTAGCAGTTTGAAAGCAAGAAATTGCAAGCAGATCAATAGGAACCACTTGGGTGGGAAGGTAAGCAGCGTTGCGTGCGCTCCGGTTTCTAGTCATGCCTGCCTGCCACGTGACCACGGAAACGTCTTCAGAAGCAGACACCGCTGGCTCTTCGGCTTTGAAACATATGAGCACTGAGCCCTAGAGTCGGATACGACTGGCTTCCGAGCAAGGGAAACCTTTACCTTTAACCTACGGGTGGATTTGTGCGTGTGCGCGAGGAAAGGGAGGTTTCTCTTGATGGACTTGGATGGCCATCATCCCCACTCTGATTAAAACGAAGGGAATCCAAAGGAAAGGGACACACACACACACACACACACAGAAACCCCAGGAAACAGGGAATAGTCCAGTTGCTGACCTCTAACCAGATGCATCAGTTTTCCGTTTACGGCTCTTGTCGTGGTCGGGAGGGTTCCCAGGAGATCACAGCGCCCGACCCCTGCCAACTGGATCTCAGGCACACGCCCCCCCTCCCCCCCCAAAAAAGGGCTTCCCATTTTTACTTCCCTCTATATAGCTTTCTCATTTTTATTTTAAAATGCACACCCATTTTAAGATGCTGGAAGTTTCAGAGGTGGGGGAGCGATGCTCTTGGCAAACGGAAGGGTGAAATGCACTGAGGGCTCTCCTTTTTCCTTGCCTTTCTAGGAAGAAGCGGATGGCCAGAAGGAAGCCTCCCTTCCGTCCTTCCTCCCTTCCTTCTTCTGGAGACGACACATGTTGACCACAGAGTGCGGAGTACCACGGACTATGATGTGTTTTTATTTCTGCCGGTTGGCATGACGGAGAAATGGGTGCCACGCAAGGTCCAGGGAGCCGGTCCGATGTCTGCGCGAGGAGCTCTGTGAGGCCATTGAGTCTAGCGTTAGGCCTCAACCCATTTCTACTGGTAAACATTTCCCGCCTACTAACGGAAGAGCACCTCTTTTTCAAAATGTCTGCAACCAGGGTGAGGGTGCAGATTGGCACGCTGGGCTCCTTGGACTTGCAGGCTGTAGAGGTGATTGTGAAACCCATGGCTGGGCTTCTCAGGGAAGGGCGCAGAGGTGTCACCTTTGGGGTGTTTCTTCCCGAAAGCGCCCGGAAGGGCTGGCATTAGCTGGGGCATCAGATGGCCTGACCCAGAAGGGGAAACTCAGGATCACACGTGTTGACCTACAGATAAATATTTATTTGTAGGTCACGCCAATGCTCAACGACGCCTGAGGCTGAGATTGAGGGGGGGGGTTGCAGAGAGTTCCCAGAGGATGTGCAAAGTGCCCCTCCGTGGTGGGTTTTTTCCTGGAGGAGGAGAAAGGAAAAAATAAATCCACCGGCTGCTTAATTCTTTCCAGACAACACACACGTCGATGCGTGCAAAAAAATCCACAAACACACAAGAGCGCAACGCCTCAAAGGAGCGGGAGATCTGGGGGTGTCTGCCAGCATCCAGAGATCACTATCAGCATTACGTTAGCCCGCTGGGCCCCGAGCCCAACCGCATGAGGAGGAGGACTCTGGATGGGAGGCCATGAAGTGAGGCTGGGTGGGGTAAGGAGGGTGGTGGTGGTTAGATGATGTGGCAAATCTTGGGCTGGAAATGGGAGCTGGGTCTACACCAGGAGGGAAGGGGGGGCTTCAGAAAGGATTACCACATTCTGTGGGAGTTTGCAAAGGTTTGTTTTGGTGTTTTTTTTTGGGGGGGGCGGTTAATGTTTTGTTGCTGTGATACAGATACTGTGATTTGTGACGATGATAGGTTGAAATTTTTTTATTATGCTAATGTGGATAATTTATTTTTATTCTGTATTTACATTGTATCTTGTTATTGGTTACTTTAAATGTTGTGAACCGCTTTGGGTCCCCCATTGGGATGAGAAAGGCGCTATAGAAATTTCAATAAATAAATAATGTGGAGCCTTGTAATTGTAGCTGTATATTTTGTATTTTTATTAGCCACCCAAAGTCGCTCTGCGACTTGGGCGGCATACAAGTCTAACAACAACAACAACAACAACAACAACAATCACTTCCGGCGAGACTTCCGGGCACGGATGGCCTGCCAGCCCTGCAGTGCTGGCCAGGAGCCCTGCTGCACCCCTTGGGTGATCATGTGTGGGGTGCCCTGGGAACTAGCCCCAGCAGCCACCTGCCGAAGGTGTGACTGAGGCCTCCTTTGGGAAAATCCAGAAGAAAAGAGTGGCTTCCGTGGCTTTCCAGCCCGATTCGGAGGGCGGCAACGGGGGTTGTCTGGGTGTGTGCTGCTTTTCCCCTCCAGCTTTACCTGGTCAGCGCAGGCGGCGCAGGCGAAAGTCAGCCCAGCAAGAAGAAGTAAAAATCCTCCGTGGTGGGTTTTTCCTGGAGGAGGAGAAAGGAAAAGATCAGGGAGGGAGGGAGTAATACCGGAGTCGTCATCATCATCATAATCCTCTAATAATACCCTGTGCTCAAAAGGGACCGCGGTGGCTCAAGGGGTTAAGACCTCGCTGCCTGGGGGGAGGTGGCAGGTCAGCAGTTCAAAACCCAAGTACTGCATGAGGGAGTGAGCTCCTGTCCTCTGTCCTAGCTCCTGCCAACCTAGCAGTTCGAAATTGCAAGTAGAAGAATAGGTACCAATTGGGTGGGAAAGGTAAACAGCGTTCTGTGCACTCCGGTGTCTAGTCCTGCCAGCCTCATGTCCACGAAAATGTCTGCAAAATGCAGACAGCTATAAGCAGAGATGAGCACTGAACCCTAGAGTCAGATACAACTGGCTTTCGAGCAAGGCTGACCCTTGACCTTACCCTGTCATCTGGACATCTTAGAAGGGCCCTCCCCGCAAACCCACCCACCCCCCACCCTGAGGGAGGTGCCCCTCGTACATCCCGCCACCCAGACTAGCCTCTGAGCATGTCCAAAGTGCTCTTCCCCCACGGCCACACACGGAGGGAGGTTTCTGAGCCGGGCTGGGCTGGGGTGGGGTGGGGTGGGGGAAGCAATCAGCCTGTACCAAACGGACACACACACCCCCTCCTACCCGGGCACCTTTTCCAACCCCCGCGGGGGGGCCTGAGTCCTTAGTCAGGGGCCTCGGAACGAAGGCAGAACGGCTCTCGAATCATCACGGCTTGCCAGGCAGCCAGCCAAGAGGCAGGCATAGGACCGGCCGCTCTAGGACTCCCGTCTCCGCCACTCCGTGTGCCAGGCAAGGGGCGTCCCGATGACGCAGCGTTGCCGTGGAAACGAGGGAGGAGAGGGGTGTCGGACGCATATCCCTGACGGACCGACCCTCCGACAGCCTAATGCTAGAGCGTCTCCATGGGGCATTTCCGGACATGGCGCGTGGGACGCATATCACTGACGGACCGACCCTCCGACATCGTAATGCTAGAGCGTCTCCATGGGGCACTTTCGGAAATGGCGCGTCGGACGCATATCTTTGACGGACAAGGGTACGCGTCTCCATGGAAACCGCAAAGCCAAAAGACAGAGAGTCGCCTTTCGAACGGCTAGAGCGTCTCTGCCAAAGACTAATGCTAAGAGCGGCGCCCGCCCGTGTTTTCTTCATTATCGCTATCGCCGTCTTGTGGTGCCCAGGGCCTGGAGGCCACGAGTTCCAGCGCTGTTTTCCAGGCTGAAGGGAGGTCGGATCATTGGGGTGGGGCGGCAGGGGGGCACCCCACGTTTCCTAAGGGAACCCCAGGAGGAGGGGGGGTGAGATCGTGGCCCCACCGCCCCCGAGACAGAGACAGTGGCAGTGGGGCGCCTGTGTAGTTTGATGGAGACTCGGATTACCGTGCGCATGCGCATGCGCTCCGGTATCTAGTCATGCCTGCCACATGACCACGGAAACGTCTGAAGATGGAGAGCGGGGCAAAATGGGGGCGGCGGCAAGGAGGGGGCACTTTGCACATGCTCTGGGAACCCTCTGCAAAGTCTCCGCCCCCATCTCGGCCTCAGGCGTCATTGATAAATGGCGCGACCTACAGATAAATTTTTTTTTCTTTTGACTTTTTCCTCGTAAACCAGACCAGATCTTTCCCAAATTTGGCCCTGGGGGAGGGGGAGGTTGTCCTTTGTGCCCCCCGTCCGATCCAGGCCCCCGCCCTGCTCTCTCAAGCCGAAAGGAAGTGAAATCAAGCCCCACAAACTCTGCATCTGTGGGGCAGCACAGCCTGGTGACCCCCACACCACCCAACCCACCCACCCACCCACCCTTTGCCCCTCTGATTTTTGGGCTCACGTGGCTGGGTGGAGAGAAAGAAAGAGGGATAAATAGAGGCTCCCCCCACCACACAATCCAAAGATGGGGGTGGTGGGTGGTGGGGGGCAGATAGCAGGAGCCTCTCCCAAATTCCCCAAAGTCCCAATTTAATCGGAGGAGTGGGAAAGACAGAAGATAGATCCGTGGTCCTATCCGGGGTGCTGTGGATTGAGGGGTGCCCCCCCCCCATTTGCTGCCCAGGCTGTGTGCCAAGGGGGGTGTTGGGGGTCCCAAAGGCTTCCCTCTGCTGTGGGTCACTGCTGTGGGTGGAAGATGGGTCATGGGTTCTGGTCTTGTTATGGCATCAGCACCCCATAGGACGTGGGTCCAACTGCCCCTTGCCCGCGCCTGGGAGGTGGGAGGGGAGGGGAGAGACACATGAGAGACTGACCGTGTGCCGCCTTTCTTTAAGTAGGGAACTGACCAGTGGACGCTGGGGCCGAGCCATGGCCTGCAGCCACCCCACCGCCTTCCGGGCCCCGGTGCCTGGACCCCGTGGGCCAGATGGACAGTTCATGTGGGGACGGAGACGGAGGTGCATCCGGTGAGCTTGTGGGGAGATTTTGGGTTGGGGGCTGGCAGAGGGTTTTTCGTGGGGCAGCCCCATGGGTGCCAGGTAGAGTTTCCATTGGCAGGAGCAGTCTACCGTTAACTACGATCCCATGTGGGTCCAGAGTGTCAGTGGTGGGCAGAACACAGGTACATATAGGGGGTCTCTCTGTGGAGTAATTTGGCCCCCTCCCCAGCTGGAACTGCAGTGGCTCAAGAGGTTAAGACGCTGACTGGGTGGCGGAAAGTCAGCAGTTCGATTCTTGAGTACTACAGGACGGAATGAGCTCCCGTCTTTGTCCCAGCGTCTGCCAACCTAGCAGTTTGAAAGCAAGAAATTGCAAGCAGATCAATAGGAACCACTTGGGTGGGAAGGTAAGCAGCGTTGCGTGCGCTCCGGTTTCTAGTCATGCCTGCCTGCCACGTGACCACGGAAACGTCTTCAGAAGCAGACACCGCTGGCTCTTCGGCTTTGAAACATATGAGCACTGAGCCCTAGAGTCGGATACGACTGGCTTCCGAGCAAGGGAAACCTTTACCTTTAACCTACGGGTGGATTTGTGCGTGTGCGCGAGGAAAGGGAGGTTTCTCTTGATGGACTTGGATGGCCATCATCCCCACTCTGATTAAAACGAAGGGAATCCAAAGGAAAGGGACACACACACACACACACACACACACACAGAAACCCCAGGAAACAGGGAATAGTCCAGTTGCTGACCTCTAACCAGATGCATCAGTTTTCCGTTTACGGCTCTTGTCGTGGTCGGGAGGGTTCCCAGGAGATCACGGCGCCCGACCCCTGCCAACTGGATCTCAGGCACACGCCCCCCCCCCAAAAAAAAAGGGCTTCCCATTTTTACTTCCCTCTATATAGCTTTCTCATTTTTATTTTAAAATGCACACCCATTTTAAAATGCTGGAAGTTTCAGAGGTGGGGGAGCGATGCTCATGGCAAACGGAAGGGTGAAATGCACTGAGGGCTCTCCTTTTTCCTTGCCTTTCTAGGAAGAAGCGGATGGCCAGAAGGAAGCCTCCCTTCCGTCCTTCCTCCCTTCCTTCTTCTGGAGACGACACAGGTTGACCACAGAGTGCGGAGTACCACGGACTATGATGTGTTTTTATTTCTGCCGGTTGGCATGACGGAGAAATGGGTGCCACGCAAGGTCCAGGGAGCCGGTCCGATGTCTGCGCGAGGAGCTCTGTGAGGCCATTGAGTCTAGCGTTAGGCCTCAACCCATTTCTACTGGTAAACATTTCCCGCCTACTAACGGAAGAGCACCTCTTTTTCAAAATGTCTGCAACCAGGGTGAGGGTGCAGATTGGCACGCTGGGCTCCTTGGACTTGCAGGCTGTAGAGGTGATTGTGAAACCCATGGCTGGGCTTCTCAGGGAAGGGCGCAGAGGTGTCACCTTTGGGGTGTTTCTTCCCGAAAGCGCCCGGAAGGGCTGGCATTAGCTGGGGCATCAGATGGCCTGGCCCAGAAGGGGAAACTCAGGATCACACGTGTTGACCTACAGATAAATATTTATTTGTAGGTCACGCCAATGCTCAACGACGCCTGAGGCTGAGATTGAGGGGGGGGGTTGCAGAGAGTTCCCAGAGGATGTGCAAAGTGCCCCTCCGTGGTGGGTTTTTTCCTGGAGGAGGAGAAAGGAAAAAATAAATCCACCGGCTGCTTAATTCTTTCCAGACAACACACACGTCGATGTGTGCAAAAAAATCCACAAACACACAAGAGCGCAACGCCTCAAAGGAGCGGGAGATCTGGGGGTGTCTGCCAGCATCCAGAGATCACTATCAGCATTACGTTAGCCCGCTGGGCCCCGAGCCCAACCGCATGAGGAGGAGGACTCTGGATGGGAGGCCATGAAGTGAGGCTGGGTGGGGTAAGGAGGGTGGTGGTGGTTAGATGATGTGGCAAATCTTGGGCTGGAAATGGGAGCTGGGTCTACACCAGGAGGGAAGGGGGGGCTTCAGAAAGGATTACCACATTCTGTGGGAGTTTGCAAAGGTTTGTTTTGGTGTTTTTTTTTGGGGGGGGCGGCGGTTAATGTTTTGTTGCTGTGATACAGATACTGTGATTTGTGACGATGATAGGTTGAAATTTTTTTATTATGCTAATGTGGATAATTTATTTTTATTCTGTATTTACATTGTATCTTGTTATTGGTTACTTTAAATGTTGTGAACCGCTTTGGGTCCCCCATTGGGATGAGAAAGGCGCTATAGAAATTTCAATAAATAAATAATGTGGAGCCTTGTAATTGTAGCTGTATATTTTGTATTTTTATTAGCCACCCAAAGTCGCTCTGCGACTTGGGCGGCATACAAGTCTAACAACAACAACAACAACAACAACAACAATCACTTCCGGCGAGACTTCCGGGCACGGATGGCCTGCCAGCCCTGCAGTGCTGGCCAGGAGCCCTGCTGCACCCCTTGGGTGATCATGTGTGGGGTGCCCTGGGAACTAGCCCCAGCAGCCACCTGCCGAAGGTGTGACTGAGGCCTCCTTTGGGAAAATCCAGAAGAAAAGAGTGGCTTTCCAGCCCGATTCGGAGGGCGGCAACGGGGGTTGTCTGGGTGTGTGCTGCTTTTCCCCTCCAGCTTTACCTGGTCAGCGCAGGCGGCGCAGGCGAAAGTCAGCCCAGCAAGAAGAAGTAAAAATCCTCCGTGGTGGGTTTTTCCTGGAGGAGGAGAAAGGAAAAGATCAGGGAGGGAGGGAGTAATACCGGAGTCGTCATCATCATCATAATCCTCTAATAATACCCTGTGCTCAAAAGGGACCGCGGTGGCTCAAGGGGTTAAGACCTCGCTGCCTGGGGGGAGGTGGCAGGTCAGCAGTTCAAAACCCAAGTACTGCATGAGGGAGTGAGCTCCTGTCCTCTGTCCTAGCTCCTGCCAACCTAGCAGTTCGAAATTGCAAGTAGATGAATAGGTACCAATTGGGTGGGAAAGGTAAACAGCGTTCTGTGCACTGCGGTGTCTAGTCCTGCCAGCCTCATGTCCACGAAAATGTCTGCAAAATGCAGACAGCTATAAGCAGAGATGAGCACTGAACCCTAGAGTCAGATACAACTGGCTTTCGAGCAAGGCTGACCCTTGACCTTACCCTGTCATCTGGACATCTTAGAAGGGCCCTCCCCGCAAACCCACCCCCCCCACCCTGAGGGAGGTGCCCCTCGTACATCCCGCCACCCAGACTAGCCTCTGAGCATGTCCAAAGTGCTCTTCCCCCACGGCCACACACGGAGGGAGGTTTCTGAGCCGGGGTGGGGTGGGGTGGGGTAAGCAATCAGCCTGTACCAAACGGACACACACACACACACACCCCTACCCGGGCACCTTTTCCAACCCCCGCGGGGGGGCCTGAGTCCTTAGTCAGGGGCCTCGGAACGAAGGCAGAACGGCTCTCGAATCATCACGGCTTGCCAGGCAGCCAGCCAAGAGGCAGGCATAGGACCGGCCGCTCTAGGACTCCCGTCTCCGCCACTCCGTGTGCCAGGCAAGGGGCGTCCCGATGACGCAGCGTTGCCGTGGAAACGAGGGAGGAGAGGGGTGTCGGACGCATATCCCTGACGGACCGACCCTCCGACAGCCTAATGCTAGAGCGTCTCCATGGGGCATTTCCGGACATGGCGCGTGGGACGCATATCACTGACGGACCGACCCTCCGACATCGTAATGCTAGAGCGTCTCCATGGGGCACTTTCGGAAATGGCGCGTCGGACGCATATCTTTGACGGACAAGGGTACGCGTCTCCATGGAAACCGCAAAGCCAAAAGACAGAGAGTCGCCTTTCGAACGGCTAGAGCGTCTCTGCCAAAGACTAATGCTAAGAGCGGCGCCCGCCCGTGTTTTCTTCATTATCGCTATCGCCGTCTTGTGGTGCCCAGGGCCTGGAGGCCACGAGTTCCAGCGCTGTTTTCCAGGCTGAAGGGAGGTCGGATCATTGGGGTGGGGCGGCAGGGGGGCACCCCACGTTTCCTAAGGGAACCCCAGGAGGAGGGGGGGTGAGATCGTGGCCCCACCGCCCCCGAGACAGAGGCAGTGGCAGTGGGGCGCCTGTGTACTTTGATGGAGACTCGGATTACCGTGCGCATGCGCATGCGCTCCGGTATCTAGTCATGCCTGCCACATGACCACGGAAACGTCTGAAGATGTAGAGCGGGGCAAAATGGGGGCGGCGGCAAGGAGGGGGCACTTTGCACATGCTCTGGGAACCCTCTGCAAAGTCTCCGCCCCCATCTCGGCCTCAGGCGTCATTGATAAATGGCGCGACCTACAGATAAATTTTTTTTTCTTTTGACTTTTTCCTCGTAAACCAGACCAGATCTTTCCCAAATTTGGCCCTGGGGGAGGGGGAGGTTGTCCTTTCTGCCCCCCGTCCGATCCAGGCCCCCGCCCTGCTCTCTCAAGCCGAAAGGAAGTGAAATCAAGCCCCACAAACTCTGCATCTGTGGGGCAGCACAGCCTGGTGACCCCCACACCACCCAACCCACCCACCCACCCACCCTTTGCCCCTCTGATTTTTGGGCTCACGTGGCTGGGTGGAGAGAAAGAAAGAGGGATAAATAGAGGCTCCCCCCACCACACAATCCAAAGATGGGGGTGGTGGGTGGTGGGGGGCAGATAGCAGGAGCCTCTCCCAAATTCCCCAAAGTCCCAATTTAATCGGAGGAGTGGGAAAGACAGAAGATAGATCCGTGGTCCTATCCGGGGTGCTGTGGATTGAGGGGTGCCCCCCCCCATTTGCTGCCCAGGCTGTGTGCCAAGGGGGGTGTTGGGGGTCCCAAAGGCTTCCCTCTGCTGTGGGTCACTGCTGTGGGTGGAAGATGGGTCATGGGTTCTGGTCTTGTTATGGCATCAGCACCCCATAGGACGTGGGTCCAACTGCCCCTTGCCCGCGCCTGGGAGGTGGGAGGGGAGGGGAGAGACACATGAGAGACTGACCGTGTGCCGCCTTTCTTTAAGTAGGGAACTGACCAGTGGACGCTGGGGCCGAGCCATGGCCTGCAGCCACCCCACCGCCTTCCGGGCCCCGGTGCCTGGACCCCGTGGGCCAGATGGACAGTTCATGTGGGGACGGAGACGGAGGTGCATCCGGTGAGCTTGTGGGGAGATTTTGGGTTGGGGGCTGGCAGAGGGTTTTTCGTGGGGCAGCCCCATGGGTGCCAGGTAGAGTTTCCATTGGCAGGAGCAGTCTACCGTTAACTACGATCCCATGTGGGTCCAGAGTGTCAGTGGTGGGCAGAACACAGGTACATATAGGGGGTCTCTCTGTGGAGTAATTTGGCCCCCTCCCCAGCTGGAACTGCAGTGGCTCAAGAGGTTAAGACGCTGACTGGGTGGCGGAAAGTCAGCAGTTCGATTCTTGAGTACTACAGGACGGAATGAGCTCCCGTCTTTGTCCCAGCGTCTGCCAACCTAGCAGTTTGAAAGCAAGAAATTGCAAGCAGATCAATAGGAACCACTTGGGTGGGAAGGTAAGCAGCGTTGCGTGCGCTCCGGTTTCTAGTCATGCCTGCCTGCCACGTGACCACGGAAACGTCTTCAGAAGCAGACACCGCTGGCTCTTCGGCTTTGAAACATATGAGCACTGAGCCCTAGAGTCGGATACGACTGGCTTCCGAGCAAGGGAAACCTTTACCTTTAACCTACGGGTGGATTTGTGCGTGTGCGCGAGGAAAGGGAGGTTTCTCTTGATGGACTTGGATGGCCATCATCCCCACTCTGATTAAAACGAAGGGAATCCAAAGGAAAGGGACACACACACACACACACACACAGAAACCCCAGGAAACAGGGAATAGTCCAGTTGCTGACCTCTAACCAGATGCATCAGTTTTCCGTTTACGGCTCTTGTCGTGGTCGGGAGGGTTCCCAGGAGATCACAGCGCCCGACCCCTGCCAACTGGATCTCAGGCACACGCCCCCCCTCCCCCCCCAAAAAAGGGCTTCCCATTTTTACTTCCCTCTATATAGCTTTCTCATTTTTATTTTAAAATGCACACCCATTTTAAGATGCTGGAAGTTTCAGAGGTGGGGGAGCGATGCTCTTGGCAAACGGAAGGGTGAAATGCACTGAGGGCTCTCCTTTTTCCTTGCCTTTCTAGGAAGAAGCGGATGGCCAGAAGGAAGCCTCCCTTCCGTCCTTCCTCCCTTCCTTCTTCTGGAGACGACACATGTTGACCACAGAGTGCGGAGTACCACGGACTATGATGTGTTTTTATTTCTGCCGGTTGGCATGACGGAGAAATGGGTGCCACGCAAGGTCCAGGGAGCCGGTCCGATGTCTGCGCGAGGAGCTCTGTGAGGCCATTGAGTCTAGCGTTAGGCCTCAACCCATTTCTACTGGTAAACATTTCCCGCCTACTAACGGAAGAGCACCTCTTTTTCAAAATGTCTGCAACCAGGGTGAGGGTGCAGATTGGCACGCTGGGCTCCTTGGACTTGCAGGCTGTAGAGGTGATTGTGAAACCCATGGCTGGGCTTCTCAGGGAAGGGCGCAGAGGTGTCACCTTTGGGGTGTTTCTTCCCGAAAGCGCCCGGAAGGGCTGGCATTAGCTGGGGCATCAGATGGCCTGACCCAGAAGGGGAAACTCAGGATCACACGTGTTGACCTACAGATAAATATTTATTTGTAGGTCACGCCAATGCTCAACGACGCCTGAGGCTGAGATTGAGGGGGGGGGGTTGCAGAGAGTTCCCAGAGGATGTGCAAAGTGCCCCTCCGTGGTGGGTTTTTTCCTGGAGGAGGAGAAAGGAAAAAATAAATCCACCGGCTGCTTAATTCTTTCCAGACAACACACACGTCGATGCGTGCAAAAAAATCCACAAACACACAAGAGCGCAACGCCTCAAAGGAGCGGGAGATCTGGGGGTGTCTGCCAGCATCCAGAGATCACTATCAGCATTACGTTAGCCCGCTGGGCCCCGAGCCCAACCGCATGAGGAGGAGGACTCTGGATGGGAGGCCATGAAGTGAGGCTGGGTGGGGTAAGGAGGGTGGTGGTGGTTAGATGATGTGGCAAATCTTGGGCTGGAAATGGGAGCTGGGTCTACACCAGGAGGGAAGGGGGGGCTTCAGAAAGGATTACCACATTCTGTGGGAGTTTGCAAAGGTTTGTTTTGGTGTTTTTTTTGGGGGGGGGCGGTTAATGTTTTGTTGCTGTGATACAGATACTGTGATTTGTGACGATGATAGGTTGAAATTTTTTTATTATGCTAATGTGGATAATTTATTTTTATTCTGTATTTACATTGTATCTTGTTATTGGTTACTTTAAATGTTGTGAACCGCTTTGGGTCCCCCATTGGGATGAGAAAGGCGCTATAGAAATTTCAATAAATAAATAATGTGGAGCCTTGTAATTGTAGCTGTATATTTTGTATTTTTATTAGCCACCCAAAGTCGCTCTGCGACTTGGGCGGCATACAAGTCTAACAACAACAACAACAACAACAACAACAATCACTTCCGGCGAGACTTCCGGGCACGGATGGCCTGCCAGCCCTGCAGTGCTGGCCAGGAGCCCTGCTGCACCCCTTGGGTGATCATGTGTGGGGTGCCCTGGGAACTAGCCCCAGCAGCCACCTGCCGAAGGTGTGACTGAGGCCTCCTTTGGGAAAATCCAGAAGAAAAGAGTGGCTTCCGTGGCTTTCCAGCCCGATTCGGAGGGCGGCAACGGGGGTTGTCTGGGTGTGTGCTGCTTTTCCCCTCCAGCTTTACCTGGTCAGCGCAGGCGGCGCAGGCGAAAGTCAGCCCAGCAAGAAGAAGTAAAAATCCTCCGTGGTGGGTTTTTCCTGGAGGAGGAGAAAGGAAAAGATCAGGGAGGGAGGGAGTAATACCGGAGTCGTCATCATCATCATAATCCTCTAATAATACCCTGTGCTCAAAAGGGACCGCGGTGGCTCAAGGGGTTAAGACCTCGCTGCCTGGGGGGAGGTGGCAGGTCAGCAGTTCAAAACCCAAGTACTGCATGAGGGAGTGAGCTCCTGTCCTCTGTCCTAGCTCCTGCCAACCTAGCAGTTCGAAATTGCAAGTAGATGAATAGGTACCAATTGGGTGGGAAAGGTAAACAGCGTTCTGTGCACTCCGGTGTCTAGTCCTGCCAGCCTCATGTCCACGAAAATGTCTGCAAAATGCAGACAGCTATAAGCAGAGATGAGCACTGAACCCTAGAGTCAGATACAACTGGCTTTCGAGCAAGGCTGACCCTTGACCTTACCCTGTCATCTGGACATCTTAGAAGGGCCCTCCCCGCAAACCCACCCACCCCCCACCCTGAGGGAGGTGCCCCTCGTACATCCCGCCACCCAGACTAGCCTCTGAGCATGTCCAAAGTGCTCTTCCCCCACGGCCACACACGGAGGGAGGTTTCTGAGCCGGGCTGGGCTGGGGTGGGGTGGGGTGGGGGAAGCAATCAGCCTGTACCAAACGGACACACACACCCCCTCCTACCCGGGCACCTTTTCCAACCCCCGCGGGGGGGCCTGAGTCCTTAGTCAGGGGCCTCGGAACGAAGGCAGAACGGCTCTCGAATCATCACGGCTTGCCAGGCAGCCAGCCAAGAGGCAGGCATAGGACCGGCCGCTCTAGGACTCCCGTCTCCGCCACTCCGTGTGCCAGGCAAGGGGCGTCCCGATGACGCAGCGTTGCCGTGGAAACGAGGGAGGAGAGGGGTGTCGGACGCATATCCCTGACGGACCGACCCTCCGACAGCCTAATGCTAGAGCGTCTCCATGGGGCATTTCCGGACATGGCGCGTGGGACGCATATCACTGACGGACCGACCCTCCGACATCGTAATGCTAGAGCGTCTCCATGGGGCACTTTCGGAAATGGCGCGTCGGACGCATATCTTTGACGGACAAGGGTACGCGTCTCCATGGAAACCGCAAAGCCAAAAGACAGAGAGTCGCCTTTCGAACGGCTAGAGCGTCTCTGCCAAAGACTAATGCTAAGAGCGGCGCCCGCCCGTGTTTTCTTCATTATCGCTATCGCCGTCTTGTGGTGCCCAGGGCCTGGAGGCCACGAGTTCCAGCGCTGTTTTCCAGGCTGAAGGGAGGTCGGATCATTGGGGTGGGGCGGCAGGGGGGCACCCCACGTTTCCTAAGGGAACCCCAGGAGGAGGGGGGGTGAGATCGTGGCCCCACCGCCCCCGAGACAGAGACAGTGGCAGTGGGGCGCCTGTGTAGTTTGATGGAGACTCGGATTACCGTGCGCATGCGCATGCGCTCCGGTATCTAGTCATGCCTGCCACATGACCACGGAAACGTCTGAAGATGGAGAGCGGGGCAAAATGGGGGCGGCGGCAAGGAGGGGGCACTTTGCACATGCTCTGGGAACCCTCTGCAAAGTCTCCGCCCCCATCTCGGCCTCAGGCGTCATTGATAAATGGCGCGACCTACAGATAAATTTTTTTTTCTTTTGACTTTTTCCTCGTAAACCAGACCAGATCTTTCCCAAATTTGGCCCTGGGGGAGGGGGAGGTTGTCCTTTGTGCCCCCCGTCCGATCCAGGCCCCCGCCCTGCTCTCTCAAGCCGAAAGGAAGTGAAATCAAGCCCCACAAACTCTGCATCTGTGGGGCAGCACAGCCTGGTGACCCCCACACCACCCAACCCACCCACCCACCCACCCTTTGCCCCTCTGATTTTTGGGCTCACGTGGCTGGGTGGAGAGAAAGAAAGAGGGATAAATAGAGGCTCCCCCCACCACACAATCCAAAGATGGGGGTGGTGGGTGGTGGGGGGCAGATAGCAGGAGCCTCTCCCAAATTCCCCAAAGTCCCAATTTAATCGGAGGAGTGGGAAAGACAGAAGATAGATCCGTGGTCCTATCCGGGGTGCTGTGGATTGAGGGGTGCCCCCCCCCCATTTGCTGCCCAGGCTGTGTGCCAAGGGGGGTGTTGGGGGTCCCAAAGGCTTCCCTCTGCTGTGGGTCACTGCTGTGGGTGGAAGATGGGTCATGGGTTCTGGTCTTGTTATGGCATCAGCACCCCATAGGACGTGGGTCCAACTGCCCCTTGCCCGCGCCTGGGAGGTGGGAGGGGAGGGGAGAGACACATGAGAGACTGACCGTGTGCCGCCTTTCTTTAAGTAGGGAACTGACCAGTGGACGCTGGGGCCGAGCCATGGCCTGCAGCCACCCCACCGCCTTCCGGGCCCCGGTGCCTGGACCCCGTGGGCCAGATGGACAGTTCATGTGGGGACGGAGACGGAGGTGCATCCGGTGAGCTTGTGGGGAGATTTTGGGTTGGGGGCTGGCAGAGGGTTTTTCGTGGGGCAGCCCCATGGGTGCCAGGTAGAGTTTCCATTGGCAGGAGCAGTCTACCGTTAACTACGATCCCATGTGGGTCCAGAGTGTCAGTGGTGGGCAGAACACAGGTACATATAGGGGGTCTCTCTGTGGAGTAATTTGGCCCCCTCCCCAGCTGGAACTGCAGTGGCTCAAGAGGTTAAGACGCTGACTGGGTGGCGGAAAGTCAGCAGTTCGATTCTTGAGTACTACAGGACGGAATGAGCTCCCGTCTTTGTCCCAGCGTCTGCCAACCTAGCAGTTTGAAAGCAAGAAATTGCAAGCAGATCAATAGGAACCACTTGGGTGGGAAGGTAAGCAGCGTTGCGTGCGCTCCGGTTTCTAGTCATGCCTGCCTGCCACGTGACCACGGAAACGTCTTCAGAAGCAGACACCGCTGGCTCTTCGGCTTTGAAACATATGAGCACTGAGCCCTAGAGTCGGATACGACTGGCTTCCGAGCAAGGGAAACCTTTACCTTTAACCTACGGGTGGATTTGTGCGTGTGCGCGAGGAAAGGGAGGTTTCTCTTGATGGACTTGGATGGCCATCATCCCCACTCTGATTAAAACGAAGGGAATCCAAAGGAAAGGGACACACACACACACACACACACACACACAGAAACCCCAGGAAACAGGGAATAGTCCAGTTGCTGACCTCTAACCAGATGCATCAGTTTTCCGTTTACGGCTCTTGTCGTGGTCGGGAGGGTTCCCAGGAGATCACGGCGCCCGACCCCTGCCAACTGGATCTCAGGCACACGCCCCCCCCCCAAAAAAAAAGGGCTTCCCATTTTTACTTCCCTCTATATAGCTTTCTCATTTTTATTTTAAAATGCACACCCATTTTAAAATGCTGGAAGTTTCAGAGGTGGGGGAGCGATGCTCATGGCAAACGGAAGGGTGAAATGCACTGAGGGCTCTCCTTTTTCCTTGCCTTTCTAGGAAGAAGCGGATGGCCAGAAGGAAGCCTCCCTTCCGTCCTTCCTCCCTTCCTTCTTCTGGAGACGACACAGGTTGACCACAGAGTGCGGAGTACCACGGACTATGATGTGTTTTTATTTCTGCCGGTTGGCATGACGGAGAAATGGGTGCCACGCAAGGTCCAGGGAGCCGGTCCGATGTCTGCGCGAGGAGCTCTGTGAGGCCATTGAGTCTAGCGTTAGGCCTCAACCCATTTCTACTGGTAAACATTTCCCGCCTACTAACGGAAGAGCACCTCTTTTTCAAAATGTCTGCAACCAGGGTGAGGGTGCAGATTGGCACGCTGGGCTCCTTGGACTTGCAGGCTGTAGAGGTGATTGTGAAACCCATGGCTGGGCTTCTCAGGGAAGGGCGCAGAGGTGTCACCTTTGGGGTGTTTCTTCCCGAAAGCGCCCGGAAGGGCTGGCATTAGCTGGGGCATCAGATGGCCTGGCCCAGAAGGGGAAACTCAGGATCACACGTGTTGACCTACAGATAAATATTTATTTGTAGGTCACGCCAATGCTCAACGACGCCTGAGGCTGAGATTGAGGGGGGGGGTTGCAGAGAGTTCCCAGAGGATGTGCAAAGTGCCCCTCCGTGGTGGGTTTTTTCCTGGAGGAGGAGAAAGGAAAAAATAAATCCACCGGCTGCTTAATTCTTTCCAGACAACACACACGTCGATGTGTGCAAAAAAATCCACAAACACACAAGAGCGCAACGCCTCAAAGGAGCGGGAGATCTGGGGGTGTCTGCCAGCATCCAGAGATCACTATCAGCATTACGTTAGCCCGCTGGGCCCCGAGCCCAACCGCATGAGGAGGAGGACTCTGGATGGGAGGCCATGAAGTGAGGCTGGGTGGGGTAAGGAGGGTGGTGGTGGTTAGATGATGTGGCAAATCTTGGGCTGGAAATGGGAGCTGGGTCTACACCAGGAGGGAAGGGGGGGCTTCAGAAAGGATTACCACATTCTGTGGGAGTTTGCAAAGGTTTGTTTTGGTGTTTTTTTTGGGGGGGGGCGGCGGTTAATGTTTTGTTGCTGTGATACAGATACTGTGATTTGTGACGATGATAGGTTGAAATTTTTTTATTATGCTAATGTGGATAATTTATTTTTATTCTGTATTTACATTGTATCTTGTTATTGGTTACTTTAAATGTTGTGAACCGCTTTGGGTCCCCCATTGGGATGAGAAAGGCGCTATAGAAATTTCAATAAATAAATAATGTGGAGCCTTGTAATTGTAGCTGTATATTTTGTATTTTTATTAGCCACCCAAAGTCGCTCTGCGACTTGGGCGGCATACAAGTCTAACAACAACAACAACAACAACAACAACAATCACTTCCGGCGAGACTTCCGGGCACGGATGGCCTGCCAGCCCTGCAGTGCTGGCCAGGAGCCCTGCTGCACCCCTTGGGTGATCATGTGTGGGGTGCCCTGGGAACTAGCCCCAGCAGCCACCTGCCGAAGGTGTGACTGAGGCCTCCTTTGGGAAAATCCAGAAGAAAAGAGTGGCTTTCCAGCCCGATTCGGAGGGCGGCAACGGGGGTTGTCTGGGTGTGTGCTGCTTTTCCCCTCCAGCTTTACCTGGTCAGCGCAGGCGGCGCAGGCGAAAGTCAGCCCAGCAAGAAGAAGTAAAAATCCTCCGTGGTGGGTTTTTCCTGGAGGAGGAGAAAGGAAAAGATCAGGGAGGGAGGGAGTAATACCGGAGTCGTCATCATCATCATAATCCTCTAATAATACCCTGTGCTCAAAAGGGACCGCGGTGGCTCAAGGGGTTAAGACCTCGCTGCCTGGGGGGAGGTGGCAGGTCAGCAGTTCAAAACCCAAGTACTGCATGAGGGAGTGAGCTCCTGTCCTCTGTCCTAGCTCCTGCCAACCTAGCAGTTCGAAATTGCAAGTAGATGAATAGGTACCAATTGGGTGGGAAAGGTAAACAGCGTTCTGTGCACTGCGGTGTCTAGTCCTGCCAGCCTCATGTCCACGAAAATGTCTGCAAAATGCAGACAGCTATAAGCAGAGATGAGCACTGAACCCTAGAGTCAGATACAACTGGCTTTCGAGCAAGGCTGACCCTTGACCTTACCCTGTCATCTGGACATCTTAGAAGGGCCCTCCCCGCAAACCCACCCCCCCCCCACCCTGAGGGAGGTGCCCCTCGTACATCCCGCCACCCAGACTAGCCTCTGAGCATGTCCAAAGTGCTCTTCCCCCACGGCCACACACGGAGGGAGGTTTCTGAGCCGGGCTGGGGTGGGGTGGGGTGGGGTGGGGGAAGCAATCAGCCTGTACCAAACGGACACACACACCCCCTCCTACCCGGGCACCTTTTCCAACCCCCGCGGGGGGGCCTGAGTCCTTAGTCAGGGGCCTCGGAACGAAGGCAGAACGGCTCTCGAATCATCACGGCTTGCCAGGCAGCCAGCCAAGAGGCAGGCATAGGACCGGCCGCTCTAGGACTCCCGTCTCCGCCACTCCGTGTGCCAGGCAAGGGGCGTCCCGATGACGCAGCGTTGCCGTGGAAACGAGGGAGGAGAGGGGTGTCGGACGCATATCCCTGACGGACCGACCCTCCGACAGCCTAATGCTAGAGCGTCTCCATGGGGCATTTCCGGACATGGCGCGTGGGACGCATATCACTGACGGACCGACCCTCCGACATCGTAATGCTAGAGCGTCTCCATGGGGCACTTTCGGAAATGGCGCGTCGGACGCATATCTTTGACGGACAAGGGTACGCGTCTCCATGGAAACCGCAAAGCCAAAAGACAGAGAGTCGCCTTTCGAACGGCTAGAGCGTCTCTGCCAAAGACTAATGCTAAGAGCGGCGCCCGCCCGTGTTTTCTTCATTATCGCTATCGCCGTCTTGTGGTGCCCAGGGCCTGGAGGCCACGAGTTCCAGCGCTGTTTTCCAGGCTGAAGGGAGGTCGGATCATTGGGGTGGGGCGGCAGGGGGGCACCCCACGTTTCCTAAGGGAACCCCAGGAGGAGGGGGGGTGAGATCGTGGCCCCACCGCCCCCGAGACAGAGGCAGTGGCAGTGGGGCGCCTGTGTAGTTTGATGGAGACTCGGATTACCGTGCGCATGCGCATGCGCTCCGGTATCTAGTCATGCCTGCCACATGACCACGGAAACGTCTGAAGATGTAGAGCGGGGCAAAATGGGGGCGGCGGCAAGGAGGGGGCACTTTGCACATGCTCTGGGAACCCTCTGCAAAGTCTCCGCCCCCATCTCGGCCTCAGGCGTCATTGATAAATGGCGCGACCTACAGATAAATTTTTTTTTCTTTTGACTTTTTCCTCGTAAACCAGACCAGATCTTTCCCAAATTTGGCCCTGGGGGAGGGGGAGGTTGTCCTTTGTGCCCCCCGTCCGATCCAGGCCCCCGCCCTGCTCTCTCAAGCCGAAAGGAAGTGAAATCAAGCCCCACAAACTCTGCATCTGTGGGGCAGCACAGCCTGGTGACCCCCACACCACCCAACCCACCCACCCACCCACCCTTTGCCCCTCTGATTTTTGGGCTCACGTGGCTGGGTGGAGAGAAAGAAAGAGGGATAAATAGAGGCTCCCCCCACCACACAATCCAAAGATGGGGGTGGTGGGTGGTGGGGGGCAGATAGCAGGAGCCTCTCCCAAATTCCCCAAAGTCCCAATTTAATCGGAGGAGTGGGAAAGACAGAAGATAGATCCGTGGTCCTATCCGGGGTGCTGTGGATTGAGGGGTGCCCCCCCCATTTGCTGCCCAGGCTGTGTGCCAAGGGGGGTGTTGGGGGTCCCAAAGGCTTCCCTCTGCTGTGGGTCACTGCTGTGGGTGGAAGATGGGTCATGGGTTCTGGTCTTGTTATGGCATCAGCACCCCATAGGACGTGGGTCCAACTGCCCCTTGCCCGCGCCTGGGAGGTGGGAGGGGAGGGGAGAGACACATGAGAGACTGACCGTGTGCCGCCTTTCTTTAAGTAGGGAACTGACCAGTGGACGCTGGGGCCGAGCCATGGTCTGCAGCCACCCCACCGCCTTCCGGGCCCCGGTGCCTGGACCCCGTGGGCCAGATGGACAGTTCATGTGGGGACGGAGACGGAGGTGCATCCGGTGAGCTTGTGGGGAGATTTTGGGTTGGGGGCTGGCAGAGGGTTTTTCGTGGGGCAGCCCCATGGGTGCCAGGTAGAGTTTCCATTGGCAGGAGCAGTCTACCGTTAACTACGATCCCATGTGGGTCCAGAGTGTCAGTGGTGGGCAGAACACAGGTACATATAGGGGGTCTCTCTGTGGAGTAATTTGGCCCCCTCCCCAGCTGGAACTGCAGTGGCTCAAGAGGTTAAGACGCTGACTGGGTGGCGGAAAGTCAGCAGTTCGATTCTTGAGTACTACAGGACGGAATGAGCTCCCGTCTTTGTCCCAGCGTCTGCCAACCTAGCAGTTTGAAAGCAAGAAATTGCAAGCAGATCAATAGGAACCACTTGGGTGGGAAGGTAAGCAGCGTTGCGTGCGCTCCGGTTTCTAGTCATGCCTGCCTGCCACGTGACCACGGAAACGTCTTCAGAAGCAGACAACGCTGGCTCTTCGGCTTTGAAACATATGAGCACTGAGCCCTAGAGTCGGATACGACTGGCTTCCGAGCAAGGGAAACCTTTACCTTTAACCTACGGGTGGATTTGTGCGTGTGCGCGAGGAAAGGGAGGTTTCTCTTGATGGACTTGGATGGCCATCATCCCCACTCTGATTAAAACGAAGGGAATCCAAAGGAAAGGGACACACACACACACACACACACACACACAGAAACCCCAGGAAACAGGGAATAGTCCAGTTGCTGACCTCTAACCAGATGCATCAGTTTTCCGTTTACGGCTCTTGTCGTGGTCGGGAGGGTTCCCAGGAGATCACGGCGCCCGACCCCTGCCAACTGGATCTCAGGCACACGCCCCCCCCCCAAAAAAAAGGGCTTCCCATTTTTACTTCCCTCTATATAGCTTTCTCATTTTTATTTTAAAATGCACACCCATTTTAAAATGCTGGAAGTTTCAGAGGTGGGGGAGCGATGCTCTTGGCAAACGGAAGGGTGAAATGCACTGAGGGCTCTCCTTTTTCCTTGCCTTTCTAGGAAGAAGCGGATGGCCAGAAGGAAGCCTCCCTTCCGTCCTTCCTCCCTTCCTTCTTCTGGAGACGACACAGGTTGACCACAGAGTGCGGAGTACCACGGACTATGATGTGTTTTTATTTCTGCCGGTTGGCATGACGGAGAAATGGGTGCCACGCAAGGTCCAGGGAGCCGGTCCGATGTCTGCGCGAGGAGCTCTGTGAGGCCATTGAGTCTAGCGTTAGGCCTCAACCCATTTCTACTGGTAAACATTTCCCGCCTACTAACGGAAGAGCACCTCTTTTTCAAAATGTCTGCAACCAGGGTGAGGGTGCAGATTGGCACGCTGGGCTCCTTGGACTTGCAGGCTGTAGAGGTGATTGTGAAACCCATGGCTGGGCTTCTCAGGGAAGGGCGCAGAGGTGTCACCTTTGGGGTGTTTCTTCCCGAAAGCGCCCGGAAGGGCTGGCATTAGCTGGGGCATCAGATGGCCTGGCCCAGAAGGGGAAACTCAGGATCACACGTGTTGACCTACAGATAAATATTTATTTGTAGGTCACGCCAATGCTCAACGACGCCTGAGGCTGAGATTGAGGGGGGGGGTTGCAGAGAGTTCCCAGAGGATGTGCAAAGTGCCCCTCCGTGGTGGGTTTTTTCCTGGAGGAGGAGAAAGGAAAAAATAAATCCACCGGCTGCTTAATTCTTTCCAGACAACACACACGTCGATGTGTGCAAAAAAATCCACAAACACACAAGAGCGCAACGCCTCAAAGGAGCGGGAGATCTGGGGGTGTCTGCCAGCATCCAGAGATCACTATCAGCATTACGTTAGCCCGCTGGGCCCCGAGCCCAACCGCATGAGGAGGAGGACTCTGGATGGGAGGCCATGAAGTGAGGCTGGGTGGGGTAAGGAGGGTGGTGGTGGTTAGATGATGTGGCAAATCTTGGGCTGGAAATGGGAGCTGGGTCTACACCAGGAGGGAAGGGGGGGCTTCAGAAAGGATTACCACATTCTGTGGGAGTTTGCAAAGGTTTGTTTTGGTGTTTTTTTTGGGGGGGGGCGGCGGTTAATGTTTTGTTGCTGTGATACAGATACTGTGATTTGTGACGATGATAGGTTGAAATTTTTTTATTATGCTAATGTGGATAATTTATTTTTATTCTGTATTTACATTGTATCTTGTTATTGGTTACTTTAAATGTTGTGAACCGCTTTGGGTCCCCCATTGGGATGAGAAAGGCGCTATAGAAATTTCAATAAATAAATAATGTGGAGCCTTGTAATTGTAGCTGTATATTTTGTATTTTTATTAGCCACCCAAAGTCGCTCTGCGACTTGGGCGGCATACAAGTCTAACAACAACAACAACAACAACAACAACAATCACTTCCGGCGAGACTTCCGGGCACGGATGGCCTGCCAGCCCTGCAGTGCTGGCCAGGAGCCCTGCTGCACCCCTTGGGTGATCATGTGTGGGGTGCCCTGGGAACTAGCCCCAGCAGCCACCTGCCGAAGGTGTGACTGAGGCCTCCTTTGGGAAAATCCAGAAGAAAAGAGTGGCTTTCCAGCCCGATTCGGAGGGCGGCAACGGGGGTTGTCTGGGTGTGTGCTGCTTTTCCCCTCCAGCTTTACCTGGTCAGCGCAGGCGGCGCAGGCGAAAGTCAGCCCAGCAAGAAGAAGTAAAAATCCTCCGTGGTGGGTTTTTCCTGGAGGAGGAGAAAGGAAAAGATCAGGGAGGGAGGGAGTAATACCGGAGTCGTCATCATCATCATAATCCTCTAATAATACCCTGTGCTCAAAAGGGACCGCGGTGGCTCAAGGGGTTAAGACCTCGCTGCCTGGGGGGAGGTGGCAGGTCAGCAGTTCAAAACCCAAGTACTGCATGAGGGAGTGAGCTCCTGTCCTCTGTCCTAGCTCCTGCCAACCTAGCAGTTCGAAATTGCAAGTAGATGAATAGGTACCAATTGGGTGGGAAAGGTAAACAGCGTTCTGTGCACTGCGGTGTCTAGTCCTGCCAGCCTCATGTCCACGAAAATGTCTGCAAAATGCAGACAGCTATAAGCAGAGATGAGCACTGAACCCTAGAGTCAGATACAACTGGCTTTCGAGCAAGGCTGACCCTTGACCTTACCCTGTCATCTGGACATCTTAGAAGGGCCCTCCCCGCAAACCCACCCCCCCCCCACCCTGAGGGAGGTGCCCCTCGTACATCCCGCCACCCAGACTAGCCTCTGAGCATGTCCAAAGTGCTCTTCCCCCACGGCCACACACGGAGGGAGGTTTCTGAGCCGGGCTGGGGTGGGGTGGGGTGGGGTGGGGGAAGCAATCAGCCTGTACCAAACGGACACACACACCCCCTCCTACCCGGGCACCTTTTCCAACCCCCGCGGGGGGGCCTGAGTCCTTAGTCAGGGGCCTCGGAACGAAGGCAGAACGGCTCTCGAATCATCACGGCTTGCCAGGCAGCCAGCCAAGAGGCAGGCATAGGACCGGCCGCTCTAGGACTCCCGTCTCCGCCACTCCGTGTGCCAGGCAAGGGGCGTCCCGATGACGCAGCGTTGCCGTGGAAACGAGGGAGGAGAGGGGTGTCGGACGCATATCCCTGACGGACCGACCCTCCGACAGCCTAATGCTAGAGCGTCTCCATGGGGCATTTCCGGACATGGCGCGTGGGACGCATATCACTGACGGACCGACCCTCCGACATCGTAATGCTAGAGCGTCTCCATGGGGCACTTTCGGAAATGGCGCGTCGGACGCATATCTTTGACGGACAAGGGTACGCGTCTCCATGGAAACCGCAAAGCCAAAAGACAGAGAGTCGCCTTTCGAACGGCTAGAGCGTCTCTGCCAAAGACTAATGCTAAGAGCGGCGCCCGCCCGTGTTTTCTTCATTATCGCTATCGCCGTCTTGTGGTGCCCAGGGCCTGGAGGCCACGAGTTCCAGCGCTGTTTTCCAGGCTGAAGGGAGGTCGGATCATTGGGGTGGGGCGGCAGGGGGGCACCCCACGTTTCCTAAGGGAACCCCAGGAGGAGGGGGGGTGAGATCGTGGCCCCACCGCCCCCGAGACAGAGGCAGTGGCAGTGGGGCGCCTGTGTAGTTTGATGGAGACTCGGATTACCGTGCGCATGCGCATGCGCTCCGGTATCTAGTCATGCCTGCCACATGACCACGGAAACGTCTGAAGATGTAGAGCGGGGCAAAATGGGGGCGGCGGCAAGGAGGGGGCACTTTGCACATGCTCTGGGAACCCTCTGCAAAGTCTCCGCCCCCATCTCGGCCTCAGGCGTCATTGATAAATGGCGCGACCTACAGATAAATTTTTTTTTCTTTTGACTTTTTCCTCGTAAACCAGACCAGATCTTTCCCAAATTTGGCCCTGGGGGAGGGGGAGGTTGTCCTTTGTGCCCCCCGTCCGATCCAGGCCCCCGCCCTGCTCTCTCAAGCCGAAAGGAAGTGAAATCAAGCCCCACAAACTCTGCATCTGTGGGGCAGCACAGCCTGGTGACCCCCACACCACCCAACCCACCCACCCACCCACCCTTTGCCCCTCTGATTTTTGGGCTCACGTGGCTGGGTGGAGAGAAAGAAAGAGGGATAAATAGAGGCTCCCCCCACCACACAATCCAAAGATGGGGGTGGTGGGTGGTGGGGGGCAGATAGCAGGAGCCTCTCCCAAATTCCCCAAAGTCCCAATTTAATCGGAGGAGTGGGAAAGACAGAAGATAGATCCGTGGTCCTATCCGGGGTGCTGTGGATTGAGGGGTGCCCCCCCCATTTGCTGCCCAGGCTGTGTGCCAAGGGGGGTGTTGGGGGTCCCAAAGGCTTCCCTCTGCTGTGGGTCACTGCTGTGGGTGGAAGATGGGTCATGGGTTCTGGTCTTGTTATGGCATCAGCACCCCATAGGACGTGGGTCCAACTGCCCCTTGCCCGCGCCTGGGAGGTGGGAGGGGAGGGGAGAGACACATGAGAGACTGACCGTGTGCCGCCTTTCTTTAAGTAGGGAACTGACCAGTGGACGCTGGGGCCGAGCCATGGTCTGCAGCCACCCCACCGCCTTCCGGGCCCCGGTGCCTGGACCCCGTGGGCCAGATGGACAGTTCATGTGGGGACGGAGACGGAGGTGCATCCGGTGAGCTTGTGGGGAGATTTTGGGTTGGGGGCTGGCAGAGGGTTTTTCGTGGGGCAGCCCCATGGGTGCCAGGTAGAGTTTCCATTGGCAGGAGCAGTCTACCGTTAACTACGATCCCATGTGGGTCCAGAGTGTCAGTGGTGGGCAGAACACAGGTACATATAGGGGGTCTCTCTGTGGAGTAATTTGGCCCCCTCCCCAGCTGGAACTGCAGTGGCTCAAGAGGTTAAGACGCTGACTGGGTGGCGGAAAGTCAGCAGTTCGATTCTTGAGTACTACAGGACGGAATGAGCTCCCGTCTTTGTCCCAGCGTCTGCCAACCTAGCAGTTTGAAAGCAAGAAATTGCAAGCAGATCAATAGGAACCACTTGGGTGGGAAGGTAAGCAGCGTTGCGTGCGCTCCGGTTTCTAGTCATGCCTGCCTGCCACGTGACCACGGAAACGTCTTCAGAAGCAGACAACGCTGGCTCTTCGGCTTTGAAACATATGAGCACTGAGCCCTAGAGTCGGATACGACTGGCTTCCGAGCAAGGGAAACCTTTACCTTTAACCTACGGGTGGATTTGTGCGTGTGCGCGAGGAAAGGGAGGTTTCTCTTGATGGACTTGGATGGCCATCATCCCCACTCTGATTAAAACGAAGGGAATCCAAAGGAAAGGGACACACACACACACACACACACACACACAGAAACCCCAGGAAACAGGGAATAGTCCAGTTGCTGACCTCTAACCAGATGCATCAGTTTTCCGTTTACGGCTCTTGTCGTGGTCGGGAGGGTTCCCAGGAGATCACGGCGCCCGACCCCTGCCAACTGGATCTCAGGCACACGCCCCCCCCCCAAAAAAAAGGGCTTCCCATTTTTACTTCCCTCTATATAGCTTTCTCATTTTTATTTTAAAATGCACACCCATTTTAAAATGCTGGAAGTTTCAGAGGTGGGGGAGCGATGCTCTTGGCAAACGGAAGGGTGAAATGCACTGAGGGCTCTCCTTTTTCCTTGCCTTTCTAGGAAGAAGCGGATGGCCAGAAGGAAGCCTCCCTTCCGTCCTTCCTCCCTTCCTTCTTCTGGAGACGACACAGGTTGACCACAGAGTGCGGAGTACCACGGACTATGATGTGTTTTTATTTCTGCCGGTTGGCATGACGGAGAAATGGGTGCCACGCAAGGTCCAGGGAGCCGGTCCGATGTCTGCGCGAGGAGCTCTGTGAGGCCATTGAGTCTAGCGTTAGGCCTCAACCCATTTCTACTGGTAAACATTTCCCGCCTACTAACGGAAGAGCACCTCTTTTTCAAAATGTCTGCAACCAGGGTGAGGGTGCAGATTGGCACGCTGGGCTCCTTGGACTTGCAGGCTGTAGAGGTGATTGTGAAACCCATGGCTGGGCTTCTCAGGGAAGGGCGCAGAGGTGTCACCTTTGGGGTGTTTCTTCCCGAAAGCGCCCGGAAGGGCTGGCATTAGCTGGGGCATCAGATGGCCTGGCCCAGAAGGGGAAACTCAGGATCACACGTGTTGACCTACAGATAAATATTTATTTGTAGGTCACGCCAATGCTCAACGACGCCTGAGGCTGAGATTGAGGGGGGGGGTTGCAGAGAGTTCCCAGAGGATGTGCAAAGTGCCCCTCCGTGGTGGGTTTTTTCCTGGAGGAGGAGAAAGGAAAAAATAAATCCACCGGCTGCTTAATTCTTTCCAGACAACACACACGTCGATGTGTGCAAAAAAATCCACAAACACACAAGAGCGCAACGCCTCAAAGGAGCGGGAGATCTGGGGGTGTCTGCCAGCATCCAGAGATCACTATCAGCATTACGTTAGCCCGCTGGGCCCCGAGCCCAACCGCATGAGGAGGAGGACTCTGGATGGGAGGCCATGAAGTGAGGCTGGGTGGGGTAAGGAGGGTGGTGGTGGTTAGATGATGTGGCAAATCTTGGGCTGGAAATGGGAGCTGGGTCTACACCAGGAGGGAAGGGGGGGCTTCAGAAAGGATTACCACATTCTGTGGGAGTTTGCAAAGGTTTGTTTTGGTGTTTTTTTTGGGGGGGGGCGGCGGTTAATGTTTTGTTGCTGTGATACAGATACTGTGATTTGTGACGATGATAGGTTGAAATTTTTTTATTATGCTAATGTGGATAATTTATTTTTATTCTGTATTTACATTGTATCTTGTTATTGGTTACTTTAAATGTTGTGAACCGCTTTGGGTCCCCCATTGGGATGAGAAAGGCGCTATAGAAATTTCAATAAATAAATAATGTGGAGCCTTGTAATTGTAGCTGTATATTTTGTATTTTTATTAGCCACCCAAAGTCGCTCTGCGACTTGGGCGGCATACAAGTCTAACAACAACAACAACAACAACAACAACAATCACTTCCGGCGAGACTTCCGGGCACGGATGGCCTGCCAGCCCTGCAGTGCTGGCCAGGAGCCCTGCTGCACCCCTTGGGTGATCATGTGTGGGGTGCCCTGGGAACTAGCCCCAGCAGCCACCTGCCGAAGGTGTGACTGAGGCCTCCTTTGGGAAAATCCAGAAGAAAAGAGTGGCTTTCCAGCCCGATTCGGAGGGCGGCAACGGGGGTTGTCTGGGTGTGTGCTGCTTTTCCCCTCCAGCTTTACCTGGTCAGCGCAGGCGGCGCAGGCGAAAGTCAGCCCAGCAAGAAGAAGTAAAAATCCTCCGTGGTGGGTTTTTCCTGGAGGAGGAGAAAGGAAAAGATCAGGGAGGGAGGGAGTAATACCGGAGTCGTCATCATCATCATAATCCTCTAATAATACCCTGTGCTCAAAAGGGACCGCGGTGGCTCAAGGGGTTAAGACCTCGCTGCCTGGGGGGAGGTGGCAGGTCAGCAGTTCAA
Organism: Bradypodion pumilum; assembly: GCA_035047305.1. Lineage (NCBI taxonomy): Eukaryota > Metazoa > Chordata > Lepidosauria > Squamata > Chamaeleonidae > Bradypodion > Bradypodion pumilum. The sequence goes on along the minus strand of JAWDJD010000018.1, from coordinate 239,672 downwards.
AACCCAAGTACTGCATGAGGGAGTGAGCTCCTGTCCTCTGTCCTAGCTCCTGCCAACCTAGCAGTTCGAAATTGCAAGTAGATGAATAGGTACCAATTGGGTGGGAAAGGTAAACAGCGTTCTGTGCACTGCGGTGTCTAGTCCTGCCAGCCTCATGTCCACGAAAATGTCTGCAAAATGCAGACAGCTATAAGCAGAGATGAGCACTGAACCCTAGAGTCAGATACAACTGGCTTTCGAGCAAGGCTGACCCTTGACCTTACCCTGTCATCTGGACATCTTAGAAGGGCCCTCCCCGCAAACCCACCCCCCCCCCACCCTGAGGGAGGTGCCCCTCGTACATCCCGCCACCCAGACTAGCCTCTGAGCATGTCCAAAGTGCTCTTCCCCCACGGCCACACACGGAGGGAGGTTTCTGAGCCGGGCTGGGGTGGGGTGGGGTGGGGTGGGGGAAGCAATCAGCCTGTACCAAACGGACACACACACCCCCTCCTACCCGGGCACCTTTTCCAACCCCCGCGGGGGGGCCTGAGTCCTTAGTCAGGGGCCTCGGAACGAAGGCAGAACGGCTCTCGAATCATCACGGCTTGCCAGGCAGCCAGCCAAGAGGCAGGCATAGGACCGGCCGCTCTAGGACTCCCGTCTCCGCCACTCCGTGTGCCAGGCAAGGGGCGTCCCGATGACGCAGCGTTGCCGTGGAAACGAGGGAGGAGAGGGGTGTCGGACGCATATCCCTGACGGACCGACCCTCCGACAGCCTAATGCTAGAGCGTCTCCATGGGGCATTTCCGGACATGGCGCGTGGGACGCATATCACTGACGGACCGACCCTCCGACATCGTAATGCTAGAGCGTCTCCATGGGGCACTTTCGGAAATGGCGCGTCGGACGCATATCTTTGACGGACAAGGGTACGCGTCTCCATGGAAACCGCAAAGCCAAAAGACAGAGAGTCGCCTTTCGAACGGCTAGAGCGTCTCTGCCAAAGACTAATGCTAAGAGCGGCGCCCGCCCGTGTTTTCTTCATTATCGCTATCGCCGTCTTGTGGTGCCCAGGGCCTGGAGGCCACGAGTTCCAGCGCTGTTTTCCAGGCTGAAGGGAGGTCGGATCATTGGGGTGGGGCGGCAGGGGGGCACCCCACGTTTCCTAAGGGAACCCCAGGAGGAGGGGGGGTGAGATCGTGGCCCCACCGCCCCCGAGACAGAGGCAGTGGCAGTGGGGCGCCTGTGTACTTTGATGGAGACTCGGATTACCGTGCGCATGCGCATGCGCTCCGGTATCTAGTCATGCCTGCCACATGACCACTGAAACGTCTGAAGATGTAGAGCGGGGCAAAATGGGGGCGGCGGCAAGGAGGGGGCACTTTGCACATGCTCTGGGAACCCTCTGCAAAGTCTCCGCCCCCATCTCGGCCTCAGGCGTCATTGATAAATGGCGCGACCTACAGATAAATTTTTTTTTCTTTTGACTTTTTCCTCGTAAACCAGACCAGATCTTTCCCAAATTTGGCCCTGGGGGAGGGGGAGGTTGTCCTTTGTGCCCCCCGTCCGATCCAGGCCCCCGCCCTGCTCTCTCAAGCCGAAAGGAAGTGAAATCAAGCCCCACAAACTCTGCATCTGTGGGGCAGCACAGCCTGGTGACCCCCACACCACCCAACCCACCCACCCACCCACCCACCCTTTGCCCCTCTGATTTTTGGGCTCACGTGGCTGGGTGGAGAGAAAGAAAGAGGGATAAATAGAGGCTCCCCCCACCACACAATCCAAAGATGGGGGTGGTGGGTGGTGGGGGGCAGATAGCAGGAGCCTCTCCCAAATTCCCCAAAGTCCCAATTTAATCGGAGGAGTGGGAAAGACAGAAGATAGATCCGTGGTCCTATCCGGGGTGCTGTGGATTGAGGGGTGCCCCCCCCATTTGCTGCCCAGGCTGTGTGCCAAGGGGGGTGTTGGGGGTCCCAAAGGCTTCCCTCTGCTGTGGGTCACTGCTGTGGGTGGAAGATGGGTCATGGGTTCTGGTCTTGTTATGGCATCAGCACCCCATAGGACGTGGGTCCAACTGCCCCTTGCCCGCGCCTGGGAGGTGGGAGGGGAGGGGAGAGACACATGAGAGACTGACCGTGTGCCGCCTTTCTTTAAGTAGGGAACTGACCAGTGGACGCTGGGGCCGAGCCATGGTCTGCAGCCACCCCACCGCCTTCCGGGCCCCGGTGCCTGGACCCCGTGGGCCAGATGGACAGTTCATGTGGGGACGGAGACGGAGGTGCATCCGGTGAGCTTGTGGGGAGATTTTGGGTTGGGGGCTGGCAGAGGGTTTTTCGTGGGGCAGCCCCATGGGTGCCAGGTAGAGTTTCCATTGGCAGGAGCAGTCTACCGTTAACTACGATCCCATGTGGGTCCAGAGTGTCAGTGGTGGGCAGAACACAGGTACATATAGGGGGTCTCTCTGTGGAGTAATTTGGCCCCCTCCCCAGCTGGAACTGCAGTGGCTCAAGAGGTTAAGACGCTGACTGGGTGGCGGAAAGTCAGCAGTTCGATTCTTGAGTACTACAGGACGGAATGAGCTCCCGTCTTTGTCCCAGCGTCTGCCAACCTAGCAGTTTGAAAGCAAGAAATTGCAAGCAGATCAATAGGAACCACTTGGGTGGGAAGGTAAGCAGCGTTGCGTGCGCTCCGGTTTCTAGTCATGCCTGCCTGCCACGTGACCACGGAAACGTCTTCAGAAGCAGACAACGCTGGCTCTTCGGCTTTGAAACATATGAGCACTGAGCCCTAGAGTCGGATACGACTGGCTTCCGAGCAAGGGAAACCTTTACCTTTAACCTACGGGTGGATTTGTGCGTGTGCGCGAGGAAAGGGAGGTTTCTCTTGATGGACTTGGATGGCCATCATCCCCACTCTGATTAAAACGAAGGGAATCCAAAGGAAAGAGTGGGGATGAGGGACACACACACACACACACACACAGAAACCCCAGGAAACAGGGAATAGTCCAGTTGCTGACCTCTAACCAGATGCATCAGTTTTCCGTTTACGGCTCTTGTCGTGGTCGGGAGGGTTCCCAGGAGATCACGGCGCCCGACCCCTGCCAACTGGATCTCAGGCACACGCCCCCCCCCCCCCCCAAAAAAAGGGCTTCCCATTTTTACTTCCCTCTATATAGCTTTCTCATTTTTATTTTAAAATGCACACCCATTTTAAAATGCTGGAAGTTTCAGAGGTGGGGGAGCGATGCTCTTGGCAAACGGAAGGGTGAAATGCACTGAGGGCTCTCCTTTTTCCTTGCCTTTCTAGGAAGAAGCGGATGGCCAGAAGGAAGCCTCCCTTCCGTCCTTCCTCCCTTCCTTCTTCTGGAGACGACACAGGTTGACCACAGAGTGCGGAGTACCACGGACTATGATGTGTTTTTATTTCTGCCGGTTGGCATGACGGAGAAATGGGTGCCACGCAAGGTCCAGGGAGCCGGTCCGATGTCTGCGCGAGGAGCTCTGTGAGGCCATTGAGTCTAGCGTTAGGCCTCAACCCATTTCTACTGGTAAACATTTCCCGCCTACTAACGGAAGAGCACCTCTTTTTCAAAATGTCTGCAACCAGGGTGAGGGTGCAGATTGGCACGCTGGGCTCCTTGGACTTGCAGGCTGTAGAGGTGATTGTGAAACCCATGGCTGGGCTTCTCAGGGAAGGGCGCAGAGGTGTCACCTTTGGGGTGTTTCTTCCCGAAAGCGCCCGGAAGGGCTGGCATTAGCTGGGGCATCAGATGGCCTGACCCAGAAGGGGAAACTCAGGATCACACGTGTTGACCTACAGATAAATATTTATTTGTAGGTCACGCCAATGCTCAACGACGCCTGAGGCTGAGATTGAGGGGGGGGGGTTGCAGAGAGTTCCCAGAGGATGTGCAAAGTGCCCCTCCGTGGTGGGTTTTTTCCTGGAGGAGGAGAAAGGAAAAAATAAATCCACCGGCTGCTTAATTCTTTCCAGACAACACACACGTCGATGCGTGCAAAAAAATCCACAAACACACAAGAGCGCAACGCCTCAAAGGAGCGGGAGATCTGGGGGTGTCTGCCAGCATCCAGAGATCACTATCAGCATTACGTTAGCCCGCTGGGCCCCGAGCCCAACCGCATGAGGAGGAGGACTCTGGATGGGAGGCCATGAAGTGAGGCTGGGTGGGGTAAGGAGGGTGGTGGTGGTTAGATGATGTGGCAAATCTTGGGCTGGAAATGGGAGCTGGGTCTACATCAGGAGGGAAGGGGGGGCTTCAGAAAGGATTACCACATTCTGTGGGAGTTTGCAAAGGTTTTTTTGGTGTTTTTTTTGGTGGGGGGGGCGGTTAATGTTTTGTTGCTGTGATACAGATACTGTGATTTGTGACGATGATAGGTTGAAATTTTTTTATTATGCTAATGTGGATAATTTATTTTTATTCTGTATTTACATTGTATCTTGTTATTGGTTACTTTAAATGTTGTAAACCGCTTTGGGTCCCCCATTGGGATGAGAAAGGCGCTATAGAAATTTCAATAAATAAATAATGTGGAGCCTTGTAATTGTAGCTGTATATTTTGTATTTTTATTAGCCACCCAAAGTCGCTCTGCGACTTGGGCGGCATACAAGTCTAACAACAACAACAACAACAACAACAACAACAATCACTTCCGGCGAGACTTCCGGGCACGGATGGCCTGCCAGCCCTGCAGTGCTGGCCAGGAGCCCTGCTGCACCCCTTGGGTGATCATGTGTGGGGTGCCCTGGGAACTAGCCCCAGCAGCCACCTGCCGAAGGTGTGACTGAGGCCTCCTTTGGGAAAATCCAGAAGAAAAGAGTGGCTTTCCAGCCCGATTCGGAGGGCGGCAACGGGGGTTGTCTGGGTGTGTGCTGCTTTTCCCCTCCAGCTTTACCTGGTCAGCGCAGGCGGCGCAGGCGAAAGTCAGCCCAGCAAGAAGAAGTAAAAATCCTCCGTGGTGGGTTTTTCCTGGAGGAGGAGAAAGGAAAAGATCAGGGAGGGAGGGAGTAATACCGGAGTCGTCATCATCATCATAATCCTCTAATAATACCCTGTGCTCAAAAGGGACCGCGGTGGCTCAAGGGGTTAAGACCTCGCTGCCTGGGGGGAGGTGGCAGGTCAGCAGTTCAAAACCCAAGTACTGCATGAGGGAGTGAGCTCCTGTCCTCTGTCCTAGCTCCTGCCAACCTAGCAGTTCGAAATTGCAAGTAGATGAATAGGTACCAATTGGGTGGGAAAGGTAAACAGCGTTCTGTGCACTGCGGTGTCTAGTCCTGCCAGCCTCATGTCCACGAAAATGTCTGCAAAATGCAGACAGCTATAAGCAGAGATGAGCACTGAACCCTAGAGTCAGATACAACTGGCTTTCGAGCAAGGCTGACCCTTGACCTTACCCTGTCATCTGGACATCTTAGAAGGGCCCTCCCCGCAAACCCACCCCCCCCACCCTGAGGGAGGTGCCCCTCGTACATCCCGCCACCCAGACTAGCCTCTGAGCATGTCCAAAGTGCTCTTCCCCCACGGCCACACACGGAGGGAGGTTTCTGAGCCGGGCTGGGGTGGGGTGGGGTGGGGTGGGGGAAGCAATCAGCCTGTACCAAACGGACACACACACCCCCTCCTACCCGGGCACCTTTTCCAACCCCCGCGGGGGGGCCTGAGTCCTTAGTCAGGGGCCTCGGAACGAAGGCAGAACGGCTCTCGAATCATCACGGCTTGCCAGGCAGCCAGCCAAGAGGCAGGCATAGGACCGGCCGCTCTAGGACTCCCGTCTCCGCCACTCCGTGTGCCAGGCAAGGGGCGTCCCGATGACGCAGCGTTGCCGTGGAAACGAGGGAGGAGAGGGGTGTCGGACGCATATCCCTGACGGACCGACCCTCCGACAGCCTAATGCTAGAGCGTCTCCATGGGGCATTTCCGGACATGGCGCGTGGGACGCATATCACTGACGGACCGACCCTCCGACATCGTAATGCTAGAGCGTCTCCATGGGGCACTTTCGGAAATGGCGCGTCGGACGCATATCTTTGACGGACAAGGGTACGCGTCTCCATGGAAACCGCAAAGCCAAAAGACAGAGAGTCGCCTTTCGAACGGCTAGAGCGTCTCTGCCAAAGACTAATGCTAAGAGCGGCGCCCGCCCGTGTTTTCTTCATTATCGCTATCGCCGTCTTGTGGTGCCCAGGGCCTGGAGGCCACGAGTTCCAGCGCTGTTTTCCAGGCTGAAGGGAGGTCGGATCATTGGGGTGGGGCGGCAGGGGGGCACCCCACGTTTCCTAAGGGAACCCCAGGAGGAGGGGGGGTGAGATCGTGGCCCCACCGCCCCCGAGACAGAGGCAGTGGCAGTGGGGCGCCTGTGTAGTTTGATGGAGACTCGGATTACCGTGCGCATGCGCATGCGCTCCGGTATCTAGTCATGCCTGCCACATGACCACGGAAACGTCTGAAGATGTAGAGCGGGGCAAAATGGGGGCGGCGGCAAGGAGGGGGCACTTTGCACATGCTCTGGGAACCCTCTGCAAAGTCTCCGCCCCCATCTCGGCCTCAGGCGTCATTGATAAATGGCGCGACCTACAGATAAATTTTTTTTTCTTTTGACTTTTTCCTCGTAAACCAGACCAGATCTTTCCCAAATTTGGCCCTGGGGGAGGGGGAGGTTGTCCTTTGTGCCCCCCGTCCGATCCAGGCCCCCGCCCTGCTCTCTCAAGCCGAAAGGAAGTGAAATCAAGCCCCACAAACTCTGCATCTGTGGGGCAGCACAGCCTGGTGACCCCCACACCACCCAACCCACCCACCCTTTGCCCCTCTGATTTTTGGGCTCACGTGGCTGGGTGGAGAGAAAGAAAGAGGGATAAATAGAGGCTCCCCCCACCACACAATCCAAAGATGGGGGTGGTGGGTGGTGGGGGGCAGATAGCAGGAGCCTCTCCCAAATTCCCCAAAGTCCCAATTTAATCGGAGGAGTGGGAAAGACAGAAGATAGATCCGTGGTCCTATCCGGGGTGCTGTGGATTGAGGGGTGCCCCCCCCATTTGCTGCCCAGGCTGTGTGCCAAGGGGGGTGTTGGGGGTCCCAAAGGCTTCCCTCTGCTGTGGGTCACTGCTGTGGGTGGAAGATGGGTCATGGGTTCTGGTCTTGTTATGGCATCAGCACCCCATAGGACGTGGGTCCAACTGCCCCTTGCCCGCGCCTGGGAGGTGGGAGGGGAGGGGAGAGACACATGAGAGACTGACCGTGTGCCGCCTTTCTTTAAGTAGGGAACTGACCAGTGGACGCTGGGGCCGAGCCATGGCCTGCAGCCACCCCACCGCCTTCCGGGCCCCGGTGCCTGGACCCCGTGGGCCAGATGGACAGTTCATGTGGGGACGGAGACGGAGGTGCATCCGGTGAGCTTGTGGGGAGATTTTGGGTTGGGGGCTGGCAGAGGGTTTTTCGTGGGGCAGCCCCATGGGTGCCAGGTAGAGTTTCCATTGGCAGGAGCAGTCTACCGTTAACTACGATCCCATGTGGGTCCAGAGTGTCAGTGGTGGGCAGAACACAGGTACATATAGGGGGTCTCTCTGTGGAGTAATTTGGCCCCCTCCCCAGCTGGAACTGCAGTGGCTCAAGAGGTTAAGACGCTGACTGGGTGGCGGAAAGTCAGCAGTTCGATTCTTGAGTACTACAGGACGGAATGAGCTCCCGTCTTTGTCCCAGCGTCTGCCAACCTAGCAGTTTGAAAGCAAGAAATTGCAAGCAGATCAATAGGAACCACTTGGGTGGGAAGGTAAGCAGCGTTGCGTGCGCTCCGGTTTCTAGTCATGCCTGCCTGCCACGTGACCACGGAAACGTCTTCAGAAGCAGACAACGCTGGCTCTTCGGCTTTGAAACATATGAGCACTGAGCCCTAGAGTCGGATACGACTGGCTTCCGAGCAAGGGAAACCTTTACCTTTAACCTACGGGTGGATTTGTGCGTGTGCGCGAGGAAAGGGAGGTTTCTCTTGATGGACTTGGATGGCCATCATCCCCACTCTGATTAAAACGAAGGGAATCCAAAGGAAAGGGACACACACACACACACACACACAGAAACCCCAGGAAACAGGGAATAGTCCAGTTGCTGACCTCTAACCAGATGCATCAGTTTTCCGTTTACGGCTCTTGTCGTGGTCGGGAGGGTTCCCAGGAGATCACGGCGCCCGACCCCTGCCAACTGGATCTCAGGCACACGCCCCCCCTTCCCCCCCCAAAAAGGGCTTCCCATTTTTACTTCCCTCTATATAGCTTTCTCATTTTTATTTTAAAATGCACACCCATTTTAAGATGCTGGAAGTTTCAGAGGTGGGGGAGCGATGCTCTTGGCAAACGGAAGGGTGAAATGCACTGAGGGCTCTCCTTTTTCCTTGCCTTTCTAGGAAGAAGCGGATGGCCAGAAGGAAGCCTCCCTTCCGTCCTTCCTCCCTTCCTTCTTCTGGAGACGACACAGGTTGACCACAGAGTGCGGAGTACCACGGACTATGATGTGTTTTTATTTCTGCCGGTTGGCATGACGGAGAAATGGGTGCCACGCAAGGTCCAGGGAGCCGGTCCGATGTCTGCGCGAGGAGCTCTGTGAGGCCATTGAGTCTAGCGTTAGGCCTCAACCCATTTCTACTGGTAAACATTTCCCGCCTACTAACGGAAGAGCACCTCTTTTTCAAAATGTCTGCAACCAGGGTGAGGGTGCAGATTGGCACGCTGGGCTCCTTGGACTTGCAGGCTGTAGAGGTGATTGTGAAACCCATGGCTGGGCTTCTCAGGGAAGGGCGCAGAGGTGTCACCTTTGGGGTGTTTCTTCCCGAAAGCGCCCGGAAGGGCTGGCATTAGCTGGGGCATCAGATGGCCTGACCCAGAAGGGGAAACTCAGGATCACACGTGTTGACCTACAGATAAATATTTATTTGTAGGTCACGCCAATGCTCAACGACGCCTGAGGCTGAGATTGAGGGGGGGGGGTTGCAGAGAGTTCCCAGAGGATGTGCAAAGTGCCCCTCCGTGGTGGGTTTTTTCCTGGAGGAGGAGAAAGGAAAAAATAAATCCACCGGCTGCTTAATTCTTTCCAGACAACACACACGTCGATGCGTGCAAAAAAATCCACAAACACACAAGAGCGCAACGCCTCAAAGGAGCGGGAGATCTGGGGGTGTCTGCCAGCATCCAGAGATCACTATCAGCATTACGTTAGCCCGCTGGGCCCCGAGCCCAACCGCATGAGGAGGAGGACTCTGGATGGGAGGCCATGAAGTGAGGCTGGGTGGGGTAAGGAGGGTGGTGGTGGTTAGATGATGTGGCAAATCTTGGGCTGGAAATGGGAGCTGGGTCTACACCAGGAGGGAAGGGGGGGCTTCAGAAAGGATTACCACATTCTGTGGGAGTTTGCAAAGGTTTGTTTTGGTGTTTTTTTTTGGGGGGGGCGGTTAATGTTTTGTTGCTGTGATACAGATACTGTGATTTGTGACGATGATAGGTTGAAATTTTTTTATTATGCTAATGTGGATAATTTATTTTTATTCTGTATTTACATTGTATCTTGTTATTGGTTACTTTAAATGTTGTGAACCGCTTTGGGTCCCCCATTGGGATGAGAAAGGCGCTATAGAAATTTCAATAAATAAATAATGTGGAGCCTTGTAATTGTAGCTGTATATTTTGTATTTTTATTAGCCACCCAAAGTCGCTCTGCGACTTGGGCGGCATACAAGTCTAACAACAACAACAACAACAACAATCACTTCCGGCGAGACTTCCGGGCACGGATGGCCTGCCAGCCCTGCAGTGCTGGCCAGGAGCCCTGCTGCACCCCTTGGGTGATCATGTGTGGGGTGCCCTGGGAACTAGCCCCAGCAGCCACCTGCCGAAGGTGTGACTGAGGCCTCCTTTGGGAAAATCCAGAAGAAAAGAGTGGCTTCCGTGGCTTTCCAGCCCGATTCGGAGGGCGGCAACGGGGGTTGTCTGGGTGTGTGCTGCTTTTCCCCTCCAGCTTTACCTGGTCAGCGCAGGCGGCGCAGGCGAAAGTCAGCCCAGCAAGAAGAAGTAAAAATCCTCCGTGGTGGGTTTTTCCTGGAGGAGGAGAAAGGAAAAGATCAGGGAGGGAGGGAGTAATACCGGAGTCGTCATCATCATCATAATCCTCTAATAATACCCTGTGCTCAAAAGGGACCGCGGTGGCTCAAGGGGTTAAGACCTCGCTGCCTGGGGGGAGGTGGCAGGTCAGCAGTTCAAAACCCAAGTACTGCATGAGGGAGTGAGCTCCTGTCCTCTGTCCTAGCTCCTGCCAACCTAGCAGTTCGAAATTGCAAGTAGAAGAATAGGTACCAATTGGGTGGGAAAGGTAAACAGCGTTCTGTGCACTCCGGTGTCTAGTCCTGCCAGCCTCATGTCCACGAAAATGTCTGCAAAATGCAGACAGCTATAAGCAGAGATGAGCACTGAACCCTAGAGTCAGATACAACTGGCTTTCGAGCAAGGCTGACCCTTGACCTTACCCTGTCATCTGGACATCTTAGAAGGGCCCTCCCCGCAAACCCACCCACCCCCCACCCTGAGGGAGGTGCCCCTCGTACATCCCGCCACCCAGACTAGCCTCTGAGCATGTCCAAAGTGCTCTTCCCCCACGGCCACACACGGAGGGAGGTTTCTGAGCCGGGCTGGGCTGGGGTGGGGTGGGGTGGGGGAAGCAATCAGCCTGTACCAAACGGACACACACACCCCCTCCTACCCGGGCACCTTTTCCAACCCCCGCGGGGGGGCCTGAGTCCTTAGTCAGGGGCCTCGGAACGAAGGCAGAACGGCTCTCGAATCATCACGGCTTGCCAGGCAGCCAGCCAAGAGGCAGGCATAGGACCGGCCGCTCTAGGACTCCCGTCTCCGCCACTCCGTGTGCCAGGCAAGGGGCGTCCCGATGACGCAGCGTTGCCGTGGAAACGAGGGAGGAGAGGGGTGTCGGACGCATATCCCTGACGGACCGACCCTCCGACATCGTAATGCTAGAGCGTCTCCATGGGGCATTTCCGGACATGGCGCGTCGGACGCATATCTTTGACGGACAAGGGTACGCGTCTCCATGGAAACCGCAAAGCCAAAAGACAGAGAGTCGCCTTTCGAACGGCTAGAGCGTCTCTGCCAAAGACTAATGCTAAGAGCGGCGCCCGCCCGTGTTTTCTTCATTATCGCTATCGCCGTCTTGTGGTGCCCAGGGCCTGGAGGCCACGAGTTCCAGCGCTGTTTTCCAGGCTGAAGGGAGGTCGGATCATTGGGGTGGGGCGGCAGGGGGGCACCCCAGGAGGAGGGGGGGTGAGATCGTGGCCCCACCGCCCCCGAGACAGAGGCAGTGGCAGTGGGGCGCCTGTGTAGTTTGATGGAGACTCGGATTACCGTGCGCATGCGCATGCGCTCCGGTATCTAGTCATGCCTGCCACATGACCACGGAAACGTCTGAAGATGGAGAGCGGGGCAAAATGGGGGCGGCGGCAAGGAGGGGGCACTTTGCACATGCTCTGGGAACCCTCTGCAAAGTCTCCGCCCCCATCTCGGCCTCAGGCGTCATTGATAAATGGCGCGACCTACAGATAAATTTTTTTTTCTTTTGACTTTTTCCTCGTAAACCAGACCAGATCTTTCCCAAATTTGGCCCTGGGGGAGGGGGAGGTTGTCCTTTGTGCCCCCCGTCCGATCCAGGCCCCCGCCCTGCTCTCTCAAGCCGAAAGGAAGTGAAATCAAGCCCCACAAACTCTGCATCTGTGGGGCAGCACAGCCTGGTGACCCCCACACCACCCAACCCACCCACCCACCCACCCACCCTTTGCCCCTCTGATTTTTGGGCTCACGTGGCTGGGTGGAGAGAAAGAAAGAGGGATAAATAGAGGCTCCCCCCACCACACAATCCAAAGATGGGGGTGGTGGGTGGTGGGGGGCAGATAGCAGGAGCCTCTCCCAAATTCCCCAAAGTCCCAATTTAATCGGAGGAGTGGGAAAGACAGAAGATAGATCCGTGGTCCTATCCGGGGTGCTGTGGATTGAGGGGTGCCCCCCCCCATTTGCTGCCCAGGCTGTGTGCCAAGGGGGGTGTTGGGGGTCCCAAAGGCTTCCCTCTGCTGTGGGTCACTGCTGTGGGTGGAAGATGGGTCATGGGTTCTGGTCTTGTTATGGCATCAGCACCCCATAGGACGTGGGTCCAACTGCCCCTTGCCCGCGCCTGGGAGGTGGGAGGGGAGGGGAGAGACACATGAGAGACTGACCGTGTGCCGCCTTTCTTTAAGTAGGGAACTGACCAGTGGACGCTGGGGCCGAGCCATGGCCTGCAGCCACCCCACCGCCTTCCGGGCCCCGGTGCCTGGACCCCGTGGGCCAGATGGACAGTTCATGTGGGGACGGAGACGGAGGTGCATCCGGTGAGCTTGTGGGGAGATTTTGGGTTGGGGGCTGGCAGAGGGTTTTTCGTGGGGCAGCCCCATGGGTGCCAGGTAGAGTTTCCATTGGCAGGAGCAGTCTACCGTTAACTACGATCCCATGTGGGTCCAGAGTGTCAGTGGTGGGCAGAACACAGGTACATATAGGGGGTCTCTCTGTGGAGTAATTTGGCCCCCTCCCCAGCTGGAACTGCAGTGGCTCAAGAGGTTAAGACGCTGACTGGGTGGCGGAAAGTCAGCAGTTCGATTCTTGAGTACTACAGGACGGAATGAGCTCCCGTCTTTGTCCCAGCGTCTGCCAACCTAGCAGTTTGAAAGCAAGAAATTGCAAGCAGATCAATAGGAACCACTTGGGTGGGAAGGTAAGCAGCGTTGCGTGCGCTCCGGTTTCTAGTCATGCCTGCCTGCCACGTGACCACGGAAACGTCTTCAGAAGCAGACACCGCTGGCTCTTCGGCTTTGAAACATATGAGCACTGAGCCCTAGAGTCGGATACGACTGGCTTCCGAGCAAGGGAAACCTTTACCTTTAACCTACGGGTGGATTTGTGCGTGTGCGCGAGGAAAGGGAGGTTTCTCTTGATGGACTTGGATGGCCATCATCCCCACTCTGATTAAAACGAAGGGAATCCAAAGGAAAGGGACACACACACACACACACACACAGAAACCCCAGGAAACAGGGAATAGTCCAGTTGCTGACCTCTAACCAGATGCATCAGTTTTCCGTTTACGGCTCTTGTCGTGGTCGGGAGGGTTCCCAGGAGATCACAGCGCCCGACCCCTGCCAACTGGATCTCAGGCACACGCCCCCCCTCCCCCCCCAAAAAAGGGCTTCCCATTTTTACTTCCCTCTATATAGCTTTCTCATTTTTATTTTAAAATGCACACCCATTTTAAGATGCTGGAAGTTTCAGAGGTGGGGGAGCGATGCTCTTGGCAAACGGAAGGGTGAAATGCACTGAGGGCTCTCCTTTTTCCTTGCCTTTCTAGGAAGAAGCGGATGGCCAGAAGGAAGCCTCCCTTCCGTCCTTCCTCCCTTCCTTCTTCTGGAGACGACACATGTTGACCACAGAGTGCGGAGTACCACGGACTATGATGTGTTTTTATTTCTGCCGGTTGGCATGACGGAGAAATGGGTGCCACGCAAGGTCCAGGGAGCCGGTCCGATGTCTGCGCGAGGAGCTCTGTGAGGCCATTGAGTCTAGCGTTAGGCCTCAACCCATTTCTACTGGTAAACATTTCCCGCCTACTAACGGAAGAGCACCTCTTTTTCAAAATGTCTGCAACCAGGGTGAGGGTGCAGATTGGCACGCTGGGCTCCTTGGACTTGCAGGCTGTAGAGGTGATTGTGAAACCCATGGCTGGGCTTCTCAGGGAAGGGCGCAGAGGTGTCACCTTTGGGGTGTTTCTTCCCGAAAGCGCCCGGAAGGGCTGGCATTAGCTGGGGCATCAGATGGCCTGACCCAGAAGGGGAAACTCAGGATCACACGTGTTGACCTACAGATAAATATTTATTTGTAGGTCACGCCAATGCTCAACGACGCCTGAGGCTGAGATTGAGGGGGGGGGGTTGCAGAGAGTTCCCAGAGGATGTGCAAAGTGCCCCTCCGTGGTGGGTTTTTTCCTGGAGGAGGAGAAAGGAAAAAATAAATCCACCGGCTGCTTAATTCTTTCCAGACAACACACACGTCGATGCGTGCAAAAAAATCCACAAACACACAAGAGCGCAACGCCTCAAAGGAGCGGGAGATCTGGGGGTGTCTGCCAGCATCCAGAGATCACTATCAGCATTACGTTAGCCCGCTGGGCCCCGAGCCCAACCGCATGAGGAGGAGGACTCTGGATGGGAGGCCATGAAGTGAGGCTGGGTGGGGTAAGGAGGGTGGTGGTGGTTAGATGATGTGGCAAATCTTGGGCTGGAAATGGGAGCTGGGTCTACACCAGGAGGGAAGGGGGGGCTTCAGAAAGGATTACCACATTCTGTGGGAGTTTGCAAAGGTTTGTTTTGGTGTTTTTTTTTTGGGGGGGCGGTTAATGTTTTGTTGCTGTGATACAGATACTGTGATTTGTGACGATGATAGGTTGAAATTTTTTTATTATGCTAATGTGGATAATTTATTTTTATTCTGTATTTACATTGTATCTTGTTATTGGTTACTTTAAATGTTGTGAACCGCTTTGGGTCCCCCATTGGGATGAGAAAGGCGCTATAGAAATTTCAATAAATAAATAATGTGGAGCCTTGTAATTGTAGCTGTATATTTTGTATTTTTATTAGCCACCCAAAGTCGCTCTGCGACTTGGGCGGCATACAAGTCTAACAACAACAACAACAACAACAATCACTTCCGGCGAGACTTCCGGGCACGGATGGCCTGCCAGCCCTGCAGTGCTGGCCAGGAGCCCTGCTGCACCCCTTGGGTGATCATGTGTGGGGTGCCCTGGGAACTAGCCCCAGCAGCCACCTGCCGAAGGTGTGACTGAGGCCTCCTTTGGGAAAATCCAGAAGAAAAGAGTGGCTTCCGTGGCTTTCCAGCCCGATTCGGAGGGCGGCAACGGGGGTTGTCTGGGTGTGTGCTGCTTTTCCCCTCCAGCTTTACCTGGTCAGCGCAGGCGGCGCAGGCGAAAGTCAGCCCAGCAAGAAGAAGTAAAAATCCTCCGTGGTGGGTTTTTCCTGGAGGAGGAGAAAGGAAAAGATCAGGGAGGGAGGGAGTAATACCGGAGTCGTCATCATCATCATAATCCTCTAATAATACCCTGTGCTCAAAAGGGACCGCGGTGGCTCAAGGGGTTAAGACCTCGCTGCCTGGGGGGAGGTGGCAGGTCAGCAGTTCAAAACCCAAGTACTGCATGAGGGAGTGAGCTCCTGTCCTCTGTCCTAGCTCCTGCCAACCTAGCAGTTCGAAATTGCAAGTAGAAGAATAGGTACCAATTGGGTGGGAAAGGTAAACAGCGTTCTGTGCACTCCGGTGTCTAGTCCTGCCAGCCTCATGTCCACGAAAATGTCTGCAAAATGCAGACAGCTATAAGCAGAGATGAGCACTGAACCCTAGAGTCAGATACAACTGGCTTTCGAGCAAGGCTGACCCTTGACCTTACCCTGTCATCTGGACATCTTAGAAGGGCCCTCCCCGCAAACCCACCCACCCCCCACCCTGAGGGAGGTGCCCCTCGTACATCCCGCCACCCAGACTAGCCTCTGAGCATGTCCAAAGTGCTCTTCCCCCACGGCCACACACGGAGGGAGGTTTCTGAGCCGGGCTGGGCTGGGGTGGGGTGGGGTGGGGGAAGCAATCAGCCTGTACCAAACGGACACACACACCCCCTCCTACCCGGGCACCTTTTCCAACCCCCGCGGGGGGGCCTGAGTCCTTAGTCAGGGGCCTCGGAACGAAGGCAGAACGGCTCTCGAATCATCACGGCTTGCCAGGCAGCCAGCCAAGAGGCAGGCATAGGACCGGCCGCTCTAGGACTCCCGTCTCCGCCACTCCGTGTGCCAGGCAAGGGGCGTCCCGATGACGCAGCGTTGCCGTGGAAACGAGGGAGGAGAGGGGTGTCGGACGCATATCCCTGACGGACCGACCCTCCGACAGCCTAATGCTAGAGCGTCTCCATGGGGCATTTCCGGACATGGCGCGTGGGACGCATATCACTGACGGACCGACCCTCCGACATCGTAATGCTAGAGCGTCTCCATGGGGCACTTTCGGAAATGGCGCGTCGGACGCATATCTTTGACGGACAAGGGTACGCGTCTCCATGGAAACCGCAAAGCCAAAAGACAGAGAGTCGCCTTTCGAACGGCTAGAGCGTCTCTGCCAAAGACTAATGCTAAGAGCGGCGCCCGCCCGTGTTTTCTTCATTATCGCTATCGCCGTCTTGTGGTGCCCAGGGCCTGGAGGCCACGAGTTCCAGCGCTGTTTTCCAGGCTGAAGGGAGGTCGGATCATTGGGGTGGGGCGGCAGGGGGGCACCCCACGTTTCCTAAGGGAACCCCAGGAGGAGGGGGGGTGAGATCGTGGCCCCACCGCCCCCGAGACAGAGACAGTGGCAGTGGGGCGCCTGTGTAGTTTGATGGAGACTCGGATTACCGTGCGCATGCGCATGCGCTCCGGTATCTAGTCATGCCTGCCACATGACCACGGAAACGTCTGAAGATGGAGAGCGGGGCAAAATGGGGGCGGCGGCAAGGAGGGGGCACTTTGCACATGCTCTGGGAACCCTCTGCAAAGTCTCCGCCCCCATCTCGGCCTCAGGCGTCATTGATAAATGGCGCGACCTACAGATAAATTTTTTTTTCTTTTGACTTTTTCCTCGTAAACCAGACCAGATCTTTCCCAAATTTGGCCCTGGGGGAGGGGGAGGTTGTCCTTTGTGCCCCCCGTCCGATCCAGGCCCCCGCCCTGCTCTCTCAAGCCGAAAGGAAGTGAAATCAAGCCCCACAAACTCTGCATCTGTGGGGCAGCACAGCCTGGTGACCCCCACACCACCCAACCCACCCACCCACCCACCCTTTGCCCCTCTGATTTTTGGGCTCACGTGGCTGGGTGGAGAGAAAGAAAGAGGGATAAATAGAGGCTCCCCCCACCACACAATCCAAAGATGGGGGTGGTGGGTGGTGGGGGGCAGATAGCAGGAGCCTCTCCCAAATTCCCCAAAGTCCCAATTTAATCGGAGGAGTGGGAAAGACAGAAGATAGATCCGTGGTCCTATCCGGGGTGCTGTGGATTGAGGGGTGCCCCCCCCCCATTTGCTGCCCAGGCTGTGTGCCAAGGGGGGTGTTGGGGGTCCCAAAGGCTTCCCTCTGCTGTGGGTCACTGCTGTGGGTGGAAGATGGGTCATGGGTTCTGGTCTTGTTATGGCATCAGCACCCCATAGGACGTGGGTCCAACTGCCCCTTGCCCGCGCCTGGGAGGTGGGAGGGGAGGGGAGAGACACATGAGAGACTGACCGTGTGCCGCCTTTCTTTAAGTAGGGAACTGACCAGTGGACGCTGGGGCCGAGCCATGGCCTGCAGCCACCCCACCGCCTTCCGGGCCCCGGTGCCTGGACCCCGTGGGCCAGATGGACAGTTCATGTGGGGACGGAGACGGAGGTGCATCCGGTGAGCTTGTGGGGAGATTTTGGGTTGGGGGCTGGCAGAGGGTTTTTCGTGGGGCAGCCCCATGGGTGCCAGGTAGAGTTTCCATTGGCAGGAGCAGTCTACCGTTAACTACGATCCCATGTGGGTCCAGAGTGTCAGTGGTGGGCAGAACACAGGTACATATAGGGGGTCTCTCTGTGGAGTAATTTGGCCCCCTCCCCAGCTGGAACTGCAGTGGCTCAAGAGGTTAAGACGCTGACTGGGTGGCGGAAAGTCAGCAGTTCGATTCTTGAGTACTACAGGACGGAATGAGCTCCCGTCTTTGTCCCAGCGTCTGCCAACCTAGCAGTTTGAAAGCAAGAAATTGCAAGCAGATCAATAGGAACCACTTGGGTGGGAAGGTAAGCAGCGTTGCGTGCGCTCCGGTTTCTAGTCATGCCTGCCTGCCACGTGACCACGGAAACGTCTTCAGAAGCAGACACCGCTGGCTCTTCGGCTTTGAAACATATGAGCACTGAGCCCTAGAGTCGGATACGACTGGCTTCCGAGCAAGGGAAACCTTTACCTTTAACCTACGGGTGGATTTGTGCGTGTGCGCGAGGAAAGGGAGGTTTCTCTTGATGGACTTGGATGGCCATCATCCCCACTCTGATTAAAACGAAGGGAATCCAAAGGAAAGGGACACACACACACACACACACACACACACAGAAACCCCAGGAAACAGGGAATAGTCCAGTTGCTGACCTCTAACCAGATGCATCAGTTTTCCGTTTACGGCTCTTGTCGTGGTCGGGAGGGTTCCCAGGAGATCACGGCGCCCGACCCCTGCCAACTGGATCTCAGGCACACGCCCCCCCCCCCCCCAAAAAAAAGGGCTTCCCATTTTTACTTCCCTCTATATAGCTTTCTCATTTTTATTTTAAAATGCACACCCATTTTAAAATGCTGGAAGTTTCAGAGGTGGGGGAGCGATGCTCATGGCAAACGGAAGGGTGAAATGCACTGAGGGCTCTCCTTTTTCCTTGCCTTTCTAGGAAGAAGCGGATGGCCAGAAGGAAGCCTCCCTTCCGTCCTTCCTCCCTTCCTTCTTCTGGAGACGACACAGGTTGACCACAGAGTGCGGAGTACCACGGACTATGATGTGTTTTTATTTCTGCCGGTTGGCATGACGGAGAAATGGGTGCCACGCAAGGTCCAGGGAGCCGGTCCGATGTCTGCGCGAGGAGCTCTGTGAGGCCATTGAGTCTAGCGTTAGGCCTCAACCCATTTCTACTGGTAAACATTTCCCGCCTACTAACGGAAGAGCACCTCTTTTTCAAAATGTCTGCAACCAGGGTGAGGGTGCAGATTGGCACGCTGGGCTCCTTGGACTTGCAGGCTGTAGAGGTGATTGTGAAACCCATGGCTGGGCTTCTCAGGGAAGGGCGCAGAGGTGTCACCTTTGGGGTGTTTCTTCCCGAAAGCGCCCGGAAGGGCTGGCATTAGCTGGGGCATCAGATGGCCTGGCCCAGAAGGGGAAACTCAGGATCACACGTGTTGACCTACAGATAAATATTTATTTGTAGGTCACGCCAATGCTCAACGACGCCTGAGGCTGAGATTGAGGGGGGGGGGTTGCAGAGAGTTCCCAGAGGATGTGCAAAGTGCCCCTCCGTGGTGGGTTTTTTCCTGGAGGAGGAGAAAGGAAAAAATAAATCCACCGGCTGCTTAATTCTTTCCAGACAACACACACGTCGATGTGTGCAAAAAAATCCACAAACACACAAGAGCGCAACGCCTCAAAGGAGCGGGAGATCTGGGGGTGTCTGCCAGCATCCAGAGATCACTATCAGCATTACGTTAGCCCGCTGGGCCCCGAGCCCAACCGCATGAGGAGGAGGACTCTGGATGGGAGGCCATGAAGTGAGGCTGGGTGGGGTAAGGAGGGTGGTGGTGGTTAGATGATGTGGCAAATCTTGGGCTGGAAATGGGAGCTGGGTCTACACCAGGAGGGAAGGGGGGGCTTCAGAAAGGATTACCACATTCTGTGGGAGTTTGCAAAGGTTTGTTTTGGTGTTTTTTTTTGGGGGGGGCGGCGGTTAATGTTTTGTTGCTGTGATACAGATACTGTGATTTGTGACGATGATAGGTTGAAATTTTTTTATTATGCTAATGTGGATAATTTATTTTTATTCTGTATTTACATTGTATCTTGTTATTGGTTACTTTAAATGTTGTGAACCGCTTTGGGTCCCCCATTGGGATGAGAAAGGCGCTATAGAAATTTCAATAAATAAATAATGTGGAGCCTTGTAATTGTAGCTGTATATTTTGTATTTTTATTAGCCACCCAAAGTCGCTCTGCGACTTGGGCGGCATACAAGTCTAACAACAACAACAACAACAACAACAACAATCACTTCCGGCGAGACTTCCGGGCACGGATGGCCTGCCAGCCCTGCAGTGCTGGCCAGGAGCCCTGCTGCACCCCTTGGGTGATCATGTGTGGGGTGCCCTGGGAACTAGCCCCAGCAGCCACTTGCCGAAGGTGTGACTGAGGCCTCCTTTGGGAAAATCCAGAAGAAAAGAGTGGCTTTCCAGCCCGATTCGGAGGGCGGCAACGGGGGTTGTCTGGGTGTGTGCTGCTTTTCCCCTCCAGCTTTACCTGGTCAGCGCAGGCGGCGCAGGCGAAAGTCAGCCCAGCAAGAAGAAGTAAAAATCCTCCGTGGTGGGTTTTTCCTGGAGGAGGAGAAAGGAAAAGATCAGGGAGGGAGGGAGTAATACCGGAGTCGTCATCATCATCATAATCCTCTAATAATACCCTGTGCTCAAAAGGGACCGCGGTGGCTCAAGGGGTTAAGACCTCGCTGCCTGGGGGGAGGTGGCAGGTCAGCAGTTCAAAACCCAAGTACTGCATGAGGGAGTGAGCTCCTGTCCTCTGTCCTAGCTCCTGCCAACCTAGCAGTTCGAAATTGCAAGTAGATGAATAGGTACCAATTGGGTGGGAAAGGTAAACAGCGTTCTGTGCACTGCGGTGTCTAGTCCTGCCAGCCTCATGTCCACGAAAATGTCTGCAAAATGCAGACAGCTATAAGCAGAGATGAGCACTGAACCCTAGAGTCAGATACAACTGGCTTTCGAGCAAGGCTGACCCTTGACCTTACCCTGTCATCTGGACATCTTAGAAGGGCCCTCCCCGCAAACCCACCCCCCCCACCCTGAGGGAGGTGCCCCTCGTACATCCCGCCACCCAGACTAGCCTCTGAGCATGTCCAAAGTGCTCTTCCCCCACGGCCACACACGGAGGGAGGTTTCTGAGCCGGGCTGGGGTGGGGTGGGGTGGGGTGGGGGAAGCAATCAGCCTGTACCAAACGGACACACACACCCCCTCCTACCCGGGCACCTTTTCCAACCCCCGCGGGGGGGCCTGAGTCCTTAGTCAGGGGCCTCGGAACGAAGGCAGAACGGCTCTCGAATCATCACGGCTTGCCAGGCAGCCAGCCAAGAGGCAGGCATAGGACCGGCCGCTCTAGGACTCCCGTCTCCGCCACTCCGTGTGCCAGGCAAGGGGCGTCCCGATGACGCAGCGTTGCCGTGGAAACGAGGGAGGAGAGGGGTGTCGGACGCATATCCCTGACGGACCGACCCTCCGACAGCCTAATGCTAGAGCGTCTCCATGGGGCATTTCCGGACATGGCGCGTGGGACGCATATCACTGACGGACCGACCCTCCGACATCGTAATGCTAGAGCGTCTCCATGGGGCACTTTCGGAAATGGCGCGTCGGACGCATATCTTTGACGGACAAGGGTACGCGTCTCCATGGAAACCGCAAAGCCAAAAGACAGAGAGTCGCCTTTCGAACGGCTAGAGCGTCTCTGCCAAAGACTAATGCTAAGAGCGGCGCCCGCCCGTGTTTTCTTCATTATCGCTATCGCCGTCTTGTGGTGCCCAGGGCCTGGAGGCCACGAGTTCCAGCGCTGTTTTCCAGGCTGAAGGGAGGTCGGATCATTGGGGTGGGGCGGCAGGGGGGCACCCCACGTTTCCTAAGGGAACCCCAGGAGGAGGGGGGGTGAGATCGTGGCCCCACCGCCCCCGAGACAGAGGCAGTGGCAGTGGGGCGCCTGTGTACTTTGATGGAGACTCGGATTACCGTGCGCATGCGCATGCGCTCCGGTATCTAGTCATGCCTGCCACATGACCACGGAAACGTCTGAAGATGTAGAGCGGGGCAAAATGGGGGCGGCGGCAAGGAGGGGGCACTTTGCACATGCTCTGGGAACCCTCTGCAAAGTCTCCGCCCCCATCTCGGCCTCAGGCGTCATTGATAAATGGCGCGACCTACAGATAAATTTTTTTTTCTTTTGACTTTTTCCTCGTAAACCAGACCAGATCTTTCCCAAATTTGGCCCTGGGGGAGGGGGAGGTTGTCCTTTCTGCCCCCCGTCCGATCCAGGCCCCCGCCCTGCTCTCTCAAGCCGAAAGGAAGTGAAATCAAGCCCCACAAACTCTGCATCTGTGGGGCAGCACAGCCTGGTGACCCCCACACCACCCAACCCACCCACCCACCCACCCTTTGCCCCTCTGATTTTTGGGCTCACGTGGCTGGGTGGAGAGAAAGAAAGAGGGATAAATAGAGGCTCCCCCCACCACACAATCCAAAGATGGGGGTGGTGGGTGGTGGGGGGCAGATAGCAGGAGCCTCTCCCAAATTCCCCAAAGTCCCAATTTAATCGGAGGAGTGGGAAAGACAGAAGATAGATCCGTGGTCCTATCCGGGGTGCTGTGGATTGAGGGGTGCCCCCCCCCCCATTTGCTGCCCAGGCTGTGTGCCAAGGGGGGTGTTGGGGGTCCCAAAGGCTTCCCTCTGCTGTGGGTCACTGCTGTGGGTGGAAGATGGGTCATGGGTTCTGGTCTTGTTATGGCATCAGCACCCCATAGGACGTGGGTCCAACTGCCCCTTGCCCGCGCCTGGGAGGTGGGAGGGGAGGGGAGAGACACATGAGAGACTGACCGTGTGCCGCCTTTCTTTAAGTAGGGAACTGACCAGTGGACGCTGGGGCCGAGCCATGGCCTGCAGCCACCCCACCGCCTTCCGGGCCCCGGTGCCTGGACCCCGTGGGCCAGATGGACAGTTCATGTGGGGACGGAGACGGAGGTGCATCCGGTGAGCTTGTGGGGAGATTTTGGGTTGGGGGCTGGCAGAGGGTTTTTCGTGGGGCAGCCCCATGGGTGCCAGGTAGAGTTTCCATTGGCAGGAGCAGTCTACCGTTAACTACGATCCCATGTGGGTCCAGAGTGTCAGTGGTGGGCAGAACACAGGTACATATAGGGGGTCTCTCTGTGGAGTAATTTGGCCCCCTCCCCAGCTGGAACTGCAGTGGCTCAAGAGGTTAAGACGCTGACTGGGTGGCGGAAAGTCAGCAGTTCGATTCTTGAGTACTACAGGACGGAATGAGCTCCCGTCTTTGTCCCAGCGTCTGCCAACCTAGCAGTTTGAAAGCAAGAAATTGCAAGCAGATCAATAGGAACCACTTGGGTGGGAAGGTAAGCAGCGTTGCGTGCGCTCCGGTTTCTAGTCATGCCTGCCTGCCACGTGACCACGGAAACGTCTTCAGAAGCAGACACCGCTGGCTCTTCGGCTTTGAAACATATGAGCACTGAGCCCTAGAGTCGGATACGACTGGCTTCCGAGCAAGGGAAACCTTTACCTTTAACCTACGGGTGGATTTGTGCGTGTGCGCGAGGAAAGGGAGGTTTCTCTTGATGGACTTGGATGGCCATCATCCCCACTCTGATTAAAACGAAGGGAATCCAAAGGAAAGGGACACACACACACACACACACACAGAAACCCCAGGAAACAGGGAATAGTCCAGTTGCTGACCTCTAACCAGATGCATCAGTTTTCCGTTTACGGCTCTTGTCGTGGTCGGGAGGGTTCCCAGGAGATCACAGCGCCCGACCCCTGCCAACTGGATCTCAGGCACACGCCCCCCCTCCCCCCCCAAAAAAGGGCTTCCCATTTTTACTTCCCTCTATATAGCTTTCTCATTTTTATTTTAAAATGCACACCCATTTTAAGATGCTGGAAGTTTCAGAGGTGGGGGAGCGATGCTCTTGGCAAACGGAAGGGTGAAATGCACTGAGGGCTCTCCTTTTTCCTTGCCTTTCTAGGAAGAAGCGGATGGCCAGAAGGAAGCCTCCCTTCCGTCCTTCCTCCCTTCCTTCTTCTGGAGACGACACATGTTGACCACAGAGTGCGGAGTACCACGGACTATGATGTGTTTTTATTTCTGCCGGTTGGCATGACGGAGAAATGGGTGCCACGCAAGGTCCAGGGAGCCGGTCCGATGTCTGCGCGAGGAGCTCTGTGAGGCCATTGAGTCTAGCGTTAGGCCTCAACCCATTTCTACTGGTAAACATTTCCCGCCTACTAACGGAAGAGCACCTCTTTTTCAAAATGTCTGCAACCAGGGTGAGGGTGCAGATTGGCACGCTGGGCTCCTTGGACTTGCAGGCTGTAGAGGTGATTGTGAAACCCATGGCTGGGCTTCTCAGGGAAGGGCGCAGAGGTGTCACCTTTGGGGTGTTTCTTCCCGAAAGCGCCCGGAAGGGCTGGCATTAGCTGGGGCATCAGATGGCCTGACCCAGAAGGGGAAACTCAGGATCACACGTGTTGACCTACAGATAAATATTTATTTGTAGGTCACGCCAATGCTCAACGACGCCTGAGGCTGAGATTGAGGGGGGGGGGTTGCAGAGAGTTCCCAGAGGATGTGCAAAGTGCCCCTCCGTGGTGGGTTTTTTCCTGGAGGAGGAGAAAGGAAAAAATAAATCCACCGGCTGCTTAATTCTTTCCAGACAACACACACGTCGATGCGTGCAAAAAAATCCACAAACACACAAGAGCGCAACGCCTCAAAGGAGCGGGAGATCTGGGGGTGTCTGCCAGCATCCAGAGATCACTATCAGCATTACGTTAGCCCGCTGGGCCCCGAGCCCAACCGCATGAGGAGGAGGACTCTGGATGGGAGGCCATGAAGTGAGGCTGGGTGGGGTAAGGAGGGTGGTGGTGGTTAGATGATGTGGCAAATCTTGGGCTGGAAATGGGAGCTGGGTCTACACCAGGAGGGAAGGGGGGGCTTCAGAAAGGATTACCACATTCTGTGGGAGTTTGCAAAGGTTTGTTTTGGTGTTTTTTTTTGGGGGGGGCGGTTAATGTTTTGTTGCTGTGATACAGATACTGTGATTTGTGACGATGATAGGTTGAAATTTTTTTATTATGCTAATGTGGATAATTTATTTTTATTCTGTATTTACATTGTATCTTGTTATTGGTTACTTTAAATGTTGTGAACCGCTTTGGGTCCCCCATTGGGATGAGAAAGGCGCTATAGAAATTTCAATAAATAAATAATGTGGAGCCTTGTAATTGTAGCTGTATATTTTGTATTTTTATTAGCCACCCAAAGTCGCTCTGCGACTTGGGCGGCATACAAGTCTAACAACAACAACAACAACAACAACAACAATCACTTCCGGCGAGACTTCCGGGCACGGATGGCCTGCCAGCCCTGCAGTGCTGGCCAGGAGCCCTGCTGCACCCCTTGGGTGATCATGTGTGGGGTGCCCTGGGAACTAGCCCCAGCAGCCACCTGCCGAAGGTGTGACTGAGGCCTCCTTTGGGAAAATCCAGAAGAAAAGAGTGGCTTCCGTGGCTTTCCAGCCCGATTCGGAGGGCGGCAACGGGGGTTGTCTGGGTGTGTGCTGCTTTTCCCCTCCAGCTTTACCTGGTCAGCGCAGGCGGCGCAGGCGAAAGTCAGCCCAGCAAGAAGAAGTAAAAATCCTCCGTGGTGGGTTTTTCCTGGAGGAGGAGAAAGGAAAAGATCAGGGAGGGAGGGAGTAATACCGGAGTCGTCGTCGTCGTCATCATCATCATCATCATCATCATCATCATCATCATCATCATCATCATCATAATGCTCTAATAATACCCTGTGCTCAAAAGGGACCGCGGTGGCTCAAGGGGTTAAGACCTCGCTGCCTGGGGGGAGGTGGCAGGTCAGCAGTTCAAAACCCAAGTACTGCATGAGGGAGTGAGCTCCTGTCCTCTGTCCTAGCTCCTGCCAACCTAGCAGTTCGAAATTGCAAGTAGATGAATAGGTACCAATTGGGTGGGAAAGGTAAACAGCGTTCTGTGCACTCCGGTGTCTAGTCCTGCCAGCCTCATGTCCACGAAAATGTCTGCAAAATGCAGACAGCTATAAGCAGAGATGAGCACTGAACCCTAGAGTCAGATACAACTGGCTTTCGAGCAAGGCTGACCCTTGACCTTACCCTGTCATCTGGACATCTTAGAAGGGCCCTCCCCGCAAACCCACCCACCCCCCACCCTGAGGGAGGTGCCCCTCGTACATCCCGCCACCCAGACTAGCCTCTGAGCATGTCCAAAGTGCTCTTCCCCCACGGCCACACACGGAGGGAGGTTTCTGAGCCGGGCTGGGCTGGGGTGGGGTGGGGTGGGGGAAGCAATCAGCCTGTACCAAACGGACACACACACCCCCTCCTACCCGGGCACCTTTTCCAACCCCCGCGGGGGGGCCTGAGTCCTTAGTCAGGGGCCTCGGAACGAAGGCAGAACGGCTCTCGAATCATCACGGCTTGCCAGGCAGCCAGCCAAGAGGCAGGCATAGGACCGGCCGCTCTAGGACTCCCGTCTCCGCCACTCCGTGTGCCAGGCAAGGGGCGTCCCGATGACGCAGCGTTGCCGTGGAAACGAGGGAGGAGAGGGGTGTCGGACGCATATCCCTGACGGACCGACCCTCCGACAGCCTAATGCTAGAGCGTCTCCATGGGGCATTTCCGGACATGGCGCGTGGGACGCATATCACTGACGGACCGACCCTCCGACATCGTAATGCTAGAGCGTCTCCATGGGGCACTTTCGGAAATGGCGCGTCGGACGCATATCTTTGACGGACAAGGGTACGCGTCTCCATGGAAACCGCAAAGCCAAAAGACAGAGAGTCGCCTTTCGAACGGCTAGAGCGTCTCTGCCAAAGACTAATGCTAAGAGCGGCGCCCGCCCGTGTTTTCTTCATTATCGCTATCGCCGTCTTGTGGTGCCCAGGGCCTGGAGGCCACGAGTTCCAGCGCTGTTTTCCAGGCTGAAGGGAGGTCGGATCATTGGGGTGGGGCGGCAGGGGGGCACCCCACGTTTCCTAAGGGAACCCCAGGAGGAGGGGGGGTGAGATCGTGGCCCCACCGCCCCCGAGACAGAGACAGTGGCAGTGGGGCGCCTGTGTAGTTTGATGGAGACTCGGATTACCGTGCGCATGCGCATGCGCTCCGGTATCTAGTCATGCCTGCCACATGACCACGGAAACGTCTGAAGATGGAGAGCGGGGCAAAATGGGGGCGGCGGCAAGGAGGGGGCACTTTGCACATGCTCTGGGAACCCTCTGCAAAGTCTCCGCCCCCATCTCGGCCTCAGGCGTCATTGATAAATGGCGCGACCTACAGATAAATTTTTTTTTCTTTTGACTTTTTCCTCGTAAACCAGACCAGATCTTTCCCAAATTTGGCCCTGGGGGAGGGGGAGGTTGTCCTTTGTGCCCCCCGTCCGATCCAGGCCCCCGCCCTGCTCTCTCAAGCCGAAAGGAAGTGAAATCAAGCCCCACAAACTCTGCATCTGTGGGGCAGCACAGCCTGGTGACCCCCACACCACCCAACCCACCCACCCACCCACCCTTTGCCCCTCTGATTTTTGGGCTCACGTGGCTGGGTGGAGAGAAAGAAAGAGGGATAAATAGAGGCTCCCCCCACCACACAATCCAAAGATGGGGGTGGTGGGTGGTGGGGGGCAGATAGCAGGAGCCTCTCCCAAATTCCCCAAAGTCCCAATTTAATCGGAGGAGTGGGAAAGACAGAAGATAGATCCGTGGTCCTATCCGGGGTGCTGTGGATTGAGGGGTGCCCCCCCCCATTTGCTGCCCAGGCTGTGTGCCAAGGGGGGTGTTGGGGGTCCCAAAGGCTTCCCTCTGCTGTGGGTCACTGCTGTGGGTGGAAGATGGGTCATGGGTTCTGGTCTTGTTATGGCATCAGCACCCCATAGGACGTGGGTCCAACTGCCCCTTGCCCGCGCCTGGGAGGTGGGAGGGGAGGGGAGAGACACATGAGAGACTGACCGTGTGCCGCCTTTCTTTAAGTAGGGAACTGACCAGTGGACGCTGGGGCCGAGCCATGGCCTGCAGCCACCCCACCGCCTTCCGGGCCCCGGTGCCTGGACCCCGTGGGCCAGATGGACAGTTCATGTGGGGACGGAGACGGAGGTGCATCCGGTGAGCTTGTGGGGAGATTTTGGGTTGGGGGCTGGCAGAGGGTTTTTCGTGGGGCAGCCCCATGGGTGCCAGGTAGAGTTTCCATTGGCAGGAGCAGTCTACCGTTAACTACGATCCCATGTGGGTCCAGAGTGTCAGTGGTGGGCAGAACACAGGTACATATAGGGGGTCTCTCTGTGGAGTAATTTGGCCCCCTCCCCAGCTGGAACTGCAGTGGCTCAAGAGGTTAAGACGCTGACTGGGTGGCGGAAAGTCAGCAGTTCGATTCTTGAGTACTACAGGACGGAATGAGCTCCCGTCTTTGTCCCAGCGTCTGCCAACCTAGCAGTTTGAAAGCAAGAAATTGCAAGCAGATCAATAGGAACCACTTGGGTGGGAAGGTAAGCAGCGTTGCGTGCGCTCCGGTTTCTAGTCATGCCTGCCTGCCACGTGACCACGGAAACGTCTTCAGAAGCAGACACCGCTGGCTCTTCGGCTTTGAAACATATGAGCACTGAGCCCTAGAGTCGGATACGACTGGCTTCCGAGCAAGGGAAACCTTTACCTTTAACCTACGGGTGGATTTGTGCGTGTGCGCGAGGAAAGGGAGGTTTCTCTTGATGGACTTGGATGGCCATCATCCCCACTCTGATTAAAACGAAGGGAATCCAAAGGAAAGGGACACACACACACACACACACACACACACAGAAACCCCAGGAAACAGGGAATAGTCCAGTTGCTGACCTCTAACCAGATGCATCAGTTTTCCGTTTACGGCTCTTGTCGTGGTCGGGAGGGTTCCCAGGAGATCACGGCGCCCGACCCCTGCCAACTGGATCTCAGGCACACGCCCCCCCCCCAAAAAAAAAGGGCTTCCCATTTTTACTTCCCTCTATATAGCTTTCTCATTTTTATTTTAAAATGCACACCCATTTTAAAATGCTGGAAGTTTCAGAGGTGGGGGAGCGATGCTCTTGGCAAACGGAAGGGTGAAATGCACTGAGGGCTCTCCTTTTTCCTTGCCTTTCTAGGAAGAAGCGGATGGCCAGAAGGAAGCCTCCCTTCCGTCCTTCCTCCCTTCCTTCTTCTGGAGACGACACAGGTTGACCACAGAGTGCGGAGTACCACGGACTATGATGTGTTTTTATTTCTGCCGGTTGGCATGACGGAGAAATGGGTGCCACGCAAGGTCCAGGGAGCCGGTCCGATGTCTGCGCGAGGAGCTCTGTGAGGCCATTGAGTCTAGCGTTAGGCCTCAACCCATTTCTACTGGTAAACATTTCCCGCCTACTAACGGAAGAGCACCTCTTTTTCAAAATGTCTGCAACCAGGGTGAGGGTGCAGATTGGCACGCTGGGCTCCTTGGACTTGCAGGCTGTAGAGGTGATTGTGAAACCCATGGCTGGGCTTCTCAGGGAAGGGCGCAGAGGTGTCACCTTTGGGGTGTTTCTTCCCGAAAGCGCCCGGAAGGGCTGGCATTAGCTGGGGCATCAGATGGCCTGGCCCAGAAGGGGAAACTCAGGATCACACGTGTTGACCTACAGATAAATATTTATTTGTAGGTCACGCCAATGCTCAACGACGCCTGAGGCTGAGATTGAGGGGGGGGGTTGCAGAGAGTTCCCAGAGGATGTGCAAAGTGCCCCTCCGTGGTGGGTTTTTTCCTGGAGGAGGAGAAAGGAAAAAATAAATCCACCGGCTGCTTAATTCTTTCCAGACAACACACACGTCGATGTGTGCAAAAAAATCCACAAACACACAAGAGCGCAACGCCTCAAAGGAGCGGGAGATCTGGGGGTGTCTGCCAGCATCCAGAGATCACTATCAGCATTACGTTAGCCCGCTGGGCCCCGAGCCCAACCGCATGAGGAGGAGGACTCTGGATGGGAGGCCATGAAGTGAGGCTGGGTGGGGTAAGGAGGGTGGTGGTGGTTAGATGATGTGGCAAATCTTGGGCTGGAAATGGGAGCTGGGTCTACACCAGGAGGGAAGGGGGGGCTTCAGAAAGGATTACCACATTCTGTGGGAGTTTGCAAAGGTTTGTTTTGGTGTTTTTTTTTGGGGGGGGCGGCGGTTAATGTTTTGTTGCTGTGATACAGATACTGTGATTTGTGACGATGATAGGTTGAAATTTTTTTATTATGCTAATGTGGATAATTTATTTTTATTCTGTATTTACATTGTATCTTGTTATTGGTTACTTTAAATGTTGTGAACCGCTTTGGGTCCCCCATTGGGATGAGAAAGGCGCTATAGAAATTTCAATAAATAAATAATGTGGAGCCTTGTAATTGTAGCTGTATATTTTGTATTTTTATTAGCCACCCAAAGTCGCTCTGCGACTTGGGCGGCATACAAGTCTAACAACAACAACAACAACAACAACAACAATCACTTCCGGCGAGACTTCCGGGCACGGATGGCCTGCCAGCCCTGCAGTGCTGGCCAGGAGCCCTGCTGCACCCCTTGGGTGATCATGTGTGGGGTGCCCTGGGAACTAGCCCCAGCAGCCACCTGCCGAAGGTGTGACTGAGGCCTCCTTTGGGAAAATCCAGAAGAAAAGAGTGGCTTTCCAGCCCGATTCGGAGGGCGGCAACGGGGGTTGTCTGGGTGTGTGCTGCTTTTCCCCTCCAGCTTTACCTGGTCAGCGCAGGCGGCGCAGGCGAAAGTCAGCCCAGCAAGAAGAAGTAAAAATCCTCCGTGGTGGGTTTTTCCTGGAGGAGGAGAAAGGAAAAGATCAGGGAGGGAGGGAGTAATACCGGAGTCGTCATCATCATCATAATCCTCTAATAATACCCTGTGCTCAAAAGGGACCGCGGTGGCTCAAGGGGTTAAGACCTCGCTGCCTGGGGGGAGGTGGCAGGTCAGCAGTTCAAAACCCAAGTACTGCATGAGGGAGTGAGCTCCTGTCCTCTGTCCTAGCTCCTGCCAACCTAGCAGTTCGAAATTGCAAGTAGATGAATAGGTACCAATTGGGTGGGAAAGGTAAACAGCGTTCTGTGCACTGCGGTGTCTAGTCCTGCCAGCCTCATGTCCACGAAAATGTCTGCAAAATGCAGACAGCTATAAGCAGAGATGAGCACTGAACCCTAGAGTCAGATACAACTGGCTTTCGAGCAAGGCTGACCCTTGACCTTACCCTGTCATCTGGACATCTTAGAAGGGCCCTCCCCGCAAACCCACCCCCCCACCCTGAGGGAGGTGCCCCTCGTACATCCCGCCACCCAGACTAGCCTCTGAGCATGTCCAAAGTGCTCTTCCCCCACGGCCACACACGGAGGGAGGTTTCTGAGCCGGGCTGGGGTGGGGTGGGGTGGGGTGGGGGAAGCAATCAGCCTGTACCAAACGGACACACACACCCCCTCCTACCCGGGCACCTTTTCCAACCCCCGCGGGGGGGCCTGAGTCCTTAGTCAGGGGCCTCGGAACGAAGGCAGAACGGCTCTCGAATCATCACGGCTTGCCAGGCAGCCAGCCAAGAGGCAGGCATAGGACCGGCCGCTCTAGGACTCCCGTCTCCGCCACTCCGTGTGCCAGGCAAGGGGCGTCCCGATGACGCAGCGTTGCCGTGGAAACGAGGGAGGAGAGGGGTGTCGGACGCATATCCCTGACGGACCGAC
This sequence comes from Bradypodion pumilum, assembly GCA_035047305.1. Taxonomy (NCBI): domain Eukaryota; kingdom Metazoa; phylum Chordata; class Lepidosauria; order Squamata; family Chamaeleonidae; genus Bradypodion; species Bradypodion pumilum. Next base: position 208,226 of record JAWDJD010000018.1, on the reverse strand, counting down.
CCTCCGACAGCCTAATGCTAGAGCGTCTCCATGGGGCATTTCCGGACATGGCGCGTGGGACGCATATCACTGACGGACCGACCCTCCGACATCGTAATGCTAGAGCGTCTCCATGGGGCACTTTCGGAAATGGCGCGTCGGACGCATATCTTTGACGGACAAGGGTACGCGTCTCCATGGAAACCGCAAAGCCAAAAGACAGAGAGTCGCCTTTCGAACGGCTAGAGCGTCTCTGCCAAAGACTAATGCTAAGAGCGGCGCCCGCCCGTGTTTTCTTCATTATCGCTATCGCCGTCTTGTGGTGCCCAGGGCCTGGAGGCCACGAGTTCCAGCGCTGTTTTCCAGGCTGAAGGGAGGTCGGATCATTGGGGTGGGGCGGCAGGGGGGCACCCCACGTTTCCTAAGGGAACCCCAGGAGGAGGGGGGGTGAGATCGTGGCCCCACCGCCCCCGAGACAGAGGCAGTGGCAGTGGGGCGCCTGTGTACTTTGATGGAGACTCGGATTACCGTGCGCATGCGCATGCGCTCCGGTATCTAGTCATGCCTGCCACATGACCACGGAAACGTCTGAAGATGTAGAGCGGGGCAAAATGGGGGCGGCGGCAAGGAGGGGGCACTTTGCACATGCTCTGGGAACCCTCTGCAAAGTCTCCGCCCCCATCTCGGCCTCAGGCGTCATTGATAAATGGCGCGACCTACAGATAAATTTTTTTTTCTTTTGACTTTTTCCTCGTAAACCAGACCAGATCTTTCCCAAATTTGGCCCTGGGGGAGGGGGAGGTTGTCCTTTGTGCCCCCCGTCCGATCCAGGCCCCCGCCCTGCTCTCTCAAGCCGAAAGGAAGTGAAATCAAGCCCCACAAACTCTGCATCTGTGGGGCAGCACAGCCTGGTGACCCCCACACCACCCAACCCACCCACCCACCCACCCACCCTTTGCCCCTCTGATTTTTGGGCTCACGTGGCTGGGTGGAGAGAAAGAAAGAGGGATAAATAGAGGCTCCCCCCACCACACAATCCAAAGATGGGGGTGGTGGGTGGTGGGGGGCAGATAGCAGGAGCCTCTCCCAAATTCCCCAAAGTCCCAATTTAATCGGAGGAGTGGGAAAGACAGAAGATAGATCCGTGGTCCTATCCGGGGTGCTGTGGATTGAGGGGTGCCCCCCCCCCATTTGCTGCCCAGGCTGTGTGCCAAGGGGGGTGTTGGGGGTCCCAAAGGCTTCCCTCTGCTGTGGGTCACTGCTGTGGGTGGAAGATGGGTCATGGGTTCTGGTCTTGTTATGGCATCAGCACCCCATAGGACGTGGGTCCAACTGCCCCTTGCCCGCGCCTGGGAGGTGGGAGGGGAGGGGAGAGACACATGAGAGACTGACCGTGTGCCGCCTTTCTTTAAGTAGGGAACTGACCAGTGGACGCTGGGGCCGAGCCATGGTCTGCAGCCACCCCACCGCCTTCCGGGCCCCGGTGCCTGGACCCCGTGGGCCAGATGGACAGTTCATGTGGGGACGGAGACGGAGGTGCATCCGGTGAGCTTGTGGGGAGATTTTGGGTTGGGGGCTGGCAGAGGGTTTTTCGTGGGGCAGCCCCATGGGTGCCAGGTAGAGTTTCCATTGGCAGGAGCAGTCTACCGTTAACTACGATCCCATGTGGGTCCAGAGTGTCAGTGGTGGGCAGAACACAGGTACATATAGGGGGTCTCTCTGTGGAGTAATTTGGCCCCCTCCCCAGCTGGAACTGCAGTGGCTCAAGAGGTTAAGACGCTGACTGGGTGGCGGAAAGTCAGCAGTTCGATTCTTGAGTACTACAGGACGGAATGAGCTCCCGTCTTTGTCCCAGCGTCTGCCAACCTAGCAGTTTGAAAGCAAGAAATTGCAAGCAGATCAATAGGAACCACTTGGGTGGGAAGGTAAGCAGCGTTGCGTGCGCTCCGGTTTCTAGTCATGCCTGCCTGCCACGTGACCACGGAAACGTCTTCAGAAGCAGACAACGCTGGCTCTTCGGCTTTGAAACATATGAGCACTGAGCCCTAGAGTCGGATACGACTGGCTTCCGAGCAAGGGAAACCTTTACCTTTAACCTACGGGTGGATTTGTGCGTGTGCGCGAGGAAAGGGAGGTTTCTCTTGATGGACTTGGATGGCCATCATCCCCACTCTGATTAAAACGAAGGGAATCCAAAGGAAAGAGTGGGGATGAGGGACACACACACACACACACACACAGAAACCCCAGGAAACAGGGAATAGTCCAGTTGCTGACCTCTAACCAGATGCATCAGTTTTCCGTTTACGGCTCTTGTCGTGGTCGGGAGGGTTCCCAGGAGATCACGGCGCCCGACCCCTGCCAACTGGATCTCAGGCACACGCCCCCCCCCCCAAAAAAAAAGGGCTTCCCATTTTTACTTCCCTCTATATAGCTTTCTCATTTTTATTTTAAAATGCACACCCATTTTAAAATGCTGGAAGTTTCAGAGGTGGGGGAGCGATGCTCTTGGCAAACGGAAGGGTGAAATGCACTGAGGGCTCTCCTTTTTCCTTGCCTTTCTAGGAAGAAGCGGATGGCCAGAAGGAAGCCTCCCTTCCGTCCTTCCTCCCTTCCTTCTTCTGGAGACGACACAGGTTGACCACAGAGTGCGGAGTACCACGGACTATGATGTGTTTTTATTTCTGCCGGTTGGCATGACGGAGAAATGGGTGCCACGCAAGGTCCAGGGAGCCGGTCCGATGTCTGCGCGAGGAGCTCTGTGAGGCCATTGAGTCTAGCGTTAGGCCTCAACCCATTTCTACTGGTAAACATTTCCCGCCTACTAACGGAAGAGCACCTCTTTTTCAAAATGTCTGCAACCAGGGTGAGGGTGCAGATTGGCACGCTGGGCTCCTTGGACTTGCAGGCTGTAGAGGTGATTGTGAAACCCATGGCTGGGCTTCTCAGGGAAGGGCGCAGAGGTGTCACCTTTGGGGTGTTTCTTCCCGAAAGCGCCCGGAAGGGCTGGCATTAGCTGGGGCATCAGATGGCCTGACCCAGAAGGGGAAACTCAGGATCACACGTGTTGACCTACAGATAAATATTTATTTGTAGGTCACGCCAATGCTCAACGACGCCTGAGGCTGAGATTGAGGGGGGGGGGGTTGCAGAGAGTTCCCAGAGGATGTGCAAAGTGCCCCTCCGTGGTGGGTTTTTTCCTGGAGGAGGAGAAAGGAAAAAATAAATCCACCGGCTGCTTAATTCTTTCCAGACAACACACACGTCGATGTGTGCAAAAAAATCCACAAACACACAAGAGCGCAACGCCTCAAAGGAGCGGGAGATCTGGGGGTGTCTGCCAGCATCCAGAGATCACTATCAGCATTACGTTAGCCCGCTGGGCCCCGAGCCCAACCGCATGAGGAGGAGGACTCTGGATGGGAGGCCATGAAGTGAGGCTGGGTGGGGTAAGGAGGGTGGTGGTGGTTAGATGATGTGGCAAATCTTGGGCTGGAAATGGGAGCTGGGTCTACATCAGGAGGGAAGGGGGGGCTTCAGAAAGGATTACCACATTCTGTGGGAGTTTGCAAAGGTTTTTTTGGTGTTTTTTTTGGTGGGGGGGGGCGGTTAATGTTTTGTTGCTGTGATACAGATACTGTGATTTGTGACGATGATAGGTTGAAATTTTTTTATTATGCTAATGTGGATAATTTATTTTTATTCTGTATTTACATTGTATCTTGTTATTGGTTACTTTAAATGTTGTAAACCGCTTTGGGTCCCCCATTGGGATGAGAAAGGCGCTATAGAAATTTCAATAAATAAATAATGTGGAGCCTTGTAATTGTAGCTGTATATTTTGTATTTTTATTAGCCACCCAAAGTCGCTCTGCGACTTGGGCGGCATACAAGTCTAACAACAACAACAACAACAACAATCACTTCCGGCGAGACTTCCGGGCACGGATGGCCTGCCAGCCCTGCAGTGCTGGCCAGGAGCCCTGCTGCACCCCTTGGGTGATCATGTGTGGGGTGCCCTGGGAACTAGCCCCAGCAGCCACCTGCCGAAGGTGTGACTGAGGCCTCCTTTGGGAAAATCCAGAAGAAAAGAGTGGCTTTCCAGCCCGATTCGGAGGGCGGCAACGGGGGTTGTCTGGGTGTGTGCTGCTTTTCCCCTCCAGCTTTACCTGGTCAGCGCAGGCGGCGCAGGCGAAAGTCAGCCCAGCAAGAAGAAGTAAAAATCCTCCGTGGTGGGTTTTTCCTGGAGGAGGAGAAAGGAAAAGATCAGGGAGGGAGGGAGTAATACCGGAGTCGTCATCATCATCATAATCCTCTAATAATACCCTGTGCTCAAAAGGGACCGCGGTGGCTCAAGGGGTTAAGACCTCGCTGCCTGGGGGGAGGTGGCAGGTCAGCAGTTCAAAACCCAAGTACTGCATGAGGGAGTGAGCTCCTGTCCTCTGTCCTAGCTCCTGCCAACCTAGCAGTTCGAAATTGCAAGTAGATGAATAGGTACCAATTGGGTGGGAAAGGTAAACAGCGTTCTGTGCACTCCGGTGTCTAGTCCTGCCAGCCTCATGTCCACGAAAATGTCTGCAAAATGCAGACAGCTATAAGCAGAGATGAGCACTGAACCCTAGAGTCAGATACAACTGGCTTTCGAGCAAGGCTGACCCTTGACCTTACCCTGTCATCTGGACATCTTAGAAGGGCCCTCCCCGCAAACCCACCCCCCCCCCCACCCTGAGGGAGGTGCCCCTCGTACATCCCGCCACCCAGACTAGCCTCTGAGCATGTCCAAAGTGCTCTTCCCCCACGGCCACACACGGAGGGAGGTTTCTGAGCCGGGCTGGGGTGGGGTGGGGTGGGGTGGGGGAAGCAATCAGCCTGTACCAAACGGACACACACACCCCCTCCTACCCGGGCACCTTTTCCAACCCCCGCGGGGGGGCCTGAGTCCTTAGTCAGGGGCCTCGGAACGAAGGCAGAACGGCTCTCGAATCATCACGGCTTGCCAGGCAGCCAGCCAAGAGGCAGGCATAGGACCGGCCGCTCTAGGACTCCCGTCTCCGCCACTCCGTGTGCCAGGCAAGGGGCGTCCCGATGACGCAGCGTTGCCGTGGAAACGAGGGAGGAGAGGGGTGTCGGACGCATATCCCTGACGGACCGACCCTCCGACAGCCTAATGCTAGAGCGTCTCCATGGGGCATTTCCGGACATGGCGCGTGGGACGCATATCACTGACGGACCGACCCTCCGACATCGTAATGCTAGAGCGTCTCCATGGGGCACTTTCGGAAATGGCGCGTCGGACGCATATCTTTGACGGACAAGGGTACGCGTCTCCATGGAAACCGCAAAGCCAAAAGACAGAGAGTCGCCTTTCGAACGGCTAGAGCGTCTCTGCCAAAGACTAATGCTAAGAGCGGCGCCCGCCCGTGTTTTCTTCATTATCGCTATCGCCGTCTTGTGGTGCCCAGGGCCTGGAGGCCACGAGTTCCAGCGCTGTTTTCCAGGCTGAAGGGAGGTCGGATCATTGGGGTGGGGCGGCAGGGGGGCACCCCACGTTTCCTAAGGGAACCCCAGGAGGAGGGGGGGTGAGATCGTGGCCCCACCGCCCCCGAGACAGAGGCAGTGGCAGTGGGGCGCCTGTGTAGTTTGATGGAGACTCGGATTACCGTGCGCATGCGCATGCGCTCCGGTATCTAGTCATGCCTGCCACATGACCACGGAAACGTCTGAAGATGGAGAGCGGGGCAAAATGGGGGCGGCGGCAAGGAGGGGGCACTTTGCACATGCTCTGGGAACCCTCTGCAAAGTCTCCGCCCCCATCTCGGCCTCAGGCGTCATTGATAAATGGCGCGACCTACAGATAAATTTTTTTTTCTTTTGACTTTTTCCTCGTAAACCAGACCAGATCTTTCCCAAATTTGGCCCTGGGGGAGGGGGAGGTTGTCCTTTGTGCCCCCCGTCCGATCCAGGCCCCCGCCCTGCTCTCTCAAGCCGAAAGGAAGTGAAATCAAGCCCCACAAACTCTGCATCTGTGGGGCAGCACAGCCTGGTGACCCCCACACCACCCACCCTTTGCCCCTCTGATTTTTGGGCTCACGTGGCTGGGTGGAGAGAAAGAAAGAGGGATAAATAGAGGCTCCCCCCACCACACAATCCAAAGATGGGGGTGGTGGGTGGTGGGGGGCAGATAGCAGGAGCCTCTCCCAAATTCCCCAAAGTCCCAATTTAATCGGAGGAGTGGGAAAGACAGAAGATAGATCCGTGGTCCTATCCGGGGTGCTGTGGATTGAGGGGTGCCCCCCCCCCATTTGCTGCCCAGGCTGTGTGCCAAGGGGGGTGTTGGGGGTCCCAAAGGCTTCCCTCTGCTGTGGGTCACTGCTGTGGGTGGAAGATGGGTCATGGGTTCTGGTCTTGTTATGGCATCAGCACCCCATAGGACGTGGGTCCAACTGCCCCTTGCCTGCGCCTGGGAGGTGGGAGGGGAGGGGAGAGACACATGAGAGACTGACCGTGTGCCGCCTTTCTTTAAGTAGGGAACTGACCAGTGGACGCTGGGGCCGAGCCATGGTCTGCAGCCACCCCACCGCCTTCCGGGCCCCGGTGCCTGGACCCCGTGGGCCAGATGGACAGTTCATGTGGGGACGGAGACGGAGGTGCATCCGGTGAGCTTGTGGGGAGATTTTGGGTTGGGGGCTGGCAGAGGGTTTTTCGTGGGGCAGCCCCATGGGTGCCAGGTAGAGTTTCCATTGGCAGGAGCAGTCTACCGTTAACTACGATCCCATGTGGGTCCAGAGTGTCAGTGGTGGGCAGAACACAGGTACATATAGGGGGTCTCTCTGTGGAGTAATTTGGCCCCCTCCCCAGCTGGAACTGCAGTGGCTCAAGAGGTTAAGACGCTGACTGGGTGGCGGAAAGTCAGCAGTTCGATTCTTGAGTACTACAGGACGGAATGAGCTCCCGTCTTTGTCCCAGCGTCTGCCAACCTAGCAGTTTGAAAGCAAGAAATTGCAAGCAGATCAATAGGAACCACTTGGGTGGGAAGGTAAGCAGCGTTGCGTGCGCTCCGGTTTCTAGTCATGCCTGCCTGCCACGTGACCACGGAAACGTCTTCAGAAGCAGACAACGCTGGCTCTTCGGCTTTGAAACATATGAGCACTGAGCCCTAGAGTCGGATACGACTGGCTTCCGAGCAAGGGAAACCTTTACCTTTAACCTACGGGTGGATTTGTGCGTGTGCGCGAGGAAAGGGAGGTTTCTCTTGATGGACTTGGATGGCCATCATCCCCACTCTGATTAAAACGAAGGGAATCCAAAGGAAAGGGACACACACACACACACACACACAGAAACCCCAGGAAACAGGGAATAGTCCAGTTGCTGACCTCTAACCAGATGCATCAGTTTTCCGTTTACGGCTCTTGTCGTGGTCGGGAGGGTTCCCAGGAGATCACAGCGCCCGACCCCTGCCAACTGGATCTCAGGCACACGCCCCCCCTCCCCCCCCCAAAAAAAAAGGGCTTCCCATTTTTACTTCCCTCTATATAGCTTTCTCATTTTTATTTTAAAATGCACACCCATTTTAAGATGCTGGAAGTTTCAGAGGTGGGGGAGCGATGCTCTTGGCAAACGGAAGGGTGAAATGCACTGAGGGCTCTCCTTTTTCCTTGCCTTTCTAGGAAGAAGCGGATGGCCAGAAGGAAGCCTCCCTTCCGTCCTTCCTCCCTTCCTTCTTCTGGAGACGACACAGGTTGACCACAGAGTGCGGAGTACCACGGACTATGATGTGTTTTTATTTCTGCCGGTTGGCATGACGGAGAAATGGGTGCCACGCAAGGTCCAGGGAGCCGGTCCGATGTCTGCGCGAGGAGCTCTGTGAGGCCATTGAGTCTAGCGTTAGGCCTCAACCCATTTCTACTGGTAAACATTTCCCGCCTACTAACGGAAGAGCACCTCTTTTTCAAAATGTCTGCAACCAGGGTGAGGGTGCAGATTGGCACGCTGGGCTCCTTGGACTTGCAGGCTGTAGAGGTGATTGTGAAACCCATGGCTGGGCTTCTCAGGGAAGGGCGCAGAGGTGTCACCTTTGGGGTGTTTCTTCCCGAAAGCGCCCGGAAGGGCTGGCATTAGCTGGGGCATCAGATGGCCTGACCCAGAAGGGGAAACTCAGGATCACACGTGTTGACCTACAGATAAATATTTATTTGTAGGTCACGCCAATGCTCAACGACGCCTGAGGCTGAGATTGAGGGGGGGGGGTTGCAGAGAGTTCCCAGAGGATGTGCAAAGTGCCCCTCCGTGGTGGGTTTTTTCCTGGAGGAGGAGAAAGGAAAAAATAAATCCACCGGCTGCTTAATTCTTTCCAGACAACACACACGTCGATGCGTGCAAAAAAATCCACAAACACACAAGAGCGCAACGCCTCAAAGGAGCGGGAGATCTGGGGGTGTCTGCCAGCATCCAGAGATCACTATCAGCATTACGTTAGCCCGCTGGGCCCCGAGCCCAACCGCATGAGGAGGAGGACTCTGGATGGGAGGCCATGAAGTGAGGCTGGGTGGGGTAAGGAGGGTGGTGGTGGTTAGATGATGTGGCAAATCTTGGGCTGGAAATGGGAGCTGGGTCTACACCAGGAGGGAAGGGGGGGCTTCAGAAAGGATTACCACATTCTGTGGGAGTTTGCAAAGGTTTGTTTTGGTGTTTTTTTTGGTGGGGGGCGGCGGTTAATGTTTTGTTGCTGTGATACAGATACTGTGATTTGTGACGATGATAGGTTGAAATTTTTTTATTATGCTAATGTGGATAATTTATTTTTATTCTGTATTTACATTGTATCTTGTTATTGGTTACTTTAAATGTTGTGAACCGCTTTGGGTCCCCCATTGGGATGAGAAAGGCGCTATAGAAATTTCAATAAATAAATAATGTGGAGCCTTGTAATTGTAGCTGTATATTTTGTATTTTTATTAGCCACCCAAAGTCGCTCTGCGACTTGGGCGGCATACAAGTCTAACAACAACAACAACAACAACAATCACTTCCGGCGAGACTTCCGGGCACGGATGGCCTGCCAGCCCTGCAGTGCTGGCCAGGAGCCCTGCTGCACCCCTTGGGTGATCATGTGTGGGGTGCCCTGGGAACTAGCCCCAGCAGCCACCTGCCGAAGGTGTGACTGAGGCCTCCTTTGGGAAAATCCAGAAGAAAAGAGTGGCTTCCGTGGCTTTCCAGCCCGATTCGGAGGGCGGCAACGGGGGTTGTCTGGGTGTGTGCTGCTTTTCCCCTCCAGCTTTACCTGGTCAGCGCAGGCGGCGCAGGCGAAAGTCAGCCCAGCAAGAAGAAGTAAAAATCCTCCGTGGTGGGTTTTTCCTGGAGGAGGAGAAAGGAAAAGATCAGGGAGGGAGGGAGTAATACCGGAGTCGTCGTCGTCATCATCATCATCATCATCATCATCATAATGCTCTAATAATACCCTGTGCTCAAAAGGGACCGCGGTGGCTCAAGGGGTTAAGACCTCGCTGCCTGGGGGGAGGTGGCAGGTCAGCAGTTCAAAACCCAAGTACTGCATGAGGGAGTGAGCTCCTGTCCTCTGTCCTAGCTCCTGCCAACCTAGCAGTTCGAAATTGCAAGTAGATGAATAGGTACCAATTGGGTGGGAAAGGTAAACAGCGTTCTGTGCACTGCGGTGTCTAGTCCTGCCAGCCTCATGTCCACGAAAATGTCTGCAAAATGCAGACAGCTATAAGCAGAGATGAGCACTGAACCCTAGAGTCAGATACAACTGGCTTTCGAGCAAGGCTGACCCTTGACCTTACCCTGTCATCTGGACATCTTAGAAGGGCCCTCCCCGCAAACCCACCCCCCCCACCCTGAGGGAGGTGCCCCTCGTACATCCCGCCACCCAGACTAGCCTCTGAGCATGTCCAAAGTGCTCTTCCCCCACGGCCACACACGGAGGGAGGTTTCTGAGCCGGGCTGGGGTGGGGTGGGGTGGGGTGGGGGAAGCAATCAGCCTGTACCAAACGGACACACACACCCCCTCCTACCCGGGCACCTTTTCCAACCCCCGCGGGGGGGCCTGAGTCCTTAGTCAGGGGCCTCGGAACGAAGGCAGAACGGCTCTCGAATCATCACGGCTTGCCAGGCAGCCAGCCAAGAGGCAGGCATAGGACCGGCCGCTCTAGGACTCCCGTCTCCGCCACTCCGTGTGCCAGGCAAGGGGCGTCCCGATGACGCAGCGTTGCCGTGGAAACGAGGGAGGAGAGGGGTGTCGGACGCATATCCCTGACGGACCGACCCTCCGACAGCCTAATGCTAGAGCGTCTCCATGGGGCATTTCCGGACATGGCGCGTGGGACGCATATCACTGACGGACCGACCCTCCGACATCGTAATGCTAGAGCGTCTCCATGGGGCACTTTCGGAAATGGCGCGTCGGACGCATATCTTTGACGGACAAGGGTACGCGTCTCCATGGAAACCGCAAAGCCAAAAGACAGAGAGTCGCCTTTCGAACGGCTAGAGCGTCTCTGCCAAAGACTAATGCTAAGAGCGGCGCCCGCCCGTGTTTTCTTCATTATCGCTATCGCCGTCTTGTGGTGCCCAGGGCCTGGAGGCCACGAGTTCCAGCGCTGTTTTCCAGGCTGAAGGGAGGTCGGATCATTGGGGTGGGGCGGCAGGGGGGCACCCCACGTTTCCTAAGGGAACCCCAGGAGGAGGGGGGGTGAGATCGTGGCCCCACCGCCCCCGAGACAGAGGCAGTGGCAGTGGGGCGCCTGTGTAGTTTGATGGAGACTCGGATTACCGTGCGCATGCGCATGCGCTCCGGTATCTAGTCATGCCTGCCACATGACCACGGAAACGTCTGAAGATGTAGAGCGGGGCAAAATGGGGGCGGCGGCAAGGAGGGGGCACTTTGCACATGCTCTGGGAACCCTCTGCAAAGTCTCCGCCCCCATCTCGGCCTCAGGCGTCATTGATAAATGGCGCGACCTACAGATAAATTTTTTTTTCTTTTGACTTTTTCCTCGTAAACCAGACCAGATCTTTCCCAAATTTGGCCCTGGGGGAGGGGGAGGTTGTCCTTTGTGCCCCCCGTCCGATCCAGGCCCCCGCCCTGCTCTCTCAAGCCGAAAGGAAGTGAAATCAAGCCCCACAAACTCTGCATCTGTGGGGCAGCACAGCCTGGTGACCCCCACACCACCCAACCCACCCACCCACCCACCCTTTGCCCCTCTGATTTTTGGGCTCACGTGGCTGGGTGGAGAGAAAGAAAGAGGGATAAATAGAGGCTCCCCCCACCACACAATCCAAAGATGGGGGTGGTGGGTGGTGGGGGGCAGATAGCAGGAGCCTCTCCCAAATTCCCCAAAGTCCCAATTTAATCGGAGGAGTGGGAAAGACAGAAGATAGATCCGTGGTCCTATCCGGGGTGCTGTGGATTGAGGGGTGCCCCCCCCATTTGCTGCCCAGGCTGTGTGCCAAGGGGGGTGTTGGGGGTCCCAAAGGCTTCCCTCTGCTGTGGGTCACTGCTGTGGGTGGAAGATGGGTCATGGGTTCTGGTCTTGTTATGGCATCAGCACCCCATAGGACGTGGGTCCAACTGCCCCTTGCCCGCGCCTGGGAGGTGGGAGGGGAGGGGAGAGACACATGAGAGACTGACCGTGTGCCGCCTTTCTTTAAGTAGGGAACTGACCAGTGGACGCTGGGGCCGAGCCATGGCCTGCAGCCACCCCACCGCCTTCCGGGCCCCGGTGCCTGGACCCCGTGGGCCAGATGGACAGTTCATGTGGGGACGGAGACGGAGGTGCATCCGGTGAGCTTGTGGGGAGATTTTGGGTTGGGGGCTGGCAGAGGGTTTTTCGTGGGGCAGCCCCATGGGTGCCAGGTAGAGTTTCCATTGGCAGGAGCAGTCTACCGTTAACTACGATCCCATGTGGGTCCAGAGTGTCAGTGGTGGGCAGAACACAGGTACATATAGGGGGTCTCTCTGTGGAGTAATTTGGCCCCCTCCCCAGCTGGAACTGCAGTGGCTCAAGAGGTTAAGACGCTGACTGGGTGGCGGAAAGTCAGCAGTTCGATTCTTGAGTACTACAGGACGGAATGAGCTCCCGTCTTTGTCCCAGCGTCTGCCAACCTAGCAGTTTGAAAGCAAGAAATTGCAAGCAGATCAATAGGAACCACTTGGGTGGGAAGGTAAGCAGCGTTGCGTGCGCTCCGGTTTCTAGTCATGCCTGCCTGCCACGTGACCACGGAAACGTCTTCAGAAGCAGACAACGCTGGCTCTTCGGCTTTGAAACATATGAGCACTGAGCCCTAGAGTCGGATACGACTGGCTTCCGAGCAAGGGAAACCTTTACCTTTAACCTACGGGTGGATTTGTGCGTGTGCGCGAGGAAAGGGAGGTTTCTCTTGATGGACTTGGATGGCCATCATCCCCACTCTGATTAAAACGAAGGGAATCCAAAGGAAAGGGACACACACACACACACACACACAGAAACCCCAGGAAACAGGGAATAGTCCAGTTGCTGACCTCTAACCAGATGCATCAGTTTTCCGTTTACGGCTCTTGTCGTGGTCGGGAGGGTTCCCAGGAGATCACAGCGCCCGACCCCTGCCAACTGGATCTCAGGCACACGCCCCCCCTCCCCCCCCCAAAAAAAAGGGCTTCCCATTTTTACTTCCCTCTATATAGCTTTCTCATTTTTATTTTAAAATGCACACCCATTTTAAGATGCTGGAAGTTTCAGAGGTGGGGGAGCGATGCTCTTGGCAAACGGAAGGGTGAAATGCACTGAGGGCTCTCCTTTTTCCTTGCCTTTCTAGGAAGAAGCGGATGGCCAGAAGGAAGCCTCCCTTCCGTCCTTCCTCCCTTCCTTCTTCTGGAGACGACACAGGTTGACCACAGAGTGCGGAGTACCACGGACTATGATGTGTTTTTATTTCTGCCGGTTGGCATGACGGAGAAATGGGTGCCACGCAAGGTCCAGGGAGCCGGTCCGATGTCTGCGCGAGGAGCTCTGTGAGGCCATTGAGGCTAGCGTTAGGCCTCAACCCATTTCTACTGGTAAACATTTCCCGCCTACTAACGGAAGAGCACCTCTTTTTCAAAATGTCTGCAACCAGGGTGAGGGTGCAGATTGGCACGCTGGGCTCCTTGGACTTGCAGGCTGTAGAGGTGATTGTGAAACCCATGGCTGGGCTTCTCAGGGAAGGGCGCAGAGGTGTCACCTTTGGGGTGTTTCTTCCCGAAAGCGCCCGGAAGGGCTGGCATTAGCTGGGGCATCAGATGGCCTGACCCAGAAGGGGAAACTCAGGATCACACGTGTTGACCTACAGATAAATATTTATTTGTAGGTCACGCCAATGCTCAACGACGCCTGAGGCTGAGATTGAGGGGGGGGGGGGTTGCAGAGAGTTCCCAGAGGATGTGCAAAGTGCCCCTCCGTGGTGGGTTTTTTCCTGGAGGAGGAGAAAGGAAAAAATAAATCCACCGGCTGCTTAATTCTTTCCAGACAACACACACGTCGATGCGTGCAAAAAAATCCACAAACACACAAGAGCGCAACGCCTCAAAGGAGCGGGAGATCTGGGGGTGTCTGCCAGCATCCAGAGATCACTATCAGCATTACGTTAGCCCGCTGGGCCCCGAGCCCAACCGCATGAGGAGGAGGACTCTGGATGGGAGGCCATGAAGTGAGGCTGGGTGGGGTAAGGAGGGTGGTGGTGGTTAGATGATGTGGCAAATCTTGGGCTGGAAATGGGAGCTGGGTCTACACCAGGAGGGAAGGGGGGGCTTCAGAAAGGATTACCACATTCTGTGGGAGTTTGCAAAGGTTTGTTTTGGTGTTTTTTTTGGTGGGGGGCGGCGGTTAATGTTTTGTTGCTGTGATACAGATACTGTGATTTGTGACGATGATAGGTTGAAATTTTTTTATTATGCTAATGTGGATAATTTATTTTTATTCTGTATTTACATTGTATCTTGTTATTGGTTACTTTAAATGTTGTGAACCGCTTTGGGTCCCCCATTGGGATGAGAAAGGCGCTATAGAAATTTCAATAAATAAATAATGTGGAGCCTTGTAATTGTAGCTGTATATTTTGTATTTTTATTAGCCACCCAAAGTCGCTCTGCGACTTGGGCGGCATACAAGTCTAACAACAACAACAACAACAACAATCACTTCCGGCGAGACTTCCGGGCACGGATGGCCTGCCAGCCCTGCAGTGCTGGCCAGGAGCCCTGCTGCACCCCTTGGGTGATCATGTGTGGGGTGCCCTGGGAACTAGCCCCAGCAGCCACCTGCCGAAGGTGTGACTGAGGCCTCCTTTGGGAAAATCCAGAAGAAAAGAGTGGCTTCCGTGGCTTTCCAGCCCGATTCGGAGGGCGGCAACGGGGGTTGTCTGGGTGTGTGCTGCTTTTCCCCTCCAGCTTTACCTGGTCAGCGCAGGCGGCGCAGGCGAAAGTCAGCCCAGCAAGAAGAAGTAAAAATCCTCCGTGGTGGGTTTTTCCTGGAGGAGGAGAAAGGAAAAGATCAGGGAGGGAGGGAGTAATACCGGAGTCGTCGTCGTCATCATCATCATCATCATCATCATCATAATGCTCTAATAATACCCTGTGCTCAAAAGGGACCGCGGTGGCTCAAGGGGTTAAGACCTCGCTGCCTGGGGGGAGGTGGCAGGTCAGCAGTTCAAAACCCAAGTACTGCATGAGGGAGTGAGCTCCTGTCCTCTGTCCTAGCTCCTGCCAACCTAGCAGTTCGAAATTGCAAGTAGATGAATAGGTACCAATTGGGTGGGAAAGGTAAACAGCGTTCTGTGCACTGCGGTGTCTAGTCCTGCCAGCCTCATGTCCACGAAAATGTCTGCAAAATGCAGACAGCTATAAGCAGAGATGAGCACTGAACCCTAGAGTCAGATACAACTGGCTTTCGAGCAAGGCTGACCCTTGACCTTACCCTGTCATCTGGACATCTTAGAAGGGCCCTCCCCGCAAACCCACCCCCCCCCACCCTGAGGGAGGTGCCCCTCGTACATCCCGCCACCCAGACTAGCCTCTGAGCATGTCCAAAGTGCTCTTCCCCCACGGCCACACACGGAGGGAGGTTTCTGAGCCGGGCTGGGCTGGGGTGGGGTGGGGTGGGGGAAGCAATCAGCCTGTACCAAACGGACACACACACCCCCTCCTACCCGGGCACCTTTTCCAACCCCCGCGGGGGGGCCTGAGTCCTTAGTCAGGGGCCTCGGAACGAAGGCAGAACGGCTCTCGAATCATCACGGCTTGCCAGGCAGCCAGCCAAGAGGCAGGCATAGGACCGGCCGCTCTAGGACTCCCGTCTCCGCCACTCCGTGTGCCAGGCAAGGGGCGTCCCGATGACGCAGCGTTGCCGTGGAAACGAGGGAGGAGAGGGGTGTCGGACGCATATCCCTGACGGACCGACCCTCCGACAGCCTAATGCTAGAGCGTCTCCATGGGGCATTTCCGGACATGGCGCGTGGGACGCATATCACTGACGGACCGACCCTCCGACATCGTAATGCTAGAGCGTCTCCATGGGGCACTTTCGGAAATGGCGCGTCGGACGCATATCTTTGACGGACAAGGGTACGCGTCTCCATGGAAACCGCAAAGCCAAAAGACAGAGAGTCGCCTTTCGAACGGCTAGAGCGTCTCTGCCAAAGACTAATGCTAAGAGCGGCGCCCGCCCGTGTTTTCTTCATTATCGCTATCGCCGTCTTGTGGTGCCCAGGGCCTGGAGGCCACGAGTTCCAGCGCTGTTTTCCAGGCTGAAGGGAGGTCGGATCATTGGGGTGGGGCGGCAGGGGGGCACCCCACGTTTCCTAAGGGAACCCCAGGAGGAGGGGGGGTGAGATCGTGGCCCCACCGCCCCCGAGACAGAGGCAGTGGCAGTGGGGCGCCTGTGTAGTTTGATGGAGACTCGGATTACCGTGCGCATGCGCATGCGCTCCGGTATCTAGTCATGCCTGCCACATGACCACGGAAACGTCTGAAGATGGAGAGCGGGGCAAAATGGGGGCGGCGGCAAGGAGGGGGCACTTTGCACATGCTCTGGGAACCCTCTGCAAAGTCTCCGCCCCCATCTCGGCCTCAGGCGTCATTGATAAATGGCGCGACCTACAGATAAATTTTTTTTTCTTTTGACTTTTTCCTCGTAAACCAGACCAGATCTTTCCCAAATTTGGCCCTGGGGGAGGGGGAGGTTGTCCTTTGTGCCCCCCGTCCGATCCAGGCCCCCGCCCTGCTCTCTCAAGCCGAAAGGAAGTGAAATCAAGCCCCACAAACTCTGCATCTGTGGGGCAGCACAGCCTGGTGACCCCCACACCACCCAACCCACCCACCCACCCACCCTTTGCCCCTCTGATTTTTGGGCTCACGTGGCTGGGTGGAGAGAAAGAAAGAGGGATAAATAGAGGCTCCCCCCACCACACAATCCAAAGATGGGGTGGTGGGTGGTGGGGGGCAGATAGCAGGAGCCTCTCCCAAATTCCCCAAAGTCCCAATTTAATCGGAAGAGTGGGAAAGACAGAAGATAGATCCGTGGTCCTATCCGGGGTGCTGTGGATTGAGGGGTGCCCCCCCCCATTTGCTGCCCAGGCTGTGTGCCAAGGGGGGTGTTGGGGGTCCCAAAGGCTTCCCTCTGCTGTGGGTCACTGCTGTGGGTGGAAGATGGGTCATGGGTTCTGGTCTTGTTATGGCATCAGCACCCCATAGGACGTGGGTCCAACTGCCCCTTGCCCGCGCCTGGGAGGTGGGAGGGGAGGGGAGAGACACATGAGAGACTGACCGTGTGCCGCCTTTCTTTAAGTAGGGAACTGACCAGTGGACGCTGGGGCCGAGCCATGGCCTGCAGCCACCCCACCGCCTTCCGGGCCCCGGTGCCTGGACCCCGTGGGCCAGATGGACAGTTCATGTGGGGACGGAGACGGAGGTGCATCCGGTGAGCTTGTGGGGAGATTTTGGGTTGGGGGCTGGCAGAGGGTTTTTCGTGGGGCAGCCCCATGGGTGCCAGGTAGAGTTTCCATTGGCAGGAGCAGTCTACCGTTAACTACGATCCCATGTGGGTCCAGAGTGTCAGTGGTGGGCAGAACACAGGTACATATAGGGGGTCTCTCTGTGGAGTAATTTGGCCCCCTCCCCAGCTGGAACTGCAGTGGCTCAAGAGGTTAAGACGCTGACTGGGTGGCGGAAAGTCAGCAGTTCGATTCTTGAGTACTACAGGACGGAATGAGCTCCCGTCTTTGTCCCAGCGTCTGCCAACCTAGCAGTTTGAAAGCAAGAAATTGCAAGCAGATCAATAGGAACCACTTGGGTGGGAAGGTAAGCAGCGTTGCGTGCGCTCCGGTTTCTAGTCATGCCTGCCTGCCACGTGACCACGGAAACGTCTTCAGAAGCAGACACCGCTGGCTCTTCGGCTTTGAAACATATGAGCACTGAGCCCTAGAGTCGGATACGACTGGCTTCCGAGCAAGGGAAACCTTTACCTTTAACCTACGGGTGGATTTGTGCGTGTGCGCGAGGAAAGGGAGGTTTCTCTTGATGGACTTGGATGGCCATCATCCCCACTCTGATTAAAACGAAGGGAATCCAAAGGAAAGAGTGGGGATGAGGGACACACACACACACACACACACAGAAACCCCAGGAAACAGGGAATAGTCCAGTTGCTGACCTCTAACCAGATGCATCAGTTTTCCGTTTACGGCTCTTGTCGTGGTCGGGAGGGTTCCCAGGAGATCACGGCGCCCGACCCCTGCCAACTGGATCTCAGGCACACGCCCCCCCCCCAAAAAAAAAAGGGCTTCCCATTTTTACTTCCCTCTATATAGCTTTCTCATTTTTATTTTAAAATGCACACCCATTTTAAAATGCTGGAAGTTTCAGAGGTGGGGGAGCGATGCTCTTGGCAAACGGAAGGGTGAAATGCACTGAGGGCTCTCCTTTTTCCTTGCCTTTCTAGGAAGAAGCGGATGGCCAGAAGGAAGCCTCCCTTCCGTCCTTCCTCCCTTCCTTCTTCTGGAGACGACACAGGTTGACCACAGAGTGCGGAGTACCACGGACTATGATGTGTTTTTATTTCTGCCGGTTGGCATGACGGAGAAATGGGTGCCACGCAAGGTCCAGGGAGCCGGTCCGATGTCTGCGCGAGGAGCTCTGTGAGGCCATTGAGTCTAGCGTTAGGCCTCAACCCATTTCTACTGGTAAACATTTCCCGCCTACTAACGGAAGAGCACCTCTTTTTCAAAATGTCTGCAACCAGGGTGAGGGTGCAGATTGGCACGCTGGGCTCCTTGGACTTGCAGGCTGTAGAGGTGATTGTGAAACCCATGGCTGGGCTTCTCAGGGAAGGGCGCAGAGGTGTCACCTTTGGGGTGTTTCTTCCCGAAAGCGCCCGGAAGGGCTGGCATTAGCTGGGGCATCAGATGGCCTGACCCAGAAGGGGAAACTCAGGATCACACGTGTTGACCTACAGATAAATATTTATTTGTAGGTCACGCCAATGCTCAACGACGCCTGAGGCTGAGATTGAGGGGGGGGGGTTGCAGAGAGTTCCCAGAGGATGTGCAAAGTGCCCCTCCGTGGTGGGTTTTTTCCTGGAGGAGGAGAAAGGAAAAAATAAATCCACCGGCTGCTTAATTCTTTCCAGACAACACACACGTCGATGCGTGCAAAAAAATCCACAAACACACAAGAGCGCAACGCCTCAAAGGAGCGGGAGATCTGGGGGTGTCTGCCAGCATCCAGAGATCACTATCAGCATTACGTTAGCCCGCTGGGCCCCGAGCCCAACCGCATGAGGAGGAGGACTCTGGATGGGAGGCCATGAAGTGAGGCTGGGTGGGGTAAGGAGGGTGGTGGTGGTTAGATGATGTGGCAAATCTTGGGCTGGAAATGGGAGCTGGGTCTACACCAGGAGGGAAGGGGGGGCTTCAGAAAGGATTACCACATTCTGTGGGAGTTTGCAAAGGTTTTTTTGGTGTTTTTTTTTGGGGGGGGCGGCGGTTAATGTTTTGTTGCTGTGATACAGATACTGTGATTTGTGACGATGATAGGTTGAAATTTTTTTATTATGCTAATGTGGATAATTTATTTTTATTCTGTATTTACATTGTATCTTGTTATTGGTTACTTTAAATGTTGTGAACCGCTTTGGGTCCCCCATTGGGATGAGAAAGGCGCTATAGAAATTTCAATAAATAAATAATGTGGAGCCTTGTAATTGTAGCTGTATATTTTGTATTTTTATTAGCCACCCAAAGTCGCTCTGCGACTTGGGCGGCATACAAGTCTAACAACAACAACAACAACAATCACTTCCGGCGAGACTTCCGGGCACGGATGGCCTGCCAGCCCTGCAGTGCTGGCCAGGAGCCCTGCTGCACCCCTTGGGTGATCATGTGTGGGGTGCCCTGGGAACTAGCCCCAGCAGCCACCTGCCGAAGGTGTGACTGAGGCCTCCTTTGGGAAAATCCAGAAGAAAAGAGTGGCTTCCGTGGCTTTCCAGCCCGATTCGGAGGGCGGCAACGGGGGTTGTCTGGGTGTGTGCTGCTTTTCCCCTCCAGCTTTACCTGGTCAGCGCAGGCGGCGCAGGCGAAAGTCAGCCCAGCAAGAAGAAGTAAAAATCCTCCGTGGTGGGTTTTTCCTGGAGGAGGAGAAAGGAAAAGATCAGGGAGGGAGGGAGTAATACCGGAGTCGTCATCATCATCATAATCCTCTAATAATACCCTGTGCTCAAAAGGGACCGCGGTGGCTCAAGGGGTTAAGACCTCGCTGCCTGGGGGGAGGTGGCAGGTCAGCAGTTCAAAACCCAAGTACTGCATGAGGGAGTGAGCTCCTGTCCTCTGTCCTAGCTCCTGCCAACCTAGCAGTTCGAAATTGCAAGTAGATGAATAGGTACCAATTGGGTGGGAAAGGTAAACAGCGTTCTGTGCACTGCGGTGTCTAGTCCTGCCAGCCTCATGTCCACGAAAATGTCTGCAAAATGCAGACAGCTATAAGCAGAGATGAGCACTGAGCCCTAGAGTCAGATACAACTGGCTTTCGAGCAAGGCTGACCCTTGACCTTACCCTGTCATCTGGACATCTTAGAAGGGCCCTCCCCGCAAACCCACCCCCCCCCCACCCTGAGGGAGGTGCCCCTCGTACATCCCGCCACCCAGACTAGCCTCTGAGCATGTCCAAAGTGCTCTTCCCCCACGGCCACACACGGAGGGAGGTTTCTGAGCCGGGCTGGGCTGGGCTGGGGTGGGGTGGGGGAAGCAATCAGCCTGTACCAAACGGACACACACACCCCCTCCTACCCGGGCACCTTTTCCAACCCCCGCGGGGGGGCCTGAGTCCTTAGTCAGGGGCCTCGGAACGAAGGCAGAACGGCTCTCGAATCATCACGGCTTGCCAGGCAGCCAGCCAAGAGGCAGGCATAGGACCGGCCGCTCTAGGACTCCCGTCTCCGCCACTCCGTGTGCCAGGCAAGGGGCGTCCCGATGACGCAGCGTTGCCGTGGAAACGAGGGAGGAGAGGGGTGTCGGACGCATATCCCTGACGGACCGACCCTCCGACAGCCTAATGCTAGAGCGTCTCCATGGGGCATTTCCGGACATGGCGCGTGGGACGCATATCACTGACGGACCGACCCTCCGACATCGTAATGCTAGAGCGTCTCCATGGGGCACTTTCGGAAATGGCGCGTCGGACGCATATCTTTGACGGACAAGGGTACGCGTCTCCATGGAAACCGCAAAGCCAAAAGACAGAGAGTCGCCTTTCGAACGGCTAGAGCGTCTCTGCCAAAGACTAATGCTAAGAGCGGCGCCCGCCCGTGTTTTCTTCATTATCGCTATCGCCGTCTTGTGGTGCCCAGGGCCTGGAGGCCACGAGTTCCAGCGCTGTTTTCCAGGCTGAAGGGAGGTCGGATCATTGGGGTGGGGCGGCAGGGGGGCACCCCACGTTTCCTAAGGGAACCCCAGGAGGAGGGGGGGTGAGATCGTGGCCCCACCGCCCCCGAGACAGAGGCAGTGGCAGTGGGGCGCCTGTGTAGTTTGATGGAGACTCGGATTACCGTGCGCATGCGCATGCGCTCCGGTATCTAGTCATGCCTGCCACATGACCACGGAAACGTCTGAAGATGGAGAGCGGGGCAAAATGGGGGCGGCGGCAAGGAGGGGGCACTTTGCACATGCTCTGGGAACCCTCTGCAAAGTCTCCGCCCCCATCTCGGCCTCAGGCGTCATTGATAAATGGCGCGACCTACAGATAAATTTTTTTTTCTTTTGACTTTTTCCTCGTAAACCAGACCAGATCTTTCCCAAATTTGGCCCTGGGGGAGGGGGAGGTTGTCCTTTGTGCCCCCCGTCCGATCCAGGCCCCCGCCCTGCTCTCTCAAGCCGAAAGGAAGTGAAATCAAGCCCCACAAACTCTGCATCTGTGGGGCAGCACAGCCTGGTGACCCCCACACCACCCAACCCACCCACCCACCCACCCTTTGCCCCTCTGATTTTTGGGCTCACGTGGCTGGGTGGAGAGAAAGAAAGAGGGATAAATAGAGGCTCCCCCCACCACACAATCCAAAGATGGGGGTGGTGGGTGGTGGGGGGCAGATAGCAGGAGCCTCTCCCAAATTCCCCAAAGTCCCAATTTAATCGGAGGAGTGGGAAAGACAGAAGATAGATCCGTGGTCCTATCCGGGGTGCTGTGGATTGAGGGGTGCCCCCCCCATTTGCTGCCCAGGCTGTGTGCCAAGGGGGGTGTTGGGGGTCCCAAAGGCTTCCCTCTGCTGTGGGTGGAAGATGGGTCATGGGTTCTGGTCTTGTTATGGCATCAGCACCCCATAGGACGTGGGTCCAACTGCCCCTTGCCCGCGCCTGGGAGGTGGGAGGGGAGGGGAGAGACACATGAGAGACTGACCGTGTGCCGCCTTTCTTTAAGTAGGGAACTGACCAGTGGACGCTGGGGCCGAGCCATGGCCTGCAGCCACCCCACCGCCTTCCGGGCCCCGGTGCCTGGACCCCGTGGGCCAGATGGACAGTTCATGTGGGGACGGAGACGGAGGTGCATCCGGTGAGCTTGTGGGGAGATTTTGGGTTGGGGGCTGGCAGAGGGTTTTTCGTGGGGCAGCCCCATGGGTGCCAGGTAGAGTTTCCATTGGCAGGAGCAGTCTACCGTTAACTACGATCCCATGTGGGTCCAGAGTGTCAGTGGTGGGCAGAACACAGGTACATATAGGGGGTCTCTCTGTGGAGTAATTTGGCCCCCTCCCCAGCTGGAACTGCAGTGGCTCAAGAGGTTAAGACGCTGACTGGGTGGCGGAAAGTCAGCAGTTCGATTCTTGAGTACTACAGGACGGAATGAGCTCCCGTCTTTGTCCCAGCGTCTGCCAACCTAGCAGTTTGAAAGCAAGAAATTGCAAGCAGATCAATAGGAACCACTTGGGTGGGAAGGTAAGCAGCGTTGCGTGCGCTCCGGTTTCTAGTCATGCCTGCCTGCCACGTGACCACGGAAACGTCTTCAGAAGCAGAGAACGCTGGCTCTTCGGCTTTGAAACATATGAGCACTGAGCCCTAGAGTCGGATACGACTGGCTTCCGAGCAAGGGAAACCTTTACCTTTAACCTACGGGTGGATTTGTGCGTGTGCGCGAGGAAAGGGAGGTTTCTCTTGATGGACTTGGATGGCCATCATCCCCACTCTGATTAAAACGAAGGGAATCCAAAGGAAAGAGTGGGGATGAGGGACACACACACACACACACACACAGAAACCCCAGGAAACAGGGAATAGTCCAGTTGCTGACCTCTAACCAGATGCATCAGTTTTCCGTTTACGGCTCTTGTCGTGGTCGGGAGGGTTCCCAGGAGATCACGGCGCCCGACCCCTGCCAACTGGATCTCAGGCACACGCCCCCCCCCCAAAAAAAAGGGCTTCCCATTTTTACTTCCCTCTATATAGCTTTCTCATTTTTATTTTAAAATGCACACCCATTTTAAAATGCTGGAAGTTTCAGAGGTGGGGGAGCGATGCTCTTGGCAAACGGAAGGGTGAAATGCACTGAGGGCTCTCCTTTTTCCTTGCCTTTCTAGGAAGAAGCGGATGGCCAGAAGGAAGCCTCCCTTCCGTCCTTCCTCCCTTCCTTCTTCTGGAGACGACACAGGTTGACCACAGAGTGCGGAGTACCACGGACTATGATGTGTTTTTATTTCTGCCGGTTGGCATGACGGAGAAATGGGTGCCACGCAAGGTCCAGGGAGCCGGTCCGATGTCTGCGCGAGGAGCTCTGTGAGGCCATTGAGTCTAGCGTTAGGCCTCAACCCATTTCTACTGGTAAACATTTCCCGCCTACTAACGGAAGAGCACCTCTTTTTCAAAATGTCTGCAACCAGGGTGAGGGTGCAGATTGGCACGCTGGGCTCCTTGGACTTGCAGGCTGTAGAGGTGATTGTGAAACCCATGGCTGGGCTTCTCAGGGAAGGGCGCAGAGGTGTCACCTTTGGGGTGTTTCTTCCCGAAAGCGCCCGGAAGGGCTGGCATTAGCTGGGGCATCAGATGGCCTGGCCCAGAAGGGGAAACTCAGGATCACACGTGTTGACCTACAGATAAATATTTATTTGTAGGTCACGCCAATGCTCAACGACGCCTGAGGCTGAGATTGAGGGGGGGGGGGGGGTTGCAGAGAGTTCCCAGAGGATGTGCAAAGTGCCCCTCCGTGGTGGGTTTTTTCCTGGAGGAGGAGAAAGGAAAAAATAAATCCACCGGCTGCTTAATTCTTTCCAGACAACACACACGTCGATGCGTGCAAAAAAATCCACAAACACACAAGAGCGCAACGCCTCAAAGGAGCGGGAGATCTGGGGGTGTCTGCCAGCATCCAGAGATCACTATCAGCATTACGTTAGCCCGCTGGGCCCCGAGCCCAACCGCATGAGGAGGAGGACTCTGGATGGGAGGCCATGAAGTGAGGCTGGGTGGGGTAAGGAGGGTGGTGGTGGTTAGATGATGTGGCAAATCTTGGGCTGGAAATGGGAGCTGGGTCTACACCAGGAGGGAAGGGGGGCTTCAGAAAGGATTACCACATTCTGTGGGAGTTTGCAAAGGTTTGTTTTGGTGTTTTTTTTGGTGGGGGGGGGCGGTTAATGTTTTGTTGCTGTGATACAGATACTGTGATTTGTGACGACGATAGGTTGAAATTTTTTTATTATGCTAATGTGGATAATTTATTTTTATTCTGTATTTACATTGTATCTTGTTATTGGTTACTTTAAATGTTGTAAACCGCTTTGGGTCCCCCATTGGGATGAGAAAGGCGCTATAGAAATTTCAATAAATAAATAATGTGGAGCCTTGTAATTGTAGCTGTATATTTTGTATTTTTATTAGCCACCCAAAGTCGCTCTGCGACTTGGGCGGCATACAAGTCTAACAACAACAACAACAACAACAACAACAATCACTTCCGGCGAGACTTCCGGGCACGGATGGCCTGCCAGCCCTGCAGTGCTGGCCAGGAGCCCTGCTGCACCCCTTGGGTGATCATGTGTGGGGTGCCCTGGGAACTAGCCCCAGCAGCCACCTGCCGAAGGTGTGACTGAGGCCTCCTTTGGGAAAATCCAGAAGAAAAGAGTGGCTTCCGTGGCTTTCCAGCCCGATTCGGAGGGCGGCAACGGGGGTTGTCTGGGTGTGTGCTGCTTTTCCCCTCCAGCTTTACCTGGTCAGCGCAGGCGGCGCAGGCGAAAGTCAGCCCAGCAAGAAGAAGTAAAAATCCTCCGTGGTGGGTTTTTCCTGGAGGAGGAGAAAGGAAAAGATCAGGGAGGGAGGGAGTAATACCGGAGTCGTCATCATCATCATAATCCTCTAATAATACCCTGTGCTCAAAAGGGACCGCGGTGGCTCAAGGGGTTAAGACCTCGCTGCCTGGGGGGAGGTGGCAGGTCAGCAGTTCAAAACCCAAGTACTGCATGAGGGAGTGAGCTCCTGTCCTCTGTCCTAGCTCCTGCCAACCTAGCAGTTCGAAATTGCAAGTAGATGAATAGGTACCAATTGGGTGGGAAAGGTAAACAGCGTTCTGTGCACTGCGGTGTCTAGTCCTGCCAGCCTCATGTCCACGAAAATGTCTGCAAAATGCAGACAGCTATAAGCAGAGATGAGCACTGAACCCTAGAGTCAGATACAACTGGCTTTCGAGCAAGGCTGACCCTTGACCTTACCCTGTCATCTGGACATCTTAGAAGGGCCCTCCCCGCAAACCCACCCCCCCCCACCCTGAGGGAGGTGCCCCTCGTACATCCCGCCACCCAGACTAGCCTCTGAGCATGTCCAAAGTGCTCTTCCCCCACGGCCACACACGGAGGGAGGTTTCTGAGCCGGGCTGGGCTGGGGTGGGGTGGGGTGGGGGAAGCAATCAGCCTGTACCAAACGGACACACACACCCCCTCCTACCCGGGCACCTTTTCCAACCCCCGCGGGGGGGCCTGAGTCCTTAGTCAGGGGCCTCGGAACGAAGGCAGAACGGCTCTCGAATCATCACGGCTTGCCAGGCAGCCGGCCAAGAGGCAGGCATAGGACCGGCCGCTCTAGGACTCCCGTCTCCGCCACTCCGTGTGCCAGGCAAGGGGCGTCCCGATGACGCAGCGTTGCCGTGGAAACGAGGGAGGAGAGGGGTGTCGGACGCATATCCCTGACGGACCGACCCTCCGACAGCCTAATGCTAGAGCGTCTCCATGGGGCATTTCCGGACATGGCGCGTGGGACGCATATCACTGACGGACCGACCCTCCGACATCGTAATGCTAGAGCGTCTCCATGGGGCACTTTCGGAAATGGCGCGTCGGACGCATATCTTTGACGGACAAGGGTACGCGTCTCCATGGAAACCGCAAAGCCAAAAGACAGAGAGTCGCCTTTCGAACGGCTAGAGCGTCTCTGCCAAAGACTAATGCTAAGAGCGGCGCCCGCCCGTGTTTTCTTCATTATCGCTATCGCCGTCTTGTGGTGCCCAGGGCCTGGAGGCCACGAGTTCCAGCGCTGTTTTCCAGGCTGAAGGGAGGTCGGATCATTGGGGTGGGGCGGCAGGGGGGCACCCCAGGAGGAGGGGGGGTGAGATCGTGGCCCCACCGCCCCCGAGACAGAGGCAGTGGCAGTGGGGCGCCTGTGTAGTTTGATGGAGACTCGGATTACCGTGCGCATGCGCATGCGCTCCGGTATCTAGTCATGCCTGCCACATGACCACGGAAACGTCTGAAGATGTAGAGCGGGGCAAAATGGGGGCGGCGGCAAGGAGGGGGCACTTTGCACATGCTCTGGGAACCCTCTGCAAAGTCTCCGCCCCCATCTCGGCCTCAGGCGTCATTGATAAATGGCGCGACCTACAGATAAATTTTTTTTTCTTTTGACTTTTTCCTCGTAAACCAGACCAGATCTTTCCCAAATTTGGCCCTGGGGGAGGGGGAGGTTGTCCTTTGTGCCCCCCGTCCGATCCAAGCCCCCGCCCTGCTCTCTCAAGCCGAAAGGAAGTGAAATCAAGCCCCACAAACTCTGCATCTGTGGGGCAGCACAGCCTGGTGACCCCCACACCACCCAACCCACCCACCCACCCACCCTTTGCCCCTCTGATTTTTGGGCTCACGTGGCTGGGTGGAGAGAAAGAAAGAGGGATAAATAGAGGCTCCCCCCACCACACAATCCAAAGATGGGGGTGGTGGGTGGTGGGGGGCAGATAGCAGGAGCCTCTCCCAAATTCCCCAAAGTCCCAATTTAATCGGAGGAGTGGGAAAGACAGAAGATAGATCCGTGGTCCTATCCGGGGTGCTGTGGATTGAGGGGTGCCCCCCCCCCATTTGCTGCCCAGGCTGTGTGCCAAGGGGGGTGTTGGGGGTCCCAAAGGCTTCCCTCTGCTGTGGGTCACTGCTGTGGGTGGAAGATGGGTCATGGGTTCTGGTCTTGTTATGGCATCATCACCCCATAGGACGTGGGTCCAACTGCCCCTTGCCCGCGCCTGGGAGGTGGGAGGGGAGGGGAGAGACACATGAGAGACTGACCGTGTGCCGCCTTTCTTTAAGTAGGGAACTGACCAGTGGACGCTGGGGCCGAGCCATGGCCTGCAGCCACCCCACCGCCTTCCGGGCCCCGGTGCCTGGACCCCGTGGGCCAGATGGACAGTTCATGTGGGGACGGAGACGGAGGTGCATCCGGTGAGCTTGTGGGGAGATTTTGGGTTGGGGGCTGGCAGAGGGTTTTTCGTGGGGCAGCCCCATGGGTGCCAGGTAGAGTTTCCATTGGCAGGAGCAGTCTACCGTTAACTACGATCCCATGTGGGTCCAGAGTGTCAGTGGTGGGCAGAACACAGGTACATATAGGGGGTCTCTCTGTGGAGTAATTTGGCCCCCTCCCCAGCTGGAACTGCAGTGGCTCAAGAGGTTAAGACGCTGACTGGGTGGCGGAAAGTCAGCAGTTCGATTCTTGAGTACTACAGGACGGAATGAGCTCCCGTCTTTGTCCCAGCGTCTGCCAACCTAGCAGTTTGAAAGCAAGAAATTGCAAGCAGATCAATAGGAACCACTTGGGTGGGAAGGTAAGCAGCGTTGCGTGCGCTCCGGTTTCTAGTCATGCCTGCCTGCCACGTGACCACGGAAACGTCTTCAGAAGCAGACAACGCTGGCTCTTCGGCTTTGAAACATATGAGCACTGAGCCCTAGAGTCGGATACGACTGGCTTCCGAGCAAGGGAAACCTTTACCTTTAACCTACGGGTGGATTTGTGCGTGTGCGCGAGGAAAGGGAGGTTTCTCTTGATGGACTTGGATGGCCATCATCCCCACTCTGATTAAAACGAAGGGAATCCAAAGGAAAGGGACACACACAGAAACCCCAGGAAACAGGGAATAGTCCAGTTGCTGACCTCTAACCAGATGCATCAGTTTTCCGTTTACGGCTCTTGTCGTGGTCGGGAGGGTTCCCAGGAGATCACGGCGCCCGACCCCTGCCAACTGGATCTCAGGCACACGCCCCCCCCCCAAAAAAAAGGGGCTTCCCATTTTTACTTCCCTCTATATAGCTTTCTCATTTTTATTTTAAAATGCACACCCATTTTAAAATGCTGGAAGTTTCAGAGGTGGGGGAGCGATGCTCTTGGCAAACGGAAGGGTGAAATGCACTGAGGGCTCTCCTTTTTCCTTGCCTTTCTAGGAAGAAGCGGATGGCCAGAAGGAAGCCTCCCTTCCGTCCTTCCTCCCTTCCTTCTTCTGGAGACGACACAGGTTGACCACAGAGTGCGGAGTACCACGGACTATGATGTGTTTTTATTTCTGCCGGTTGGCATGACGGAGAAATGGGTGCCACGCAAGGTCCAGGGAGCCGGTCCGATGTCTGCGCGAGGAGCTCTGTGAGGCCATTGAGGCTAGCGTTAGGCCTCAACCCATTTCTACTGGTAAACATTTCCCGCCTACTAACGGAAGAGCACCTCTTTTTCAAAATGTCTGCAACCAGGGTGAGGGTGCAGATTGGCACGCTGGGCTCCTTGGACTTGCAGGCTGTAGAGGTGATTGTGAAACCCATGGCTGGGCTTCTCAGGGAAGGGCGCAGAGGTGTCACCTTTGGGGTGTTTCTTCCCGAAAGCGCCCGGAAGGGCTGGCATTAGCTGGGGCATCAGATGGCCTGACCCAGAAGGGGAAACTCAGGATCACACGTGTTGACCTACAGATAAATATTTATTTGTAGGTCACGCCAATGCTCAACGACGCCTGAGGCTGAGATTGAGGGGGGGGGGTTGCAGAGAGTTCCCAGAGGATGTGCAAAGTGCCCCTCCGTGGTGGGTTTTTTCCTGGAGGAGGAGAAAGGAAAAAATAAATCCACCGGCTGCTTAATTCTTTCCAGACAACACACACGTCGATGCGTGCAAAAAAATCCACAAACACACAAGAGCGCAACGCCTCAAAGGAGCGGGAGATCTGGGGGTGTCTGCCAGCATCCAGAGATCACTATCAGCATTACGTTAGCCCGCTGGGCCCCGAGCCCAACCGCATGAGGAGGAGGACTCTGGATGGGAGGCCATGAAGTGAGGCTGGGTGGGGTAAGGAGGGTGGTGGTGGTTAGATGATGTGGCAAATCTTGGGCTGGAAATGGGAGCTGGGTCTACACCAGGAGGGAAGGGGGGGCTTCAGAAAGGATTACCACATTCTGTGGGAGTTTGCAAAGGTTTGTTTTGGTGTTTTTTTTGGTGGGGGGGGGCGGTTAATGTTTTGTTGCTGTGATACAGATACTGTGATTTGTGACGATGATAGGTTGAAATTTTTTTATTATGCTAATGTGGATAATTTATTTTATTCTGTATTTACATTGTATCTTGTTATTGGTTACTTTAAATGTTGTAAACCGCTTTGGGTCCCCCATTGGGATGAGAAAGGCGCTATAGAAATTTCAATAAATAAATAATGTGGAGCCTTGTAATTGTAGCTGTATATTTTGTATTTTTATTAGCCACCCAAAGTCGCTCTGCGACTTGGGCGGCATACAAGTCTAACAACAACAACAACAACAACAACAATCACTTCCGGCGAGACTTCCGGGCACGGATGGCCTGCCAGCCCTGCAGTGCTGGCCAGGAGCCCTGCTGCACCCCTTGGGTGATCATGTGTGGGGTGCCCTGGGAACTAGCCCCAGCAGCCACCTGCCGAAGGTGTGACTGAGGCCTCCTTTGGGAAAATCCAGAAGAAAAGAGTGGCTTCCGTGGCTTTCCAGCCCGATTCGGAGGGCGGCAACGGGGGTTGTCTGGGTGTGTGCTGCTTTTCCCCTCCAGCTTTACCTGGTCAGCGCAGGCGGCGCAGGCGAAAGTCAGCCCAGCAAGAAGAAGTAAAAATCCTCCGTGGTGGGTTTTTCCTGGAGGAGGAGAAAGGAAAAGATCAGGGAGGGAGGGAGTAATACCGGAGTCGTCGTCATCATCATCATCATCATCATCATCATAATGCTCTAATAATACCCTGTGCTCAAAAGGGACCGCGGTGGCTCAAGGGGTTAAGACCTCGCTGCCTGGGGGGAGGTGGCAGGTCAGCAGTTCAAAACCCAAGTACTGCATGAGGGAGTGAGCTCCTGTCCTCTGTCCTAGCTCCTGCCAACCTAGCAGTTCGAAATTGCAAGTAGATGAATAGGTACCAATTGGGTGGGAAAGGTAAACAGCGTTCTGTGCACTGCGGTGTCTAGTCCTGCCAGCCTCATGTCCACGAAAATGTCTGTAAAATGCAGACAGCTATAAGCAGAGATGAGCACTGAACCCTAGAGTCAGATACAACTGGCTTTCGAGCAAGGCTGACCCTTGACCTTACCCTGTCATCTGGACATCTTAGAAGGGCCCTCCCCGCAAACCCACCCCCCCCACCCTGAGGGAGGTGCCCCTCGTACATCCCGCCACCCAGACTAGCCTCTGAGCATGTCCAAAGTGCTCTTCCCCCACGGCCACACACGGAGGGAGGTTTCTGAGCCGGGCTGGGCTGGGCTGGGCTGGGGTGGGGGAAGCAATCAGCCTGTACCAAACGGACACACACACCCCCTCCTACCCGGGCACCTTTTCCAACCCCCGCGGGGGGGCCTGAGTCCTTAGTCAGGGGCCTCGGAACGAAGGCAGAACGGCTCTCGAATCATCACGGCTTGCCAGGCAGCCAGCCAAGAGGCAGGCATAGGACCGGCCGCTCTAGGACTCCCGTCTCCGCCACTCCGTGTGCCAGGCAAGGGGCGTCCCGATGACGCAGCGTTGCCGTGGAAACGAGGGAGGAGAGGGGTGTCGGACGCATATCCCTGACGGACCGACCCTCCGACAGCCTAATGCTAGAGCGTCTCCATGGGGCATTTCCGGACATGGCGCGTGGGACGCATATCACTGACGGACCGACCCTCCGACATCGTAATGCTAGAGCGTCTCCATGGGGCACTTTCGGAAATGGCGCGTCGGACGCATATCTTTGACGGACAAGGGTACGCGTCTCCATGGAAACCGCAAAGCCAAAAGACAGAGAGTCGCCTTTCGAACGGCTAGAGCATCTCTGCCAAAGACTAATGCTAAGAGCGGCGCCCGCCCGTGTTTTCTTCATTATCGCTATCGCCGTCTTGTGGTGCCCAGGGCCTGGAGGCCACGAGTTCCAGCGCTGTTTTCCAGGCTGAAGGGAGGTCGGATCATTGGGGTGGGGCGGCAGGGGGGCACCCCACGTTTCCTAAGGGAACCCCAGGAGGAGGGGGGGTGAGATCGTGGCCCCACCGCCCCCGAGACAGAGGCAGTGGCAGTGGGGCGCCTGTGTAGTTTGATGGAGACTCGGATTACCGTGCGCATGCGCATGCGCTCCGGTATCTAGTCATGCCTGCCACATGACCACGGAAACGTCTGAAGATGGAGAGCGGGGCAAAATGGGGGCGGCGGCAAGGAGGGGGCA
Source organism: Bradypodion pumilum (assembly GCA_035047305.1). Taxonomy (NCBI): domain Eukaryota; kingdom Metazoa; phylum Chordata; class Lepidosauria; order Squamata; family Chamaeleonidae; genus Bradypodion; species Bradypodion pumilum. Next base: position 176,833 of record JAWDJD010000018.1, on the reverse strand, counting down.
CTTTGCACATGCTCTGGGAACCCTCTGCAAAGTCTCCGCCCCCATCTCGGCCTCAGGCGTCATTGATAAATGGCGCGACCTACAGATAAATTTTTTTTTCTTTTGACTTTTTCCTCGTAAACCAGACCAGATCTTTCCCAAATTTGGCCCTGGGGGAGGGGGAGGTTGTCCTTTGTGCCCCCCGTCCGATCCAGGCCCCCGCCCTGCTCTCTCAAGCCGAAAGGAAGTGAAATCAAGCCCCACAAACTCTGCATCTGTGGGGCAGCACAGCCTGGTGACCCCCACACCACCCAACCCACCCACCCACCCACCCTTTGCCCCTCTGATTTTTGGGCTCACGTGGCTGGGTGGAGAGAAAGAAAGAGGGATAAATAGAGGCTCCCCCCACCACACAATCCAAAGATGGGGGTGGTGGGTGGTGGGGGGCAGATAGCAGGAGCCTCTCCCAAATTCCCCAAAGTCCCAATTTAATCGGAGGAGTGGGAAAGACAGAAGATAGATCCGTGGTCCTATCCGGGGTGCTGCTCTCTGCCGCAGTTGGGGGACTGTGGATTGAGGGGTGCCCCCCCCCATTTGCTGCCCAGCCTGTGTGCCAAGGGGGGTGTTGGGGGTCCCAAAGGCTTCCCTCTGCTGTGGGTCACTGCTGTGGGTGGAAGATGGGTCATGGGTTCTGGTCTTGTTATGGCATCAGCACCCCATAGGACGTGGGTCCAACTGCCCCTTGCCCGCGCCTGGGAGGTGGGAGGGGAGGGGAGAGACACATGAGAGACTGACCATGTGCCGCCTTTCTTTAAGTAGGGAACTGACCAGTGGACGCTGGGGCCGAGCCATGGCCTGCAGCCACCCCACCGCCTTCCGGGCCCCGGTGCCTGGACCCCGTGGGCCAGATGGACAGTTCATGTGGGGACGGAGACGGAGGTGCATCCGGTGAGCTTGTGGGGAGATTTTGGGTTGGGGGCAGGCAGAGGGTTTTTCGTGGGGCAGCCCCATGGGTGCCAGGTAGAGTATCCATTGGCAGGAGCAGTCCACCGTTAAATACGATCCCATGTGGGTCCAGAATGTCAGTGGTGGGCAAAACACAGGTACATATCCGGTGGCAGGTTGTACTTGTGGAGTGGAATTGGCCCCCTCCTGGGCTGTGACTGCGGTGGCTGAAGTGGTTAAGACGCTGAACTTGCTGACTGGAAGGTCAGAGTTCGATTCCCGGGTGCGGCATGATGGAGTGAGCGCCCATCTGTCCCCTAGTTTCAGCCACAACCTAGCCTAACGTAACAATGGTTAGAGTATAAACAAGATGTTTCAGGTAGATTTATTTATTTATCGTATGATATTTATGTACATTGATGTTGCTACAACAACAAGCACAAATTTATCATCTCAAGTTCCTGGCTAGAGTTCTACATCCAGGTTTGAAAGCCATTGAAAGGTTTCATCTGTGACACTATTTCAAGTAGATTAATAGGTGCCACTTTGGTGGGGAAGGTAAACTGCGTTCCATACACTCTGTTGTTGAGGCATGCCTGCCACATGACAATGGAAACGTCTGGCTCTTTGGCTATAAACAGAAATGAGCACTGAATGCTAGAGTCGGATAAAACTGGTTTTTGAGCAAGGCCAACCTTTAACTTTACTTTCTGGTGTCTAGTCATGCCTTCCACGTGACCAGGGAAACGTCTGCAAATACAAACAGCACTGGTTCTTTGACTATAAACAGAGATGAGCAATGAACCCTAGAGTCGGCTATGGCGGGCTTTCATGCAAGGGCGGCCTTTACCTTTACCCGGTAGGGGGGATTGGGCAGAGGCTTTGCTTTTGAGCCTCAACATGTTGTCCATCCTCCTCCTCCCTCTTTCTGGCTCCTTGAGAAGGATCCGTGCCAACTGCCAAGGAAATGCCTGCCAGTACCGCCTGTGTCTTGGCCGCCTGTGCCTTGGCCGGGTGATGCCCAGGGTGGGCAAGGGGGCTTTGGGAGACCAGGGGTTTTATTTAGGGGGGGGGGGGCAATCTGGCGGGTGTTTCTTCCGGCTGGCCGCTCTCCCTTGACCCCTCTTTTTCCGGCCTTTCTCCCCCCCCCCAATTTCCCTTTGCCAGCCCCCAACCTTTGTGTCCTGAATTGCCTGGCAGAGGGTCACACTTTCTACTACTCCTTCGGGTGGGTCTTGGATGGGACGCCATGCAGACCCAAATCCCGGGGCCTTTGCGTCAGTGGCCAGTACTTGGTGAGTCCCCGGCGGACGGGGCTGAGTGTGTGTGTGTGTTGGGGGGGGGGGATCCCACCCTGTGTGTTGGGGGGGGAATCCCACCCCTTCCATAAAATGGACTCCAATGGCTTTGGGGGTTGATGTACAGTCTTGGGAAGGAGACAGAGGTGGCTAAGTTAATCCTTGGCACATGCGACTCCCCCCCCCCTGCCCCGGGAGGCCTCAGACGTTGTTCCTCCTGTGTCGTCCTTTCCAGCGAGCAGGCTGTGACGGGATTCTGGGCTTGGAGGCTCAGGTGGATGCTTGCGGGGTCTGTGCCGGCCGGAATGATTCCTGTGTCCTGGTGAAGGAAGAGGTCTTTTTTGTCAAGGCCGCTGTGCCCACCATGGGTGATTGACTAGGCGGGCGCGATCTCCTCTGTGGGTGAATGTGTTTGGGCTTTGGGCTTGGGCACTGGTCTCCCTCCCTCCCTCTCTCAGAGACCCTCCAGCCCCTTCGTCCTGCCCCCTTTTGCATTAACACCCCCCTCCCCCGCTGGCTTTTACCTCCAAGGCAAAGCAGGGTGTGTGAATTGGAGGAGGGGTCTCCTCTCTTTATGTAACCCCCACAAAAGCAAAGCAATCACACTTCTATAATCACTCCCCATTAGTAGCCTCAGAAGGATGGAAGTGGACCTGAGTTCAAGGCAACCTTGAGCTCCAGTTAGGGTCAAACTCTCAACGTTCTGGCTGGCTTCTATATTGCCCCATATGTTTAGTGGACTCTCAGGGAAGTTCATATGTTAACTGTAGGAATTGGGGCTGTGAGGAGGCCCTTAGGATCCCGGAGGAGACTGGTCAAAGGAACGACACGAGGCAAGATGGAGAGAAGACCAGTGATTTATTGAGGGAAAATCATCAGTATATATTATGCAGAAGGCTGCGCATGGTAGAATGGTCATCTGACAGAAAATCACATCACCCATTTACCTGGGTTAATTGAGAACCTCTCTTGGGGAAGTTAATTAACTAGGACAAACACTGACCATTGTCTGAGGCTTAGGCTAGGGTAAATATGGCTTCTATTTGCACCAGAAATTAAGCTTAACTCAGAGTGAGTAATTGCCTAATACGTAACAGAGGTTAGAGATTTGCTCTCTCAGCAGAGCCGTTGTTCAGGTCAAGGAATTGGGTGAATCAAACCCTATCATTTATCCACCCCCCTTAATTTCTCTCTACTGGCAAGGGCCAGGGGCCAGGAGCGTGCTCGCTAGATTTAACCTCTGCCAGAGGCCATGCGTGCCAACTGGGCACGCGGAATCCACAGTTAACGATCATGTTTCCTGCCTCATTAACACGCTGGGGACTCAGTTCACTGATCTAGGAAGGATGGAAGCTGAGTCAACCTTGAGCCCCGGTCAGGATCAAACTCACAACCTTTCAGTCGCAGGACTGTGATTCAACCCCTGTGCCACCAGGAGGGCTTGGGACCCACATTCCCCCAGGCACTGGCTGGAGAAGGAGGGAGATTGTCCTCCCCACTCCCCCAATACACCAGAGAGCTCCTGGCATTCTGAGTTTGCCAGGATGAAGTCGCAGAGACCCACGGATGGCAAAACCCCATGCACAGGACCTTTTTTTAGGGGGGGGGGGACGTGGGTAAAACCCATTGCCTGTGCCTTTAGGGCAGGGATGCCCAACCTTGGCACTCCAGATGTGTTTGAACTTCAATTCCCAGAAGCCCCAATTCGGCACTCCTGATGATCAGGGCTTCTGTGAATTGAAGTCCAAGAACACCTGGAGTGCCAAGGTTCACCATAACTGCTCTACAGGATCACAGAAGCCATAGGTAGAACTGGAAGATTATGAGTTTTTTTTTGGGGGGGGGTCACCCTGCTCCCCTTCTTTGATGGGGTCTCTCCCAAAAGCCCTTTGGGATTGAGGTTTTTAAAATGTTATTGGTTTTGTTTTCTGTGAGCCGCCCAGAGTCTTCGGAGTTGGGCACAAACAAACAAACAAATAAAATAAAATATAAATAAATAAATAAATAAAATAAAAGACCCCAGATAGTTGGGTTGACCCCCTCCCCAGCCCTGCCCATTATATCGATAATGAAGAAAACACGGGCGGGCGCCGCTCTTAGCATTAGTCTTTGGCAGAGACGCTCTAGCCGCTCGAAAGGCGACTCTCTGTCTTTTGGCTTTGCGGTTTCCATGGAGACGCGTACCCTTGTCCGTCAAAGATATGCGTCCGACGCGCCATTTCCGAAAGTGCCCCATGGAGACGCTCTAGCATTACGATGTCGGAGGGTCGGTCCGTCAGTGATATGCGTCCCACGCGCCATGTCCGGAAATGCCCCATGGAGACGCTCTAGCATTAGGCTGTCGGAGGGTCGGTCCGTCAGGGATATGCGTCCGACACCCCTCTCCTCCCTCGTTTCCACGGCAACGCTGCGTCATCGGGACGCCCCTTGCCTGGCACACGGAGTGGCGGAGACGGGAGTCCTAGAGCGGCCGTTCCTATGCCTGCCTCTTGGCTGGCTGCCTGGCAAGCCGTGATGATTCGAGAGCCGTTCTGCCTTCGTTCCGAGGCCCCTGACTAAGGACTCAGGCCCCCCCGCGGGGGTTGGAAAAGGTGCCCGGGTAGGAGGGGGTGTGTGTGTCCGTTTGGTACAGGCTGATTGCTTACCCCACCCCACCCCACCCCGGCTCAGAAACCTCCCTCCGTGTGTGGCCGTGGGGGAAGAGCACTTTGGACATGCTCAGAGGCTAGTCTGGGTGGCGGGATGTACGAGGGGCACCTCCCTCAGGGTGGGGGGGGGTGGGTTTGGGGGGAGGGCCCTTCTAAGATGTCCAGATGACAGGGTAAGGTCAAGGGTCAGCCTTGCTCGAAAGCCAGTTGTATCTGACTCTAGGGTTCAGTGCTCATCTCTGCTTATAGCTGTCTGCATTTTGCAGACATTTTCGTGGACATGAGGCTGGCAGGACTAGACACCGGAGTGCACAGAACGCTGTTTACCTTTCCCACCCAATTGGTACCTATTCATCTACTTGCAATTTCGAACTGCTAGGTTGGCAGGAGCTAGGACAGAGGACAGGAGCTCACTCCCTCATGCAGTACTTGGGTTTTGAACTGCTGACCTGCCACCTCCCCCCAGGCAGCGAGGTCTTAACCCCTTGAGCCACTGCGGTCCCTTTTGAGCACAGGGTATTATTATTATTATTATTATTATTATTATTATTATTATTATTATTATTATTATTATTATTATTATTTATATACATCCCTACTCCAGGCAGCTAGCGTCATAAAATCCCTCAAACAACAACCAAAAAGTATTGAAAGTTACACCCCATAAAGCTGACCATAAAAACATAAGCAATCGTCAGAATGGGCAAAGGGACCCCAGGGGCCCAGAACCCCCCTGACCACATCCCCTCTCATGGGGAGGGGGAGGAGGAGGAGCGCATGTTCTGATGGCCAGGGACAGGCAGGACGTCTGTAAAGGCCTCTCCGAAACGCAGCAGTATCTTCCGTTGCTTTCTAAAGGACTGGAGCGAGGAACCATCTCTCTCTCACACACACGCACACCACAGCACCCAGGCCAAAGCACTGCTTTATTGCACTGGCATCAGGGGGGGGGAGGGGCCGGGGCGTAGTCTGGTGCCACGCCAGTCCTTGCCACCAAATGCCTTCTCTCTCCATCTTGAGTTGGGACTCTGCAGGGGAGTCGGTTTCCTGGCAGCAGCAGCAGCAGAGGCTCCCGAAAGAGCCCGCAGGCCGTATTCCTCCATCCATCCGGGGAAATGGCCAACGGAAGGGAGGGAGGGGCCGGGACACCGATTAGGCTCCCAGAGGGTCTTTGGCCAAGTGCCCGGGGTGTGTGTGTGGAGGTAGTGGGACTTCTCTGGCCTCGGAAAAGTGGGAAGGAGGGCCCGGATTACAACACCCCCAAAACGTACAGGGGTTCCCAAGACATGAGGCGGCCACGGAGGCAGCAGGAATGATGCGCTTCCTTCTTGAAATGCTCAGCTCTTCTGGCCCCAAATTCACACGTGGACCCTCCAAGACCCCATAAAAACAGAGCCAGGCTTGGCATTCCACAGGGTTCTTCTTCTTCCTCACAGGCTGGAAGCAGGGTTGGGTGGGTGGGTAGCGGGGGCGGCGGGTCTAGCAATGCAGAAACGTCCCTGTAGGTCAGGGGTTCTCAACCTACGGCCTAGGGGCCAGATGTGGCCCACGACACTATTTCAAGTGGCCCCCATCACCTCCGCCCAGAAGTGCCATGGGTAGCAAGCAGGGCAAGATGGCCATCCGGCCCCTGGAGCTGCCTGAGGGAGGGTTAGCTGGGCCTCGGCTTGAAAAGGTTGAGAAACCCCGGCTGTGGGTCATCATCTGTAGAAGACCGTGATGGCAAACCTTGGTGCTCCAGCTGTCCTTGGGACTTTATCATTGCCCAGAAGGCTAAGTCCCTGTGAATCCACATGAATGGATTCAGTAATCCCATTGGTGTGGATCCACAGGGACTCGGACTTCTGGGCATTGGAGTCCAAGAACAGACGGAGTGCCAAGCTTCGCCATGGGTGGCATAGCAGAGAATGGGCCCTAATCCTCCGTGTCTCTTCCTTCCTTCCTTTGGGGTCCAGCAGGGAAAGAAAGGATGGAGGCAAAGCCCGGCCCAGTTAGGCCCAGGTGTCACCGCGGCCCTTCCTCCCCCGGGCTTAAGGCTGACCCTGGAGGACCATGCCTGGTTTTTCTGTGGTGTTGGTGTTGCTGCTGCCGTCATCATCTGGTCATCCTTCCCCCCCAGAGTCATTGAGAATCAGACCTTGCTGGAGAACCTGACGCTGGAGGACATGAAGAACCCGCGTGAGCTGAAGAACCTGTAAGTCCACCTGACTGGGGTGGGGGTGGTGGGTGGTGGAGGGGAGGGGGGTCCCCTCTGGGGTGAGACCCTGCAAGGGGCACACAGCAAGCCCAACACACACACACCAATGCCTTCCTAGGCCAGTGTAAACTGGCCTTGGGCCACATCCAGCCCACGAGACTCAGGTTGATAATCACTGCCATAGAGCCTTTGCCTCCTAGGGTGGCCATCAGGGCCAGTTGAACAGCCTAGGGAACCTCACCCCTCTGCCCCCCAGGAAGGAGGCTGGAGCAAGAGGGCAGTTGGTTCCCGTAGAGGAAGTCTCTACCCCAGGCAGCCACACTTGCCTTCGGGCCTGATCTGTTCAGGCGTCTCTCTCTTTCTCTCTCTCGTTGCTTAAAGATGCCACTGCCATTGTAAGTGACCAGTTGTGACTTCTGGTGTGTGTGTGTGTGTGTGTGTGTGTGTGTGTGTGTGTGTGTGTGTGTGTGTGTGTGTGTGTGTGTGTGTGTGGGATTGCGAACTCCAATTTAGTTGTTAAGTGAGTTTTTGATTGGTTTTAGTTGTTAAGCAAGGCAACCATTCAGAGAGAATTCTGCTTTTAAGCGAGTTAGTCTCTAAGCGAGACACTCTTTATGCCGAGGTTTTACTATACTGTATATATCTATCATCTATATATCATCTTCATTCAAGCCAACCTAGCAGTTTGAAAGCAAAAAGTTGCAAGTAGATAAATAGGTGCTACTTTGGTGAGCTTTCCATGCACTTTGATGTCTAGTCATGCCTGCCACGTGTCCACGTAACCATCTGCAAATGCAGACAGTGCTAGCTCTTTGGCTATAATCAGAGATGGGACCACTATTCAGATATATACAGTAGATATATATCATCTATATTCTATATATCATCTACATTCGAGCCAACCTTGCAGTTTGAAAGCAAGAAAGTGCAAGTAGATAAATAGGTACCACTTTGGTGGGATAGGTAACAGCCTTCCATGCACTCTAGTCATGCCTGCCATGTGACCATGGAAACGTCTGCCAATGCAGACTATGACTATAAATGCAGATGAGCACTGATCCCTAGAGTTGAATACGACTGGCTTTTAAGCAGGGATGACCTTTATGCCTAAATTATCACTCTCTTTTTTTGAAGCATTGCTCATAGAGTCATTGAGTGGGAAGGGGCTTTTTATGCTGCCTAGACCACCCCCTCCTCAAGACAGGGATCCACATCAAAGCAGATCTGACAAGATGTGGGGGCCTTTCCCAGTCCTCTCCTGGATGTGGTTCCAGTCTTGTAGCGCTCCCCCCTCCCTCCCTCCCTCCCTCGGGGCAGTGGGTCCCACTTGTCCTACTGCTCTAAGTGCAAATTGGCCCCTAATATTCTGCCTCTCTCTAGCTCACAGGTTCAATACAGGAGTTAGTCTTTAAGGTGGCACAACCTTTTTTTGTCCTTTTCTTTGCGGCTCTGTTTTATTTACTCTCAGAGTTTCTAGAAGTGTGCTTTACAAGAAAAGAGTTGTTGTGGCAAACACTTTCTGTGTGTTCTTGAGACATCTGGTGTTGAGCCATGAACCAGGAAAGTTTCTGCTAGTGCCATGGTTGTCATCTGTGATTTCTCTCTCTCTGTGAATAAAGATCATTCCAGCATTAGTGACATTTTTGAAGAAATGATTGCACAGACGTGGGCATAGTTTAGGTCAGGAGTTCTCAACCTTTTAAAGTCGGGGCCATTGGGTCACACTACCTCAGACAGCTTAGGCGGCCGAATGGCCATTTTGCCCTTCCGCTACCAAATGGCACTTCCTGGTGTGGTGCTGGCAGTGGGTGGGCACATGAAATGGTGCCGTGGGCCACATCCGGCCCATGGGCTGCAGGTTGAGAATTCCTGGTGTAGATAGCTGATTGTGAAAATATCCCTTTCATAAGACCATTTTAGGCCATTGAACACGCAAGGGGCTTTTTAAGAAGAAGAAGAAGAAAAGTCTTGTATTAGAAGACTTTAAGATTACCTTTTTGTAATTATCTTTACCTATCAGAAGGGCCTTGGGCTGTTCATGTCCGGCATGCACGTCCACCCCCGGCCCAGCCATCCTGTACCGAGCCGGCCACACTTTCTTTAAGACCCTGCGAGCATCCCTGCAAAGGGTCCGCCAGCCGAGAGTGGGGCAACCGCCCCCCACAAACCACAACCAAGAAAACCCCTACTTGGCCCAGCGTCCCCCGTGGAGGGGGGGGGGCAAAGGTTTCACACGCACCCCAACCGAGGAAAGCGAGCCACTTCCCTCCGGAGACGAGGGCTGCGCCTTCCCCCCCTCTCCCCCCCTCCTGTCTGTGTGTGCGCGCGCACACCCCAAAACCACCCCAACCACCCACGAAATTTACACCCATTTCTCAGTCATGCCAACTGGCAGAAATAAAAACACTGGAGGAAAAGGAGAGAGATCTGCTCGTGGCCGGGAATTGGCCAAAACTGCAACCTAGATGGTCCTCTGTCCGTGCAGAATCAATCAATCAATCAATCAATCAATCGAGTCCAAGGCTTGGCTTAGTTTCTTGCCATGAATTTATTTCTGAGTGCCCACTGAGAACAATTTCCAAAGCTTCTCTGGGTATATTAACCCTTTCCTCAGGGAATGGCAGCTCCTGCAGGCTCAAGTCGTGACTACGTGACGAGGAGAGACTCGTAGCCTCCTTGCGGAATGGGCTCTGTGCTGCTAACGGACGTTAGGGAGGCTGCCGGAGGGCCGCTCCTGTGACACCCCTCGCCCCGGAAGCAGCTCTAGCTTTCCAGACTGGTGTGTGCGGCAGAATTCGCCCCGCCTTTTCTTCCCACGTTTCCACGGCAACGCTGTGGCTTCCGGACTTCTCTTCCCTGGCCCATAGAGTGGAGAACGGGAGTCCTAGTGTGGCCGGGCCTATGCCTGCCAAGACTAATAACGGGGGTCCTGGCCTGGCCCATAGAGTGGAGGACGGGAGTCCTAGAGCGGCCGGGCCTATGCCTGCCAAGACTAATAACGGAGGGGCCTGGCCTGGCCCATAGAGTGGAGGACGGGAGTCCTAGAGTGGCCGGGCCTATGCCTGCCTCATGGCTGCCTGCCTGCTAATAACGGGGGTCCTAGCCTGGCCCATAGAGTGGAGGATGGGAGTCCTAGAGCGGCCGGGCCTATGCCTGCCTCTTGGCGGCCTGCTAATAACGGAGGGCCCTCCCTCCTCACCTTTTGTTGACAGGTGTGTCCTCCCTCTGAAATTTTCCGGCCCCAATTTAGAAAGGGGTTTTGTGGCTACGTAGCTTGTCTTCCAGGAATGCAGGTGTCCTCCCCTCTGCCGCTTCATCAGGGCCCCTCCCTCGGCCAGGACGAGCAAAAAAAAATAAAAATGCTCTTTCCATCTTGGTCTTCCTCCTCTCAAGCCAGTTTACATGTCTAGCAACCAGATCACATCTAATCTAGGCAAGGGGAAAAGGTTCCCTCTCCAGTCCACCCTTGAGGAGGATAGCAGTCAATGAGGGTGGTGGTGGTGGTGGTGGTGGTGGTGGTGGGCATCGCCAAAGCCCCCCACGGAGGGACCTCACACATCCCATGGGCTGTAGGGTGGAGGCCTCTGCTCCAAACTGGGCAGAGACCCAGACGGAGCTCAGAAAGATCACTTCAACATTAAAACTCTCTACATCTCCCCCTCCCCCCAAAACAAGTCGTCCCCACTCCTTTTAAACACCCCACCCCCACCCCCCCACCCCCAATCCATTGTCCTACCCAAATGCCATTAGCATCCCTTGCAGGAAGGAGTTAATAGGGAAGTTGGAGTGGGCTGGAAAGAACAGATTCTTTTTTCTGGGTTGTTGTCTTTTGTGGTGCTTCATATACTGTGAACGACCTGAAAAGTTTGTGCCTCCAGCTAGATATGTGTTGACTTAGACCCGTGATGGCAAACCTTTGGCACTCTAGCTACTCTTGGACTTCAATTCCCAGAAGCTCATGTCCCCGTGAAACCACACTAATGGGTTCACTGCACGTATGCAGAGACTTGGCCTCCTGGGAATTGAAGTCCAAGAAGAACACCTGGAGTGCTAAAGGTTCGCCATCATTGACCTATACCCCACTATCAGGGTGGTGGTATGGAGGAAGGAGCTCCCTGGGCAAGGAATAACCTTAGAGGAGGAGATGTGGCTAACTCAACCTCCCCTTCGTCACTTAGAGGACCCCGAATAGGCTGAGGGTTCTCCTCCTTGTGCCATATCCGATTCCAAATATTGGTGATCCTCATGGCGATAGGCCATCAAGACTGTCCTGAGAATATAATGCCGTGGCCTTGCATCTGCCTTAGCAGCGTCACACCCAGAGTACCACGGATCCAGTTTCCATGAGTCCCTTTCTGGTCCTGAGCCCTTTTGGCACCACAAAGTCCTCATCATCATAATCTGCCCCAGGCCAGGATAAGTTGGGCGGCTATATAAATATGAATATAAGTAAATAAATAAATGATGCAGCTGCTGCCCTCCACCAAGAGGGATCCAAGTGGGATTTAATCCACTTGGGGACCATTATCACCCTTTCCTCTGGGCTTCCCCAACCAAGATCCACCAGTCCTCAGGTTTGTCAGGTTAGTTCACTGCCACTTGATGCTCACCATTGAGGCATTGGCAGTAGGGGGTCTACTCCAGTGATGGCCAACCTTTGGCACTCCAGGTGTTCTTCTTCGACTTCAGTTACCAGAAGCCCAAGTCTCTGTGAATCCACACCAATGGTTTTACTGTCTCCAAAACCTTTCAGAAACCCAAGGAAGGAAGGAAGGAAGGAAGGAAGCAGGGCCTGGTTTGATTCCCTCCAGAAGGAGAGTTTGTTGATGCTCCTTTTCAGAGGGCAGGGCTTGCGCTCTTGTTCCTGTGCTTTGCCATTTTACCCTTCCTAAGAACAACCCTAATTTCCACTGGTTTTGACCAGCAGGAGCCGATAGTGTTAGCTCACCCCGACGACATCTAGGATAGTTTGGGTTCATTTTCTTACAAAAAAGACTGGCGTGACACCTTGGCCAGTCTCCAGTTCTCTGGTCCAGAGGCTGTTTCCATGAGCCCTGGGATTTCCCCAATGGGGTCTTCATATTCATAGTCAAGGAAGGGGTTGTGGGCCTGTGTGTGTGTGTGTGTCCATCCTGATTAGACCCTGGACTGCCAAAATGAAGCCACTGTCTTGGCTTGGTTGTTGGCCAAACCCATGTCCTCATTGGCACATGTCTCTGGCAGCCCTCGGCAGACCAAACCATGGGCCGAATTCTGTATGGTGTTGTTCACTGTCCATCAGCCCCCACTTGAGCCTGTGGGTCTTGCATGGAAGGACTCCAACCCTCAGCCCATTCGGGGCCCTCCAGGTGACATGTAGGGGAGGTTGTTGAGATCTTCAGCCATTTCTTCCTCCTTTCATGCTGTTCTTTCTTGCCCAGGGAGTGTATTCCTCCCTCTTCTCATTGGGTTTCACTCTTGCAGTGGAAGGTCAGCAGTTCAAAACCCAAGTACTGCATGATGGAATGAGTGCCTGTCGATCTGTCCCAGCTCCTGCCAACCTAGCTGTTCAGAAGCAAGAAATTGCAAGTAGATAAATAGGTATATACTTCAGTGGGAACGGTAACTGCGTTCTGTGTACTCTGGTGTTTAGTTGTGCCTGCCACATGTCTTTGGAAACGTCTGAAGACACAAATGGTGCTGGCTTTTTTTTTTGCTATAAACGGAGATGAGCACTGAATCCTAGAGTCAGATACAACTGGCTTTCGAGCCAGTGACCTTGACCTTTCTCAGCTATTGGGTCTATACTGTGACTCTGCTCTAATTTTGCTGTGGCTTTTGGGTTGAATCCTCCACTTTCCTAAACTTCTAAGGCCTTTCCAAGCTTTGCCTCCAGTTCTGCTTCCTATCCAGGGGGTCTCCTTATATTCCATCCTTCTCTTTTTTCCTTCCTTCTTTCCCTTCTATTCCCTCCTCCCTTTCTTTTCCTTTCTTTCTCTCTCTCTCTCCTGATTGAGAATTTAATCCTGGTTTAAAAATCCCACTTTGCCTCTTCCTCTGGTTTCTCTGATTTTGTGTAAGGAATTCTTTATTGCTGGTTTTGATGCTGTCTCCAAAACCTTCTTCTGTAAAGGTTTCCCCTTGCTCGAAAGCCAGTCGCATCCAACTCTAGGGCTCAGTGCTCATCTCTGTTTCAAAGCCAAAGAGCCAGTGCTGTCTGCTTCTGCAGACATTTCCATGGTCATGAGGCAGGCACGACTAGACCCCGGAGCACACGGAATGCTGTTTACCTTCACACCGAAGTGGTCCCTATTTATCTGATTGCAATGTCTTGCAATTTTGAACGGCATAGGTTGGCAGGAGCTGGTGCCCACACACACACACACACACACACACACACACTAATTCTCTTGCACATTTCTTCCTTCCTTACCACCTTTGTGGGGGTGGGTTTTTTAGATGTTCCTTCTCCCCCTCCCCAAACACACCGTGCCCTTTCCCTACCCTGGCTAAGGAAGAGGGCCGCCAGAGGACTGGGTTTCCAGGTTGTGAAGGCAGAAGGTTTTAAACCCCCTCCCACACATTTTAATTCTTTAATTCTGTAGCTGCTGCCTGTGTTCAATGGGGTGTGAGCTTCGAAAGAAAGTCCTTCCTCCCCCCACAAATAGCAATAATAAATAAATAAATGAATGAATGAATGAATGAATGAATGAATGAATGAATGAATGAATGGGGGAATGGTTTGGATGTCTGTGGGATCCTGCTTGGAGAGGAAGAGCCTCCATTGGCTTGGGCAGCAGATCTTCTTCTCGTTTCCCAAGACCAAGCAAGCAAGCAAACAAACAAACAAACAAAGGCGTCCCTTTAAGGAGCCCCCCTCCCCTCCCCGCCCCCCGAGTGACGCCTGTGGTCGGAGGCAGAGGCAGAGGCAGAGGCAGGGGGGTGGGGGTGGGGTGGGGTTCCTCGCGCGGCCAAGAGGTGGCGCTGCAGGATAAGGCTGGAAGGCAGAGGCCAGACCCAGCCATTAGCAACCGCACAGACAGGTGCGCGGGGGGAGAGAATGAGGAGGAGGAGGATGACCATGATGATGATGGGACTCACCTGGGCAGGCAGGGGGAACGCCTTACCTGGGCCCGCCCGCCCGCCCGCCTGCCGCGACGACCGGCAGCAAAGGTAATTTGAAAGAGAAAAAAAGTGCCTTTATTCGAGGGAAATGTTTATTTCTGCCACTGTGTGACTCTCTCTTGCCACTCCTTGGGCAACACCAGGAGGAATTAAACCCAAGGGGAGGATGATGGGTCTCCTCAGGAGAATAAGCCTCAGAGCAGGAGGAGAGGAGGAGGTTGGACCCTCCAAGCCCCAGAATCCCCACCCCACCCCACCCCACCCCACCCCCCTCCAGCAACACAGCCTGTGTGTGGCTTACCTGGCTTCTGGGTTGCAATGTGCAGAACTGGACCCATTAAAATTCCCCCGACGTTTTGGAGTCCAGTTATTGAAGGAAGGCCTGAATGTTATGTTTTAGGGAGAACATGTCAAAGGCATCATAAATAGCCAAGAAGCCTCGGATGCAATGGGCATTCTTCATTTTAAACATGTGTACAGTAATGCATTATACATAGTGCAATTATGCAAAGGTTGAGTATGAACCAGAAAGACATAGTATGCAAATAAAATAAAAAAAAATCAAATATAAAAAGAGTTCCATCACTGCAATAACGCCCAATGGTCCATTTGCTTCCATCGTGGAGTCCATCTTATTTTCAGTAGGAAATGTCCATTCAAATAAATCCATTTCCATGACATTAATCAATGTGTATGTAAGATTTTATCAGTCCATTATCACATGTAGCATCCCATCTAGCTTATTCCGTCCTGCATTTCCCCCCCATCTCATAAAGAATAAAGACTACAGTAATGAGTTTAGAAGACTTTGCCCGGGTGTCCCCCCTCCCCTTCCACTCTTCCTCCTGTCGTCTTCTCACTGGAACGATTCCTACATTTCCAGAATCAAAGGTTTATTAATCACCAGTGGGTTTATTTTCCTTTCATTTTATAACTGATAAATACACACACACACACACACACATCCCACAACATCTGGCAGCCAAACTCCAAAAGCAGCCTTCTCTCTCTCTCTCTCTCATTCGGTAGCCACCCAAGGAGAGACATTCGCCTGGGAAGAAAAGAAGCCTGGGTGTGAAAGAGCCAGCCTTGCACACTCACTCTCTCCCTTTGACATGCAAACAAACCAAGTTTCCACACCAAACACACATACATACAGCCTTATTTTCCAACTACAGCCCAATCTCTTTCCTCCCCCCCCCATAGACGCAAGTGCATTTGAACATAGAAACCATGAAGAAAGAAAGCTCCACAGTCCACCTTCCACGCACACCCACCTACCCACCTACCTACCTTAGCGTCCCTCCCTTGACACATTCCCGATGCAAAAAAAGAAAAGGGGCTTGCACATCGATTCCGACCCTTTGGGACCCTATGGACCATTTTCCTCCAGGCACCTCCTCTGTCCTCCACCATCACCCTCAGCCCTCCCATAACTGTGCTCATTGTGTCTACAATACCATCTAGCCATCTCATCTTTGGACGCTCCCTTCTTCTTTTGCCCTCCCCCTTTCCCAGCATCTAGGCTTTCTCAAGTGAGTCCTCCCTTCTCATTTTAGGTCCAAAGTACTTCATCTTTACTATTTGACCTTTTAATGAGCAGTCCGGGTTGATTTCTTCTAAGATCGACCTGTTTGTTCTCCTCGCTGTCCAGGGGACTCTCAAAACTCTCCTCCTCCAACACCACATTTCAAAGGTGTCTATTCTTCTGCGTTCAGCTTTCCTAATGGTCCAGCTCTCACACCTATACATTACTACTGGGAATACCATTGCTTTGACTGAAAGCAACCACAGATGCTGGAGTAAGTTTAAACGCTTTATTGATTGCACATCTCTTCTCTTACAGCATCCCCTGGAAGGACGCCATGGATCTGGATGCCTCGCGTGCATCGTCGTGGTTAAGCCAGGTAAGCATCCTTTATATCCCTTTGGGAAGGAGGGGTTAAGGGTTAGCGAGAGGGGTGAGGTCAGAGGTCGTAGGGGGATGTTGCCTTATGGTCAGATTGGAGAAGTGCAGTGAGAGAGGATCATCACTTATCCGACAGGAGAACATCAGGTTGGGGTGTGTGTGTGCAGAAAGGACCCTCCTTTTTAAAGAGAGGAAAGAAATCTATCTTTAGATGAAACACAAGCCGTTTGCAAAGGGTCGCAAGCGCTTGAAATGGTTTCATTTCACATTAAAAGCAGGATTCCGAAAACTCATTTCAAGAATGAGTTTCTTGCTGTGGACTCTTCCCAAGTTCATGCACACGAGGACTGACTGGCCTCGTCCCTCGCTTGTGACTATTTACCAAACCCTAACAAGACGATGAAGACCAATGTCTTCCCTTTCCCACATACGCACGCACATGCAATCTCCAATCTCCGTGGAAGGAGAGGGAGGCTGCAGATTCTCTCCTCAAGGGCAAACAGCCACAAAGATTAGTGGGTTGCGCATGAAACACTTTCCTTCAGAAGGAAGCAAAAAGCCCATTCCAGAAGCGGAAAAAAATCTTTAACCATCCTCTCGCTACCATATGATGTAAAGAAAGATCTTGGGCTGCAGTTGATGTCTGGTTTTTAAGCTTGAAGTTGAGACCCCCACACTAGGCACCTCTTCTTTCCACCCCATTATTTGGGTTTCTCTGGTCTCCCCCTCCCCCAATGCCTTTTGCATCTCTTGCCAGGAGTCAATTGGGAAGTTGGAGTGGGCTGGAATAAACAGATCTTTTTCTGGGTTGTTGTCGTCTCTTTTCTTTTGTTGTGCGTCATATACTGTGAACTCCCTGAAAGGTTTTGGCCTCCAGCTAGATGTGTGTTGACCTCTATACCTGTGTGATGGCGAACTTTTGGCACTCCAGCTGCTCTTGGACTTCAATTCCCAGAAGAATTGCGTTCAGCTTTCCTAATGGTCCAACTCTCACACCTATACATTACCACTGGGAATACCATTGCTATGACTATGCGAATAGTGATAAAGTGGGGGGCGGGGGGGGGAGGGAAGGGGTGATTTATGGGGCTTAGTCTCAGAAAGGAACAGGAACATAAAACTCAAGAGAACTAAACAAATAACTGGGCAGAGAAATGGGCGTGCGGTTTTTCTACACTCCTAGAGGAAAGGGAAAGTTTTACTGAGAATACATACAAAGGAAAAGCAGCAAAGGAGGGAACTGTGGGTGGCATTTCAGGTTACAAGAAAGAGTCAGAGATAGTATGGGGGGGCATAGGTCAGAAAGAGGGGGGATCTGAGCATTAAAAGAAAGGTTGAATCAACAGAAGGAGAAGAAGGGGGGTCTTGTGAAGGGGGGAGAGAGAGGTGAGGATTTAGGAATGGTTTAGCTGAAAACAACCACAGATGCAGGAGTACGTTTCAACGCTTTATTGATTGCACATCTCTTCTCTTACAGCATCCCCTGGAAGGACGCCATGGATCTGGATGCCTCGCGTGCGTCGTCGTGGTTAAGCCAGGTAAGCATCCTTCATATCCCTTTGGGAAGGAGGGGTTAAGGGTTAGCGAGAGGGGTGAGGTCAGAGGTCGTAGGGGGATGTTGCCTTGTGGTCAGAGTGGAGAAGTGCAGTGAGTGAGTGAGGATCATCATTCCTTATCTGACAGGAGAATACCAGGTTGGTAGTGTGTGTGGGGTGTGTGTGTGTGTGTGGGGGGGGTGTGTGGGGGGGGGCAGAAAGGACCCTCCTTGTGAAAGAGAGGGAATAAATCTATCTTTAGATGAAACACAAGCCGTTTTCAAAGGGTCGCAAGCGCTTGAAAGGGCTTCATTTCACATTAAAAGCAGGATTCCGAAAACTCATTTCAAGAACGAGTTTCTTGCTGTGGACTCTTCCCACATTCATCCACGCACTGGAAGAGGCACACGAGGACTACAAACCCTAACAAAACCATCAAGGCCAATGTCTTCCCTTTCCCACATACGCACGCACATGCAATCTCCGCGGAAGGAGAGGGAGGCTGCAGATTCTCTAGGAAATAAAAGTTCTCATGAATGGAAAGGTGTGTTGGGATGCAGTCGATGCCTGGTTTTTAAGCTCGATGCTCACACCCCCACACTAGGCGCCTCTTCTTTCCACCCCATTATTTGGGTTTTTCTGTCCCCCCCCCCCAAAATGCCTTTTGCATCCCTTGCCAGGAGTCAATTGGGAAGTTGAAGAGGGCGGGAAGAAACAGATCTTTTTCTTGGTTGTTGTCGTCTCTTTTCTTTTGTCGTGCGTCATATACTGTGAACTCCCTGAAAGGTTTTGGCTTACAGCTAGATGTGTGTTGACTTCTATACCCGTGTGATGGTCAACCTTTGGCACTCCAGCTGCTCTTCAACTTCAATTCCCAGAAGAAGCCCAACAGTCCCCGTGAATCCACACCAATGGGTTCACTGCACCTACACAGAGACTTGGCCTTCTGGGAATAAAAGTCTAAGAAGAACACCTGGGGTGCCAAAGGTTGGCCATCCATCACTGCACTCTACTCATACCCTCCTACGATCATGGGTGGTGGGAGGGAGGGAGGCAGGGAATGAAGGAGCTTCCTGCGCAAGGAATGACACATTAGAGGAGGAGATCATGTGGCTCTAACTCAACCTCCCCATCATCACTTGGAGGAGGACACTGAATTGGCTATCTGGATGTTCTTGGACTTCAATTCCCAGAAGAAGCCCTGATGAGCAGGAGTGCTGACTTGGTGCTTCTGGGGATTAAAGTCCTAGAACAGTCGGAGTGCCAAAGGTTCGCCATCCCTGATCTACTCTTTGACCATAGCAGGATGACCTGGCCAGACTTTACCCTTAGGGTCAGAGTCCCTCAATGCAAGACCTTCTCTTGCGGGGTGGGGGGTGTCCCACTGCTACTTAGGTGGAGCAATAGCAACAAGGAGGGGGAGGTCTAGCTTCTTCTCAACTGGGTGTAGGTTTAGGGCCTCCTGTCACGACCTGCATCATGGCTTCATCATGCACAGCCATGCCCCCTTGTTTCACGTGTGTGGATGCGTTCCATCCCAGAGCAGCCTCCTCTAAGAAGACACACTCAGGGCCAAAACTGACATGTGCGCAGTGTGTGGAGGCTTGAGTTCCCCATTGATAACTTTGTGAATTTCCAGAGGATGTGGTGCCTTGGACTCACTTGGGCATTGGTATCCAGGCAGGGCTGCTTAAAAGAGAGAGCGTGTCCAGTCAAGCGTCACACGGAGGTATTTTGGTGTTTGTAACCCATCCCATTGCCATGTATAGAAATCTAATAAATAAATAGAAATAAATAAATGTAATATTCAACCCCCTCCCCACCTGTTCCTCTGGTCAGATAGCTCCCCCCCCCTTGCACCGTTTTGCCTTGCGTTTTCCCATCCTTTAGCAACATACTCAAGTGGTTAAGAGGCTGACTGAGAAGTGGAAGGTCAGCAGTTCAAAACCCGAGGACTGCAGGACAGAGGGAGTGCCTGTCTCTGTCCCTGCTCCTGCCAACCTAGCAATTCAGAAGCAAGAAATTGCAAGTAGATAAATAGGTACTACTGAGTTCTGTGCACTCTGGGGTTTAGTCGTGCCTGCCACATGTCCACAGAAATATCTGCAGACACAGACGCCAGCTTTTTTTTTTTTTTTGCTATATACGGAGACGAGCAGTGAATACTAGAGTCAGATACAACTGGCTTTCGAGCAAGAGTCTTTTTCTCCCTCTCTGTCTCTCAGGCTCTCTTTCATTTTTTCTTTTTCATTCTCTCTCATTCTCTCTCATTCCTTCCTTCTCTTCTACATTTTCCTTACTTCCTTCCCCTCCCTCGCTCCGGCTCTTTTTTCCTTCTTTTTTTCTCTTCTATTCCCTCCTCCCTTTCTTTTCTTTCTCCCTCTCTTCCTTTTCTTTTCTTTTTTCTTTTCTTATCTTCCTTTCTTTCCTTCCTTCTGGGTTGATTTCCACAAGTCCACGGAATTGTCTGCAGACACAGACGCCTGCTTATTTTTTTTGCTATATACGGAGATGAGCACCGAACCCTACAGTCATATACGACTGTCTTTCGAGCAAGAGTGACTTTTACCTTTACCAGCTCTTTGGTCTCCTGAGACTCCACTCTAATGTTGCTGTGGCTAAATTTTTAAAGTGTTTCCAAGCTTGCCTCCATTTCTGCTTCCTATGCAGGTGTTCAGGACTCATTCTTCCTTCCTTCCTTCTCTTCTATACTTTCCTTTCTTCCTTCCCCTTGGCTCCTTTTTCCTTCCTTCTTTCCCTTCTATTCCCTCCTCCCTTTCCTTTCTTTCTCCCTCTCTCCTTCTTTTTCTTTTCTCTTTCTTTTCTTTCTTTCCTCCTGTTCTCTCTCTCTCTCTCTCACTCACCCACTCTCTTTCTCTTTCATTCTCTCTCTCATTCTTTCTCTCTCTCTCTCTCCTGATTGAGCACTTAATGCTGGCTCAAAAATCCCACTTTGCCTCTTCCTCTAGTTTCTTGGGGTGTGTGTGTTTGTGTTTTAGGAAGTCTTTATGGCTGGTTTTGATGCTGTTCCCAATCTGGTCTTCCAAACCTTCTTCTGTAAAGGTCACCCCTTGCTCCAAAGCCAGTCGTATACGACACTAGGGCTCAGTGCTCATCTCTGTTTCTAAGCCAAAGAGCCAGCGCTGTCTGCTTTTGCAGACGTTTCCTATCCGGGGTCACATGGTAGGCACGACTAGACACCATCCACAGTGCACGGAATGCTGTTTACCTTTCCTATGGAAGTGGTCCCTATTTATCTGATTGCAATGTCTTGCAATTTTGAAATGCCTGGTTGGCATGAGCTGATGCCCCCCTCCCCCCACTGATTCTCAGGTTTGTGAAGGCAGAAGGTTTTAAACCCCCTCCCACACATTTTAATTCTTTAATTCTGTAGCTGCTGCCTGTGTTCAATGGGGTGTGAGCTTCGAAAGAAAGTCCTTCCTCCCCCCACAAATAGCAATAATAAATAAATGAATGAATGAATGAATGAATGAATGAATGAATGAATGAATGAATGGGGGAATGGTTTGGATGTCTGTGGGATCCTGCTTGGAGAGGAAGAGCCTCCATTGGCTTGGGCAGCAGATCTTCTTCTCGTTTCCCAAGACCAAGCAAGCAAGCAAGCAAACAAACAAACAAACAAAGGCGTCCCTTTAAGGAGCCCCCTCCCCTCCCCTCCCCTCCCCCCCCCCGAGTGACGCCTGTGGTCGGAGGCAGAGGCCGAGGCAGAGGCAGGGGGGTGGGGGTGGGGGTGGGGGTGGGGTTCCTCGCGCGGCCAAGAGGTGGCGCTGCAGGATAAGGCTGGAAGGCAGAGGCCAGACCCAGCCATTAGCAACCGCACAGACAGGTGCGCGGGGGGAGAGAATGAGGAGGAGGAGGATGACCATGATGATGATGGGACTCACCTGGGCAGGCAGGGGGAACGCCTTACCTGGGCCCGCCCGCCCGCCCGCCCGCCGCGACGACCGGCAGCAAAGGTAATTTGAAAGAGAAAAAAAGTGCCTTTATTCGAGGGAAATGTTTATTGGGGGGTGGGGGGTGGGCGAGTGGGGGCTCGTCTCTGCCACTGCGTGGCTCTCTCTGGCTCTTCTTTCCCACTCCTTGGGCACCACCAGGAGGAATTACACCCAAGGGGAGGAGGAGAGGAGGAGGAGGTTGGACTCTCCAAGCCCCAGAATCCCCGCACCCACCCACCCACCCACCTACCCACCCCCAGCAACACAGCCTGTGTGTGGCTTACCTGGCTTCTGGGTTGCAATGTGCAGAATTGGACCCCATTGAAATTCCCCCGACGTTTTGGAGTCCAGTTATTGAAGGAAGGCCTGAATGTTATGTTTTAGGGAGCATAAGACACCCCACCCACCCACCCAAAATAAAATGTCTCCCTCCCCCTCCCCCCCCCTCACAGGCTCCCTTAATTCCATCCATGCACATGGCACCTTTTCACACCCTCAGGAGGGAGGGAGGGGGGGGCAATGGGTGCCCATTAATGCCCAATGAAGGGGGCTTGACCTCTTCTTAAAACCACCCCAAGGCTCTTGGGGGTGTCTTTCAGCCACAGCCTTCGAAAGGACAACTCCAAAGCCCATCCCCCACTGCCTGGGCCCAATGGGTTTTGTTGTTCTGCAGGAATGGAGGCTAGGATGCTCCGGTCAGGATCCCACCCTTGCCTAGAAAGAGGGTCCCAGGCTTTCAAAAGGACTTTTCCTGAGAGTCAGTTTGAGGGAGATCCTAGAATAATACCCGTGAGATCCTGTGCTTTGGACAGAGAGGGTTTCTCAGCTGCCTTGAAGGGGTTCGGGGCCTTCCAGGAATACCTACCTGTACAGGTGTGTTTCCCCCTCTGTGGCTTCATGAGGGCTCCACAGCCAGGATGAGCCAAAATGCTCTTTCCATCTTGGTCTTCCTCCTCTCAAGCCAGTTTACATCTCTAGCAACCAGATCACATCTAGTCTAAACAAGGGGAAAGTTCCCTCTCCAGTCCATAGCGGTCAATAAGCTGTTTGGGGGACGGGGGGGGGGGAATCCATAAGGCCCCCCAGGGAGGGACCCCATGCAACCCATGGGCTGTAGGGTGGAGACCTCCGCTCCAAACTGGGCAGAGACCCAGATGGAGCTCAGAAAGATCACTTCAACATTAAAACTCTCCACATCTCCCCCTCCCCTAAAAAGAGGTAATTCCCCCTCCTCTTAATCCCCCCCCCCAATTTAATCCACTGTATAAACTCAGATAAAGAGAGGAATCTGGGCTGCCCGTATTTCCAGCATTTGAGGCCAAGTCTGTCCATTTCCGGGCCAGTCCTGCGTCGGCGTCGTCATATGTTTCTTGCGGGTGTTGTTGTTGTTGTGATGGTCTTTGTATGCAGGATCTTTCCCTCTCCGTCTTTAAGGGGAGCCCTCAGACTGCCTCGTGGGTCATAACATTGGGGGCCTGACCAGAGGTCTGTGTGGGTCTCTTTTGGAAATCCTGAAATCTCGCAGGAAAGCAAAGAGCCCCAGAGAGGCGGAATTAGTTCAGGCCGGTCCTTCCAAATCTTGTCCTTTCTCCCTGGCCGTGGATTGATTGAGTGGCGCGGAGGCTTCTTTTGGGGGTCTCTGAGCTGAATGTCTGACTCCGGGGTGCCTCTTTGCACCCCCATTTGGGTTCCTCTGGTCCCCCCCCCCAATGCCTTTTGCATTCCCTTGGCAGGAGTTAATTGGGAAATAGGAGTGGGCTGGAAAGAATAGATTCTTTTTCTTGGTTGTTGTCTCTTTTCTTTTGTTATGCGTCATATAATGTGAACTACCTGAAAGGTTGTGGCCCCCAGCTAGATGTGTGTTGACTTCTATACCTGTGATATGGTGAACCTTTGGCACTCCAGCTGCTCTTCTTGGACTTCAATACCCAGAAGAGGCCCAACAGTCCTCTTGAATCCACACCAATGGGCTCACTGCACCTACGCAGAGAGACTTGGCCTTCTGGGAATTGAAGTCTAAGAAGAACATCCGGAGTGCCAAAGGTTGGCCATCCATCACTGAGTCTTATATACCCTCCTACTGATGTAGGCCAATTTTTATATGTATTTAAATGTTATGAATCCACCTTTATATGTATTCTAAACTCTTATGCCCAATGAGTTTGAATGCAGAAGTTTATATCTCCAAGCACTTATATCCAATTTATGCCCAGAGCTCAGTGTATAAAAACCTTGTTACGATATTATTGTGTTGCATGGTATTTCTAAGAATATTACAAGCTACAATTCTATAACGTTTCATACAGTAAATACAATGTGTTTTGAGTGTAGGACATTTCTATATAATTATAATGGATACAAATATTTAATTAAAATGATCATTCCCACATCATTTCTCCCTTAAGCCAAGAGGGTGAAGAGAAGCCCTTCTCAGAACCCTTCGTCAGTGTCCAGCAAGGGAAAGCAAACCATCTGGTGGTTGTAGGTTTTTTAGGGTCATGACTTCATCAAGTTGGCCTTGATACAGTATACAGAATTAAAGAAAAGACAATACAGAGCAAATATTCAAAGCGTCAGGTGTGAATCCATATTCTTGTTTTATTCCCCAAAGCTAACATCCCCTCCTTATCCTGTCCTACTACATATATAATGTCAAGTATGATGTCACAGTCTTTATTAGGGTATCCTGGGCCCGGAAATTTCTTTTCTTCAGCTTAACCAAAAAGCCATGATAAGAAAGGCACAGTAACCACATGTTTCTCTGCTGCATGCTCATGCCGTAGCGTGCGAGTACAGGCTGGAAAGCCCTTCAGTCGTGTGCCACAGGAAAGACAGTAGTTGGAAACAGTCAGTTATGCAGTTTAATGAAGCAGGTCAGGAGCTTGTATCCAAAGGAAGCCCATAAGGAATATAAGATTCAAAATGATTTCCTATCAGTCCATAGTGGTTCTGTAGTAGTCCATAGACAATTCATAGTCTAGAGCGTTTCTTATAGGTTGTACATCTGTGGAAAGCCAGTCCATATAGCCATATGTCATGTTCATCTGAAGAAGTAGACATAATCCACAAAAGCTCACAGTGGAAATCAATGTAAAGTCAGTAATGCATTCAGATGTTCTTCTGGCCAGAATCACTCCCGTATTTCGAATGGTAGGACATTACAGTATTAACAAGGTTCTTCCCCAGGAAAATATTCCAAATCCAGATCCTCTCCTGTTATGCCAAATCAGAGTTCAAATGGCCATTGCCAGAGCAGAGCTGTCCCATAAGTTTAAATGTTTCAGAATTCCTTTCATGCAGATTCATTCTTCATTCTTAAAGAGAAAAGAGAACATGTCAAAGGCATCATAAATAGCCAAGAAGCCTCGGATGCAATGGACATTCTTCATTTTAAACATGTGTACAGTAATGCATTATACATAGTGCAATTATGCAAAGGTTGAGTATGAACCAGAAAGACATAGTATGCAAATAAAATAAAAAAAAATCAAATATAAAAAGAGTTCCATCACTGCAATAACGCCCAATGGTCCATTTGCTTCCATCGTGGAGTCCATCTTATTTTCAGTAGGAAATGTCCATTCAAATAAATCCATTTCCATGACATTAATCAATGTGTATGTAAGATTTTATCAGTCCATTATCACATGTAGCATCCCATCTAGCTTATTCCGTCCTGCATTTCCCCCCCATCTCATCAAGAATAAAGACTACAGTAATGAGTTTAGAAGACTTTGCCCGGGTGTCCCCCCTCCCCTTCCACTCTTCCTCCTGTCGTCTTCTCACTGGAACGATTCCTACATTTCCAGAATCAAAGGTTTATTAATCACCAGTGGGTTTATTTTCCTTTCATTTTATAACTGATAAATACACACACACACACACACACACATCCCACAACATCTGGCAGCCAAACTCCAAAAGCAGCCTTCTCTCTCTCTCTCTCTCATTCGGTAGCCACCCAAGGAGAGACATTCGCCTGGGAAGAAAAGAAGCCTGGGTGTGAAAGAGCCAGCCTTGCACACTCACTCTCTCCCTTTGACATGCAAACAAACCAAGTTTCCACACCAAACACACATACATACAGCCTTATTTTCCAACTACAGCCCAATCTCTTTCCTCCCCCCCCCCATAGACGCAAGTGCATTTGAACATAGAAACCATGAAGAAAGAAAGCTCCACAGTCCACCTTCCACGCACACCCACCTACCCACCTACCTACCTTAGCGTCCCTCCCTTGACACATTCCCGATGCAAAAAAAGAAAAGGGGCTTGTTGAATTAAACGGGAGAGAGAGAGATATAGCAGAGTGATAAAGTGGGGGGCGGGGGGGGGAGGGAAGGGGTGATTTATGGGGCTTAGTCTCAGAAAGGAACAGGAACATAAAACTCAAGAGAACTAAACAAATAACTGGGCAGAGAAATGGGCGTGCGGTTTTTCTACACTCCTAGAGGAAAGGGAAAGTTTTACTGAGAATACATACAAAGGAAAAGCAGCAAAGGAGGGAACTGTGGGTGGCATTTCAGGTTACAAGAAAGAGTCAGAGATAGTATGAGTGGGGGGGCATAGGTCAGAAAGAGGGGGGATCTGAGCATTAAAAGAAAGGTTGAATCAACAGAAGGAGAAGAAGGGGGGTCTTGTGAAGGGAGAGATGTGAAGGTTTAGGAATGGTTTAGCTGAAAACAACCACAGATGCAGGAGTACGTTTCAACGCTTTATTGATTGCACATCTCTTCTCTTACAGCATCCCCTGGAAGGACGCCATGGATCTGGATGCCTCGCGTGCGTCGTCGTGGTTAAGCCAGGTAAGCATCCTTTATATCCCTTTGGGAAGGAGGGGTTAAGGGTTAGCGAGAGGGGTGAGGTCAGAGGTCGTAGGGGGATGTTGCCTTGTGGTCAGAGTGGAGAAGTGCAGTGAGTGAGTGAGGATCATTCCTTACCCGACAGGAGAATACCAGGTTGGGGTGTGTGTGTGGGGGGGGGCAGAAAGGACCCTCCTTGTGAAACAGAGGGAATAAATCTATCTTTAGATGAAACACAAGCCGTTTTCAAAGGGTCGCAAGCGCTTGAAAGGGCTTCATTTCACATTAAAAGCAGGATTCCGAAAACTCATTTCAAGAACGAGTTTCTTGCTGTGGACTCTTCCCACATTCATCCACGCACTGGAAGAGGCACACGAGGACTACAAACCCTAACAAAACCATCAAGGCCAATGTCTTCCCTTTCCCACATACGCACGCACATGCAATCTCCGCGGAAGGAGAGGGAGGCTGCAGATTCTCTAGGAAATAAAAGTTCTCATGAATGGAAAGGTGTGTTGGGATGCAGTCGATGCCTGGTTTTTAAGCTCGATGCTGGCACCCCCACACTAGGCGCCTCTTCTTTCCACCCCATTATTTGGGTTTATCTGGTGCCCCCAAAGTCTTTTGCATCCCTTGCCAGGAGTCAATTGGGAAGTTGAAGAGGGCGGGAATAAACATATCTTTTTCTTGGTTGTTGTCGTCTCTTTTCTTTTGTGGTGCATCATATACTGTGAACTCCCTGAAAGGTTTTGGCTTACAGCTAGATGTGTGTTGACTTCTATACCCGTGTGATGGTCAACCTTTGGCACTCCAGCTGCTCTTCAACTTCAATTCCCAGAAGAAGCCCAACAGTCCCCGTGAATCCACACCAGTGGGTTCACTGCACCTACGCAGAGAGACTTGGCCTTCTGGGAACTGAAGTCCAAGAAGAACACCTGGAGTGCCAAAGGTTTGCCATCATTGACATACCCTACTCTCAGGGTGGTGGTTAGGGAGGAAGGAAGGAGCTCACTGCGCAAGGAATGGCGCATTAGAGGAGGAGGAGATGTGGCTCTAAGTCAACCTCCCAAACATCTCTTGGAGGGGGACCCTGAATAGGCTGAGGGTTCTCCTTCTTGTGCTGTATCCAATTCCAAATATTGGTGATCCTCATGGCGATCAGCCATGGAGACTGTACTGAGCATTTAATGTGTGTTGACTTCTATACCCGTGGGATGGTCAACCTTTGGCACTCCAGCTGCTCTTGGACTTCAGTTCCCAGAAGAAGCCCAAAGGTCCTCGTGAATCCAAACCAATGGGTTCACTGCACCTAATGCAGAGAGACTTGGCCTTCTGGGAATTGAAGTTCAAGAAGAACACCTGGAGTGCCAAAGGTTGGCCATCGGTCCTCGACCTTGGCTATCTGGATGTTCTTGGACTTCAATTCCCAGAAGAAGCCCTGATGAGCAGGAGTGCTGACTTGGTGCTTCTGGGGATTAAAGTCCTAGAACAGTCGGAGTGCCAAAAGTTCGCCATCCCTGATCTACTCTTTGACCATAGCAGGATGACCTGGCCAGACTTTACCCTTAGGGTCAGAGTCCCTCAATGCAAGACCTTCTCTTGCGGGGTGGGGGGTGTCCCACTGCTACTTAGGTGGAGCAATAGCAACAAGGAGGGGGAGGTCTAGCTTCTTCTCAACTGGGTGTAGGTTTAGGGCCTCCTGTCACGACCTGCATCATGGCTTCATCATGCACAGCCATGCCCCCTTGTTTCACGTGTGTGGATGCGTTCCATCCCAGAGCAGCCTCCTCTAAGAAGACACACTCAGGGCCAAAACTGACATGTGCGCAGTGTGTGGAGGCTTGAGTTCCCCATTGATAACTTTGTGAATTTCCAGAGGATGTGGTGCCTTGGACTCACTTGGGCATTGGTATCCAGGCAGGGCTGCTTAAAAGAGAGAGCGTGTCCAGTCAAGCGTCACACGGAGGTATTTTGGTGTTTGTAACCCATCCCATTGCCATGTATAGAAATCTAATAAATAAATAGAAATAAATAAATGTAATATTCAACCCCCTCCCCACCTGTTCCTCTGGTCAGATAGCTCCCCCCCCCTTGCACCGTTTTGCCTTGCGTTTTCCCATCCTTTAGCAACTGACTCAAGTGGTTAAGAGGCTGACTGAGAAGTGGAAGGTCAGCAGTTCAAAACCCGAGGACTGCAGGACAGAGGGAGTGCCTGTCTCTGTCCCTGCTCCTGCCAACCTAGCAATTCAGAAACAAGAAATTGCAAGTAGATAAATAGGTACTACTGAGTTCTGTGCACTCTGGGGTTTAGTCGTGCCTGCCACATGTCCACGGAAATATCTGCAGACACAGACGCCTGCTTTTTTTTTGCTATATACGGGGATCAGCAGCGAATACTAGAGTCAGATACAACTGGCTTTCGAGCAAGAGTCTTTTTCTCCCTCTCTCTTTCTCTCTCTCTCTCAGGCTCTTTCATTTTTTCTCTCATTCTCGCTCTCTCATTCCTTCCTTCTCTTCTATACTTTCCTTTCTTCCTTCCTTCCCTTCCCTTCCTCCGGCTCTTTTTTCCTTCCTTCTTTCCCTTCTATTCCCTCCTCCCTTTCTAATTTTCTCTCTCTCCTTCTTTTTCTTTTCTCTTTATTTTCTTACTAGCAGAGGTTGCCCGGCGTTGCCGGGCTGTTTTAAATTGTGTTGGAAGGTTAAATTGTGTTAATGTTTTTTAAAAATTGCTTAGTCTGTAATTTTAATTTTTAAAATGTTTATTTATGTAATTTTTTTTGACTTGGCTGTTATTAACTGTGATCTGCTTTTTTTGGTTTTTTGGAGGATTAATAAAAGAACAAAGTATGATATAATTTTATCAAATTGTTTTATGTAAGCGAATAATGTTTTAGTTTTTTGAATTTTTTAAATTAGTTGTACCGTAGGTAATAATTTTAATAATGTAAAAGTAAATGTTTTTTACATTCAATGTTTTTAAAATGTGTTTAGATATTTTGTGTTTTAATTTGAGTTAAAATTCAGCACAGGATTTTTAAAAGTTTCTATTGTATTTTATTGACATATGTTTGTGATTTGTGTTAAAGTGTGTTTTAGTGTAATTTTTTTGACTTGTTTTTATTGGTGTGACCTTTTGTCTAAAATTGTGAATTTGTGTTATGTTTTTGATTTGTTTTTACTCTTGTGGCCTTTTGTTTGGGGCTGTTTTGTGTTTTCGAATTGTGCTGGTAGGGGTTATTGTATTTTGACAGTTTTTTCTCTCCTGGCCTCTGGGTGGAGCTTCTTCTGGTAAGTAGTCTCTTTCTTTTTCGGTCCTCATGGAGGTAGGACATCTTTTGGTAGGTTTGCTTGTTTTCTTTCTTTTGTGTGTGTGTGGGCTGGTGGTGGTTGGAATTTGTATTTTTTGTCTGTTTGTTTTGTTTTTGATTGTATTTTTGTTTACTTTGTATTGTTTTGTAGTGTTTTTGTTTGTTTTTGTGTATTTTGGATGTTTTTGACTGTGTTTTTAGTAATTTTTAAAAAAATATTTCTTTATTTGGTGGTGGGGAGGGGGCGTGGTCGTTGGGGGTTAGGAAGGATGGGCTAGGTGGTGGGGAGGGGGTGTGGTCGTTGGGGGATAGGAAGGGTGGGCTAGGTGGTGGAAGCAGGCTTTATTGTGTTATGGTGCTTTGATTGTGTGGAGTCGTGAAAGTAGATCGGGGTTTCCCCTTTAATATCAGTGGGTGGGGGGTTGCGACCCCCCCCTCTCCACTGGCTCCCCTGGGGTTGGGAGGTTTGGGGGGACAAAAGGGGTATGTCCCCCCAACCCTTCTGGACCCAGAAGACCAGGGAGAGTGGATCGATTCCTCCCCCCTTTAAAACAATTCCGTTTTTAAAGAGAAGAAACCGCTTGGTTTCTTCTCTTTAAAGACGGGGTTTTTTTAGGAGGGGGGGAATCGATCCACTCTCCCTGGTCTTCTGGGTCCAGAAGGGTTGGGGGGGCATGCCCATTTGTCCCCACAAACCTCCCAACCCTAGGGGAGCCAGGGGAGAGGGTGCTCACAACCCCCCACCCACTGATATTAAAGGGGAAACTTCAGTTGGGACGTTCAGGCGCTGTGGGTGAGGGAAAGAAAGCTGGCTGGTGTTTGCTTGGCTGTGAGGCGGTGAGTTGTTTTTCTTTTTAATTTTTCAGGCGCCGGTTTCCTCAGCGTTCTGCGCGCTTATGTCGCGCAGGACTTTGTGGCTTGTAATTATGGGTTTGGAATTTGTGGTTGTGATGCGTTTCCCCCCCTGCGGCTCGATTTTGATTGGCCGCGGCGCGTTTTTCAATGTTCTTTGTGGTCGCGCCTGTCAGCCTGATTGGCTGTGGTGTGGCGCGGCGCAAAGAACATTGAGAAATGAAGTTGTTTCCCTTTTTTCGCATTTGTGGGTCTCTTGCCCCACTGGCGCATTTCTTAATCTTGCGTTTACCTGGGTACCCAGTTAGGGCGTGTGCACGAATGGTGAGTGCAGGCTAGTAGGGCCTGGCTAAGGAGCCTATGCAAAGTTCCAACGGTTAACCCTCGATTTTATAGGTTAAAATCTTCCTTTCTTCCCTCCCTTCTGTTCTCCCTCTCTCCTTCTTTTTCTTTTCTCTTTATTATCTTATCTTCCTTTCTTCCCTCTCTTCTGTTCTCTCTTTCACTCTCATTCTCTTTCTCCCTCTCCTTCTTTTTCTTTTCTCTTTATTTTCTTATCTTCCTTTCTTCCCTCCCTTCTGTTCTCTCACTCCTTCTCTTTCTCCCTCCTTCTTTTTCTTATCTTCCTTTCTTCTCTCCCTTCTGTTCTCTCTCTCATTCTCTTTCTCCCTCTATCCTTTTTCTTTTCTCTTTATTTTCTTATCTTCCCTCCTTTCTGTTCTCTCTCTCTCTCTCATTCTTTCTCCCTCTCTTTCTTTTTCTTTTCTCTTTATTTTCTTATCTTCCTTTCTTCCCTCCCTTCTGTTCTCTCTCTCCCTCTCTCCTTTTTCTTTTCTCTTTATTTTCTTATCTTCCTTTCTTCCCTCCTCTCTGTTCTCTCTCTCTCTCTCTCATTCTCTTTCTCCCTCTCTCCTTTTTTTCTCTTTATTTTCTTATCTTCCTTTCTTCCCTCCCTTCTGTTCTCTCTCTCACTCTCATTCTCTTTCTCCCTCTCTCCTTCTTTTTCTTTTCTCTTTCTTTTCTTATCTTCCTTTCTTCCCTCCCTTCTGTTCTCTCTCTCACTCTCATTCTCTTTCTCCCTCTCCTTCTTTTTCTTTTCTCTTTTCTTATCTTCCTTTCTTCCCTCCCTTCTCTCTCTCTCATTCTCTTTCATCATCTCTCCTTCTTTTCTTTTCTCTTTCTTTTCTTATCTTCCTTTCTTCCCTCCCTTCTGTTCTCTCTTTCACTCATTCTTTCTCCCTCTCCTTTTTCTTTTCTCTTTTCTTATCTTCCTTTCTTCCCTCCCTTCTGTTCTCTCTCTCTCACTCTCATTCCCTCTCTCCTTCTTTTTCTTTTGTCTTTATTTTCTTATCTTCCTTTCTCTCACTCTCATTCTTTCTCCCTCTCTCCTTCTTTTTCTTTTCTCTTTATTTTCTTATCTTCCTTTCTTCCCTCCCTTCTGTTCTCTCTCTATCTCTCTTTCTCCCTCTCTCCTTTTTCTTTTCTTTATTTTCTTATCTTCCTTTCTTCCCTCCCTTCTGTTCTCTCTCTCTCACTCTCATTCCCTCTCTCCTTCTTTTTCTTTTCTCTTTATTTTCTTATCTTCCTTTCTTCCCTCCCTTCTGTTCTCTCTCTATCTCTCTTTCTCCCTCTCTCCTTTTTCTTTTCTTTATTTTCTTATCTTCCTTTCTTCCCTCCCTTCTGTTCTCTCTCTCTCACTCTCATTCCCTCTCTCCTTCTTTTTCTTTTCTCTTTATTTTCTTATCTTCCTTTCTTCCCTCCCTTCTGTTCTCTCTCTTTCTCCCTCTCTCCTTTTTCTTTTCTTTATTTTCTTATCTTCCTTTCTTCCCTCCCTTCTGTTCTCTCTCTCACTCTCATTCTTTCTCCCTCTCCTTCTTTTTCTTTTCTCTTTATTTTCTTATCTTCCTTTCTTCCCTCCCTTCTGTTCTCTCACTCTGATTCTCTATCCCTCTCTCCTTCTTTTTCTTTTCTCTTTATTTTCTTATCTTCCTTTCTTCCCTCCTTTCTGTTCTCTCTCTCCCTCTCTCCTTTTTCTTTTCTCTTTATTTTCTTATCTTCCTTTCTTCCCTCCTCTCTGTTCTCTCTCTCTCTCTCTCATTCTCTTTCTCCCTCTCTCCTTT
The DNA here is from genome assembly GCA_035047305.1 of Bradypodion pumilum. NCBI lineage: Eukaryota > Metazoa > Chordata > Lepidosauria > Squamata > Chamaeleonidae > Bradypodion > Bradypodion pumilum. The sequence continues at coordinate 144,180 of JAWDJD010000018.1, read as the reverse complement.
TTTCTCTCTTTATTTTCTTATCTTCCTTTCTTCCATCCCTTCTGTTCTCTCTTTCTCTCTCTCTCTTTCTTACTTTTTCTTTCTCTCTTTCTTTCTCTCTCAGGCTCTCTTTCATTTTCTCTTTCTTTCACTATCTCTCATTCTTTCTTTTTTTCTCTCCTGATTGAGAATTTAATCCTGGCTCAAAATCCCATTCTGACTCTTCCTCTGGTTTCTCTGTTTTTTTGTTTGTGTGTGTGTGTGTGTGTGTGGTGTTTGTGTTTTAGGAACTCTTTATTGCTGGTTTTGATGCTGTTCCCAATCTGGTCTTCAAAACCTTCTTCTGTAAATGTCGCCGTAGCTCATAAGCTAGTCGTATCCGACTCTTGGGTTCAGTGCTCTGTTTCTAAGCCAAAGAGCCAGCGCTGTCTGCTTCTGCAGAAGTTTCCTATCTGTGGCCACATGGCAGGCACACGAGACACCGCCCAGAGCGCATGGAATACTGTTTACCTTCACACTGAAGTGGTCCCTATTTATCTCCTTGCAATGTCTGGCAACTTCGAAGGGCTCGGATAGCAGGAACTGGTGCCCCCCCCCCCTCACCCCACTAATTCTCCTCTTGCACATTTCTTCCTTTCTTACCACCTTTGTGAGGGTGTTTTCTTAGATGTTTGCCTCATGAGAGCCCAGAGGTTTTAAGGTTGTGAAGGCAGGACTTTGGTGTCTTTTTTAAAAATGGTTTCGTTTCCCCTCCTGTGGCTTATAATGATGATGATGATGATGGTCTCCTTCTTGGGCTGCTTCTACCTTCTCTCTCTCTCTCTCTCTCTCTCTCTCCAGGTATGTGTGTGACAGGTGTTGTTGTTCTTCTGGCTCAGCCTCTTTAAAAACCATGTGGCTTTTGGAAGAAGGTGCCCTCAAGTGTATTCGGGGTGGGGTGGGGAGGGGGAATGCTTACCCTCCTCCTCCTCCTCCTCCTCCTCCTCCTCCTCCGTCTTCTTCGCCCACTGGCTGGTTCTAGGAAATAAAAGTTCTCATGAATGGAAAGGGTGTGTTGGGCTGCAGTGGATGCCTGGTTTTTAAGCTCGATGCTGGCACCCCCACACTAGGCGCCTCTTCTTTCCACCCCATTATTTGGGTTTATCTGGTGCCCCCAAAGTCTTTTGCATCCCTTGCCAGGAGTCAATTGGGAAGTTGAAGAGGGCGGGAATAAACAGATCTTTTTCTTGGTTGTTGTCGTCTCTTTTCTTTTGTCGTGCGTCATATACTGTGAACTCCCTGAAAGGTTTTGGCCTCCAGCTAGATGTGTGTTGACCTCTATACCTGTGTGATGGTGAACCTTTGGCACTCCAGCTGCTCTTGGACTTCAATTCCTAGAAGCCCAACACTCCCCGTGAATCCACTCCAATGGGTTCACTGCACCTACGCAGAGAGACTTGGCCTTGTCCGCCCCTCCCTCCACAAACCCCCTTATCTTAGCTGGCTGAGGATGAGGATCGGGTTTTCAGGTATGTGAAGGGACAACCTTTGAAAATCCCCCTTCTAACTAAGAGGTCTCTCTCTTTCATTCTCTCTCTCTTTCAGTCTCTTTCATTCTTTCTCTCTTTCAGTCTCTTTCATTCTCTCTCTCTTTCATTCTCTCTCTTTCAGTCTCTTTCATTCATTCTGTCTCTCTCTTTCTCTCTCTCTTTCAGTCTCTCTCTTTCATTCTCTCTCTCCTTCAGTCTCTCTTTCATTCTTTCTCTCTCTTTCATTCTCTCTCTTTCAGTCTCTCTTTCATTCTCTCTCTTTCAGTCTCTCTTTCATTCTCTTTCTGTCTCTCTCTTTCATTCTCTTTCAGTCTCTCTCACCTTCAGTCTCTTTCATTCTTTCTCTCTCTTTCAGTCTCTCTCTTTCATTCTTTCTCTCATTCAGTCTCTCTTTCATTCTCTCTCTTTCAGTCTTTCATTCTTTCTCTGTCTCTCTCTTTCATTCTCTCTTTCAGTCTCTTTCATTCTTTCTCTTTCATTCTTTCTCTCTTTCATTCTCTCTCTTTCAGTCTCTCACTCTTTCTCGCTTTCATTCTCTCTATTTCATTGTCTCTTTCAGACTCTCTCATTCATTCTCTCTTTCTCATTTCATTCTTCCTCTTTCAGACACTCTCTTTCATTCTCTCTTTCATTCTTTCTCCCTTTAATTCTCTCTATCTTTCAGTCTTTTTCATTCTTTCTATCTCTTTCAGAATCTGCCCCCTTCCCTTAATTCTCCTTTTTTACATTTCTTCTTGCCTTACAAACTTTGGGGTCTTCTTCGCCCGCTCCCCTTCCCTTAATTCTCCTCCTGTACATTTCTTCTTGCTTTACAAACTTTGGGGTCTTCTTCGCCCGCTCCCCTTCCCATAATTCTCCTCTTTTACATTTCTTCCTGCCTTACAAACTTTGGGGTCTCCTTCGCCCACTCCCCTTCCCTTAATTCTCCTCCTGTACATTTCTTCCTGCCTTACAAACTTTGGGGTCTCCTTCGCCCACTCCCCTTCCCATAATTCTCCTCTTTTACATTTCTTCCTGCCTTACAAACTTTGGGGTCTCCTTCGCCCACTCCCCTTCCCTTAATTCTCCTCTTTTACATTTCTTCCTGCCTTACAAACTTTGGGGTCTTCTTCGCCTGCTCCCCTTCCCTTAATTCTCCTTTATTACATTTCTTCCTGCCTTACAAACTTTGGGGTCTCCTTCGCCCGCTCCCCTTCCCTTAATTCTCCTTTATTACATTTCTTCCTGCCTTACAAACTTTGGGGTCTCCTTCGCCCGCTCCCCTTCCCTTAATTCTCCTCCTGTACATTTCTTCCTGCCTTACAAACTTTGGGGTCTCCTTCGCCCGCTCCCCTTCCCTTAATTCTCCTCTTTTACATTTCTTCCTGCTTTACAAACTTTGGGGTCTCCTTCGCCCACTCCCCTTCCCTTAATTCTCCTCCTGTACATTTCTTCCTGCCTTACAAACTTTGGGGTCTCCTTCGCCCGCTCCCCTTCCCTTAATTCTCCTCTTTTACATTTCTTCCTGCCTTACAAACTTTGGGGTCTTCTTCGCCCACTCCCCTTCCCTTAATTCTCCTCCTGTACATTTCTTCCTGCCTTACAAACTTTGGGGTCTCCTTCGCCCGCTCCCCTTCCCTTAATTCTCCTCTTTTACATTTCTTCCTGCCTTACAAACTTTGGGGTCTTCTTCGCCCACTCCCCTTCCCTTAATTCTCCTCCTGTACATTTCCTCCTGCCTTACAAACTTTGGGGTCTCCTTCGCCCGCTCCCCTTCCCTTAATTCTCCTCATTTACATTTCTTCCTGCCTTACAAACTTTGGGGTCTTCTTCGCCCACTCCCCTTCCCTTAATTCTCCTCCTGTACATTTCTTCTTGCTTTACAAACTTTGGGGTCTCCTTCGCCCGCTCCCCTTTATTCTCCTCCTGTACATTTCTTCTTGCTTTACAAACTTTGGGGTCTTCTTCGCCCGCTCCCCTTCCCTTAATTCTCCTCCTGTACATTTCTTCCTGCCTTACAAACTTTGGGGTCTCCTTCGCCCGCTCCCCTTCCCTTAATTCTCCTCCTGTACATTTCTTCCTGCCTTACAAACTTTGGGGTCTCATTCGCCCGCTCCCCTTTATTCTCCTCCTGTACATTTCTTCTTGCTTTACAAACTTTGGGGTCTTCTTCGCCCGCTCCCCTTTATTCTCCTCCTGTACATTTCTTCTTGCTTTACAAACTTTGGGGTCTTCTTCGCCCGCTCCCCTTCCCTTAATTCTCCTCCTGTACATTTCTTCTTGCTTTACAAACTTTGGGGTCTTCTTCGCCCGCTCCCCTTCCCTTAATTCTCCTCCTGTACATTTCTTCTTGCTTTACAAACTTTGGGGTCTTCTTCGCCCGCTCCCCTTCCCTTAATTCTCCTCCTGTACATTTCTTCCTGCCTTACAAACTTTGGGGTCTTCTTCGCCCGCTCCCCTTCCCTTAATTCTCCTCCTGTACATTTCTTCTTGCTTTACAAACTTTAGGGTCTTCTTCGCCCGCTCCCCTTCCCATAATTCTCCTCTTTTACATTTCTTCCTGCCTTACAAACTTTGGGGTCTCCTTCGCCCACTCCCCTTACCTTAATTCTCCTATTGTACATTTTTTCCTGCCTTACAAACTTTGGGGTCTTCTTCGCCCGCTCCCCTTCCCTTAATTCTCCTCCTGTACATTTCTTCTTGCTTTACAAACTTTGGGGTCTTCTTCGCCCGCTCCCCTTCCCTTAATTCTCCTCCTGTACATTTCTTCCTGCCTTACAAACTTTGGGGTCTTCTTCGCCCGCTCCCCTTCCCTTAATTCTCCTCCTGTACATTTCTTCTTGCTTTACAAACTTTGGGGTCTTCTTCGCCCGCTCCCCTTCCCATAATTCTCCTCTTTTACATTTCTTCCTGCCTTACAAACTTTGGGGTCTCCTTCGCCCACTCCCCTTACCTTAATTCTCCTCCTGTACATTTCTTCTTGCCTTACAAACTTTGGGGTCTTCTTCGCCTGCTCCCCTTCCCTTAATTCTTCTCTTTTACATTTCTTCTTGCCTTACAAACTTTGGGGTCTTCTTCGCCTGCTCCCCTTCCCTTAATTCTTCTCTTTTACATTTCTTCTTGCCTTACAAACTTTGGGGTCTCCTTCTCCCACTCCCCTTCCCTTAATTCTTCTCTTTTACATTTCTTCTTGCCTTACAAACTTTGGGGTCTTCTTCGCCCGCTCCCCTTCCCTTAATTCTTCTCTTTTACATTTCTTCTTGCCTTACAAACTTTGGGGTCTTCTTCGCCTGCTCCCCTTCCCTTAATTCTTCTCTTTTACATTTCTTCTTGCCTTCCAAACTTTGGGGTCTCCTTCGCCTGCTCCCCTTCCCTTAATTCTTCTCTTTTACATTTCTTCTTGCCTTACAAACTTTGGGGTCTTCTTCGCCTGCTCCCCTTCCCTTAATTCTTCTCTTTTACATTTCTTCTTGCCTTACAAACTTTGGGGTCTTCTTCGCCCGCTCCCCTTCCCTTAATTCTCCTTTTTTACATTTTTTCCTGCCTTACAAACTTTGGGGTCTTCTTCGCCCGCTCCCCTTCCCTTAATTCTCCTTTATTACATTTTTTCCTGCCTTACAAACTTTGGGGTCTCCTTCGCCCGCTCCCCTTCCCTTAATTCTCCTTTATTACATTTTTTCCTGCCTTACAAACTTTGGGGTCTCCTTCGCCCGCTCCCCTTCCCTTAATTCTCCTTTATTACATTTTTTCCTGCCTTACAAACTTTGGGGTCTCCTTCGCCCGCTCCCCTTCCCTTAATTCTCCTTTATTACATTTTTTCCTGCCTTACAAACTTTGGGGTCTCCTTCGCCCGCTCCCCTTCCCTTAATTCTCCTTTATTACATTTTTTCCTGCCTTACAAACTTTGGGGTCTCCTTCGCCCGCTCCCCTTCCCTTAATTCTCCTCCTGTACATTTTTTCCTGCCTTACAAACTTTGGGGTCTCCTTCGCCCGCTCCCCTTCCCTTAATTCTCCTTTATTACATTTTTTCCTGCCTTACAAACTTTGGGGTCTCCTTCGCCCGCTCCCCTTCCCTTAATTCTCCTCCTGTACATTTTTTCCTGCCTTACAAACTTTGGGGTCTTCTTCTCCCGCTCCCCTTCCCTTAATTCTTCTCTTTTACATTTCTTCTTGCCTTACAAACTTTGGGGTCTCCTTCGCCCGCTCCCCTTCCCTTAATTCTCCTCATTTACATTTCTTCCTGCCTTACAAACTTTGGGGTCTCCTTCGCCCGCTCCCCTTCCCTTAATTCTCCTCCTGTACATTTCTTCCTGCCTTACAAACTTTGGGGTCTTCTTCGCCCACTCCCCTTCCCTTAATTCTCCTCCTGTACATTTCTTCCTGCCTTACAAACTTTGGGGTCTCCTTCGCCCACTCCCCTTCCCTTAATTCTCCTCATTTACATTTCTTCCTGCCTTACAAACTTTGGGGTCTTCTTCGCCCGCTCCCCTTCCCTTAATTCTCCTTTATTACATTTCTTCCTGCCTTACAAACTTTGGGGTCTCCTTCGCCCGCTCCCCTTCCCTTAATTCTTCTCTTTTACATTTCTTCCTGCCTTACAAACTTTGGGGTCTCCTTCGCCCACTCCCCTTCCCTTAATTCTCCTCCTGTACATTTCTTCCTGCCTTACAAACTTTGGGGTCTCCTTCGCCCACTCCCCTTCCCTTAATTCTCCTCATTTACATTTCTTCCTGCCTTACAAACTTTGGGGTCTTCTTCGCCCGCTCCCCTTCCCTTAATTCTCCTTTATTACATTTCTTCCTGCCTTCCAAACTTTGGGGTCTTCTTCGCCCGCTCCCCTTCCCTTAATTCTCCTTTATTACATTTCTTCCTGCCTTACAAACTTTGGGGTCTTCTTCGCCCGCTCCCTTTCCCTTAATTCTCCTCCTGTACATTTCTTCCTGCCTTACAAACTTTGGGGTCTCCTTCGCCCACTCCCCTTCCCTTAATTCTCCTCATTTACATTTCTTCCTGCCTTACAAACTTTGGGGTCTTCTTCGCCCGCTCCCCTTCCCTTAATTCTCCTTTATTACATTTCTTCCTGCCTTCCAAACTTTGGGGTCTTCTTCGCCTGCTCCCCTTCCCTTAATTCTTCTCTTTTACATTTCTTCTTGCCTTACAAACTTTGGGGTCTCCTTCGCCCGCTCCCCTTCCCTTAATTCTCCTTTTTTACATTTCTTCCTGCCTTACAAACTTTGGGGTCTTCTTCGCCCGCTCCCCTTCCCTTAATTCTCCGTTTTTACATTTTTTCCTGCCTTACAAACTTTGGGGTCTTCTTCGCCCGCTCCCCTTCCCTTAATTCTCCATTTTTACATTTTTTCCTGCCTTACAAACTTTGGGGTCTTCTTCGCCCACTCCCCTTCCCTTAATTCTCCTTTATTACATTTCTTCCTGCCTTCCAAACGTTGGGGTCTTCTTCGCCTGCTCCCCTTCCCTTAATTCTTCTCTTTTACATTTCTTCTTGCCTTACAAACTTTGGGGTCTCCTTCGCCCGCTCCCCTTCCCTTAATTCTCCTCCTGTACATTTCTTCCTGCCTTACAAAATTTGGGGTCTTCTTCGCCCGCTCCCCTTCCCTTAATTCTCCTTTATTACATTTCTTCCTGCCTTCCAAACGTTGGGGTCTTCTTCGCCTGCTCCCCTTCCCTTAATTCTTCTCTTTTACATTTCTTCTTGCCTTACAAACTTTGGGGTCTTCTTCTGCCACTCCCCTTCCCTTAATTCTTCTCTTTTACATTTCTTCTTGCCTTACAAACTTTGGGGTCTCCTTCGCCCGCTCCCCTTCCCTTAATTCTCCTCCTGTACATTTCTTCCTGCCTTACAAACTTTGGGGTCTTCTTCGCCCGCTCCCCTTCCCTTAATTCTTCTCTTTTACATTTCTTCTTGCCTTACAAACTTTGGGGTCTTCTTCGCCTGCTCCCCTTCCCTTAATTCTTCTCTTTTACATTTCTTCTTGCCTTACAAACTTTGGGGTCTCCTTCGCCCACTCCCCTTCCCTTAATTCTCCTCCTGTACATTTCTTCCTGCCTTACAAACTTTGGGGTCTCCTTCGCCCACTCCCCTTCCCATAATTCTCCTCTTTTACATTTCTTCCTGCCTTACAAACTTTGGGGTCTCCTTCGCCCACTCCCCTTCCCTTAATTCTCCTCTTTTACATTTCTTCCTGCCTTACAAACTTTGGGGTCTTCTTCGCCTGCTCCCCTTCCCTTAATTCTCCTTTATTACATTTCTTCCTGCCTTACAAACTTTGGGGTCTCCTTCGCCCGCTCCCCTTCCCTTAATTCTCCTTTATTACATTTCTTCCTGCCTTACAAACTTTGGGGTCTCCTTCGCCCGCTCCCCTTCCCTTAATTCTCCTCCTGTACATTTCTTCCTGCCTTACAAACTTTGGGGTCTCCTTCGCCCGCTCCCCTTCCCTTAATTCTCCTCTTTTACATTTCTTCCTGCTTTACAAACTTTGGGGTCTCCTTCGCCCACTCCCCTTCCCTTAATTCTCCTCCTGTACATTTCTTCCTGCCTTACAAACTTTGGGGTCTCCTTCGCCCGCTCCCCTTCCCTTAATTCTCCTCTTTTACATTTCTTCCTGCCTTACAAACTTTGGGGTCTTCTTCGCCCACTCCCCTTCCCTTAATTCTCCTCCTGTACATTTCTTCCTGCCTTACAAACTTTGGGGTCTCCTTCGCCCGCTCCCCTTCCCTTAATTCTCCTCTTTTACATTTCTTCCTGCCTTACAAACTTTGGGGTCTTCTTCGCCCGCTCCCCTTCCCTTAATTCTCCTCCTGTACATTTCCTCCTGCCTTACAAACTTTGGGGTCTCCTTCGCCCGCTCCCCTTTATTCTCCTCCTGTACATTTCTTCCTGCCTTACAAACTTTGGGGTCTCCTTCGCCCGCTCCCCTTTATTCTCCTCCTGTACATTTCTTCTTGCTTTACAAACTTTGGGGTCTTCTTCGCCCGCTCCCCTTCCCTTAATTCTCCTCCTGTACATTTCTTCCTGCCTTACAAACTTTGGGGTCTCCTTCGCCCGCTCCCCTTCCCTTAATTCTCCTCCTGTACATTTCTTCCTGCCTTACAAACTTTGGGGTCTCATTCGCCCGCTCCCCTTCCCTTAATTCTCCTCCTGTACATTTCTTCCTGCCTTACAAACTTTGGGGTCTCCTTCGCCCGCTCCCCTTTATTCTCCTCCTGTACATTTCTTCTTGCTTTACAAACTTTGGGGTCTTCTTCGCCCGCTCCCCTTTATTCTCCTCCTGTACATTTCTTCTTGCTTTACAAACTTTGGGGTCTTCTTCGCCCGCTCCCCTTCCCTTAATTCTCCTCCTGTACATTTCTTCTTGCTTTACAAACTTTGGGGTCTTCTTCGCCCGCTCCCCTTCCCTTAATTCTCCTCCTGTACATTTCTTCTTGCTTTACAAACTTTGGGGTCTTCTTCGCCCGCTCCCCTTCCCTTAATTCTCCTCCTGTACATTTCTTCCTGCCTTACAAACTTTGGGGTCTTCTTCGCCCGCTCCCCTTCCCTTAATTCTCCTCCTGTACATTTCTTCTTGCTTTACAAACTTTGGGGTCTTCTTCGCCCGCTCCCCTTCCCATAATTCTCCTCTTTTACATTTCTTCCTGCCTTACAAACTTTGGGGTCTCCTTCGCCCACTCCCCTTACCTTAATTCTCCTCCTGTACATTTTTTCCTGCCTTACAAACTTTGGGGTCTCCTTCGCCCGCTCCCCTTCCCTTAATTCTCCTCCTGTACATTTTTTCCTGCCTTACAAACTTTGGGGTCTTCTTCGCCTGCTCCCCTTCCCTTAATTCTCCTCCTGTACATTTCTTCCTGCCTTACAAACTTTGGGGTCTTCTTCGCCCACTCCCCTTCCCTTAATTCTCCTTTATTACATTTCTTCTTGCCTTACAAACTTTGTGGTCTTCTTCTCCCGCTCCCCTTCCTTTAATTCTTCTCTTTTACATTTCTTCTTGCCTTACAAACTTTGGGGTCTCCTTCTCCCACTCCCCTTCCCTTAATTCTTCTCTTTTACATTTCTTCTTGCCTTACAAACTTTGGTGTCTTCTTCTCCCACTCCCCTTCCCTTAATTCTCCTTTATTACATTTCTTCTTGCCTTACAAACTTTGGTGTCTTCTTCTCCCACTCCCCTTCCCTTAATTCTCCTTTATTACATTTCTTCTTGCCTTACAAACTTTGGGGTCTCCTTCTCCCGCTCCCCTTCCCTTAATTCTCCTCTTTTACATTTCTTCTTGCCTTACAAACTTTGGGGTCTTCTTCTCCCGCTCCCCTTCCTTTAATTCTTCTCTTTTACATTTCTTCTTGCCTTACAAACTTTGGGGTCTCCTTCTCCCGCTCCCCTTCCCTTAATTCTTCTCTTTTACATTTCTTCTTGCCTTACAAACTTTGGAGTCTTCTTCTCCCGCTCCCCTTCCTTTAATTCTTCTCTTTTACATTTCTTCTTGCCTTACAAACTTTGGGGTCTTCTTCTCCCGCTCCCCTTCCCTTAATTCTTCTCTTTTACATTTCTTCTTGCCTTACAAACTTTGGGGTCTCCTTCTCCCGCTCCCCTTCCCTTAATTCTTCTCTTTTACATTTCTTCTTGCCTTACAAACTTTGGGGTCTTCTTCTCCCGCTCCCCTTCCTTTAATTCTTCTCTTTTACATTTCTTCTTGCCTTACAAACTTTGGGGTCTTCTTCTCCCGCTCCCCTTCCCTTAATTCTTCTCTTTTACATTTCTTCTTGCCTTACAAACTTTGGGGTCTTCTTCTCCCGCTCCCCTTCCCTTAATTCTTCTCTTTTACATTTCTTCTTGCCTTACAAACGTTGGGGTCTCCTTCTCCCGCTCCCCTTCCCTTAATTCTTCTCTTTTACATTTCTTCTTGCCTTACAAACTTTGAGGTCTCCTTCTCCCGCTCCCCTTCCCTTAATTCTTCTCTTTTACATTTCTTCTTGCCTTACATACTTTGGGGTCTCCTTCTCCCGCTCCCCTTCCTTTAATTCTTCTCTTTTACATTTCTTCTTGCCTTACAAACTTTGGGGTCTTCTTCGCCTGCTCCCCTTCCCTTAATTCTTCTCTTTTACATTTCTTCTTGCCTTACAAACTTTGGGGTCTTCTTCGCCTGCTCCCCTTCCCTTAATTCTTCTCTTTTACATTTCTTCTTGCCTTACAAACTTTGGGGTCTTCTTCGCCTGCTCCCCTTCCCTTAATTCTTCTCTTTTACATTTCTTCTTGCCTTACAAACTTTGGGGTCTTCTTCGCCTGCTCCCCTTCCCTTAATTCTTCTCTTTTACATTTCTTCTTGCCTTACAAACTTTGGGGTCTCCTTCTCCCACTCCCCTTCCCTTAATTCTTCTCTTTTACATTTCTTCTTGCCTTACAAACTTTGGGGTCTCCTTCTCCCGCTCCCCTTCCCTTAATTCTTCTCTTTTACATTTCTTCTTGCCTTACAAACTTTGGGGTCTTCTTCGCCTGCTCCCCTTCCCTTAATTCTTCTCTTTTACATTTCTTCTTGCCTTACAAACTTTGGGGTCTTCTTCGCCTGCTCCCCTTCCCTTAATTCTTCTCTTTTACATTTCTTCTTGCCTTACAAACTTTGGGGTCTTCTTCGCCTGCTCCCCTTCCCTTAATTCTTCTCTTTTACATTTCTTCTTGCCTTACAAACTTTGGGGTCTTCTTCGCCTGCTCCCCTTCCCTTAATTCTTCTCTTTTACATTTCTTCTTGCCTTACAAACTTTGGGGTCTCCTTCTCCCGCTCCCCTTCCCTTAATTCTTCTCTTTTACATTTCTTCTTGCCTTACAAACTTTGGGGTCTTCTTCGCCTGCTCCCCTTCCCTTAATTCTTCTCTTTTACATTTCTTCTTGCCTTACAAACTTTGGGGTCTCCTTCTCCCACTCCCCTTCCCTTAATTCTTCTCTTTTACATTTCTTCTTGCCTTACAAACTTTGGGGTCTTCTTCGCCTGCTCCCCTTCCCTTAATTCTTCTCTTTTACATTTCTTCTTGCCTTACAAACTTTGGGGTCTTCTTCTGCCACTCCCCTTCCCTTAATTCTTCTCTTTTACATTTCTTCTTGCCTTACAAACTTTGGGGTCTTCTTCGCCTGCTCCCCTTCCCTTAATTCTTCTCTTTTACATTTCTTCTTGCCTTACAAACTTTGGGGTCTCCTTCTCCCGCTCCCCTTCCCTTAATTCTTCTCTTTTACATTTCTTCTTGCCTTACAAACTTTGGGGTCTTCTTCGCCTGCTCCCCTTCCCTTAATTCTTCTCTTTTACATTTCTTCTTGCCTTACAAACTTTGGGGTCTCCTTCTCCCACTCCCCTTCCCTTAATTCTTCTCTTTTACATTTCTTCTTGCCTTACAAACTTTGGGGTCTCCTTCTGCCACTCCCCTTCCTTTAATTCTTCTCTTTTACATTTCTTCTTGCCTTACAAACTTTGGGGTCTTCTTCGCCCGCTCCCCTTCCCTTAATTCTTCTCTTTTACATTTCTTCTTGCCTTACAAACTTTGGGGTCTCCTTCTCCCACTCCCCTTCCCTTAATTCTTCTCTTTTACATTTCTTCTTGCCTTACAAACTTTGGGGTCTTCTTCGCCTGCTCCCCTTCCCTTAATTCTTCTCTTTTACATTTCTTCTTGCCTTACAAACTTTGGGGTCTTCTTCGCCTGCTCCCCTTCCCTTAATTCTTCTCTTTTACATTTCTTCTTGCCTTACAAACTTTGGGGTCTCCTTCTCCCACTCCCCTTCCCTTAATTCTTCTCTTTTACATTTCTTCTTGCCTTACAAACTTTGGGGTCTTCTTCGCCCGCTCCCCTTCCCTTAATTCTTCTCTTTTACATTTCTTCTTGCCTTACAAACTTTGGGGTCTTCTTCGCCTGCTCCCCTTCCCTTAATTCTTCTCTTTTACATTTCTTCTTGCCTTCCAAACTTTGGGGTCTCCTTCGCCTGCTCCCCTTCCCTTAATTCTTCTCTTTTACATTTCTTCTTGCCTTACAAACTTTGGGGTCTTCTTCGCCTGCTCCCCTTCCCTTAATTCTTCTCTTTTACATTTCTTCTTGCCTTACAAACTTTGGGGTCTTCTTCGCCCGCTCCCCTTCCCTTAATTCTCCTTTTTTACATTTTTTCCTGCCTTACAAACTTTGGGGTCTTCTTCGCCCGCTCCCCTTCCCTTAATTCTCCTTTATTACATTTTTTCCTGCCTTACAAACTTTGGGGTCTCCTTCGCCCGCTCCCCTTCCCTTAATTCTCCTTTATTACATTTTTTCCTGCCTTACAAACTTTGGGGTCTCCTTCGCCCGCTCCCCTTCCCTTAATTCTCCTTTATTACATTTTTTCCTGCCTTACAAACTTTGGGGTCTCCTTCGCCCGCTCCCCTTCCCTTAATTCTCCTTTATTACATTTTTTCCTGCCTTACAAACTTTGGGGTCTCCTTCGCCCGCTCCCCTTCCCTTAATTCTCCTTTATTACATTTTTTCCTGCCTTACAAACTTTGGGGTCTCCTTCGCCCGCTCCCCTTCCCTTAATTCTCCTCCTGTACATTTTTTCCTGCCTTACAAACTTTGGGGTCTCCTTCGCCCGCTCCCCTTCCCTTAATTCTCCTTTATTACATTTCTTCCTGCCTTCCAAACGTTGGGGTCTTCTTCGCCTGCTCCCCTTCCCTTAATTCTTCTCTTTTACATTTCTTCTTGCCTTACAAACTTTGGGGTCTCCTTCGCCCGCTCCCCTTCCCTTAATTCTCCTCCTGTACATTTCTTCCTGCCTTACAAAATTTGGGGTCTTCTTCGCCCGCTCCCCTTCCCTTAATTCTCCTTTATTACATTTCTTCCTGCCTTCCAAACGTTGGGGTCTTCTTCGCCTGCTCCCCTTCCCTTAATTCTTCTCTTTTACATTTCTTCTTGCCTTACAAACTTTGGGGTCTTCTTCTGCCACTCCCCTTCCCTTAATTCTTCTCTTTTACATTTCTTCTTGCCTTACAAACTTTGGGGTCTCCTTCGCCCGCTCCCCTTCCCTTAATTCTCCTCCTGTACATTTCTTCCTGCCTTACAAACTTTGGGGTCTTCTTCGCCCGCTCCCCTTCCCTTAATTCTTCTCTTTTACATTTCTTCTTGCCTTACAAACTTTGGGGTCTTCTTCGCCTGCTCCCCTTCCCTTAATTCTTCTCTTTTACATTTCTTCTTGCCTTACAAACTTTGGGGTCTCCTTCTCCCACTCCCCTTCCTTTAATTCTTCTCTTTTACATTTCTTCTTGCCTTACAAACTTTGGGGTCTCCTTCTCCCACTCCCCTTCCCTTAATTCTTCTCTTTTACATTTCTTCTTGCCTTACAAACTTTGGGGTCTCCTTCGCCCGCTCCCCTTCCCTTAATTCTCCTCCTGTACATTTTTTCCTGCCTTACAAACTTTGGGGTCTTCTTCTCCCGCTCCCCTTCCCTTAATTCTTCTCTTTTACATTTCTTCTTGCCTTACAAACTTTGGGGTCTCCTTCGCCCGCTCCCCTTCCCTTAATTCTCCTCATTTACATTTCTTCCTGCCTTACAAACTTTGGGGTCTCCTTCGCCCGCTCCCCTTCCCTTAATTCTCCTCCTGTACATTTCTTCCTGCCTTACAAACTTTGGGGTCTTCTTCGCCCACTCCCCTTCCCTTAATTCTCCTCCTGTACATTTCTTCCTGCCTTACAAACTTTGGGGTCTCCTTCGCCCACTCCCCTTCCCTTAATTCTCCTCATTTACATTTCGTCCTGCCTTACAAACTTTGGGGTCTCCTTCGCCCGCTCCCCTTCCCTTAATTCTCCTCTTTTACATTTCTTCCTGCCTTACAAACTTTGGGGTCTCCTTCGCCCACTCCCCTTCCCTTAATTCTCCTCATTTACATTTCGTCCTGCCTTACAAACTTTGGGGTCTTCTTCGCCCGCTCCCCTTCCCTTAATTCTCCTTTATTACATTTCTTCCTGCCTTACAAACTTTGGGGTCTTCTTCGCCTGCTCCCCTTCCCTTAATTCTTCTCTTTTACATTTCTTCTTGCCTTACAAACTTTGGGGTCTCCTTCGCCCGCTCCCCTTCCCTTAATTCTCCGTTTTTACATTTTTTCCTGCCTTACAAACTTTGGGGTCTTCTTCGCCCGCTCCCCTTCCCTTAATTCTTCTCTTTTACATTTCTTCCTGCCTTACAAACTTTGGGGTCTCCTTCGCCCACTCCCCTTCCCTTAATTCTCCTCATTTACATTTCTTCCTGCCTTACAAACTTTGGGGTCTTCTTCGCCTGCTCCCCTTCCCTTAATTCTTCTCTTTTACATTTCTTCTTGCCTTACAAACTTTGGGGTCTCCTTCGCCCACTCCCCTTCCCTTAATTCTCCGTTTTTACATTTTTTCCTGCCTTACAAACTTTGGGGTCTTCTTCGCCCGCTCCCCTTCCCTTAATTCTCCATTTTTACATTTTTTCCTGCCTTACAAACTTTGGGGTCTTCTTCGCCCGCTCCCCTTCCCTTAATTCTCCTTTTTTACATTTCTTCCTGCCTTACAAACTTTGGGGTCTTCTTCGCCCGCTCCCCTTCCCTTAATTCTCCGTTTTTACATTTTTTCCTGCCTTACAAACTTTGGGGTCTTCTTCGCCCGCTCCCCTTCCCTTAATTCTCCATTTTTACATTTTTTCCTGCCTTACAAACTTTGGGGTCTTCTTCGCCCGCTCCCCTTCCCTTAATTCTCCTTTATTACATTTCTTCCTGCCTTCCAAACGTTGGGGTCTTCTTCGCCTGCTCCCCTTCCCTTAATTCTTCTCTTTTACATTTCTTCTTGCCTTACAAACTTTGGGGTCTCCTTCGCCCGCTCCCCTTCCCTTAATTCTCCTCCTGTACATTTCTTCCTGCCTTACAAAATTTGGGGTCTTCTTCGCCCGCTCCCCTTCCCTTAATTCTCCTTTATTACATTTCTTCCTGCCTTCCAAACGTTGGGGTCTTCTTCGCCTGCTCCCCTTCCCTTAATTCTCCTTTATTACATTTCTTCCTGCCTTCCAAACGTTGGGGTCTTCTTCGCCTGCTCCCCTTCCCTTAATTCTCCTCATTTACATTTCTTCCTGCCTTACAAACTTTGGGGTCTTCTTCGCCTGCTCCCCTTCCCTTAATTCTTCTCTTTTACATTTCTTCTTGCCTTACAAACTTTGGGGTCTCCTTCGCCCGCTCCCCTTCCCTTAATTCTCCTTTTTTACATTTCTTCCTGCCTTACAAACTTTGGGGTCTTCTTCGCCCGCTCCCCTTCCCTTAATTCTCCGTTTTTACATTTTTTCCTGCCTTACAAACTTTGGGGTCTTCTTCGCCCTCTCCCCTTCCCTTAATTCTTCTCTTTTACATTTCTTCTTGCCTTACAAACTTTGGGGTCTTCTTCGCCTGCTCCCCTTCCCTTAATTCTTCTCTTTTACATTTCTTCTTGCCTTACAAACTTTGGGGTCTCCTTCTCCCGCTCCCCTTCCCTTAATTCTTCTCTTTTACATTTCTTCTTGCCTTACAAACTTTGGGGTCTTCTTCTCCCGCTCCCCTTCCCTTAATTCTTCTCTTTTACATTTCTTCTTGCCTTACAAACTTTGGGGTCTCCTTCTCCCACTCCCCTTCCCTTAATTCTTCTCTTTTACATTTCTTCTTGCCTTACAAACTTTGGGGTCTTCTTCGCCTGTTCCCCTTCCCTTAATTCTTCTCTTTTACATTTCTTCTTGCCTTACAAACTTTGGGGTCTTCTTCTGCCACTCCCCTTCCCTTAATTCTTCTCTTTTACATTTCTTCTTGCCTTACAAACTTTGGGGTCTTCTTCGCCTGCTCCCCTTCCCTTAATTCTTCTCTTTTACATTTCTTCTTGCCTTACAAACTTTGGGGTCTTCTTCTGCCACTCCCCTTCCCTTAATTCTTGTCTTTTACATTTCTTCTTGCCTTACAAACTTTGGGGTCTTCTTCGCCTGCTCCCCTTCCCTTAATTCTTCTCTTTTACATTTCTTCTTGCCTTACAAACTTTGGGGTCTTCTTCGCCTGCTCCCCTTCCCTTAATTCTTCTCTTTTACATTTCTTCTTGCCTTACAAACTTTGGGGTCTTCTTCGCCTGCTCCCCTTCCCTTAATTCTTCTCTTTTACATTTCTTCTTGCCTTACAAACTTTGGGGTCTCCTTCTCCCACTCCCCTTCCCTTAATTCTTCTCTTTTACATTTCTTCTTGCCTTACAAACTTTGGGGTCTTCTTCGCCTGCTCCCCTTCCCTTAATTCTTCTCTTTTACATTTCTTCTTGCCTTACAAACTTTGGGGTCTTCTTCGCCTGCTCCCCTTCCCTTAATTCTCCTTTATTACATTTCTTCCTGCCTTACAAACTTTGGGGTCTCCTTCGCCTGCTCCCCTTCCCTTAATTCTTCTCTTTTACATTTCTTCTTGCCTTACAAACTTTGGGGTCTCCTTCTCCCACTCCCCTTCCCTTAATTCTTCTCTTTTACATTTCTTCTTGCCTTACATACTTTGGGGTCTTCTTCGCCTGCTCCCCTTCCTTTAATTCTTCTCTTTTACATTTCTTCTTGCCTTACAAACTTTGGGGTCTCCTTCTCCCACTCCCCTTCCCTTAATTCTTCTCTTTTACATTTCTTCTTGCCTTACAAACTTTGGGGTCTCCTTCTCCCACTCCCCTTCCCTTAATTCTTCTCTTTTACATTTCTTCTTGCCTTACATACTTTGGGGTCTTCTTCGCCTGCTCCCCTTCCTTTAATTCTTCTCTTTTACATTTCTTCTTGCCTTACAAACTTTGGGGTCTTCTTCGCCCGCTCCCCTTCCCTTAATTCTTCTCTTTTACATTTCTTCTTGCCTTACAAACTTTGGGGTCTCCTTCTCCCACTCCCCTTCCCTTAATTCTTCTCTTTTACATTTCTTCTTGCCTTACAAACTTTGGGGTCTTCTTCGCCTGCTCCCCTTCCCTTAATTCTTCTCTTTTACATTTCTTCTTGCCTTACAAACTTTGGGGTCTCCTTCTCCCACTCCCCTTCCTTTAATTCTTCTCTTTTACATTTCTTCTTGCCTTACAAACTTTGGGGTCTCCTTCTCCCACTCCCCTTCCCTTAATTCTTCTCTTTTACATTTCTTCTTGCCTTACAAACTTTGGGGTCTCCTTCTCCCACTCCCCTTCCTTTAATTCTTCTCTTTTACATTTCTTCCTGCCTTACAAACTTTGGGGTCTCCTTCTCCCACTCCCCTTCCCTTAATTCTTCTCTTTTACATTTCTTCTTGCCTTACAAACTTTGGGGTCTCCTTCTCCCGCTCCCCTTCCCTTAATTCTTCTCTTTTACATTTCTTCTTGCCTTACAAACTTTGGGGTCTCCTTCTCCCGCTCCCCTTCCCTTAATTCTTCTCTTTTACATTTCTTCTTGCCTTACAAACTTTGGGGTCTCCTTCTCCCGCTCCCCTTCCTTTAATTCTTCTCTTTTACATTTCTTCTTGCCTTACAAACTTTGGGGTCTTCTTCGCCTGCTCCCCTTCCCTTAATTCTTCTCTTTTACATTTCTTCATGCCTTACAAACTTTGGGGTCTTCTTCGCCTGCTCCCCTTCCCTTAATTCTTCTCTTTTACATTTCTTCTTGCCTTACAAACTTTGGGGTCTTCTTCGCCCGCTCCCCTTCCCTTAATTCTTCTCTTTTACATTTCTTCTTGCCTTACAAACTTTGGGGTCTCCTTCTCCCGCTCCCCTTCCTTTAATTCTTCTCTTTTACATTTCTTCTTGCCTTACAAACTTTGGGGTCTTCTTCGCCTGCTCCCCTTCCCTTAATTCTTCTCTTTTACATTTCTTCATGCCTTACAAACTTTGGGGTCTTCTTCGCCTGCTCCCCTTCCCTTAATTCTTCTCTTTTACATTTCTTCTTGCCTTACAAACTTTGGGGTCTTCTTCGCCCGCTCCCCTTCCCTTAATTCTTCTCTTTTACATTTCTTCTTGCCTTACAAACTTTGGGGTCTTCTTCGCCTGCTCCCCTTCCCTTAATTCTTCTCTTTTACATTTCTTCTTGCCTTACAAACTTTGGGGTCTTCTTCGCCTGCTCCCCTTCCCTTAATTCTTCTCTTTTACATTTCTTCTTGCTTTACAAACTTTGGGGTCTTCTTCGCCTGCTCCCCTTCCCTTAATTCTTCTCTTTTACATTTCTTCTTGCCTTACAAACTTTGGGGTCTTCTTCGCCTGCTCCCCTTCCCTTAATTCTTCTCTTTTACATTTCTTCTTGCCTTACAAACTTTGGGGTCTTCTTCGCCCGCTCCCCTTCCCTTAATTCTCCTTTTTTACATTTTTTCCTGCCTTACAAACTTTGGGGTCTTCTTCGCCCGCTCCCCTTCCCTTAATTCTCCTTTATTACATTTTTTCCTGCCTTACAAACTTTGGGGTCTCCTTCGCCCGCTCCCCTTCCCTTAATTCTCCTTTATTACATTTTTTCCTGCCTTACAAACTTTGGGGTCTCCTTCGCCCGCTCCCCTTCCCTTAATTCTCCTTTATTACATTTTTTCCTGCCTTACAAACTTTGGGGTCTCCTTCGCCCGCTCCCCTTCCCTTAATTCTCCTTTATTACATTTTTTCCTGCCTTACAAACTTTGGGGTCTCCTTCGCCCGCTCCCCTTCCCTTAATTCTCCTTTATTACATTTTTTCCTGCCTTACAAACTTTGGGGTCTCCTTCGCCTGCTCCCCTTCCCTTAATTCTTCTCTTTTACATTTCTTCTTGCCTTACAAACTTTGGGGTCTCCTTCGCCTGCTCCCCTTCCCTTAATTCTTCTCTTTTACATTTTTTCCTGCCTTACAAACTTTGGGGTCTCCTTCGCCTGCTCCCCTTCCCTTAATTCTCCTTTATTACATTTTTTCCTGCCTTACAAACTTTGGGGTCTCCTTCGCCCGCTCCCCTTCCCTTAATTCTCCTCCTGTACATTTTTTCCTGCCTTACAAACTTTGGGGTCTCCTTCGCCCGCTCCCCTTCCCTTAATTCTCCTCCTGTACATTTCTTCCTGCCTTACAAACTTTGGGGTCTCCTTCGCCCGCTCCCCTTCCCTTAATTCTCCTCATTTACATTTCTTCCTGCCTTACAAACTTTGGGGTCTTCTTCGCCCGCTCCCCTTCCCTTAATTCTCCTTTATTACATTTCTTCCTGCCTTCCAAACTTTGGGGTCTTCTTCGCCTGCTCCCCTTCCCTTAATTCTTCTCTTTTACATTTCTTCTTGCCTTACAAACTTTGGGGTCTCCTTCGCCCGCTCCCCTTCCCTTAATTCTCCTTTTTTACATTTCTTCCTGCCTTACAAACTTTGGGGTCTTCTTCGCCTGCTCCCCTTCCCTTAATTCTTCTCTTTTACATTTCTTCTTGCCTTACAAACTTTGGGGTCTTCTTCGCCTGCTCCCCTTCCCTTAATTCTCCTTTTTTACATTTCTTCCTGCCTTACAAACTTTGGGGTCTTCTTCGCCCGCTCCCCTTCCCTTAATTCTCCGTTTTTACATTTTTTCCTTCCCTACAAACTTTGGGGTCTTCTTCGCCCGCTCCCCTTCCCTTAATTCTCCTCCTGTACATTTTTTCCTGCCTTACAAACTTTGGGGTCTCCTTCGCCCACTCCCCTTCCCTTAATTCTCCTCATTTACATTTCTTCCTGCCTTACAAACTTTGGGGTCTTCTTCGCCCGCTGCCCTTCCCTTAATTCTCCTCCTGTACATTTTTTCCTGCCTTACAAACTTTGGGGTCTCCTTCGCCCACTCCCCTTCCCTTAATTCTCCTCATTTACATTTCTTCCTGCCTTACAAACTTTGGGGTCTTCTTCGCCCGCTCCCCTTCCCTTAATTCTCCTCATTTACATTTCTTCCTGCCTTACAAACTTTGGGGTCTCCTTCGCCCACTCCCCTTCCCTTAATTCTCCTCATTTACATTTCTTCCTGCCTTACAAACTTTGGGGTCTTCTTCGCCCGCTCCCCTTCCCTTAATTCTCCTCCTGTACATTTTTTCCTGCCTTACAAACTTTGGGGTCTTCTTCTCCCACTCCCCTTCCCTTAATTCTTCTCTTTTACATTTCTTCTTGCCTTACAAACTTTGGGGTCTTCTTCGCCTGCTCCCCTTCCCTTAATTCTCCTCATTTACATTTCTTCTTGCCTTACAAACTTTGGGGTCTTCTTCTCCCACTCCCCTTCCCTTAATTCTTCTCTTTTACATTTCTTCTTGCCTTACAAACTTTGGGGTCTTCTTCGCCCGCTCCCCTTCCCTTAATTCTCCGTTTTTACATTTTTTCCTTCCCTACAAACTTTGGGGTCTTCTTCGCCCGCTCCCCTTCCCTTAATTCTCCTCCTGTACATTTTTTCCTGCCTTACAAACTTTGGGGTCTCCTTCGCCCACTCCCCTTCCCTTAATTCTCCTCATTTACATTTCTTCCTGCCTTACAAACTTTGGGGTCTTCTTCGCCCGCTGCCCTTCCCTTAATTCTCCTCCTGTACATTTTTTCCTGCCTTACAAACTTTGGGGTCTCCTTCGCCCACTCCCCTTCCCTTAATTCTCCTCATTTACATTTCTTCCTGCCTTACAAACTTTGGGGTCTTCTTCGCCCGCTCCCCTTCCCTTAATTCTCCTCATTTACATTTCTTCCTGCCTTACAAACTTTGGGGTCTCCTTCGCCCACTCCCCTTCCCTTAATTCTCCTCATTTACATTTCTTCCTGCCTTACAAACTTTGGGGTCTTCTTCGCCCGCTCCCCTTCCCTTAATTCTCCTCCTGTACATTTTTTCCTGCCTTACAAACTTTGGGGTCTTCTTCTCCCACTCCCCTTCCCTTAATTCTTCTCTTTTACATTTCTTCTTGCCTTACAAACTTTGGGGTCTTCTTCGCCTGCTCCCCTTCCCTTAATTCTCCTCATTTACATTTCTTCCTGCCTTACAAACTTTGGGGTCTTCTTCGCCCGCTCCCCTTCCCTTAATTCTCCTCATTTACATTTCTTCCTGCCTTACAAACTTTGGGATCTTCTTCGCCCGCTCCCCTTCCCTTAATTCTCCTTTATTACATTTTTTCCTACCTTCCAAACTTTGGGGTCTCCTTCGCCCACTCCCCTTCCCTTAATTCTCCTTTATTACATTTCTTCTTGCCTTACAAACTTTGGGGTCTTCTTCTCCCGCTCCCCTTCCCTTAATTCTTCTCTTTTACATTTCCTCTTGCCTTACAAACTTTGGGGTCTCCTTCGCCCGCTCCCCTTCCCTTAATTCTCCTTTATTACATTTCTTCTTGCCTTACAAACTTTGGTGTCTTCTTCTCCCACTCCCCTTCCCTTAATTCTTCTCTTTTACATTTTTTCCTGCCTTACAAACTTTGGGGTCTCCTTCGCCTGCTCCCCTTCCCTTAATTCTTCTCTTTTACATTTCTTCTTGCCTTACAAACTTTGGGGTCTTCTTCGCCTGCTCCCCTTCCCTTAATTCTTCTCTTTTACATTTCTTCTTGCCTTACAAACTTTGGGGTCTCCTTCGCCCGCTCCCCTTCCCTTAATTCTCCTTTATTACATTTCTTCTTGCCTTACAAACTTTGGGGTCTCCTTCGCCCGCTCCCCTTCCCTTAATTCTCCTCCTGTACATTTTTTCCTGCCTTACAAACTTTGGGGTCTTCTTCGCCCGCTCCCCTTCCCTTAATTCTCCTTTATTACATTTCTTCCTGCCTTACAAACTTTGGGGTCTCCTTCTCCTGCTCCCCTTCCCTTAATTCTTCTCTTTTACATTTCTTCTTGCCTTACAAACTTTGGGGTCTTCTTCGCCTGCTCCCCTTCCCTTAATTCTTCTCTTTTACATTTCTTCTTGCCTTACAAACTTTGGGGTCTTCTTCGCCTGCTCCCCTTCCCTTAATTCTTCTCTTTTACATTTCTTCTTGCCTTACAAACTTTGGGGTCTCCTTCTCCCACTCCCCTTCCCTTAATTCTTCTCTTTTACATTTCTTCTTGCCTTACAAACTTTGGGGTTTTCTTCGCCTGCTCCCCTTCCCTTAATTCTTCTCTTTTACATTTCTTCTTGCCTTACAAACTTTGGGGTCTTCTTCGCCTGCTCCCCTTCCCTTAATTCTTCTCTTTTACATTTCTTCTTGCCTTACAAACTTTGGGGTCTCCTTCTCCCGCTCCCCTTCCCTTAATTCTTCTCTTTTACATTTCTTCTTGCCTTACAAACTTTGGGGTCTCCTTCTCCCACTCCCCTTCCCTTAATTCTTCTCTTTTACATTTCTTCTTGCCTTACAAACTTTGGGGTCTCCTTCTGCCACTCCCCTTCCTTTAATTCTTCTCTTTTACATTTCTTCTTGCCTTACAAACTTTGGGGTCTCCTTCTCCCACTCCCCTTCCCTTAATTCTTCTCTTTTACATTTCTTCTTGCCTTACAAACTTTGGGGTCTTCTTCGCCCGCTCCCCTTCCCTTAATTCTTCTCTTTTACATTTCTTCTTGCCTTACAAACTTTGGGGTCTCCTTCTCCCACTCCCCTTCCTTTAATTCTTCTCTTTTACATTTCTTCTTGCCTTACAAACTTTGGGGTCTTCTTCGCCCGCTCCCCTTCCCTTAATTCTTCTCTTTTACATTTCTTCTTGCCTTACAAACTTTGGGGTCTTCTTCGCCTGCTCCCCTTCCCTTAATTCTTCTCTTTTACATTTCTTCTTGCCTTACAAACTTTGGGGTCTCCTTCTCCCGCTCCCCTTCCCTTAATTCTTCTCTTTTACATTTCTTCTTGCCTTACAAACTTTGGGGTCTCCTTCTGCCACTCCCCTTCCTTTAATTCTTCTCTTTTACATTTCTTCTTGCCTTACAAACTTTGGGGTCTCCTTCGCCCGCTCCCCTTCCCTTAATTCTTCTCTTTTACATTTCTTCTTGCCTTACAAACTTTGGGGTCTCCTTCTGCCACTCCCCTTCCTTTAATTCTTCTCTTTTACATTTCTTCTTGCCTTACAAACTTTGGGGTCTCCTTCGCCCGCTCCCCTTCCCTTAATTCTTCTCTTTTACATTTCTTCTTGCCTTACAAACTTTGGGGTCTTCTTCGCCCGCTCCCCTTCCCTTAATTCTTCTCTTTTACATTTCTTCTTGCCTTACAAACTTTGGGGTCTCCTTCTCCCACTCCCCTTCCTTTAATTCTTCTCTTTTACATTTCTTCTTGCCTTACAAACTTTGGGGTCTTCTTCGCCCGCTCCCCTTCCCTTAATTCTTCTCTTTTACATTTCTTCTTGCCTTACAAACTTTGGGGTCTTCTTCGCCTGCTCCCCTTCCCTTAATTCTTCTCTTTTACATTTCTTCTTGCCTTACAAACTTTGGGGTCTCCTTCTCCCACTCCCCTTCCTTTAATTCTTCTCTTTTACATTTCTTCTTGCCTTACAAACTTTGGGGTCTCCTTCTCCCACTCCCCTTCCCTTAATTCTTCTCTTTTACATTTCTTCTTGCCTTACAAACTTTGGGGTCTCCTTCTCCCGCTCCCCTTCCCTTAATTCTTCTCTTTTACATTTCTTCTTGCCTTACAAACTTTGGGGTCTCCTTCTCCCGCTCCCCTTCCTTTAATTCTTCTCTTTTACATTTCTTCTTGCCTTACAAACTTTGGGGTCTTCTTCGCCTGCTCCCCTTCCCTTAATTCTTCTCTTTTACATTTCTTCTTGCCTTACAAACTTTGGGGTCTTCTTCGCCTGCTCCCCTTCCCTTAATTCTTCTCTTTTACATTTCTTCTTGCCTTACAAACTTTGGGGTCTTCTTCGCCCGCTCCCCTTCCCTTAATTCTTCTCTTTTACATTTCTTCTTGCCTTACAAACTTTGGGGTCTTCTTCGCCTGCTCCCCTTCCCTTAATTCTTCTCTTTTACATTTCTTCTTGCCTTACAAACTTTGGGGTCTTCTTCGCCTGCTCCCCTTCCCTTAATTCTTCTCTTTTACATTTCTTCTTGCCTTACAAACTTTGGGGTCTTCTTCGCCTGCTCCCCTTCCCTTAATTCTTCTCTTTTACATTTCTTCTTGCCTTACAAACTTTGGGGTCTTCTTCGCCTGCTCCCCTTCCCTTAATTCTTCTCTTTTACATTTCTTCTTGCCTTACAAACTTTGGGGTCTCCTTCGCCCGCTCCCCTTCCCTTAATTCTCCTTTATTACATTTTTTCCTGCCTTACAAACTTTGGGGTCTCCTTCGCCCGCTCCCCTTCCCTTAATTCTCCTCCTGTACATTTTTTCCTGCCTTACAAACTTTGGGGTCTTCTTCTCCCGCTCCCCTTCCCTTAATTCTTCTCTTTTACATTTCTTCTTGCCTTACAAACTTTGGGGTCTCCTTCGCCCGCTCCCCTTCCCTTAATTCTCCTCATTTACATTTCTTCCTGCCTTACAAACTTTGGGGTCTTCTTCGCCCACTCCCCTTCCCTTAATTCTCCTCCTGTACATTTCTTCCTGCCTTACAAACTTTGGGGTCTCCTTCGCCCACTCCCCTTCCCTTAATTCTCCTCTTTTACATTTCTTCCTGCCTTACAAACTTTGGGGTCTCCTTCGCCCGCTCCCCTTCCCTTAATTCTCCTTTATTACATTTCTTCCTGCCTTACAAACTTTGGGGTCTCCTTCGCCCGCTCCCCTTCCCTTAATTCTCCTTTATTACATTTCTTCCTGCCTTACAAACTTTGGGGTCTCCTTCGCCCGCTCCCCTTCCCTTAATTCTCCTTTATTACATTTCTTCCTGCCTTACAAACTTTGGGGTCTCCTTCGCCCGCTCCCCTTCCCTTAATTCTCCTTTATTACATTTCTTCCTGCCTTACAAACTTTGGGGTCTTCTTCGCCCGCTCCCCTTCCCTTAATTCTCCTTTATTACATTTCTTCCTGCCTTACAAACTTTGGGGTCTTCTTCGCCTGCTCCCCTTCCCTTAATTCTTCTCTTTTACATTTCTTCTTGCCTTACAAACTTTGGGGTCTCCTTCTCCCGCTCCCCTTCCCTTAATTCTCCTCTTTTACATTTCTTCTTGCCTTACAAACTTTGGGGTCTCCTTCTCCCGCTCCCCTTCCCTTAATTCTTCTCTTTTACATTTCTTCTTGCCTTACAAACTTTGGGGTCTCCTTCTCCCGCTCCCCTTCCTTTAATTCTTCTCTTTTACATTTCTTCTTGCCTTACAAACTTTGGGGTCTTCTTCGCCTGCTCCCCTTCCCTTAATTCTTCTCTTTTACATTTCTTCTTGCCTTACAAACTTTGGGGTCTTCTTCGCCTGCTCCCCTTCCCTTAATTCTTCTCTTTTACATTTCTTCTTGCCTTACAAACTTTGGGGTCTCCTTCTCCCGCTCCCCTTCCCTTAATTCTCCTCTTTTACATTTCTTCTTGCCTTACAAACTTTGGGGTCTCCTTCTCCCGCTCCCCTTCCCTTAATTCTTCTCTTTTACATTTCTTCTTGCCTTACAAACTTTGGGGTCTCCTTCTCCCGCTCCCCTTCCTTTAATTCTTCTCTTTTACATTTCTTCTTGCCTTACAAACTTTGGGGTCTTCTTCGCCTGCTCCCCTTCCCTTAATTCTTCTCTTTTACATTTCTTCTTGCCTTACAAACTTTGGGGTCTTCTTCGCCTGCTCCCCTTCCCTTAATTCTCCTCATTTACATTTCTTCCTGCCTTACAAACTTTGGGGTCTTCTTCGCCCACTCCCCTTCCCTTAATTCTCCTCCTGTACATTTCTTCCTGCCTTACAAACTTTGGGGTCTCCTTCGCCCACTCCCCTTCCCTTAATTCTCCTCATTTACATTTCTTCCTGCCTTACAAACTTTGGGGTCTTCTTCGCCCGCTCCCCTTCCCTTAATTCTCCTTTATTACATTTCTTCCTGCCTTACAAACTTTGGGGTCTCCTTCGCCCGCTCCCCTTCCCTTAATTCTCCTTTATTACATTTCTTCCTGCCTTACAAACTTTGGGGTCTTCTTCGCCCGCTCCCCTTCCCTTAATTCTCCTTTATTACATTTCTTCCTGCCTTACAAACTTTGGGGTCTCCTTCGCCCGCTCCCCTTCCCTTAATTCTCCTTTATTACATTTCTTCCTGCCTTACAAACTTTGGGGTCTCCTTCGCCCGCTCCCCTTCCCTTAATTCTCCTTTATTACATTTCTTCCTGCCTTACAAACTTTGGGGTCTCCTTCGCCCGCTCCCCTTCCCTTAATTCTCCTTTATTACATTTCTTCCTGCCTTACAAACTTTGGGGTCTTCTTCGCCCGCTCCCCTTCCCTTAATTCTCCTTTATTACATTTCTTCCTGCCTTACAAACTTTGGGGTCTTCTTCGCCTGCTCCCCTTCCCTTAATTCTTCTCTTTTACATTTCTTCTTGCCTTACAAACTTTGGGGTCTCCTTCTCCCGCTCCCCTTCCCTTAATTCTTCTCTTTTACATTTCTTCTTGCCTTACAAACTTTGGGGTCTCCTTCTCCCGCTCCCCTTCCCTTAATTCTTCTCTTTTACATTTCTTCTTGCCTTACAAACTTTGGGGTCTCCTTCTCCCGCTCCCCTTCCTTTAATTCTTCTCTTTTACATTTCTTCTTGCCTTACAAACTTTGGGGTCTTCTTCGCCTGCTCCCCTTCCCTTAATTCTTCTCTTTTACATTTCTTCTTGCCTTACAAACTTTGGGGTCTTCTTCGCCTGCTCCCCTTCCCTTAATTCTTCTCTTTTACATTTCTTCTTGCCTTACAAACTTTGGGGTCTTCTTCGCCCGCTCCCCTTCCCTTAATTCTTCTCTTTTACATTTCTTCTTGCCTTACAAACTTTGGGGTCTTCTTCGCCTGCTCCCCTTCCCTTAATTCTTCTCTTTTACATTTCTTCTTGCCTTACAAACTTTGGGGTCTTCTTCGCCTGCTCCCCTTCCCTTAATTCTTCTCTTTTACATTTCTTCTTGCCTTCCAAACTTTGGGGTCTCCTTCGCCTGCTCCCCTTCCCTTAATTCTTCTCTTTTACATTTCTTCTTGCCTTACAAACTTTGGGGTCTTCTTCGCCTGCTCCCCTTCCCTTAATTCTTCTCTTTTACATTTCTTCTTGCCTTACAAACTTTGGGGTCTTCTTCGCCCGCTCCCCTTCCCTTAATTCTCCTTTTTTACATTTTTTCCTGCCTTACAAACTTTGGGGTCTCCTTCGCCCGCTCCCCTTCCCTTAATTCTCCTTTATTACATTTCTTCCTGCCTTACAAACTTTGGGGTCTTCTTCGCCCGCTCCCCTTCCCTTAATTCTCCTTTATTACATTTCTTCCTGCCTTACAAACTTTGGGGTCTCCTTCGCCCGCTCCCCTTCCCTTAATTCTCCTTTATTACATTTCTTCCTGCCTTACAAACTTTGGGGTCTTCTTCGCCCGCTCCCCTTCCCTTAATTCTCCTTTATTACATTTCTTCCTGCCTTACAAACTTTGGGGTCTCCTTCGCCCGCTCCCCTTCCCTTAATTCTCCTTTATTACATTTCTTCCTGCCTTACAAACTTTGGGGTCTTCTTCGCCCGCTCCCCTTCCCTTAATTCTCCTTTATTACATTTCTTCCTGCCTTACAAACTTTGGGGTCTTCTTCGCCCGCTCCCCTTCCCTTAATTCTCCTTTATTACATTTCTTCCTGCCTTACAAACTTTGGGGTCTCCTTCACCCGCTCCCCTTCCCTTAATTCTCCTTTTTTACATTTTTTCCTGCCTTACAAACTTTGGGGTCTTCTTCGCCCGCTCCCCTTCCCTTAATTCTCCTTTATTACATTTCTTCCTGCCTTACAAACTTTGGGGTCTTCTTCGCCCGCTCCCCTTCCCTTAATTCTCCTTTATTACATTTCTTCCTGCCTTACAAACTTTGGGGTCTCCTTCGCCCGCTCCCCTTCCCTTAATTCTCCTTTATTACATTTCTTCCTGCCTTACAAACTTTGGGGTCTTCTTCGCCCGCTCCCCTTCCCTTAATTCTCCTTTATTACATTTCTTCCTGCCTTACAAACTTTGGGGTCTTCTTCGCCCGCTCCCCTTCCCTTAATTCTCCTTTATTACATTTCTTCCTGCCTTACAAACTTTGGGGTCTCCTTCGCCCGCTCCCCTTCCCTTAATTCTCCTTTATTACATTTCTTCCTGCCTTACAAACTTTGGGGTCTTCTTCGCCCGCTCCCCTTCCCTTAATTCTCCTTTATTACATTTCTTCCTGCCTTACAAACTTTGGGGTCTTCTTCGCCCGCTCCCCTTCCCTTAATTCTCCTTTATTACATTTCTTCCTGCCTTACAAACTTTGGGGTCTTCTTCGCCCGCTCCCCTTCCCTTAATTCTCCTTTATTACATTTCTTCCTGCCTTACAAACTTTGGGGTCTTCTTCGCCCGCTCCCCTTCCCTTAATTCTCCTTTATTACATTTCTTCCTGCCTTACAAACTTTGGGGTCTTCTTCGCCCGCTCCCCTTCCCTTAATTCTCCTTTATTACATTTCTTCCTGCCTTACAAACTTTGGGGTCTCCTTCGCCCGCTCCCCTTCCCTTAATTCTCCTCCTGTACATTTTTTCCTGCCTTACAAACTTTGGGGTCTTCTTCGCCCGCTCCCCTTCCCTTAATTCTCCTCATTTACATTTCTTCCTGCCTTACAAACTTTGGGGTCTTCTTCGCCCGCTCCCCTTCCCTTAATTCTCCTCATTTACATTTCTTCCTGCCTTACAAACTTTGGGGTCTCCTTCGCCCACTCCCCTTCCCTTAATTCTCCTCATTTACATTTCTTCCTGCCTTACAAACTTTGGGGTCTTCTTCGCCCGCTCCCCTTCCCTTAATTCTCCTCCTGTACATTTTTTCCTGCCTTACAAACTTTGGGGTCTTCTTCTCCCACTCCCCTTCCCTTAATTCTTCTCTTTTACATTTCTTCTTGCCTTACAAACTTTGGGGTCTTCTTCGCCTGCTCCCCTTCCCTTAATTCTCCTCATTTACATTTCTTCCTGCCTTACAAACTTTGGGGTCTTCTTCGCCCGCTCCCCTTCCCTTAATTCTCCTCATTTACATTTCTTCCTGCCTTACAAACTTTGGGATCTTCTTCGCCCGCTCCCCTTCCCTTAATTCTCCTTTATTACATTTTTTCCTACCTTCCAAACTTTGGGGTCTCCTTCGCCCACTCCCCTTCCCTTAATTCTCCTTTATTACATTTCTTCTTGCCTTACAAACTTTGGGGTCTTCTTCTCCCGCTCCCCTTCCCTTAATTCTTCTCTTTTACATTTCCTCTTGCCTTACAAACTTTGGGGTCTCCTTCGCCCGCTCCCCTTCCCTTAATTCTCCTTTATTACATTTCTTCTTGCCTTACAAACTTTGGTGTCTTCTTCTCCCACTCCCCTTCCCTTAATTCTTCTCTTTTACATTTTTTCCTGCCTTACAAACTTTGGGGTCTCCTTCGCCTGCTCCCCTTCCCTTAATTCTTCTCTTTTACATTTCTTCTTGCCTTACAAACTTTGGGGTCTTCTTCGCCTGCTCCCCTTCCCTTAATTCTTCTCTTTTACATTTCTTCTTGCCTTACAAACTTTGGGGTCTTCTTCTCCCGCTCCCCTTCCCTTAATTCTTCTCTTTTACATTTCCTCTTGCCTTACAAACTTTGGGGTCTCCTTCGCCCGCTCCCCTTCCCTTAATTCTCCTTTATTACATTTCTTCTTGCCTTACAAACTTTGGTGTCTTCTTCTCCCACTCCCCTTCCCTTAATTCTTCTCTTTTACATTTTTTCCTTCCTTACAAACTTTGGGGTCTCCTTCGCCTGCTCCCCTTCCCTTAATTCTTCTCTTTTACATTTCTTCTTGCCTTACAAACTTTGGGGTCTTCTTCGCCTGCTCCCCTTCCCTTAATTCTTCTCTTTTACATTTCTTCTTGCCTTACAAACTTTGGGGTCTCCTTCGCCCGCTCCCCTTCCCTTAATTCTCCTTTATTACATTTCTTCTTGCCTTACAAACTTTGGGGTCTCCTTCGCCCGCTCCCCTTCCCTTAATTCTCCTCCTGTACATTTTTTCCTGCCTTACAAACTTTGGGGTCTTCTTCGCCCGCTCCCCTTCCCTTAATTCTCCTTTATTACATTTCTTCCTGCCTTACAAACTTTGGGGTCTCCTTCTCCTGCTCCCCTTCCCTTAATTCTTCTCTTTTACATTTCTTCTTGCCTTACAAACTTTGGGGTCTTCTTCGCCTGCTCCCCTTCCCTTAATTCTTCTCTTTTACATTTCTTCTTGCCTTACAAACTTTGGGGTCTTCTTCGCCTGCTCCCCTTCCCTTAATTCTTCTCTTTTACATTTCTTCTTGCCTTACAAACTTTGGGGTCTCCTTCTCCCACTCCCCTTCCCTTAATTCTTCTCTTTTACATTTCTTCTTGCCTTACAAACTTTGGGGTTTTCTTCGCCTGCTCCCCTTCCCTTAATTCTTCTCTTTTACATTTCTTCTTGCCTTACAAACTTTGGGGTCTCCTTCTCCCACTCCCCTTCCCTTAATTCTTCTCTTTTACATTTCTTCTTGCCTTACAAACTTTGGGGTCTCCTTCTCCCACTCCCCTTCCCTTAATTCTTCTCTTTTACATTTCTTCTTGCCTTACAAACTTTGGGGTCTCCTTCTGCCACTCCCCTTCCTTTAATTCTTCTCTTTTACATTTCTTCTTGCCTTACAAACTTTGGGGTCTCCTTCTCCCGCTCCCCTTCCCTTAATTCTTCTCTTTTACATTTCTTCTTGCCTTACAAACTTTGGGGTCTCCTTCTCCCACTCCCCTTCCCTTAATTCTTCTCTTTTACATTTCTTCTTGCCTTACAAACTTTGGGGTCTCCTTCTGCCACTCCCCTTCCTTTAATTCTTCTCTTTTACATTTCTTCTTGCCTTACAAACTTTGGGGTCTCCTTCTCCCACTCCCCTTCCCTTAATTCTTCTCTTTTACATTTCTTCTTGCCTTACAAACTTTGGGGTCTCCTTCTCCCACTCCCCTTCCTTTAATTCTTCTCTTTTACATTTCTTCTTGCCTTACAAACTTTGGGGTCTTCTTCGCCCGCTCCCCTTCCCTTAATTCTTCTCTTTTACATTTCTTCTTGCCTTACAAACTTTGGGGTCTTCTTCGCCTGCTCCCCTTCCCTTAATTCTTCTCTTTTACATTTCTTCTTGCCTTACAAACTTTGGGGTCTCCTTCTCCCGCTCCCCTTCCCTTAATTCTTCTCTTTTACATTTCTTCTTGCCTTACAAACTTTGGGGTCTCCTTCTGCCACTCCCCTTCCTTTAATTCTTCTCTTTTACATTTCTTCTTGCCTTACAAACTTTGGGGTCTCCTTCGCCCGCTCCCCTTCCCTTAATTCTTCTCTTTTACATTTCTTCTTGCCTTACAAACTTTGGGGTCTTCTTCGCCCGCTCCCCTTCCCTTAATTCTTCTCTTTTACATTTCTTCTTGCCTTACAAACTTTGGGGTCTCCTTCTCCCACTCCCCTTCCTTTAATTCTTCTCTTTTACATTTCTTCTTGCCTTACAAACTTTGGGGTCTTCTTCGCCCGCTCCCCTTCCCTTAATTCTTCTCTTTTACATTTCTTCTTGCCTTACAAACTTTGGGGTCTTCTTCGCCTGCTCCCCTTCCCTTAATTCTTCTCTTTTACATTTCTTCTTGCCTTACAAACTTTGGGGTCTCCTTCTCCCACTCCCCTTCCTTTAATTCTTCTCTTTTACATTTCTTCTTGCCTTACAAACTTTGGGGTCTCCTTCTCCCACTCCCCTTCCCTTAATTCTTCTCTTTTACATTTCTTCTTGCCTTACAAACTTTGGGGTCTCCTTCTCCCGCTCCCCTTCCCTTAATTCTTCTCTTTTACATTTCTTCTTGCCTTACAAACTTTGGGGTCTCCTTCTCCCGCTCCCCTTCCTTTAATTCTTCTCTTTTACATTTCTTCTTGCCTTACAAACTTTGGGGTCTTCTTCGCCTGCTCCCCTTCCCTTAATTCTTCTCTTTTACATTTCTTCTTGCCTTACAAACTTTGGGGTCTTCTTCGCCTGCTCCCCTTCCCTTAATTCTTCTCTTTTACATTTCTTCTTGCCTTACAAACTTTGGGGTCTTCTTCGCCCGCTCCCCTTCCCTTAATTCTTCTCTTTTACATTTCTTCTTGCCTTACAAACTTTGGGGTCTTCTTCGCCTGCTCCCCTTCCCTTAATTCTTCTCTTTTACATTTCTTCTTGCCTTACAAACTTTGGGGTCTTCTTCGCCTGCTCCCCTTCCCTTAATTCTTCTCTTTTACATTTCTTCTTGCCTTACAAACTTTGGGGTCTTCTTCGCCTGCTCCCCTTCCCTTAATTCTTCTCTTTTACATTTCTTCTTGCCTTACAAACTTTGGGGTCTTCTTCGCCTGCTCCCCTTCCCTTAATTCTTCTCTTTTACATTTCTTCTTGCCTTACAAACTTTGGGGTCTCCTTCGCCCACTCCCCTTCCCTTAATTCTCCTCATTTACATTTCTTCCTGCCTTACAAACTTTGGGGTCTTCTTCGCCCGCTCCCCTTCCCTTAATTCTCCTTTATTACATTTCTTCCTGCCTTACAAACTTTGGGGTCTCCTTCGCCCGCTCCCCTTCCCTTAATTCTCCTTTATTACATTTCTTCCTGCCTTACAAACTTTGGGGTCTTCTTCGCCCGCTCCCGTTCCCTTAATTCTCCTTTATTACATTTCTTCCTGCCTTACAAACTTTGGGGTCTCCTTCGCCCGCTCCCCTTCCCTTAATTCTCCTTTATTACATTTCTTCCTGCCTTACAAACTTTGGGGTCTCCTTCGCCCGCTCCCCTTCCCTTAATTCTCCTCCTGTACATTTTTTCCTGCCTTACAAACTTTGGGGTCTTCTTCTCCCGCTCCCCTTCCCTTAATTCTTCTCTTTTACATTTCTTCTTGCCTTACAAACTTTGGGGTCTCCTTCGCCCGCTCCCCTTCCCTTAATTCTCCTCATTTACATTTCTTCCTGCCTTACAAACTTTGGGGTCTTCTTCGCCCACTCCCCTTCCCTTAATTCTCCTCCTGTACATTTCTTCCTGCCTTACAAACTTTGGGGTCTCCTTCGCCCACTCCCCTTCCCTTAATTCTCCTCATTTACATTTCTTCCTGCCTTACAAACTTTGGGGTCTTCTTCGCCCGCTCCCCTTCCCTTAATTCTCCTTTATTACATTTCTTCCTGCCTTACAAACTTTGGGGTCTCCTTCGCCCGCTCCCCTTCCCTTAATTCTCCTTTATTACATTTCTTCCTGCCTTACAAACTTTGGGGTCTTCTTCGCCCGCTCCCGTTCCCTTAATTCTCCTTTATTACATTTCTTCCTGCCTTACAAACTTTGGGGTCTCCTTCGCCCGCTCCCCTTCCCTTAATTCTCCTTTATTACATTTCTTCCTGCCTTACAAACTTTGGGGTCTCCTTCGCCCGCTCCCCTTCCCTTAATTCTCCTTTATTACATTTCTTCCTGCCTTACAAACTTTGGGGTCTCCTTCGCCCGCTCCCCTTCCCTTAATTCTCCTTTATTACATTTCTTCCTGCCTTACAAACTTTGGGGTCTTCTTCGCCCGCTCCCCTTCCCTTAATTCTCCTTTATTACATTTCTTCCTGCCTTACAAACTTTGGGGTCTTCTTCGCCTGCTCCCCTTCCCTTAATTCTTCTCTTTTACATTTCTTCTTGCCTTACAAACTTTGGGGTCTCCTTCTCCCGCTCCCCTTCCCTTAATTCTTCTCTTTTACATTTCTTCTTGCCTTACAAACTTTGGGGTCTCCTTCTCCCGCTCCCCTTCCCTTAATTCTTCTCTTTTACATTTCTTCTTGCCTTACAAACTTTGGGGTCTCCTTCTCCCGCTCCCCTTCCTTTAATTCTTCTCTTTTACATTTCTTCTTGCCTTACAAACTTTGGGGTCTTCTTCGCCTGCTCCCCTTCCCTTAATTCTTCTCTTTTACATTTCTTCTTGCCTTACAAACTTTGGGGTCTTCTTCGCCTGCTCCCCTTCCCTTAATTCTTCTCTTTTACATTTCTTCTTGCCTTACAAACTTTGGGGTCTCCTTCTCCCGCTCCCCTTCCCTTAATTCTTCTCTTTTACATTTCTTCTTGCCTTACAAACTTTGGGGTCTCCTTCTCCCGCTCCCCTTCCCTTAATTCTTCTCTTTTACATTTCTTCTTGCCTTACAAACTTTGGGGTCTTCTTCGCCTGCTCCCCTTCCCTTAATTCTTCTCTTTTACATTTCTTCTTGCCTTACAAACTTTGGGGTCTTCTTCGCCCGCTCCCCTTCCCTTAATTCTTCTCTTTTACATTTCTTCTTGCCTTACAAACTTTGGGGTCTTCTTCGCCTGCTCCCCTTCCCTTAATTCTTCTCTTTTACATTTCTTCTTGCCTTACAAACTTTGGGGTCTTCTTCGCCTGCTCCCCTTCCCTTAATTCTTCTCTTTTACATTTCTTCTTGCCTTCCAAACTTTGGGGTCTCCTTCGCCTGCTCCCCTTCCCTTAATTCTTCTCTTTTACATTTCTTCTTGCCTTACAAACTTTGGGGTCTTCTTCGCCTGCTCCCCTTCCCTTAATTCTTCTCTTTTACATTTCTTCTTGCCTTACAAACTTTGGGGTCTTCTTCGCCCGCTCCCCTTCCCTTAATTCTCCTTTTTTACATTTTTTCCTGCCTTACAAACTTTGGGGTCTCCTTCGCCCGCTCCCCTTCCCTTAATTCTCCTTTATTACATTTCTTCCTGCCTTACAAACTTTGGGGTCTTCTTCGCCCGCTCCCCTTCCCTTAATTCTCCTTTATTACATTTCTTCCTGCCTTACAAACTTTGGGGTCTCCTTCGC
This sequence comes from Bradypodion pumilum, assembly GCA_035047305.1. Lineage (NCBI taxonomy): Eukaryota > Metazoa > Chordata > Lepidosauria > Squamata > Chamaeleonidae > Bradypodion > Bradypodion pumilum. Next base: position 108,973 of record JAWDJD010000018.1, on the reverse strand, counting down.
CCGCTCCCCTTCCCTTAATTCTCCTTTATTACATTTCTTCCTGCCTTACAAACTTTGGGGTCTTCTTCGCCCGCTCCCCTTCCCTTAATTCTCCTTTATTACATTTCTTCCTGCCTTACAAACTTTGGGGTCTCCTTCGCCCGCTCCCCTTCCCTTAATTCTCCTTTATTACATTTCTTCCTGCCTTACAAACTTTGGGGTCTTCTTCGCCCGCTCCCCTTCCCTTAATTCTCCTTTATTACATTTCTTCCTGCCTTACAAACTTTGGGGTCTTCTTCGCCCGCTCCCCTTCCCTTAATTCTCCTTTATTACATTTCTTCCTGCCTTACAAACTTTGGGGTCTCCTTCGCCCGCTCCCCTTCCCTTAATTCTCCTTTTTTACATTTTTTCCTGCCTTACAAACTTTGGGGTCTTCTTCGCCCGCTCCCCTTCCCTTAATTCTCCTTTATTACATTTCTTCCTGCCTTACAAACTTTGGGGTCTTCTTCGCCCGCTCCCCTTCCCTTAATTCTCCTTTATTACATTTCTTCCTGCCTTACAAACTTTGGGGTCTCCTTCGCCCGCTCCCCTTCCCTTAATTCTCCTTTATTACATTTCTTCCTGCCTTACAAACTTTGGGGTCTTCTTCGCCCGCTCCCCTTCCCTTAATTCTCCTTTATTACATTTCTTCCTGCCTTACAAACTTTGGGGTCTTCTTCGCCTGCTCCCCTTCCCTTAATTCTTCTCTTTTACACTTCTCCCTGGCTTACAAACTTTGGTGTCTTCTTCTCCCACTCCCCTTCCCTTAATTCTCCTCCTGTACATTTCTTCCTGACTTACAAACTTTGGGGTCTCCTTCGCCCACTCCCCTTCCCTTAATGCTCCTCCTGTACATTTCTTCCTGACTTACAAACTTTGGGGTCTCCTTCGCCCACTCCCCTTCCCTTAATTCTCCTCCTGTACATTTCTTCCTGACTTACAAACTTTGGGGTCTTCTTCGCCCACTCCCCTTCCCTTAATTCTCCTCCTGTACATTTCTTCCTGACTTACAAACTTTGGGGTCTCCTTCGCCCGCTCCCCTTCCCTTAATTCTCCTCTTTTACATTTCTTCCTGCCTTCCAAACTTTGGGGTCTCCTTCGCCCACTCCCCTTCCCTTAATTCTCCTCTTTTACATTTCTTCCTGCCTTACAAACTTTGGGGTCTCCTTCGCCCACTCCCCTTCCCTTAATTCTCCTCTTTTACATTTCTTCCTGCCTTACAAACTTTGGGGTCTCCTTCGCCCACTCCCCTTCCCTTAATTCTCCTCTTTTACATTTCTTCCTGCCTTACAAACTTTGGGGTCCCCTTCGCCCGCTCCCCTTCCCTTAATTCTCCTCTTTTACATTTCTTCCTGCCTTCCAAACTTTGGGGTCTCCTTCGCCCACTCCCCTTCCCTTAATTCTCCTCTTTTACATTTCTTCCTGCCTTACAAACTTTGGGGTCTTCTTCGCCCACTCCCCTTCCCTTAATTCTCCTCTTTTACATTTCTTCCTGCCTTACAAACTTTGGGGTCTCCTTCGCCCACTCCCCTTCCCTTAATTCTCCTCCTGTACATTTCTTCCTGCCTTACAAACTTTGGGGTCTCCTTCGCCCACTCCCCTTCCCTTAATTCTCCTCTTTTACATTTCTTCCTGACTTACAAACTTTGGGGTCTCCTTCGCCCACTCCCCTTCCCTTAATTCTCCTCCTGTACATTTCTTCCTGCCTTACAAACTTTGGGGTCTCCTTCGCCCACTCCCCTTCCCTTAATTCTCCTCTTTTACATTTCTTCCTGCCTTACAAACTTTGGGGTCTCCTTCGCCCACTCCCCTTCCCTTAATTCTCCTCCTGTACATTTCTTCCTGCCTTACAAACTTTGGGGTCTTCTTCGCCCACTCCCCTTCCCTTAATTCTCCTCTTTTACATTTCTTCCTGACTTACAAACTTTGGGGTCTCCTTCGCCCACTCCCCTTCCCTTAATTCTCCTCCTGTACATTTCTTCCTGCCTTACAAACTTTGGGGTCTCCTTCGCCCGCTCCCCTTCCCTTAATTCTCCTCCTGTACATTTCTTCCTGACTTACAAACTTTGGGGTCTCCTTCGCCCGCTCCCCTTCCCTTAATTCTCCTCCTGTACATTTCTTCCTGCCTTACAAACTTTGGGGTCTTCTTCGCCCACTCCCCTTCCCTTAATTCTCCTCCTGTACATTTCTTCCTGCCTTACAAACTTTGGGGTCTCCTTCGCCCGCTCCCCTTCCCTTAATTCTCCTCCTGTACATTTCTTCCTGCCTTACAAACTTTGGGGTCTCCTTCGCCCACTCCCCTTCCCTTAATTCTCCTCTTTTACATTTCTTCCTGCCTTACAAACTTTGGGGTCTTCTTCGCCCACTCCCCTTCCCTTAATTCTCCTCCTGTACATTTCCTCCTGCCTTACAAACTTTGGGGTCTCCTTCGCCCGCTCCCCTTCCCTTAATTCTCCTCCTGTACATTTCTTCCTGCCTTACAAACTTTGGGGTCTCCTTCGCCCGCTCCCCTTCCCTTAATTCTCCTCCTGTACATTTCTTCCTGACTTACAAACTTTGGGGTCTTCTTCGCCCACTCCCCTTCCCTTAATTCTCCTCCTGTACATTTCTTCTTGCCTTACAAACTTTGGGGTCTCCTTCGCCCACTCCCCTTCCCTTAATTCTCCTCTTTTACATTTCTTCCTGCCTTACAAACTTTGGGGTCTTCTTCGCCCACTCCCCTTCCCTTAATTCTCCTCTTTTACATTTCTTCCTGCCTTACAAACTTTGGGGTCTTCTTCGCCCACTCCCCTTCCCTTAATTCTCCTCCTGTACATTTCTTCCTGCCTTACAAACTTTGGGGTCTCCTTCGCCCGCTCCCCTTCCCTTAATTCTCCTCTTTTACATTTCTTCCTGCCTTACAAACTTTGGGGTCTCCTTCGCCCGCTCCCCTTCCCTTAATTCTCCTCCTGTACATTTCCTCCTGCCTTACAAACTTTGGGGTCTTCTTCGCCCACTCCCCTTCCCTTAATTCTCCTCCTGTACATTTCCTCCTGCCTTACAAACTTTGGGGTCTCCTTCGCCCGCTCCCCTTCCCTTAATTCTCCTCCTGTACATTTCCTCCTGCCTTACAAACTTTGGGGTCTTCTTCGCCCGCTCCCCTTCCCTTAATTCTCCTCCTGTACATTTCTTCCTGACTTACAAACTTTGGGGTCTTCTTCGCCCACTCCCCTTCCCTTAATTCTCCTCCTGTACATTTCTTCTTGCCTTACAAACTTTGGGGTCTCCTTCGCCCACTCCCCTTCCCTTAATTCTCCTCTTTTACATTTCTTCCTGCCTTACAAACTTTGGGGTCTTCTTCGCCCACTCCCCTTCCCTTAATTCTCCTCTTTTACATTTCTTCCTGCCTTACAAACTTTGGGGTCTTCTTCGCCCACTCCCCTTCCCTTAATTCTCCTCTTTTACATTTCTTCCTGACTTACAAACTTTGGGGTCTCCTTCGCCCACTCCCCTTCCCTTAATTCTCCTCTTTTACATTTCTTCCTGACTTACAAACTTTGGGGTCTCCTTCGCCCACTCCCCTTCCCTTAATTCTCCTCTTTTACATTTCTTCCTGCCTTACAAACTTTGGGGTCTTCTTCGCCCACTCCCCTTCCCTTAATTCTCCTCTTTTACATTTCTTCCTGCCTTACAAACTTTGGGGTCTCCTTCGCCCACTCCCCTTCCCTTAATTCTCCTCTTTTACATTTCTTCCTGCCTTACAAACTTTGGGGTCTTCTTCGCCCACTCCCCTTCCCTTAATTCTCCTCTTTTACATTTCTTCCTGCCTTACAAACTTTGGGGTCTCCTTCGCCCACTCCCCTTCCCTTAATTCTCCTCCTGTACATTTCTTCCTGCCTTACAAACTTTGGGGTCTCCTTCGCCCACTCCCCTTCCCTTAATTCTCCTCTTTTACATTTCTTCCTGCCTTACAAACTTTGGGGTCTCCTTCGCCCACTCCCCTTCCCTTAATTCTCCTCTTTTACATTTCTTCCTGCCTTACAAACTTTGGGGTCTTCTTCGCCCACTCCCCTTCCCTTAATTCTCCTCTTTTACATTTCTTCCTGCCTTACAAACTTTGGGGTCTTCTTCGCCCACTCCCCTTCCCTTAATTCTCCTCCTGTACATTTCTTCCTGCCTTACAAACTTTGGGGTCTCCTTCGCCCACTCCCCTTCCCTTAATTCTCCTCTTTTACATTTCTTCCTGCCTTACAAACTTTGGGGTCTCCTTCGCCCACTCCCCTTCCCTTAATTCTCCTCTTTTACATTTCTTCCTGCCTTACAAACTTTGGGGTCTCCTTCGCCCACTCCCCTTCCCTTAATTCTCCTCCTGTACATTTCTTCCTGACTTACAAACTTTGGGGTCTCCTTCGCCCGCTCCCCTTCCCTTAATTCTCCTCCTGTACATTTCTTCCTGCCTTACAAACTTTGGGGTCTCCTTCGCCCACTCCCCTTCCCTTAATTCTCCTCTTTTACATTTCTTCCTGCCTTACAAACTTTGGGGTCTTCTTCGCCCACTCCCCTTCCCTTAATTCTCCTCTTTTACATTTCTTCCTGCCTTACAAACTTTGGGGTCTTCTTCGCCCACTCCCCTTCCCTTAATTCTCCTCTTTTACATTTCTTCCTGACTTACAAACTTTGGGGTCTCCTTCGCCCACTCCCCTTCCCTTAATTCTCCTCCTGTACATTTCTTCCTGACTTACAAACTTTGGGGTCTCCTTCGCCCACTCCCCTTCCCTTAATTCTCCTCTTTTACATTTCTTCCTGCCTTACAAACTTTGGGGTCTTCTTCGCCCACTCCCCTTCCCTTAATTCTCCTCTTTTACATTTCTTCCTGCCTTACAAACTTTGGGGTCTCCTTCGCCCACTCCCCTTCCCTTAATTCTCCTCTTTTACATTTCTTCCTGCCTTACAAACTTTGGGGTCTTCTTCGCCCACTCCCCTTCCCTTAATTCTCCTCTTTTACATTTCTTCCTGCCTTACAAACTTTGGGGTCTCCTTCGCCCACTCCCCTTCCCTTAATTCTCCTCCTGTACATTTCTTCCTGCCTTACAAACTTTGGGGTCTCCTTCGCCCACTCCCCTTCCCTTAATTCTCCTCCTGTACATTTCTTCCTGACTTACAAACTTTGGGGTCTTCTTCGCCCACTCCCCTTCCCTTAATTCTCCTCCTGTACATTTCTTCCTGCCTTACAAACTTTGGGGTCTCCTTCGCCCACTCCCCTTCCCTTAATTCTCCCCTTTTACATTTCTTCCTGCCTTACAAACTTTGGGGTCTCCTTCGCCCACTCCCCTTCCCTTAATTCTCCTCCTGTACATTTCTTCCTGCCTTACAAACTTTGGGGTCTCCTTCGCCCGCTCCCCTTCCCTTAATTCTCCTCCTGTACATTTCTTCCTGCCTTACAAACTTTGGGGTCTCCTTCGCCCACTCCCCTTCCCTTAATTCTCCTCTTTTACATTTCTTCCTGCCTTACAAACTTTGGGGTCTTCTTCGCCCACTCCCCTTCCCTTAATTCTCCTCTTTTACATTTCTTCCTGCCTTACAAACTTTGGGGTCTCCTTCGCCCGCTCCCCTTCCCTTAATTCTCCTCCTGTACATTTCTTCCTGCCTTACAAACTTTGGGGTCTCCTTCGCCCACTCCCCTTCCCTTAATTCTCCTCCTGTACATTTCTTCCTGACTTACAAACTTTGGGGTCTCCTTCGCCCACTCCCCTTCCCTTAATTCTCCTCTTTTACATTTCTTCCTGCCTTACAAACTTTGGGGTCTTCTTCGCCCACTCCCCTTCCCTTAATTCTCCTCTTTTACATTTCTTCCTGCCTTACAAACTTTGGGGTCTTCTTCGCCCACTCCCCTTCCCTTAATTCTCCTCTTTTACATTTCTTCCTGACTTACAAACTTTGGGGTCTCCTTCGCCCGCTCCCCTTCCCTTAATTCTCCTCCTGTACATTTCTTCCTGCCTTACAAACTTTGGGGTCTCCTTCGCCCACTCCCCTTCCCTTAATTCTCCTCCTGTACATTTCTTCCTGACTTACAAACTTTGGGGTCTCCTTCGCCCACTCCCCTTCCCTTAATTCTCCTCTTTTACATTTCTTCCTGCCTTACAAACTTTGGGGTCTTCTTCGCCCACTCCCCTTCCCTTAATTCTCCTCTTTTACATTTCTTCCTGCCTTACAAACTTTGGGGTCTTCTTCGCCCACTCCCCTTCCCTTAATTCTCCTCCTGTACATTTCTTCCTGCCTTACAAACTTTGGGGTCTCCTTCGCCCACTCCCCTTCCCTTAATTCTCCTCTTTTACATTTCTTCCTGCCTTACAAACTTTGGGGTCTCCTTCGCCCACTCCCCTTCCCTTAATTCTCCTCCTGTACATTTCTTCCTGCCTTACAAACTTTGGGGTCTCCTTCGCCCGCTCCCCTTCCCTTAATTCTCCTCCTGTACATTTCTTCCTGACTTACAAACTTTGGGGTCTCCTTCGCCCGCTCCCCTTCCCTTAATTCTCCTCCTGTACATTTCTTCCTGCCTTACAAACTTTGGGGTCTCCTTCGCCCGCTCCCCTTCCCTTAATTCTCCTCCTGTACATTTCTTCCTGACTTACAAACTTTGGGGTCTCCTTCGCCCACTCCCCTTCCCTTAATTCTCCTCCTGTACATTTCTTCCTGACTTACAAACTTTGGGGTCTCCTTCGCCCACTCCCCTTCCCTTAATTCTCCTCCTGTACATTTCTTCCTGACTTACAAACTTTGGGGTCTCCTTCGCCCACTCCCCTTCCCTTAATTCTCCTCTTTTACATTTCTTCCTGCCTTCCAAACTTTGGGGTCTCCTTCGCCCACTCCCCTTCCCTTAATTCTCCTCTTTTACATTTCTTCCTGCCTTACAAACTTTGGGGTCTCCTTCGCCCGCTCCCCTTCCCTTAATTCTCCTCCTGTACATTTCTTCCTGCCTTACAAACTTTGGGGTCTCCTTCGCCCACTCCCCTTCCCTTAATTCTCCTCCTGTACATTTCTTCCTGACTTACAAACTTTGGGGTCTCCTTCGCCCACTCCCCTTCCCTTAATTCTCCTCTTTTACATTTCTTCCTGCCTTACAAACTTTGGGGTCTTCTTCGCCCACTCCCCTTCCCTTAATTCTCCTCTTTTACATTTCTTCCTGCCTTACAAACTTTGGGGTCTTCTTCGCCCACTCCCCTTCCCTTAATTCTCCTCCTGTACATTTCTTCCTGCCTTACAAACTTTGGGGTCTCCTTCGCCCACTCCCCTTCCCTTAATTCTCCTCTTTTACATTTCTTCCTGCCTTACAAACTTTGGGGTCTCCTTCGCCCACTCCCCTTCCCTTAATTCTCCTCCTGTACATTTCTTCCTGCCTTACAAACTTTGGGGTCTCCTTCGCCCGCTCCCCTTCCCTTAATTCTCCTCCTGTACATTTCTTCCTGACTTACAAACTTTGGGGTCTCCTTCGCCCGCTCCCCTTCCCTTAATTCTCCTCCTGTACATTTCTTCCTGCCTTACAAACTTTGGGGTCTCCTTCGCCCGCTCCCCTTCCCTTAATTCTCCTCCTGTACATTTCTTCCTGACTTACAAACTTTGGGGTCTCCTTCGCCCACTCCCCTTCCCTTAATTCTCCTCCTGTACATTTCTTCCTGACTTACAAACTTTGGGGTCTCCTTCGCCCACTCCCCTTCCCTTAATTCTCCTCCTGTACATTTCTTCCTGACTTACAAACTTTGGGGTCTCCTTCGCCCACTCCCCTTCCCTTAATTCTCCTCTTTTACATTTCTTCCTGCCTTCCAAACTTTGGGGTCTCCTTCGCCCACTCCCCTTCCCTTAATTCTCCTCTTTTACATTTCTTCCTGCCTTACAAACTTTGGGGTCTTCTTCGCCCACTCCCCTTCCCTTAATTCTCCTCTTTTACATTTCTTCCTGCCTTACAAACTTTGGGGTCTTCTTCGCCCACTCCCCTTCCCTTAATTCTCCTCTTTTACATTTCTTCCTGCCTTACAAACTTTGGGGTCTTCTTCGCCCACTCCCCTTCCCTTAATTCTCCTCTTTTACATTTCTTCCTGCCTTACAAACTTTGGGGTCTCCTTCGCCCACTCCCCTTCCCTTAATTCTCCTCCTGTACATTTCTTCCTGACTTACAAACTTTGGGGTCTCCTTCGCCCACTCCCCTTCCCTTAATTCTCCTCTTTTACATTTCTTCCTGCCTTCCAAACTTTGGGGTCTCCTTCGCCCACTCCCCTTCCCTTAATTCTCCTCTTTTACATTTCTTCCTGCCTTACAAACTTTGGGGTCTCCTTCGCCCACTCCCCTTCCCTTAAATCTCCTCCTGTACATTTCCTCCTGCCTTACAAACTTTGGGGTCTTCTTCGCCCGCTCCCCTTCCCTTAATTCTCCTCCTGTACATTTCTTCCTGCCTTACAAACTTTGGGGTCTTCTTCGCCCACTCCCCTTCCCTTAATTCTCCTCCTGTACATTTCTTCCTGCCTTACAAACTTTGGGGTCTTCTTCGCCCGCTCCCCTTCCCTTAATTCTCCTCCTGTACATTTCTTCCTGCCTTACAAACTTTGGGGTCTCCTTCGCCCACTCCCCTTCCCTTAAATCTCCTCCTGTACATTTCCTCCTGCCTTACAAACTTTGGGGTCTTCTTCGCCCGCTCCCCTTCCCTTAATTCTCCTCCTGTACATTTCTTCCTGCCTTCCAAACTTTGGGGTCTCCTTCGCCCACTCCCCTTCCCTTAATTCTCCTCTTTTACATTTCTTCCTGCCTTACAAACTTTGGGGTCTCCTTCGCCCACTCCCCTTCCCTTAAATCTCCTCCTGTACATTTCCTCCTGCCTTACAAACTTTGGGGTCTTCTTCGCCCGCTCCCCTTCCCTTAATTCTCCTCCTGTACATTTCTTCCTGCCTTACAAACTTTGGGGTCTTCTTCGCCCACTCCCCTTCCCTTAATTCTCCTCTTTTACATTTCTTCCTGCCTTACAAACTTTGGGGTCTCCTTCGCCCGCTCCCCTTCCCTTAATTCTCCTCTTTTACATTTCCTCCTGCCTTACAAACTTTGGGGTCTCCTTCGCCCGCTCCCCTTCCCTTAATTCTCCTCCTGTACATTTCCTCCTGCCTTACAAACTTTGGGGTCTCCTTCGCCCGCTCCCCTTCCCTTAATTCTCCTCCTGTACATTTCTTCTTGCCTTACAAACTTTGGGGTCTTCTTCGCCCGCTCCCCTTCCCTTAATTCTTCTCTTGTACATTTTTTCCTGCCTTACAAACTTTGGGGTCTTCTTCGCCCGCTCCCCTTCCCTTAATTCTCCTCCTGTACATTTCCTCCTGCCTTACAAACTTTGGGGTCTCCTTCGCCCACTCCCCTTCCCTTAATTCTCCTCCTGTACATTTCCTCCTGCCTCACAAACTTTGGGGTCTCCTTCGCCCGCTCCCCTTCCCTAAATTCTCCTTTATTACATTTCTTCCTGACTTACAAACTTTGGGGTCTCCTTCGCCCACTCCCCTTCCCTTAATTCTCCTCTTTTACATTTCTTCCTGCCTTACAAACTTTGGGGTCTCCTTCGCCCGCTCCCCTTCCCTTAATTCTCCTCCTGTACATTTCCTCCTGCCTTACAAACTTTGGGGTCTCCTTCGCCCGCTCCCCTTCCCTTAATTCTCCTCCTGTACATTTCCTCCTGCCTTACAAACTTTGGGGTCTTCTTCGCCTGCTCCCCTTCCCTTAATTCTCCTCTTTTACATTTCTTCCTGCCTTCCAAACTTTGGGGTCTCCTTCGCCCACTCCCCTTCCCTTAATTCTCCTTTTTTACATTTCTTCCTGCCTTACAAACTTTGGTGTCTTCTTCGCCCACTCCCCTTCCCTTAATTCTCCTCTTTTACATTTCTTCTTGCCTTACAAACTTTGGGGTCTCCTTCGCCCGCTCCCCTTCCCTTAATTCTCCTCTTTTACATTTCTTCCTGCCTTACAAACTTTGGTGTCTTCTTCGCCCACTCCCCTTCCCTTAATTCTCCTCTTTTACATTTCTTCTTGCCTTACAAACTTTGGGGTCTCCTTCGCCCACTCCCCTTCCCTTAATTCTCCTTTTTTACATTTCTTCCTGCCTTACAAACTTTGGTGTCTTCTTCGCCCACTCCCCTTCCCTTAATTCTCCTCTTTTACATTTCTTCTTGCCTTACAAACTTTGGGGTCTCCTTCGCCCGCTCCCCTTCCCTTAATTCTCCTTTTTTACATTTCTTCCTGCCTTACAAACTTTGGTGTCTTCTTCGCCCACTCCCCTTCCCTTAATTCTCCTCTTTTACATTTCTTCTTGCCTTACAAACTTTGGGGTCTCCTTCGCCCGCTCCCCTTCCCTTAATTCTCCTCTTTTACATTTCTTCCTGCCTTACAAACTTTGGTGTCTTCTTCGCCCACTCCCCTTCCCTTAATTCTCCTCTTTTACATTTCTTCTTGCCTTACAAACTTTGGGGTCTCCTTCGCCCACTCCCCTTCCCTTAATTCTCCTTTTTTACATTTCTTCCTGCCTTACAAACTTTGGTGTCTTCTTCGCCCACTCCCCTTCCCTTAATTCTCCTCTTTTACATTTCTTCTTGCCTTACAAACTTTGGGGTCTCCTTCGCCCGCTCCCCTTCCCTTAATTCTCCTCCTGTACATTTCTTCCTGACTTACAAACTTTGGGGTCTCCTTCGCCCACTCCCCTTCCCTTAATTCTCCTCTTTTACATTTCTTCCTGCCTTCCAAACTTTGGGGTCTCCTTCGCCCACTCCCCTTCCCTTAATTCTCCTTTTTTACATTTCTTCCTGCCTTACAAACTTTGGTGTCTTCTTCGCCCACTCCCCTTCCCTTAATTCTCCTCTTTTACATTTCTTCTTGCCTTACAAACTTTGGGGTCTCCTTCGCCCGCTCCCCTTCCCTTAATTCTCCTCTTTTACATTTCCTCCTGCCTTACAAACTTTGGGGTCTTCTTCGCCCGCTCCCCTTCCCTTAATTCTCCTCTTTTACATTTCCTCCTGCCTTACAAACTTTGGGGTCTCCTTCGCCCGCTCCCCTTCCCTTAATTCTCCTCTTTTACATTTCTTCTTGCCTTACAAACTTTGGGGTCTCCTTCGCCCGCTCCCCTTCCCTTAATTCTCCTCTTTTACATTTCCTCCTGCCTTACAAACTTTGGGGTCTTCTTCGCCCGCTCCCCTTCCCTTAATTCTCCTCTTTTACATTTCCTCCTGCCTTACAAACTTTGGGGTCTCCTTCGCCCGCTCCCCTTCCCTTAATTCTCCTCTTTTACATTTCTTCCTGCCTTACAAACTTTGGGGTCTCCTTCGCCCGCTCCCCTTCCCTTAATTCTCCTCTTTTACATTTCTTCCTGCCTTACAAACTTTGGGGTCTCCTTCGCCCGCTCCCCTTCCCTTAATTCTCCTTTATTACATTTCTTCCTGCCTTACAAACTTTGGGGTCTTCTTCGCCCGCTCCCCTTCCCTTAATTCTCCTCTTTTACATTTCCTCCTGCCTTACAAACTTTGGGGTCTCCTTCGCCCGCTCCCCTTCCCTTAATTCTCCTCCTGTACATTTCCTCCTGCCTTACAAACTTTGGGGTCTCCTTCGCCCGCTCCCCTTCCCTTAATTCTCCTCTTTTACATTTCTTCTTGCCTTACAAACTTTGGGGTCTCCTTCGCCCGCTCCCCTTCCCTTAATTCTCCTCTTTTACATTTCCCCCTGCCTTACAAACTTTGGGGTCTCCTTCGCCCGCTCCCCTTCCCTTAATTCTCCTCTTTTACATTTCTTCTTGCCTTACAAACTTTGGGGTCTCCTTCGCCCGCTCCCCTTCCCTTAATTCTCCTCTTTTACATTTCTTCCTGCCTTACAAACTTTGGGGTCTCCTTCGCCCGCTCCCCTTCCCTTAATTCTCCTCCTGTACATTTCCTCCTGCCTTACAAACTTTGGGGTCTCCTTCGCCCGCTCCCCTTCCCTTAATTCTCCTCTTTTACATTTCTTCTTGCCTTACAAACTTTGGGGTCTCCTTCGCCCGCTCCCCTTCCCTTAATTCTCCTCCTGTACATTTCCTCCTGCCTTACAAACTTTGGGGTCTCCTTCGCCCGCTCCCCTTCCCTTAATTCTCCTCTTTTACATTTCTTCTTGCCTTACAAACTTTGGTGTCTTCTTCGCCCACTCCCCTTCCCTTAATTCTCCTCTTTTACATTTCTTCTTGCCTTACAAACTTTGGGGTCTCCTTCGCCCGCTCCCCTTCCCTTAATTCTCCTCTTTTACATTTCTTCTTGCCTTACAAACTTTGGTGTCTTCTTCGTCCACTCCCCTTCCCTTAATTCTCCTCTTTTACATTTCTTCTTGCCTTACAAACTTTGGTGTCTTCTTCGCCCACTCCCCTTCCCTTAATTCTCCTCTTTTACATTTCTTCTTGCCTTACAAACTTTGGGGTCTCCTTCGCCCACTCCCCTTCCCTTAATTCTCCTCTTTTACATTTCCTCCTGCCTTACAAACTTTGGGGTCTCCTTCGCCCGCTCCCCTTCCCTTAATTCTCCTCTTTTACATTTCCTCCTGCCTTACAAACTTTGGGGTCTCCTTCGCCCGCTCCCCTTCCCTTAATTCTCCTCTTTTACATTTCTTCTTGCCTTACAAACTTTGGGGTCTTCTTCGCCCGCTCCCCTTCCCTTAATTCTCCTCTTTTACATTTCCTCCTGCCTTACAAACTTTGGGGTCTCCTTCGCCCGCTCCCCTTCCCTTAATTCTCCTCCTGTACATTTCCTCCTGCCTTACAAACTTTGGGGTCTCCTTCGCCCGCTCCCCTTCCCTTAATTCTCCTCTTTTACATTTCTTCTTGCCTTACAAACTTTGGGGTCTCCTTCGCCCGCTCCCCTTCCCTTAATTCTCCTCTTTTACATTTCTTCTTGCCTTACAAACTTTGGGGTCTCCTTCGCCCGCTCCCCTTCCCTTAATTCTCCTCTTTTACATTTCTTCTTGCCTTACAAACTTTGGGGTCTTCTTCGCCCGCTCCCCTTCCCTTAATTCTCCTCTTTTACATTTCCTCCTGCCTTACAAACTTTGGGGTCTCCTTCGCCCGCTCCCCTTCCCTTAATTCTCCTCCTGTACATTTCCTCCTGCCTTACAAACTTTGGGGTCTCCTTCGCCCGCTCCCCTTCCCTTAATTCTCCTCTTTTACATTTCTTCTTGCCTTACAAACTTTGGGGTCTCCTTCGCCCGCTCCCCTTCCCTTAATTCTCCTCTTTTACATTTCCCCCTGCCTTACAAACTTTGGGGTCTCCTTCGCCCACTCCCCTTACCTTAATTCTCCTCTTTTACATTTCTTCTTGCCTTACAAACTTTGGGGTCTCCTTCGCCCGCTCCCCTTCCCTTAATTCTCCTCTTTTACATTTCTTCCTGCCTTACAAACTTTGGGGTCTTCTTCGCCCGCTCCCCTTCCCTTAATTCTCCTTTTTTACATTTCTTCCTGCCTTACAAACTTTGGGGTCTCCTTCGCCCACTCCCCTTCCCTTAATTCTCCTCTTTTACATTTCTTCTTGCCTTACAAACTTTGGGGTCTCCTTCGCCCGCTCCCCTTCCCTTAATTCTCCTCTTTTACATTTCTTCCTGCCTTACAAACTTTGGGGTCTCCTTCGCCCGCTCCCCTTCCCTTAATTCTCCTCTTTTACATTTCTTCTTGCCTTACAAACTTTGGGGTCTCCTTCGCCCGCTCCCCTTCCCTTAATTCTTCTCCTGTACATTTCCTCCTGCCTTACAAACTTTGGGGTCTCCTTCGCCCGCTCCCCTTCCCTTAATTCTCCTCTTTTACATTTCTTCTTGCCTTATAAACTTTGGGGTCTCCTTCGCCCGCTCCCCTTCCCTAAATTCTCCTCCTGTACATTTCCTCCTGCCTTACAAACTTTGGGGTCTCCTTCGCCCACTCCCCTTCCCTTAATTCTCCTCTTTTACATTTCTTCTTGCCTTACAAACTTTGGGGTCTCCTTCGCCCACTCCCCTTCCCTTAATTCTCCTCCTGTACATTTCCTCCTGCCTTACAAACTTTGGGGTCTCCTTCGCCCGCTCCCCTTCCCTTAATTCTCCTCTTTTACATTTCTTCTTGCCTTACAAACTTTGGGGTCTCCTTCGCCCACTCCCCTTCCCTTAATTCTCCTCCTGTACATTTCCTCCTGCCTTACAAACTTTGGGGTCTCCTTCGCCCGCTCCCCTTCCCTTAATTCTCCTCTTTTACATTTCTTCCTGCCTTACAAACTTTGGGGTCTCCTTCGCCCGCTCCCCTTCCCTTAATTCTCCTCTTTTACATTTCTTCTTGCCTTACAAACTTTGGGGTCTCCTTCGCCCGCTCCCCTTCCCTTAATTCTCCTCCTGTACATTTCCTCCTGCCTTACAAACTTTGGGGTCTCCTTCGCCCGCTCCCCTTCCCTTAATTCTCCTCTTTTACATTTCTTCTTGCCTTATAAACTTTGGGGTCTCCTTCGCCCGCTCCCCTTCCCTAAATTCTCCTCCTGTACATTTCCTCCTGCCTTACAAACTTTGGGGTCTCCTTCGCCCACTCCCCTTCCCTTAATTCTCCTCTTTTACATTTCTTCTTGCCTTACAAACTTTGGGGTCTCCTTCGCCCACTCCCCTTCCCTTAATTCTCCTCCTGTACATTTCCTCCTGCCTTACAAACTTTGGGGTCTCCTTCGCCCGCTCCCCTTCCCTTAATTCTCCTTTATTACATTTCCTCCTGACTTACAAACTTTGGGGTCTCCTTCGCCCGCTCCCCTTCCCTAAATTCTCCTTTATTACATTTCTTCCTGACTTACAAACTTTGGGGTCTCCTTCGCCCACTCCCCTTCCCTTAATTCTCCTCCTGTACATTTTTTCCTGCCTTACAAACTTTGGGGTCTCCTTCTCCCACTCCCCTTCCCTTAATTCTTCTCTTTTACACTTCTCCCTGGCTAACAAACTTTGGTGTCTTCTTCTCCCACTCCCCTTCCCTAAATTCTCCTCCTGTACATTTCCTCCTGCCTTACAAACTTTGGGGTCTCCTTCGCCCACTCCCCTTCCCTTAATTCTCCTCCTGTACATTTCCTCCTGCCTTACAAACTTTGGGGTCTCCTTCGCCCGCTCCCCTTCCCTTAATTCTCCTCTTTTACATTTCTTCTTGCCTTACAAACTTTGGGGTCTCCTTCGCCCACTCCCCTTCCCTTAATTCTCCTCCTGTACATTTCCTCCTGCCTTACAAACTTTGGGGTCTCCTTCGCCCGCTCCCCTTCCCTTAATTCTCCTCTTTTACATTTCTTCCTGCCTTACAAACTTTGGGGTCTCCTTCGCCCGCTCCCCTTCCCTTAATTCTCCTCTTTTACATTTCTTCTTGCCTTACAAACTTTGGGGTCTCCTTCGCCCGCTCCCCTTCCCTTAATTCTCCTCCTGTACATTTCCTCCTGCCTTACAAACTTTGGGGTCTCCTTCGCCCGCTCCCCTTCCCTTAATTCTCCTCTTTTACATTTCTTCTTGCCTTATAAACTTTGGGGTCTCCTTCGCCCGCTCCCCTTCCCTAAATTCTCCTCCTGTACATTTCCTCCTGCCTTACAAACTTTGGGGTCTCCTTCGCCCACTCCCCTTCCCTTAATTCTCCTCTTTTACATTTCTTCTTGCCTTACAAACTTTGGGGTCTCCTTCGCCCACTCCCCTTCCCTTAATTCTCCTCCTGTACATTTCCTCCTGCCTTACAAACTTTGGGGTCTCCTTCGCCCGCTCCCCTTCCCTTAATTCTCCTTTATTACATTTCCTCCTGACTTACAAACTTTGGGGTCTCCTTCGCCCGCTCCCCTTCCCTAAATTCTCCTTTATTACATTTCTTCCTGACTTACAAACTTTGGGGTCTCCTTCGCCCACTCCCCTTCCCTTAATTCTCCTCCTGTACATTTTTTCCTGCCTTACAAACTTTGGGGTCTCCTTCTCCCACTCCCCTTCCCTTAATTCTTCTCTTTTACACTTCTCCCTGGCTTACAAACTTTGGTGTCTTCTTCTCCCACTCCCCTTCCCTAAATTCTCCTCCTGTACATTTCCTCCTGCCTTACAAACTTTGGGGTCTCCTTCGCCCACTCCCCTTCCCTTAATTCTCCTCCTGTACATTTCCTCCTGCCTTACAAACTTTGGGGTCTCCTTCGCCCGCTCCCCTTCCCTTAATTCTCCTCTTTTACATTTCTTCTTGCCTTACAAACTTTGGGGTCTCCTTCGCCCACTCCCCTTCCCTTAATTCTCCTCCTGTACATTTCCTCCTGCCTTACAAACTTTGGGGTCTCCTTCGCCCGCTCCCCTTCCCTTAATTCTCCTCTTTTACATTTCTTCCTGCCTTACAAACTTTGGGGTCTCCTTCGCCCGCTCCCCTTCCCTTAATTCTCCTCTTTTACATTTCTTCTTGCCTTACAAACTTTGGGGTCTCCTTCGCCCGCTCCCCTTCCCTTAATTCTCCTCCTGTACATTTCCTCCTGCCTTACAAACTTTGGGGTCTCCTTCGCCCGCTCCCCTTCCCTTAATTCTCCTCTTTTACATTTCTTCTTGCCTTATAAACTTTGGGGTCTCCTTCGCCCGCTCCCCTTCCCTAAATTCTCCTCCTGTACATTTCCTCCTGCCTTACAAACTTTGGGGTCTCCTTCGCCCGCTCCCCTTCCCTTAATTCTCCTTTATTACATTTCCTCCTGACTTACAAACTTTGGGGTCTCCTTCGCCCGCTCCCCTTCCCTAAATTCTCCTTTATTACATTTCTTCCTGACTTACAAACTTTGGGGTCTCCTTCGCCCACTCCCCTTCCCTTAATTCTCCTCCTGTACATTTTTTCCTGCCTTACAAACTTTGGGGTCTCCTTCGCCCGCTCCCCTTCCCTTAATTCTTCTCTTTTACATTTCTTCTTGCCTTACAAACTTTGGCGTCTTCTTCGCCCGCTCCCCTTCCCTTAATTCTTCTCTTGTACATTTTTTCGTGCCTTACAAACTTTGGGGTCTCCTTCGCCCGCTCCCCTTCCCTTAATTCTTCTCTTGTACATTTTTTCCTGCCTTACAAACTTTGGGGTCTCCTTCGCCCGCTCCCCTTCCCTTAATTCTCCTTTATTACATTTCTTCCTGACTTACAAACTTTGGGGTCTCCTTCGCCCACTCCCCTTCCCTTAATTCTCCTCTTTTACATTTCTTCCTGCCTTACAAACTTTGGGGTCTCCTTCGCCCGCTCCCCTTCCCTTAATTCTTCTCTTGTACATTTTTTCCTGCCTTACAAACTTTGGGGTCTCCTTCGCCCACTCCCCTTCCCTTAATTCTCCTTTATTACATTTCTTCCTGCCTTACAAACTTTGGGGTCTCCTTCGCCCACTCCCCTTTCCTTAATTCTTCTCTTTTACATTTCTTCCTGCCTTACAAACTTTGGGGTCTCCTTCGCCCACTCCCCTTCCCTTAATTCTCCTCTTTTACATTTCTTCCTGCCTTACAAACTTTGGGGTCTCCTTCGCCCACTCCCCTTCCCTTAATTCTTCTCTTGTACATTTTTTCCTGCCTTACAAACTTTGGGGTCTCCTTCGCCCACTCCCCTTCCCTTAATTCTCCTTTATTACATTTCTTCCTGCCTTACAAACTTTGGGGTCTCCTTCGCCCACTCCCCTTTCCTTAATTCTCCTCTTTTACATTTTTTCCTGCCTTACAAACTTTGGGGTCTCCTTCGCCCACTCCCCTTCCCTAAATTCTCCTCTTTTACATTTCTTCCTGCCTTACAAACTTTGGGGTCTTCTTCGCCCACTCC
Source organism: Bradypodion pumilum (assembly GCA_035047305.1). NCBI lineage: Eukaryota > Metazoa > Chordata > Lepidosauria > Squamata > Chamaeleonidae > Bradypodion > Bradypodion pumilum. Next base: position 91,186 of record JAWDJD010000018.1, on the reverse strand, counting down.
CCTTCCCTTAATTCTCCTCTTTTACATTTCTTCCTGCCTTACAAACTTTGGGGTCTCCTTCGCCCGCTCCCCTTCCCTTAATTCTCCTTTATTACATTTCTTCCTGCCTTACAAACTTTGGGGTCTCCTTCGCCCACTCCCCTTTCCTTAATTCTTCTCTTTTACATTTCTTCTTGCCTTACAAACTTTGGGGTCTTCTTCGCCCGCTCCCCTTCCCTTAATTCTCCTCCTGTACATTTCCTCCTGCCTTACAAACTTTGGGGTCTCCTTCGCCCGCTCCCCTTCCCTAAATTCTCCTTTATTACATTTCTTCCTGACTTACAAACTTTGGGGTCTCCTTCGCCCACTCCCCTTCCCTTAAATCTCCTCCTGTACATTTCCTCCTGCCTTACAAACTTTGGGGTCTCCTTCGCCCGCTCCCCTTCCCTAAATTCTCCTCTTTTACATTTCTTCCTGCCTTACAAACTTTGGGGTCTTCTTCGCCCACTCCCCTTCCCTTAATTCTCCTCTTTTACATTTCTTCCTGCCTTACAAACTTTGGGGTCTCCTTCGCCCACTCCCCTTCCCTTAATTCTCCTCCTGTACATTTCCTCCTGCCTTACAAACTTTGGGGTCTCCTTCGCCCACTCCCCTTCCCTTAATTCTCCTCCTGTACATTTCTTCTTGCCTTACAAACTTTGGGGTCTCCTTCGCCCGCTCCCCTTCCCTAAATTCTCCTCTTTTACATTTCTTCCTGCCTTACAAACTTTGGGGTCTTCTTCGCCCACTCCCCTTCCCTTAATTCTCCTCTTTTACATTTTTTCCTGCCTTCCAAACTTTGGGGTCTCCTTCGCCCACTCCCCTTCCCTTAATTCTCCTCCTGTACATTTCCTCCTGCCTTACAAACTTTGGGGTCTCCTTCGCCCGCTCCCCTTCCCTTAATTCTTCTCTTGTAAATTTTTTCCTGCCTTACAAACTTTGGGGTCTCCTTCGCCCACTCCCCTTCCCTTAATTCTCCTCCTGTACATTTCCTCCTGCCTTACAAACTTTGGGGTCTCCTTCGCCCACTCCCCTTCCCTTAATTCTCCTCCTGTACATTTCTTCCTGACTTACAAACTTTGGGGTCTTCTTCGCCCGCTCCCCTTCCCTTAATTCTCCTTTATTACATTTCTTCCTGACTTACAAACTTTGGGGTCTCCTTCGCCCGCTCCCCTTCCCTTAATTCTCCTCCTGTACATTTCTTCTTGCCTTACAAACTTTGGGGTCTTCTTCGCCCGCTCCCCTTCCCTTAATTCTCCTCCTGTACATTTTTTCCTGCCTTCCAAACTTTGGGGTCTCCTTCGCCCGCTCCCCTTCCCTTAATTCTCCTCCTGTACATTTCTTCTTGCCTTACAAACTTTGGGGTCTTCTTCGCCCGCTCCCCTTCCCTTAATTCTCCTCCTGTACATTTTTTCCTGCCTTCCAAACTTTGGGGTCTTCTTCGCCCACTCCCCTTCCCTTAATTCTCCTCCTGTACATTTCTTCTTGCCTTACAAACTTTGGGGTCTCCTTCGCCCACTCCCCTTCCCTTAATTCTCCTCCTGTACATTTCTTCTTGCCTTACAAACTTTGGGGTCTCCTTCGCCCACTCCCCTTCCCTTAATTCTCCTCCTGTACATTTCTTCCTGACTTACAAACTTTGGGGTCTCCTTCGCCCACTCCCCTTCCCTTAATTCTCCTCCTGTACATTTCTTCCTGACTTACAAACTTTGGGGTCTTCTTCGCCCGCTCCCCTTCCCTTAATTCTCCTCCTGTACATTTCTTCCTGACTTACAAACTTTGGGGTCTCCTTCGCCCACTCCCCTTCCCTTAATTCTCCTCCTGTACATTTCTTCCTGACTTACAAACTTTGGGGTCTCCTTCGCCCACTCCCCTTCCCTTAATTCTCCTCCTGTACATTTCTTCTTGCCTTACAAACTTTGGGGTCTCCTTCGCCCACTCCCCTTCCCTTAATTCTCCTCCTGTACATTTCTTCCTGCCTTACAAACTTTGGGGTCTCCTTCGCCCGCTCCCCTTCCCTTAATTCTTCTCTTGTAAATTTTTTCCTGCCTTACAAACTTTGGGGTCTCCTTCGCCCGCTCCCCTTCCCTTAATTCTTCTCTTGTAAATTTTTTCCTGCCTTACAAACTTTGGGGTCTCCTTCGCCCGCTCCCCTTCCCTTAATTCTCCTTTATTACATTTCTTCCTGACTTACAAACTTTGGGGTCTCCTTCGCCCGCTCCCCTTCCCTTAATTCTCCTCCTGTACATTTCTTCTTGCCTTACAAACTTTGGGGTCTTCTTCGCCCGCTCCCCTTCCCTTAATTCTCCTCCTGTACATTTTTTCCTGCCTTCCAAACTTTGGGGTCTTCTTCGCCCGCTCCCCTTCCCTTAATTCTCCTCCTGTACATTTTTTCCTGCCTTCCAAACTTTGGGGTCTTCTTCGCCCACTCCCCTTCCCTTAATTCTCCTCCTGTACATTTCTTCTTGCCTTACAAACTTTGGGGTCTCCTTCGCCCACTCCCCTTCCCTTAATTCTCCTCCTGTACATTTCTTCCTGACTTACAAACTTTGGGGTCTCCTTCGCCCACTCCCCTTCCCTTAATTCTCCTCCTGTACATTTCTTCCTGCCTTACAAACTTTGGGGTCTCCTTCGCCCGCTCCCCTTCCCTTAATTCTCCTCCTGTACATTTCTTCCTGCCTTACAAACTTTGGGGTCTCCTTCGCCCGCTCCCCTTCCCTTAATTCTTCTCTTGTACATTTCCTCCTGCCTTACAAACTTTGGGGTCTCCTTCGCCCGCTCCCCTTCCCTTAATTCTTCTCTTTTACATTTCTTCTTGCCTTACAAACTTTGGGGTCTTCTTCTCCCACTCCCCTTCCCTTAATTCTTCTCTTTTACATTTCTTCTTGCCTTACAAACTTTGGGGTCTTCTTCTCCCACTCCCCTTCCCTTAATTCTCCTCCTGTACATTTCCTCCTGCCTTACAAACTTTGGGGTCTCCTTCGCCCACTCCCCTTCCCTTAATTCTCCTCTTTTACATTTCTTCCTGCCTTACAAACTTTGGGGTCTCCTTCGCCCGCTCCCCTTCCCTAAATTCTCCTCCTGTACATTTCTTCCTGCCTTACAAACTTTGGGGTCTTCTTCGCCCGCTCCCCTTCCCTTAATTCTTCTCTTTTACATTTCTTCTTGCCTTACAAACTTTGGGGTCTTCTTCTCCCACTCCCCTTCCCTTAATTCTTCTCTTTTACATTTCTTCTTGCCTTACAAACTTTGGGGTCTTCTTCTCCCACTCCCCTTCCCTTAATTCTCCTCCTGTACATTTCCTCCTGCCTTACAAACTTTGGGGTCTTCTTCGCCCGCTCCCCTTCCCTTAATTCTTCTCTTTTACATTTCTTCTTGCCTTACAAACTTTGGGGTCTTCTTCTCCCACTCCCCTTCCCTTAATTCTTCTCTTTTACATTTCTTCTTGCCTTACAAACTTTGGGGTCTTCTTCTCCCACTCCCCTTCCCTTAATTCTCCTCCTGTACATTTCCTCCTGCCTTACAAACTTTGGGGTCTCCTTCGCCCGCTCCCCTTCCCTTAATTCTCCTCCTGTACATTTCCTCCTGCCTTACAAACTTTGGGGTCTTCTTCGCCCGCTCCCCTTCCCTTAATTCTTCTCTTTTACATTTCTTCTTGCCTTACAAACTTTGGGGTCTTCTTCTCCCACTCCCCTTCCCTTAATTCTCCTCCTGTACATTTCCTCCTGCCTTACAAACTTTGGGGTCTCCTTCGCCCGCTCCCCTTCCCTTAATTCTCCTCCTGTACATTTCCTCCTGCCTTACAAACTTTGGGGTCTTCTTCGCCCGCTCCCCTTCCCTTAATTCTTCTCTTTTACATTTCTTCTTGCCTTACAAACTTTGGGGTCTTCTTCGCCCGCTCCCCTTCCCTTAATTCTTCTCTTGTACATTTTTTCGTGCCTTACAAACTTTGGGGTCTTCTTCGCCCGCTCCCCTTCCCTTAATTCTCCTCCTGTACATTTTTTCCTGCCTTACAAACTTTGGGGTCTTCTTCGCCCGCTCCCCTTCCCTTAATTCTCCTCTTTTACATTTCTTCCTGCCTTCCAAACTTTGGGGTCTTCTTCGCCCACTCCCCTTCCCTTAATTCTCCTCTTTTACATTTCTTCCTGCCTTCCAAACTTTGGGGTCTTCTTCGCCCACTCCCCTTCCCTTAATTCTCCTTTATTACATTTCTTCCTGCCTTCCAAACTTTGGGGTCTTCTTCGCCCACTCCCTTTCCCTTAATTCTCCTCTTTTACATTTCTTCCTGCCTTACAAACTTTGGGGTCTTCTTCGCCCACTCCCCTTCCCTTAATTCTCCTCTTTTACATTTCTTCCTGCCTTCCAAACTTTGGGGTCTTCTTCGCCCACTCCCCTTCCCTTAATTCTCCTCTTTTACATTTCTTCCTGCCTTCCAAACTTTGGGGTCTTCTTCGCCCACTCCCCTTCCCTTAATTCTCCTCTTTTACATTTCTTCCTGACTTCCAAACTTTGGGGTCTTCTTCGCCCGCTCCCCTTCCCTTAATTCTCCTCCTGTACATTTTTTCCTGCCTTCCAAACTTTGGGGTCTTCTTCGCCCACTCCCCTTCCCTTAATTCTCCTCCTGTACATTTCTTCTTGCCTTACAAACTTTGGGGTCTCCTTCGCCCACTCCCCTTCCCTTAATTCTCCTCCTGTACATTTCTTCCTGCCTTACAAACTTTGGGGTCTCCTTCGCCCACTCCCCTTCCCTTAATTCTCCTCCTGTACATTTCTTCCTGCCTTACAAACTTTGGGGTCTTCTTCTCCCACTCCCCTTCCCTTAATTCTTCTATTTTACATTTCTTCTTGCCTTACAAACTTTGGGGTCTTCTTCACCCGCTCCCCTTCCCTTAATTCTCCTCCTGTACATTTCTTCCTGCCTTACAAACTTTGGGGTCTCCTTCGCCCACTCCCCTTCCCTTAATTCTTCTATTTTACATTTCTTCTTGCCTTACAAACTTTGGGGTCTCCTTCGCCCGCTCCCCTTCCCTTAATTCTTCTCTTTTACATTTCTTCTTGCCTTACAAACTTTGGGGTCTTCTTCTCCCGCTCCCCTTCCCTTAATTCTTCTCTTTTACATTTCTTCTTGCCTTACAAACTTTGGGGTCTTCTTCGCCCGCTCCCCTTCCCTTAATTCTCCTCCTGTACATTTCTTCCTGCCTTACAAACTTTGGGGTCTCCTTCGCCCACTCCCCTTCCCTTAATTCTCCTCCTGTACATTTCTTCCTGCCTTACAAACTTTGGGGTCTCCTTCGCCCGCTCCCCTTCCCTTAATTCTCCTTTATTACATTTCTTCCTGCCTTACAAACTTTGGGGTCTTCTTCTCCCACTCCCCTTCCCTTAATTCTTCTCTTTTACATTTCTTCTTGCCTTACAAACTTTGGGGTCTTCTTCTCCCACTCCCCTTCCCTTAATTCTTCTCTTTTACATTTCTTCTTGCCTTACAAACTTTGGTGTCTTCTTCTCCCACTCCCCTTCCCTTAATTCTTCTCTTTTACATTTCTTCTTGCCTTACAAACTTTGGGGTCTTCTTCTCCCACTCCCCTTCCCTTAATTCTTCTCTTTTACATTTCTTCTTGCCTTACAAACTTTGGTGTCTTCTTCTCCCACTCCCCTTCCCTTAATTCTTCTCTTTTACATTTCTTCTTGCCTTACAAACTTTGGGGTCTTCTTCGCCCGCTCCCCTTCCCTTAATTCTCCTTTATTACATTTCTTCCTGCCTTACAAACTTTGGGGTCTTCTTCCCCCACTCCCCTTCCCTTAATTCTTCTCTTTTACATTTCTTCTTGCCTTCCAAACTTTGGGGTCTTCTTCCCCCACTCCCCTTCCCTTAATTCTTCTATTTTACATTTCTTCTTGCCTTACAAACTTTGGGGTCTGCTTCTCCCACTCCCCTTCCCTTAATTCTTCTCTTTTACATTTCTTCTTGCCTTACAAACTTTGGGGTCTTCTTCTCCCACTCCCCTTCCCTTAATTCTTCTCTTTTACATTTCTTCTTGCCTTACAAACTTTGGTGTCTTCTTCTCCCACTCCCCTTCCCTTAATTCTTCTCTTTTACATTTCTTCTTGCCTTACAAACTTTGGGGTCTTCTTCGCCCGCTCCCCTTCCCTTAATTCTTCTCTTTTACATTTCTTCTTGCCTTACAAACTTTGGTGTCTTCTTCTCCCACTCCCCTTCCCTTAATTCTTCTCTTTTACATTTCTTCTTGCCTTACAAACTTTGGGGTCTTCTTCTCCCACTCCCCTTCCCTTAATTCTTCTCTTTTACATTTCTTCTTGCCTTACAAACTTTGGTGTCTTCTTCGCCCGCTCCCCTTCCCTTAATTCTTCTCTTTTACATTTCTTCTTGCCTTACAAACTTTGGTGTCTTCTTCTCCCACTCCCCTTCCCTTAATTCTTCTCTTTTACATTTCTTCTTGCCTTACAAACTTTGGTGTCTTCTTCTCCCACTCCCCTTCCCTTAATTCTTCTCTTTTACATTTCTTCTTGCCTTACAAACTTTGGTGTCTTCTTCTCCCACTCCCCTTCCCTTAATTCTTCTATTTTACATTTCTTCTTGCCTTACAAACTTTGGGGTCTTCTTCGCCCACTCCCCTTCCCTTAATTCTTCTCTTTTACATTTCTTCTTGCCTTACAAACTTTGGTGTCTTCTTCTCCCACTCCCCTTCCCTTAATTCTTCTCTTTTACATTTCTTCTTGCCTTACAAACTTTGGGGTCTTCTTCGCCTGCTCCCCTTCCCTTAATTCTTCTCTTTTACATTTCTTCTTGCCTTACAAACTTTGGGGTCTTCTTCTCCCACTCCCCTTCCCTTAATTCTTCTCTTTTACATTTCTTCTTGCCTTACAAACTTTGGGGTCTTCTTCTCCCACTCCCCTTCCCTTAATTCTTCTCTTTTACATTTCTTCTTGCCTTACAAACTTTGGTGTCTTCTTCTCCCACTCCCCTTCCCTTAATTCTTCTCTTTTACATTTCTTCTTGCCTTACAAACTTTGGTGTCTTCTTCTCCCACTCCCCTTCCCTTAATTCTTCTCTTTTACACTTCTCCCTGGCTTACAAACTTTGGTGTCTTCTTCTCCCACTCCCCTTCCCTTAATTCTTCTCTTTTACATTTCTTCTTGCCTTACAAACTTTGGGGTCTTCTTCCCCCACTCCCCTTCCCTTAATTCTTCTCTTTTACATTTCTTCTTGCCTTACAAACTTTGGGGTCTTCTTCTCCCACTCCCCTTCCCTTAATTCTTCTCTTTTACATTTCTTCTTGCCTTACAAACTTTGGGGTCTTCTTCGCCTGCTCCCCTTCCCTTAATTCTTCTCTTTTACATTTCTTCTTGCCTTACAAACTTTGGTGTCTTCTTCTCCCACTCCCCTTCCCTTAATTCTTCTCTTTTACATTTCTTCTTGCCTTACAAACTTTGGTGTCTTCTTCTCCCACTCCCCTTCCCTTAATTCTTCTCTTTTACATTTCTTCTTGCCTTACAAACTTTGGTGTCTTCTTCTCCCACTCCCCTTCCCTTAATTCTTCTCTTTTACACTTCTCCCTGGCTTACAAACTTTGGTGTCTTCTTCTCCCACTCCCCTTCCCTTAATTCTTCTCTTTTACATTTCTTCTTGCCTTACAAACTTTGGGGTCTTCTTCCCCCACTCCCCTTCCCTTAATTCTTCTCTTTTACATTTCTTCTTGCCTTACAAACTTTGGTGTCTTCTTCTCCCACTCCCCTTCCCTTAATTCTTCTCTTTTACATTTCTTCTTGCCTTACAAACTTTGGTGTCTTCTTCTCCCACTCCCCTTCCCTTAATTCTTCTCTTTTACATTTCTTCTTGCCTTACAAACTTTGGGGTCTTCTTCCCCCACTCCCCTTCCCTTAATTCTTCTCTTTTACATTTCTTCTTGCCTTACAAACTTTGGGGTCTTCTTCTCCCACTCCCCTTCCCTTAATTCTTCTCTTTTACATTTCTTCTTGCCTTACAAACTTTGGTGTCTTCTTCTCCCACTCCCCTTCCCTTAATTCTTCTCTTTTACATTTCTTCTTGCCTTACAAACTTTGGTGTCTTCTTCTCCCACTCCCCTTCCCTTAATTCTTCTCTTTTACATTTCTTCTTGCCTTACAAACTTTGGTGTCTTCTTCTCCCACTCCCCTTCCCTTAATTCTTCTCTTTTACATTTCTTCTTGCCTTACAAACTTTGGTGTCTTCTTCTCCCACTCCCCTTCCCTTAATTCTTCTCTTTTACACTTCTCCCTGGCTTACAAACTTTGGTGTCTTCTTCTCCCACTCCCCTTCCCTTAATTCTTCTATTTTACATTTCTTCTTGCCTTACAAACTTTGGGGTCTTCTTCCCCCGCTCCCCTTCCCTTAATTCTTCTCTTTTACATTTCTTCTTGCCTTACAAACTTTGGGGTCTTCTTCCCCCACTCCCCTTCCCTTAATTCTTCTCTTTTACATTTCTTCTTGCCTTACAAACTTTGGGGTCTTCTTCTCCCACTCCCCTTCCCTTAATTCTTCTCTTTTACATTTCTTCTTGCCTTACAAACTTTGGTGTCTTCTTCTCCCACTCCCCTTCCCTTAATTCTTCTCTTTTACATTTCTTCTTGCCTTACAAACTTTGGGGTCTTCTTCTCCCACTCCCCTTCCCTTAATTCTTCTCTTTTACATTTCTTCTTGCCTTACAAACTTTGGGGTCTTCTTCTCCCACTCCCCTTCCCTTAATTCTTCTCTTTTACATTTCTTCTTGCCTTACAAACTTTGGTGTCTTCTTCTCCCACTCCCCTTCCCTTAATTCTTCTCTTTTACATTTCTTCTTGCCTTACAAACTTTGGTGTCTTCTTCTCCCACTCCCCTTCCCTTAATTCTTCTCTTTTACATTTCTTCCTGCCTTACAAACTTTGGTGTCTTCTTCTCCCACTCCCCTTCCCTTAATTCTTCTCTTTTACACTTCTCCCTGGCTTACAAACTTTGGTGTCTTCTTCTCCCACTCCCCTTCCCTTAATTCTTCTATTTTACATTTCTTCTTGCCTTACAAACTTTGGGGTCTTCTTCCCCCGCTCCCCTTCCCTTAATTCTTCTCTTTTACATTTCTTCTTGCCTTACAAACTTTGGTGTCTTCTTCTCCCACTCCCCTTCCCTTAATTCTTCTCTTTTACACTTCTCCCTGGCTTACAAACTTTGGTGTCTTCTTCTCCCACTCCCCTTCCCTTAATTCTTCTCTTTTACATTTCTTCTTGCCTTACAAACTTTGGGGTCTTCTTCGCCTGCTCCCCTTCCCTTAATTCTTCTATTTTACATTTCTTCTTGCCTTACAAACTTTGGGGTCTTCTTCGCCTGCTCCCCTTCCCTTAATTCTTCTCTTTTACATTTCTTCTTGCCTTACAAACTTTGGGGTCTTCTTCGCCTGCTCCCCTTCCCTTAATTCTTCTCTTTTACATTTCTTCTTGCCTTACAAACTTTGGGGTCTTCTTCTGCCACTCCCCTTCCCTTAATTCTTCTCTTTTACATTTCTTCTTGCCTTACAAACTTTGGGGTCTTCTTCGCCTGCTCCCCTTCCCTTAATTCTTCTCTTTTACATTTCTTCTTGCCTTACAAACTTTGGGGTCTTCTTCGCCTGCTCCCCTTCCCTTAATTCTTCTCTTTTACATTTCTTCTTGCCTTACAAACTTTGGGGTCTTCTTCGCCTGCTCCCCTTCCCTTAATTCTTCTCTTTTACATTTCTTCTTGCCTTACAAACTTTGGGGTCTTCTTCTCCCGCTCCCCTTCCCTTAATTCTTCTATTTTACATTTCTTCTTGCCTTACAAACTTTGGGGTCTTCTTCTCCCACTCCCCTTTCCTTAATTCTTCTATTTTACATTTCTTCTTGCCTTACAAACTTTGGGGTCTTCTTCTGCCACTCCCCTTCCCTTAATTCTTCTCTTTTACATTTCTTCTTGCCTTACAAACTTTCTTCTTCTCCCCCCCCCCTCCCTTCCTTCCACAAATCCCCTTTTCTTACCTGGTGAAGATGATGGCCACGCCAGGACCGGGTTTTCGAGGTATGTGAAGAGAGAACTTTTGGAAATGCCCCTTCTAACTAAGGGGGTCAGGCCCGGTTCCGCCAGCGGCCGTTGCCCGAAAGGCCCCTTATACTCCGCTGGCTCCGCAAGCTCCGTGTACCCGCCCAACGGCTCAGACACTATGTCTGAGAAACCTCGGCGGGAAAAACCCACCGCCGTCCGGTTCCGGTCCGGTTTATATCTTTTCCGAAAGACACGTGTCAGTGGTTTCACACGCAACACGGACACAGCTGTCACCCAGTAGCAGCAATTATCCCCCACACCTGGGGCGGGGTGGGGCCGCGCAGGGGGCGGGGCTGCGCAGGGGGCGGGGTACGCAGGGGGCGGGGCTACGTAGGGGGCGGGGCCGCGCACGGGGGCGGGGCCGCGCAAGGGGTGGGACCGCGCAGGGGGCGGGGCTACGTAGGGGGCGGGGCCGCGCAAGGGGCGGGGCCGCGCAAGGGGCGGGGTTACGCAAGGGGCGGGGTTACGCAAGGGTGGTGCAGGGGGCGGGGCTGGGGCGGGATGGTGCTGGGGCCGATGATGGTGCGGAAATTTTCCTTCCCCCGAATTGCAGCGGTCAATTTTCTTCGTGTGTTGTATCCATGTCAAGTGTGTGATAAGATGTGTCCCAAATACATGTGGCCCTAATAGAGAAACTGTCTGAAAAAGAATGAAAGAGAGTGAGAGAATGAAAGAATGAAAGAGAGTGAGAGAATGAAAGAGAGAATGAAAGAGTGAGAGAATGAAAGAATGAAAGAGAGAGAGAATGAAAGAGAGAGAATGAAAGAATGAAAGAGAGAATGAAAGAATGAAAGAGAGAATGAAAGAGAGAGAGAGAGAATGAAAGAATGAAAGAGAGAGAATGAAAGAATGAAAGAGAGAATGAAAGAATGAAAGAGAGAATGAAAGAGAGAGAGAGAGAATGAAAGAATGAAAGAGAGAGAGAATGAAAGAGAGAAAGAATGAGAGAGAGAGAGAATGAAAGAATGAAAGAGAGAGAGAAAGAATGAGAGAGAGAGAGAATGAAAGAGAAAGGTTCTCTCTGTTCTCTGCGCTTGGGTCGTGCCACATGTATGAACACTGGTCAAGTTGCAGTGGAACAGAAAACCTTTTTTGTCAACATGGTGGACGGGATGGGGAAAAAATAAAAATACCGAATTATTTTTTATTTATTTTTTAGCTCCTGCCGGGATTCGAACGCACAAACCTCGAGAGACCTGACCGGGTTTACAGCCGCCGAACCCCAGGAGCCACCGGTCGCTTTGTGAACGTCGCCACGTTTTTGGTATATTTGACTACGTGACGTCAGAAGAGGTGGAAGAGTAAAAACTCAACTCGGGATTCGAACCGGTTTACTTTGTCTGTTAAGAGCGATTGATTTTACCGCTCAACCAAACTGTTAGCCCAAAGTCACCTGTGGGAATTTTCCCTGTATCTCTCGTGTCAGTACAGCGCTTATTGCTGTCATCTGCTCTAGGTGTCCTTCCCACCCATTCATTATTAGTCCTCCCACTATAATAAAATTGAGCATTCAGTAGTTTATTTTCTGAGTCTTTATTATGCAAATTACATTAATTAATCCAGGGAAGACGCTTTTGCCGCTCCGAAGAAGGGGACGCTGCCGAAATTATCTTCTCTCTCGCCAAGCCGCCAAGGGTGGGATTCGGACCAGGGACGACGAGGCATCTGTGGAAGAAAGAATAGCTTAGGTTTTTTATGGCCAGAATTTCTGCCTTCTAATGTCCACCAGTGGCCGCAAGAAAGAGAGAGTAAAAGAGAGAGAGAGAAAGAAAGAAAGAAAGAGAGAGAGAATGAGAGAAAGACAGAGGGAGGAAAGAGTGAAAAAGAGAGGTAAAAAGAGAAAGATAAAGAAGGAAAGAGAAAGAGGGAAAGAAAGAGAGAGAGAGGGAGAGAAAGAGTGAGAAAGAAAAAGAGAGAGAGAAAGTGAGTGAGAAAGAAAAAGAGAGAAAGAGCAAGAAAGAAAGAGAAAGAGAGAAAGAGAGGGTGAGAGGGAGAGAAAGAGAGAAAGAGAAAGAGAAAGAGGGAGAGAATGAAAAAGAAAGAAGGAAAGAGAAAGAGCGAGAAAGAAAGAGAAAAAAGAGAAAGAAAGGGAGAAAGGGAGAGAAAGAAAAAGAAAGAGAGAAAGAGTGAGAGAAACAGAGAGAAAGAGGGAGAGTGAGAAAAAGAAAGAGAGAAAGAGAAAGAAACAGAGAGAGAGAAAGAAATAGAGAGAGAGAAAGAGAAAGAAAGACAAAAAGAGAGAGAAAGAGAAAGAGAGAAAAAGAAAAAAGGAGAGAAAATGAAAGGGAGAGTGAGAGAAAGAGAGAAAGAAAGAGAAAGAAAGGAGAGAGGAGAGCGAGAGAAAAAGAGAGGGAGAAAGAAAGAGAAACACAGAAAGAAAGATAAGAGAGAGAAAGAAAGACAGAGAGAAAGACAGAGAAAGAGAGAAAGGAAAGAGAAAGAAAGAAAGAAAGGGAGAGTGAGAGAAAGAAAGAAAGACAGAGAGAGGAAGAAAAAGAGAGAAAGAGAGAAAGGGAGAGTGAGAAAGGGAGAGTGAGAGAAAGAGAGAAAGAACGAAAGAGTGAAAGAGAGAAAAAGAGAGAAAGAGGGAGTGAGAGAAAGAAAGAGAAAGAGAGAAAGAGTGAGAGAAAGAAAAAGAAAGAGAAAGAGGGAGAAAGAGAAAAAGAGAAAGAGAAAAAAGGAGAGAGGAGAGTGAGAAAGAGAGAAAGAAAGAGAGAAACAGACAGAAAGATGAGAGAGAAAGAAAGAGAAAGAAAGACAGAAAGACAGAAAGACAGAGAAAGAAAGGAAAGAGAGAGAGAGAAAGGGAGAGTGAGAGAAAGAAAGAGAGAAAGAAAGAAAGGAGAGAAAGAGAGAGAAAGGGAGAATGAGAGAAAGAAAAAGAGAGAGAGAGAAAGAAAGAAAGAGAAGAGAGAGGGTGAAAGAAAAAGAGAAAGAAAAAAGAAAGAGAGAGAGCGAAAGAAAGAAAGAAAAAGAGTGAGAGAAAGAAAAAGAATGAGAGAAAGAAAGAGAAAAAGAGAGAAAGAAAGGAGAGAAACAGAAAGTAAAGGGAGAGTGAGAGAAAGAAAGAGAGAAAGAAAAAAGAAAGAGAGAAAGAAAAAAGAGAGAAAGAGAGAAAGAGTGAGAGAAACAGAGAAAGAGAGGAGGGAGAGTGAGAAAAAGAGAGAGAAAGAGAAAGAAACAGAGAGAGAGAGAAAGAGAGAGAGAAAGACAAAAAGAGAGAGAAAAAGAAAAAAGGAGAGAAAAAGAAAGGGAGAGTGAGAGAAAGAGAGAAAGAGAGAAAGAAAGAGGGAGAAAGAGAAAGAGAAAGAAAGAGAGGGAGAAAGAAAGAGAGAAACAGACAGAAAGAAAGATAAGAGAGAGAGAAAGAAAAAGACAGAGAGAAAGAGAGAGAGAAAGACAGAGAAAGACAGAGAGAAAGAAAGAGAGAGGGTGAGAGAAAGAAAGAAAGAGAAAGAGTGAGAGAAAGAGAAAGAGGGAGAAAGAAAGAAAAAGAAAAAGAAAGAGAAAAAGAGAAAGGAAGAGTAGGAGAAAGAGAAAGAGAGAGAAAGAAACAAAAAGAGAGAAAGAGAGTGAGAGAAAGAGAGGGAGAAAGAGAAAAAGACAGTAAAGGGAGAGTGGGAGAAAGAAAGAGAAAGAAAGAGAGAAACAGAAAGAGAGAAAGAAAGAAAGAGAAAGAGTGAGAGAAACAGAGAGAGAGAAAGAGGGAGAGTGAGAGAAAGAAAGAGAAAGAGAAAAAGACAGAGAGAAAGAAAGAGCGAGAAAGAGAGGGAAAAAAGAGAATGAAAGGGAGAGTGAGAGAAAGAAAGAGAGAAAGGGAGAAAGAGAGAAAGAGAACGAAAGAAAGAGAAACAGAGAAATAAAAAGAGAGAGAGCAAGAAAGACAGAGAGAAAAAGAAAGAAAGGAGAGAAAGAAAGGGATAGTGAAAGAGTAAGAGAAAAAGAGAAAGAAAGAGTGAAAGAGGGAGAGAAAGAGAGAAAGAGAAAGAAAGAGAGAAAAAGAAAGGAGAGAAAGGGAGAGTAAGAGAAAGAGAAAAAGAGAAAGAGAGGCGAGAAAGAAAAAGAGAGAAAGAGAAAGAAAGGAGAGAAAGAGGAGAACGAGAGAGAAACAAAGACAAAGAAAGAGAAAGGGAGAGTAAGAGAAAGAGAGAGGTAGAGAGAGCAAGAAAGAGAGGGAAACAGACAGAAAGAAAAGGAGAGAGAGAAAGAAAGCCAGAGAACGAGACAGAGAAAGACAGAAAGAGGAAAGAAAGAATGAAAAAGACAGAAAGAGAGAGGAAAGAGTGAGAAAGAGAGGTAAAAAGAGATAGAGAAAGAAAAAGAGAGAGAAAGGAGAAAGAGAAAAGAGAGAAAGGGAGAGAGAGAAAGAGAGGGTGAGAGAGAAAAAGAGAGAAAGAAAAAGAGAGAGAGCGAAAGAAAGAGAAAAGGAGAGTGAGAGAAAGAGAAAGAGAAAAAGAGAAAGAAAAAGCAAGAGAGGGAGAAAGAGAAAGAGAAAGAAAGGAGAGAAAGAGAAAGTAAAGGGAGAGTGAGAGAAAGAAAGAGAGAGACAGAAAAAAGAGAGACAGAAAAAAGAGAGAGAAAGAGTGAGAAAGAGAAAGGGAGAGTGAGAGTGAGAGAAAGAGTGAGAGAAAAAGAGAAAGAGAGAGTGAGAGAGAGAAAAAGAGAGAAAGAGAGAAAGACAAAGAGAGAAAGAGGGAGAGAAAGAGGAAGAGAGAAAAAGAAAAAAAGGAGAGAAAGAGAAAAAGAGAGAAAGAGGGAGAAAGAAAGAGAGAAAGAGGGAGAGAAAGAGAGAGAGAAAAAGAAAGTGAAAGAAATTAAGGAGGGAGAGGAGAGCAAGAGAGAAAAAGAGAAAGAGAGGGAGAAAGAAAGAGAGAAACAGACAGAAAGAAAGATAAGAGAGAGAGAGAGATAAAGAGAGAGAAAGAGAAAGACAGAGAAAGAAAGGAAAGAGAAAGGAAGAGAGAAAGAAAGAAAGAGAGAAAGAAAGGAGAGAAAGAGAGAGAGAATGAAAGAGAAAGGGAGAGTGAGAGAAAGAGAAAGAAAGAAAAAGAAAGAGAGGGTGAGAGAAAGAGAAAGAGGACCTCTTCCCCATGGTGCCTTTCAATCCTGCAGCCCCTGCTTTTTAGGGGGTGGGTAGTCTTAACTTGTTTTTACTGTTTTAACTGTTTTTAGGATTGTGATTATATTTTTGAAATGTTGTATTTATTATTGTATTTGTGAATATTGTATTTACATTTGTAAACTCCTTGGGTTGCCCTGGGGTTACATTTATGTTGTTAGCCGCCCGGAGTCGGCCTTGTGTTGAGTGGGCGGGATATAAATTGAATAAATAAATAAATAAATAAATAAAAAGAAAGAGAAAGAGAGAAACAGAAAGAGAAAGAGGGAGAAAGAAAGAAAGAAAAAGAGAGCGAAAGAAAGAGAAAAAGAGAAAGAAAGAGAGAGAAAGAAAAAGAGAAAGAGAAAGAAAGAAAAAGAGAGAAACGAAAAAAGAGAAAAAGAGAGTAAAGGGAGAGTGAGAGAAAGAAAGAGAGAAACAGAAAGAAAGAGAGAAAGAAAGAGAAAGAGAGAAAGAGAAAGGGAGAGAAAGAGAGAAAGGGAGAGAAAGAGAAAGGGAGAAAGAGAAATAGAAAGAAAGAGAAAAGACAGAGTGAGAAAGAAAGAGAGAAAGAGAAATACAGAGAGAGAGAAAGAAGAAAGAGCGAGAAAGAGGGGGAAAGAGAGAAAGAAAAAGAGAGAAACAGAAAGAGAAAGAGAGAGAGAGGAAGTGGGAGAGAGAAAGAGAAAGAAAGAGAAAAAGAGAAAGAAAGAAAGAAAGAGATATAAAGACAGAGAAAGAAAGGAAAGAGAAAGGAAGAGAGAAAGGGAGAGTGAGAGAAGGAAAGAGAGAAAGAAAGGAGAGAAAGAGAGATAATGAAAGAGAAAGGGAGAGTGAGAGAAAGAAAGAAAGAAAAAGAAAGAGAGAAAGATAGAGAGGGTTGAGAGAAAGAGAAAGAGAAACAGAAAGAAAGAGGGAGAAAGAAAGAAAAAGAAAGAGAGCGGAAGAAAGAGAAAAAGAGAAAGGAAGAATGGGAGAAAGAAAGAGAAAGAGAAAGAGAGAGAGAAAGAAAGCGAAAGAGAGAGAAAGAAAGAAAAAGAGAGAGAAACAAAAAAAGAGAAAGAGAGTAAAGAGAGAGTGAGAGAAAGAAAGAGAGAGAGAAACAGAAAGAAAGAGAGAAAGAAAGTGAGAGAAAGAGAAAGGGAGAGAAAGAGAAAGAAAGAATGAGAGACAGAAAAAGAGAAAGACAGAGAGAAAGACAAAGAGAGAAAGAAAGAGGTAAGAGAGAAAGAGCGAGAGGGAAAAGAGAGAAAGGGAGAGAGAGAAAGGAAGAAAAAGAGAGAGAGAAACTAAGAGAAAGAGAAACTAAGAGAAAGAGAGAAAGATTGAGAGAAAGAGTGAGAAAGAAAGAGAGGAAAGAGAGAAAGAATGAGAAAAAGAAATACAGAGAAAGAGAGAGTGAAAGAGAGAAGGAAAGAGAAAGAGCGAGAAAGAGGGGAAAAGAGAGAAAGAAAGAGAGAAAGGAAGAGTGAGAGAAAAAAGAGAAAGAAAAAGAAAGAGAGGAAGAGAAAGAGAAAGAAAGAGAGAAAGAAAGAGAAAGGGAGAGTGAGAAAGAGAGAAAGAGAGAAAGAGAGGGGGAAAAGAGAGAGAATAAGAGAGAGAAATAGAAAGTGAGATGGGGAAAAAGAGAGAAAGAGAGAAGGAAAGATAGAGAAAGAAAGAGAGAAAGGGAGAGTGAGAGAAAGAGAGAGAAAAAGAGAAAGAGAGAAAGAAAGAAAGAGAGGAGAGAAAAAGAGAAAGGGAGAGTGAGAGAAAGAAAGAGAGAGAGAAACAGAAAGAAAGAGAAAGAAAGAGAGAGAAAGAGAAAGGGAGAGAAAGAGAAAGGGAGAAAGAAAGAATGAGAGACAGAAAAAGAGAAAGACAGAGAGAAAGACAAAGAGAGAAAGAAAGAGGTAAGAGAGAAAGAGCGAGAGGGAAAAGAGAGAAAGGGAGAGAGAGAAAGGAAGAAAAAGAGAGAGAGAAACTAAGAGAAAGAGAAACTAAGAGAAAGAGAGAAAGATTGAGAGAAAGAGAGTGAGAAAGAGATGAAAGAGAGAAAGAATGAGAAAAAGAGAAATACAGAGAAAGAGAGAGTGAAAGAGAGAAGGAAAGAGGAAAGAGAAAGAGCGAGAAAGAGAGGGGAAAAGAGAGAAAGAAAGAGAGAAAGGAAGAGTGAGAGAAAAAAGAGAAAGAAAAAGAAAGAGAGAGGAAGAGAAAGAGAAAGAAAGAGAGAAAGAGAGAGTGAGAAAGAGAGAAAGAGAGAAAGAGAGGGGGAAAAGAGAGAGAATAAGAGAGAGAAATAGAAAGTGAGATGGGGAAAAAGAGAGAAAGAGAGAAGGAAAGATAGAGAAAGAAAGAGAGAAAGGGAGAGTGAGTGAGAGAAAGAGAGAGAAAAAGAGAGAAAGAGAGAAAGAAAGAAAGAGAGGAGAGAAAAAGGGAAAGGGAGAGTGAGAGAAAGAAAGAGAGAGAGAAACAGAAAGAAAGAGAGAAAGAAAGAGAGAGAAAGAGAAAGGGAGAGAAAGAGAAAGGGAGAAAGAAAGAATGAGGGACAGAAAAAGAGAAAGACAGAGAGAAAGACAAAGAGAGAAAGAAAGAGGTAAGAGAGAAAGAGCGAGAGGGAAAAGAGAGAAAGGGAGAGAGAGAAAGAAAGAAAAAGAGAGAGAGAAACTAAGAGAAAGAGAAACTAAGAGAAAGAGAGAAAGATTGAGAGAAAGAGAGTGAGAAAGAGATGAAAGAGAGAAAGAATGAGAAAAAGAGAAATACAGAGAAAGAGAGAGTGAAAGAGAGAAGGAAAGAGGAAAGAGAAAGAGCGAGAAAGAGAGGGGAAAAGAGAGAAAGAAAGAGAGAAAGGAAGAGTGAGAGAAAAAAGAGAAAGAAAAAGAAAGAGAGAGGAAGAGAAAGAAAGAGAGAAAGAAAGAGAAAGGGAGAGTGAGAAAGAGAGAAAGAGAGAAAGAGAGGGGGAAAAGAGAGAGAATAAGAGAGAGAAATAGAAAGTGAGATGGGGAAAAAGAGAGAAAGAGAGAATGAAAGATAGAGAAAGAAAGAGAGAAAGGGAGAGTGAGTGAGAGAAAGAGAGAGAAAAAGAGAGAAAGAAAGAAAGAGAGGAGAGAAAAAGAGAAAAGGAGAGTGAGAGAAAGAAAGAGCAAGAAAGAGAGAGAAAGAAAGAGAGAAAAAAACAGAGAGAAAGAGAGAAAGAGAAAGAAAGAGATAGAGAGAGAGGGAAGGATGGAGGGAGAGGGAGAGAATGAGAGAAAGTATAAAAAAGAGAGAATGAGAGAATTAAAGAGAAAGAATGAAAGAGACGGAGTAATGAGAGAATGAAAGAAAGAATGAATGAAAGAGAGAGAAAGAAATGAAAGAGATATTGAAACAGAAAGAATTTAACAGAAAGAAAGAATGAAAGAGAGAAACTGAGAGATACAGTATGAAAGAGGGAGAGAATGAAACAATGAGACTGAAAGAGAATGAGTGAAAGAGAAAAAATGAAAGAGAGAGACAAAGAATGAAAGAGAGAATGAAAAAGAAAGAATGAAAGAGAGAAAGAGAAAAAGAGAAAGACAGAGAGAAAGATAAAGAGAGAAAGGAAGAGAGGAAGAGAAAGAGGGAGAGAGAGAGGGAGGGACAGAATGAGAGAAAGAATGAAAAGAGAGAGAATTAAAGAGAGAATGAGAGAGAGTGAAAGAAAGAAAAAAGAATGAGAGAAAGAGAATGAAAGAGAGAATGAGAGGGAGAGAATAAAAGAAAGAATGAAAGACTGAAAGAGAGAATGAGAGACTGCAAAAGAGAAAGAATGAAAGAGAGAGAGAATGATAAAGAGAAAGAATGAGAGAGAGAAAATGAAAGAGAGAATGAAAGAGAGTGCCTGGAAGAGAAAGAACGAAAGAGAGAGTGGAAGAGAAAGAATGAAAGAGAGAGAGAGAGAGAGATTGAAAGACAGAAAGAATGAAAGAGCCTG
Organism: Bradypodion pumilum; assembly: GCA_035047305.1. Taxonomy (NCBI): domain Eukaryota; kingdom Metazoa; phylum Chordata; class Lepidosauria; order Squamata; family Chamaeleonidae; genus Bradypodion; species Bradypodion pumilum. The sequence continues at coordinate 72,052 of JAWDJD010000018.1, read as the reverse complement.
AAAGAAAGAGGGAATGAGAGAGAGAGAAGGAGGGAGAGAATGAAAGAGAAAGAATAAGAGAATGAAAAAGAAAGAATGAGAGAATGAATGATAGAATGAAAGAGAATAAGAGAGGGAGCTTGAAAGACAGAGACGGAATGAAAGAGAGAGAAAGAATGAAAGCGAGAGAATGAAAGAGAGAAAATGAAAGAGAGAAAGAATGAAAGAGAAAATGAAAGAAAGAATGAAAGAGAGAAAATGAAAGAGAATGAAGAAAGAGAAAGAAAAAAGGAAGTGAGACAGAAAAAGAGAGAATGAGAGGGTGAGAATGAAAGAGGCAAAGAACAGAGAGAGAGAATGAAGAAAGAGAAAGAAAAAAAGCAAGACTGAAAGAAAGAAAAAGAAAAAGGGATAATGTGAAAGAAAGAAAAAGAGTGAGAGAGAAAGAATGAAAGAGAAAAAACAAGAGAGAGCGAGAGAAAGAAGAGAGAGAAGAAGTGTGAAAGAAAAGAGAAAGAATGAAAGAGATAGAGAAATAATGAGAGAAGGAATGAGAGAACGCAAGAGAGAATGAGAAAGAATGTAAGAGAGAATGAGAGAATGAAAGATAGAAAGAATGAAAGAGAGAATGAAAACGAGAAAGAATGAAAGAGAAAGAGAAAATGATAAGAGAAAGAATGAGAGAAAATGAAAGATAGAGAAAGAAAGAATTAAAAAAATGAAAGAGAGAGAATGAAAGAGAGAGAGAAAGAGAAAGAGAGAAAGAAATAAAGAGACAGAAAGAAAGAGAAAAAGATAGCTAGAGAGAAATTGAAAGATAAAGAGTGAAAAAGGAATAAAGAGAGTGAGACGGAAAGAGAGATAAAGAAAGAAAAATGGAGAAAGTGAGAAATAGAAAGAAGAAGAAAGAATGAAAGGAAAAGACAGAGAGGAAAAGAGAGAAGAGAAAGAGAGAGAGAACAGAAGGTGGAGAGAAAGGAAGAGAAGAAAATAAAGAGAAAAAGAAAAAGGAGAGAGAGAGAAAAAGCAAAATCAAGGTACGACAGAAGGGAAAGAAGGAAGGGAAAAACAGCCAAAGAAAGGGAGGGGAAGGAAGGAAGGAAAATATAGAAGAGGATGGAATAAGAGGAAAAGAGATGGGATAAGAGGAAAAGGGAGCGAGAAAGGGAAGAAAACAGAGAAGAGGAAAGAAAGTAAAAGTATAAAACAAAAAGAAAAAGAGAGAAAAGGAAAAGGAAGGAATAGAAGGGAAAGTAGGGAGTGAGGAGAGGGGAGGGGAGGGAGGGGCTGACTCCTCGCCTGGAATCCCCGAAAAGGGCGACAAACTCCCATATTGGCATACACAATTAAAGGACAATAAATGAACAGACATTTTATTTAAGACACAGAAACTCAAGCGCAGCAACAGGGAGACGTTTTAAAAAGTGGGGTTGGGTGGGGGCAGCAGTAAGAAGTAGGTTCTCCCCCCCAAAAAAAAAGCAAGAAAGAAAGAAAGAAGAAGAAGGCCAGAGGAAGGGAGGGAGGGATTTGGAGGCATCCTGGAACGAGAGAGAAAGGAGAAAGAGAGAAGAGAGCAAAACAGAGAGAAAGAAAGAGAGGAAGAGAGAAAAATAGAGAGGAAAGAGAGAAAGAGTGAGAAAGAGAAAGAGAAAAGAGGGAGAGGGAGAGAGGAAAGAGAAACAGAGAGCAAAACAGAGAGAGAAAAAGACAGAAAGAGAGAGGAAGAAAGAGAGGAAGAGAGAGGAAAGAGAAAGAGAGGGAGAAAGAGAAGAAGAGAGAGAAAGAGAGGGGAAAGAGAGAAAGAAATTGGAAAGAGAGAGAGAGGAAAGAGAGATAGGGAAAAAAGAGAGGAAAGAGAGAGTGAGAAAGAGACTGAGAAAGAGAGAAAGAAAGAAAGAAAGAGAGAAAGGAGAAAGAGAGAGCAAGAAAGAAAGACAGAGAGAGAAAGTAATAAAGAAAGAGAGAGAGAGAGAGAGAAATGAGAAAGAGAGAAGAGAGTGAAAAAGAGAGAAAGAGAGAGGAAAGAGAAAGAGAGGAAAAGAGAGAAAGAGACAGAGAGAGAAAGAGACAGAAAGAGACAGAAAGAGAGAGAAAGGAGAAAGAGAGAAAAGAGAGAGAAAGATTGAGAAAAAGAGAGAGGAAAGAGAGAGGAGAAAAAGAGAAAAAGAGGAATGAGAGTGAGAGAGAGGAAAGAGAGGAAAGAGAAACAGAGAGAGCAAAACAGAGAGAAAGAGACAGAAAGAGAGGAAGAAAGAAAGAGTGAGAGAGGAAAGAGAAAGAGGGAGAAAGAGAAGAAAAGAGAGAAAGAGAGAGGAAAGAGAAAGAGGAAAGAGAGAGAGAGGAAAGAGAGAGAGAGGAAAGAAAGAGAAAGGAGAGAGCAAGAAAGAGAAAGACAGAGAGAAAGAAAGAGAGAAAGAGAGAGAAATGAAAGAGAAGAGTGAAAAAGAGAGAGAAAGAGTGGTAGAGAGAAAGAAAGAGGAAAGAGAAAGAGAGGAATAGAGAAAGAGACAGAGAGAGATAGAGAAAGAGAGAGTAAAGAAAGGGACAAAGAGAGAGAGAAAGGATAAAGAGAGAAAAGAGAGCTAAAGAAAGAGTGAGGAAGAGAAAAATAGAGCGGAAAGAGAGAGTGAGAGAGAGAAAGAGAGGAGAGAGAAAGAGGAAAGAGAGTGAGAGTGAGAGAGAGGAAGAAAGAGAGAGAGGAAAGAGAGAGGAAAGTGAAAGGGAGGGAGAAAAGAGAAAGAGAGAGAAAGAGGGGAAAGAGAAAGAGAGAAAGAAAGAGGAAAGAGAGAGAAAGAGAGAGGAAAGAGATAGGAAAGAAAGAGAAAGAGAGAGAGAGGAAAGAGAGAGTGAAAAAAAGAGGGAGAAAGAGAGAGGGAGGGAGAGAATGAAAGAGAGAGAATGAAAGACTGACTGAAAGAGAAAGAAAGAGAAAGAATGAAAGAGAGACTGAAAGAGAGAAAGAATGAAAGAGAAAAGAGGAGAAAGAATGAAAGAGAGAAAGAATGAAAGAGAATGAGAGAGACGGACTGAAAGAGGAAGAAAGAAAGAGGAAAGACAGAGAGATAAAGAAAGAGAGAGAGGGAGGGAGAGAATGAAAGAGTGACTGACTGAAAGAGAATGAAAGAGTAAGAATGAGAGAGCAAAAGAATGAAAGAACGAGAGAGACTGACTGAAAGAGGAAGAGAGAGAAAGAGAGGAAAGTGAAAGAGAGAAAGAGAGTGAGAAAGAGATTGAGAGGAAAGAGAGCAAGAGAGAGAGAAAGGGAGAGGAAAGAGAGTGTGAGAGAGAGAAAGAGAGACAGAAAGAGAAAGAGAGAGGAAAGAAAGAGAGAAAAAGTAAGAGAGAGGGAGGGAGAGGGAGGGAGAGAATGAAAGAGAGAGAGAATGAAAGAGACTGAGAGAAAGAATGAAAGAGACTGAAAGACAGAAAGAGAAAGACAGAAAGAGAATGAGAGACTGAAAGAGAAAGAGAAAAAAGAGAAAGAGAGAGAGAAAAAAGAGAGAGGGAGGGAGACTGAAAGAAAGAATGAAAGAGACTGAAAGAGAGAAAGAATGAGAGAAAGAATGAAAAAGAAAGAATGAAAGAAAATGAGAGACTGAAAGAGAAAGAGAAAAAGAGGAAGAGAAAGAAAGAGAAAGAGAGGGAGGGAGAATGAAAAAGAGAGAATGAAAGGGAGACTGACTGAAAGAGAGAGAGAATGAGAGAGAAAGAATGACATTGAGAAAGACTGAAAGAGAAAGAGAGAAAGAATGAAAAAGAGATAGAAAGAATGAAAGAGAGACTGAAAGAAAGAATGAAAGAGAGACTGAAAAAGAGGGGGAATGAAAGAGAGAAAATGAAAGAGAAAATGAAAGAGACAAAGAATGAAAAAGAGAGACTGAAAGAGAAAGAATGAGAGAAAGAATGAGAGACAGAAAGGACGAAAGAGACAGAAAGAATGAAAGAGAGAAAATGAAGGAGACTGAAAGAGAGACAAAGAATGAAAGAGAGAGAAATGAAAAGAGAGAAAGAAAAAAGAGAGTGAGACTGGAAGAGAATGAGAAATAAATAAAGAGAGAAAGAGAGAAAGAAAAAAGAGACTGAACGAGAGAAAGATTGAAAGAGGGAGAGAAAGAGAGAAAAGACAGAGAGAAAGAAAGAAAAAAGAAGACAGAGGGCAAGAGAAAGAGAGAAAGAGAAAGAAAAAAGAGAGAAAGAATGAGAGTGAATGAGAGAAAGAATGAGAGAAAGAGAAGACAGAGAGAAAAAGAGAAAAAGAAGGTAGAGAGAAAGAGAAAGAATGAGAGAATGAATGAGAGAGAAAGAATGAAAGAGAGAGAAAGAATGAAAGTTTGAAAGAATGATAGAGAAAGAGAAAATGACAAGAGGGAAAGAAAGAGCAAGAAAAAATGAAAGAGAAAGAATGAGAGAAAGAATGAAAGAGAGAGAAAAAAGGGAGAGGAAGAATGAAAGGGAGAAAATGAAAGAATGATAGAGTATGAAAGAGAGAGAGGGAAAGAGAGAAAACAGAGTGAGAAATAAGTAAAGAGAGAGACTGAGAGACAGAAAGAAAGAGAAAAAGATAGCTAGAGAGAAAGAGAGAAATAGACAGATAGCTAAAGAGAGAAAGAGAAAGAAATAGAGAAAGAAATAAAAAAGACAGAGAGAATAAGAAAGAAAGCAAGAAAGAGAGAGATAAAGAAAGAAAAAGGGAAAGAGAGAAAAGGGAGAGAAAAAAGACACAGAGAGAGAAACAGAGAGAAAGAAGAAAGAGTGAAAGAAAATGAAAGAAAAAGACAGAGAGGAAAAGAGAGAAGAGAACAGAAGGTGGAGAGAAAGGAAGAGAAGAAAATAAATAGGGGAAAAAAGGAGAGAGAGAAAGGAAAATCAAGGTAGGACAGAAGGGAAAGAAGGAAGGGGAAAACAGCCAAAGATAGGGAGGGGAAGGAAGGAAGGAAAATATAGAAGAGGATGGGATAAGAGGAAAAGGGAGCGAGAAAGGGAAGAAAACAGAGAAGAGGAAAGAAAGTAAAAGTATAAAACAAAAAGAAAAAGAGAGAAAAGGAAAAGGAAGGAATAGAAGGGAAAGTAGGGAGTGAGGAGAGGGGAGGGGAGGGAGGGGCTGACTCCTCACCTGGAATCCCCGAAAAGGGCGACAAACTCCCATATTGGCATACACAATTAAAGGACAATAAATGAACAGACATTTTGTTTCAGATACAGAAACTCAAGCGCAGCCCAAGGGAGACGTTTTAAAAAGTGGGGTTGGGTGGGGGCAGCAGTAAGAAGTAGGTTTCCCCCCCCCCCCAAAAAAAAAGCAAGAAAGAAAGAAAGAAGAAGAAGGCCAGAGGAAGGGAGGGAGGGATTTGGAGGCATCCTGGAACGAAGTCATCCTTGGACTATTCCTCCATACGTGCAAGTTTTACTTCCGCTTCTGGGAGCGAGGATGGCAGCCCTGGCCGGATGAATCGCAGGAAACCCATTCGTGTGGATCCACGGGGTGCTTTTGCTTATGGGAATCGAAGTCCAAGCACATCTGGAGTGCCAAGGTTCGCCCTCACGGGAGTAGACCCTACCGCCAGCAACTCAACAGCAAGTGTCAGGCGGCGGTTGACTAACCTGACCACCCTGAGGACTAATGGGCTTGGCTGGGCAAAGTCCACAGGGAAGGGTGATGAGGAGGAGGAGGAGGAGGAGGAGGACTTTGTGTGCCGAAAGGGCTCAGGACCAGAAAGTGACTCCTTGGAACTGGGTCAGTGGTAGTACAAGTGTCTCTACAAGTGACAGAGAAAGCAAACGGAAGGCCACGTCATCAAATACTCTGGACATTCTTCATGGCTGATCGCCATGAGGATTGGCAATATTTGGAATCGGAGACGGCACAAGAAGGAGGAGAACCCTTAGTCTATTCAGGGTCCTCCAAGTGACGAAGGGGAGGTTGAGTTAGCCATGTATCCTCCACCAACGTCATTCCTTGCTCAGCGACCTCCTCCATTCATACCACCACCTTGATAGTAGGGTATAAGGCAATGATGGCGAACCTCTGGCACTCCAGGTGTTATTGGTCTTCAATTCCCAGAAGGCCAAGTCTCTGTGTACATTCAGTGAACCCACTGGTGTGGATTCACGGGGACCGTTGGGCTTCTTCTGGGAATTGAAGTCCAAGAACACCTGGAGTGCCAAAGGGTCGCCATCAAGGGTATAAGTCAGCACATCTAGCCGTAGGCCAGAACCTTTCTGAAAATTTCACAGTATGACGCACAACAAAAGAAAAGAGAGAACAACAACAATAAAAAGATCAGTTCTTTCCAGCCTACTCGAACTTTCCAAGCTCCTTCAGGGAATGCCAATGCATTTGGGTGGGACCAAAGAAACCCAAACGGGGTGGAAAGAGGCGTCCCGGACAGACATTCAGCTCAGAGACCTCCGAAGGCGGCCAAGATTTTGAAGGACCGGCCTTTGAAATTTTGCCTCCGGTTCCTCTTGCTTTCCTGCCCCCCTGCTGGATTCCAAACCTCTGATCGTGCTCCAATATTATGACCCACCTCCTCCTCCTCCTCCTCCACGAGGCAGTCTGAGGGCGACTCTTAAAGACGGAGAGGGAATCATCCTACATTCAAACAGACATCACAAGAAATACCCGCAAGAAACATACGACGACACAGGACTCTGGAAATGGACAGACTTGGCCTCAAACGCTGGAAAATACGGGCAGCCCAGTTTTCTCTTTTTATCTGAGTTGAGACAACGGATTAAGTGGGGTGGGGATTTAAAAGGAGTTAGAATTACTTTGGGGGGGGGGGGATTTGGAGAGCATTAATTATAAAGCGATCTTTCCGAGCTCCGTCTGTTATTGTACCGTATTGTTGATGTGTTGAGATTTGTGTCCGCCGCCCCGAGTCGTGTATGCTGAGTGGGCGGCATACAAGGCCAATAATGAAATCAAATCAATTTGTAGCAGAGGTCTCCACCCTACAGCCCATGGGTTGCGTGAGGTGCCTCCCTGGAGGGCTTTATGGATGCCCCCCCCCCCATGTGCCTGCTATCCTCCTCTCCTCAAGGGTGGACTGGAGAGGGAACTTTTCCCTTGTCTAGGTTAGATGTGATCCGGTTACTAGACAGCTATACTGGCTTGAGACGAAGACCATGATGGAAACAACATTTTGGCTCATCCTGGCTGAGGGGAACTCATGAAGCGGCAGAGGGGGAAACACCTGAATTTCTGGAAGGCGAAAAATTCTTTAAGGCAGCCGAGAACCCCTCTGTCTGTCCAAAGCACAGAAGTGAATCTTTCCTCCTTCCTTGCTTGGATCTCACGGGTATTATTATTATTATTATTATTACATCTCCCTCAAACTGACTCTCAGGCAGAAGTCCTTTTAAAAGCCTGGGACCCTCTTTCTAGACAGGGTGGGATCCTGACAGGAGCATCCTAGCCTCCATTTCTGCAGAACAACAAAACCCATTGGGCCCAGTCAGTGGGAGTGGGAGATGGACTTTGGAGTCCTTTCTAAGGCTGCGGCTCAAAGACACCCCCCCCCCGCCCCAAAAGCCTTGTGGTGGCTGTAAGAAGAGGTCAAGCGCATTTCATTTGGCAACCTCCTGAGACATCCGGGCACGGATGGCCTGGCAGCCCTGCAGTGCGGTGCAGGAGCCCTGCTTCACCCCTTTGGGAAAATCCAGAACCAAAGAGTGGCTTCCGTGGCGGGTGGGTGGGTGGGTGGGTGGGTGGGTGAGGCTTTTGCCCTCCAGCTTTACCTGGTCAGCGCAGGCGGCGCAGGCAAAATTCAGCCGAGCAAGAAGAAGTGTAAAAATCCTCCGTGGTGGGCTTTTCCTGGAGGAGGAGAAAGGAAAAGATCAGGCATGCAGGCAGGGAGGGAGGGAGGAATACCGGAGTCTAATAATAATAATAATTATAATTAACAACAATAATAATAATGCTCTGATGATAATACCCTGTGCTCAAAAGGGACCGCATTGGCTCAAGGGGTTAAGACCTCGCTGACTGGAGGGAGGTGGCAGGTCAGCAGTTCAAAACCCGAGTAACTGCATGAGGGAGTGAGCTCCTGTCCCCTGTCCAGGCTCCTGCCAACCTAGCTGTTCGAATTTGCAAGTAGATAAATAGGTACAACTTGGGTGGGAAAAGTAAACAGCGTTCTGTGCACTCCAGCGTCTAGTCATGCCTGCCACATGAGTCAGATACGACTGCCCTTCGAGCAAGGGAGAAGGCCACCCCCCACCCCACCCCCACCCCCTGAGGGAGGTGCCCCTCGTACATCCCGCCACCCGGGCTTGCCTCTGAGCATGTCCAAAGTGCTCTTTTCCCCACTGCCACTGCCACACACGGAGGGGGGTTTCTGAGCGGGGGCGGGGAGCAAACAGCCATTACCAAACGGACACACACACACATACCCTACCCGGGCACCTTTTCCGACCCACGCGAGGGGGGCTGAGTCCTCAGTCAGTCAGGGGGGCCTCGGTCGGAACGAAGGCAGAGCGGCTCCCGAATACTCACGGCTCAGCAGGCCAGGCCAGGCCAGGCCGCCAAGAGGCAGGCAGCCATAGGCCCGGCCACTCTAGGACTCCCGTCCTCCACTCTATGGGCCAGGCTAAAGAATTCCGGAAGCCGCAGCGTTGCCGTGGAAACGAGGGAGGAGAAGGCGGGGCGAGTTCTGCCGCGCAGCGCAGATGATAACTCCAGCAGAGCGTTCTTGGACTTCAATTCCCAGAAGCCCTCCTGATCAGCCGGAGCGCCGAATTGGGGCTGGAGTGCCAAGGTTGCCATCCGTGCCCTAGAGGCACAGGCAACGGCAATCGCCCCTGTTTGCTCCCCCCCCCCCCCGAAATAAATATGTGCTGTGCATGGGGCTTCGCCATCCATGGGTCGCTGCGCCTTCATCCTGGCCAACTCCGAATGCCACGAGCTCTCTGGCACAGACAAGGGTTCAATCAAAATCACAGTCCTGCCGAGGCTCTCAAGCAAAGCCTCCTCCCCCACCCCCCGTCCTGGTTAAAAGTAAAGGCGCCCCCAGCCGTAGCCGCCTCAAGGGTGCTGTGCTCATCTCTGTTTGCAGCCAAAGAGGCAGTGCTGTCAGTATTTGGTCACGTGGCAGGCACGACTAGACACCACAAAGTAAAGTTAAAGGCCGTTCTTGGTCAAAAAACAGTTGCATCCCTGATCACCCGTTTATAGGCAAACAGCCAGACGTTTCCATTGTCACGAAAGAGAGAGAGAGAGACAAAGAGGAAAGAAAAAGAGAAGAGAGAAAGAGAGGAAAGAGAGAGAGAGAAAGAGATAAAGAGAGTGAAAGGAGAAAGAGAGAAGAGAGAGGAAAACAGAAAGAAAGAGAGAACGAGAGGGAAAGAAAGAGAGAGAGATAGGAAAGAGAGTGGAAGGGAGAAAGAAAGAGAGAAAGAGAGAGAGGAAAGAGAGATGAAGGAAGAGAGAGAGAAAGAGAAAGAGGGAAAAAGAAAAAGAAAGAGAGCAAAAAAGAGAGGGAGGAGAGAGAGAGGAGAGAAAGAGAGGAAAAAGAGAGAGATAGGAAAGAAGAAGAAAGAGGGAGATAGGAAAGAGAGTGGAAGAGAGAAAGAAAAAAGAGGAGGGAGGGAGAGAAAAAGAGAAAGAAAGAGAAAGAGAGAAAAGAGAAAGAAAGAGGAAAGAGGGAGAAAGAGGGAAAAAGAGAAAGAAAGAGAGAAAAAGAGACTGAAAAGAGAGGGAGGAGAGAGGAGAGGAAGAGAGAGGAAAAAGAGAGATAGGAAAGAGAAAGAGAGAAAGAAAGAGAAAGAAAAAAGAGAGGGGAAAAAGAGAAAGAGTAAAAGAGAAAGAAAGAAAGGAGAGAGAGATGAAAGAGAGTGAGAGTGAGAGAGATGAAAGAGAGCGAAAGAAAGAGTGGAAGAGAGAGAGAATGAAAGAGAGGAAAAAGAGAGAAAGAGAGGAAAAGAGACAGAAAAAGAGAGAAAGAGAGATAGAGAGAGAAAGAGAGGAAAGAGAAAGAAAGAGAAAGGAGAAAGAGAGAAAAGAGAGAGAAACAGAGAGAAAGAGAGAGAAAGAGAGAGGAAAGAGAGTGAGAAAGAGAGAATGAGAGAATGAGAGGGAAAGAAAGAGAAAGAGAGACTGAGAGAAAGAGAGAGAAAGAGGAAAGAAAGAGGAAAGAAAGAGAAGAGAGAAAGAGAGAGGGGAAAGAGAGAGATAAAGAGAGCAAAAGGAGAGAGAGAAGAGAGAGCAAAACAGAGAGAAAGAGAGAACGAGAGACAGAAAAGAAAGAGAAAGAGACAAAGAGAGAGATAGGAAAGAGAGTGGACGAGAGAAAGAAAGAGAGAGAGGAAAGAGAGAGGGAGGAAGAGAGAGAGAAAGAGACAGAGGGGAAAAAAGAGAGTGAAAAAGAGAGGAGAGAAAGAGAGAGGAAAAAGAGAGAGAGATAGGAAAGAGAAAGAAAGAAAAAGAAAGAGAGGGGGAAAAGAGAAAGAGAGAGAGAGAGCAAGAAAGAGAAAGACAGAGAGAAAGTGATAAAGAGAGAAAGAGAGAGAAATGAGAAAGAGAAGAGAGTGAAAAGAGAAAGAGAGTGGAAGAGAGAAAGAAAGAGAAAGAGAGAGCAAAGAGACAAAGGAAGAGAGAAAGGAGAAAGAGAGAGAAAAGAGAGAAGAGAGTGGAAGAGAGAAAGAAAATGAGAGAGGAAAGAGAGAGGGAAGGAGGGAGAGAAAAAGAGAAAGAGAAAGAGAAAAAAGAGAGAGAAAGAGGAAAGAGGGAGAAAGAGGGAAAAAGAGAAAGAAAGAGAAAAAGAGACTGAAAAAGAGAGGGAGGAGAGGAAGAGAGAGGAAAAAGAGAGAGATAGGAAAGAGAAAGAAAGAGAGAAAGAAAGAGAAAGAAAAAAGAGAGGGGAAAAAGAGAAAGAGTAAAAGAGAGAGCATGAAAGAGAAAGACAGAGAGAGAAAGTGATAAAGAGAAAGAGAGTAAAAAAGAGAGAGAAAGAGAGAGTGGAAGAGAGAAAGAGAGAGGAAAGAGAAAGAAAGATAGAGAAAGACGTTTCCATTGTCATGTGGCAGGCAAGCCTCACCACCAGAGTGTATGGAACGCAGTTTACCTTCCGCACACTATTTGAAATAGTGTCATGGATGAACCCTTTCAATGGCTTTCAAACTTGGATGTGAAACTCTAACCAGGAACATGAGATGGTCAATTTGTGCTTGTTGTTATAGCCACATCAATGTACATAAATATCATACAATAAATAAATAAATCTACCCGAAACATCTCGTTTGTACTCTAACCATTGTTAGGTTAGGCTAGGTTGTGGCTGGATCTAGGAGACAGATGGGCGCTCACCCCATCGTGCCGAACCCGGGAATCGAAGAGGTGGGAGGGAAGGGGGGGAGGGATGGATGGATGGATGGAGAGTTTTGGGTGATGGAAGGGGAAATTAGGGGAAAAGGGAGAGGGGAGTCATCCACCCCTTCTGTTCTTTTGCCTGCAGCCGAAAAAGTATGCCTGGCCTCGGATTCATCTTCCCGCCCCAGGCCGCTCCTCCTTCCACCCTCTCTGGGCCTCAGCGTGCAGACGGAAAAGGCTGACTAGCCTCGGATTCCTGCTGACGGACCCTTCGCTTTTCCTCCTTTACCCTCTCGAGCTCCGGGAGCAGCCCAAGAAGTGTGCCTGAGCTCGGCAGCCCCTTCCAGGCCAGCTCCCTTCGCAGGCAGCCCATGGACACAAGGCGTTCGGGCGCTAGCTCTGTCCTCCCGCCCGGTTCCTTCGCTTCTTGCACCGGTCTGGAGCATTGCAGGCAGCCCAAGGAGTGTGCCTGAGCTCGGCAGCCCCTTCCAGGCCAGCTCCCTTCGCAGGCAGCCCATGGACCCAAGGCGTTCGGGCGCTAGCTCTGTCCTCCCGCCCGGTTCCTTCGCTTCTTGCACCGGCCTGGAGCTTTGCAGGCAGCCCAAGGAGTGTGCCTGAGCTCGGCAGCCCCTTCCAGGCCAGCTCCCTTCGCAGGCAGCCCATGGACCCAAGGCGGTCGGGCGCTAGCTCTGTCCTCCCGCCCCCTTCCTTCGCTTCTTGCACCGGCCTGGAGCTTTGCAGGCAGCCCAAGGAGTGTGCCTGAGCTCGGCAGCCCCTTCCAGGCCAGCTCCCTTCGCAGGCAGCCCATGGACCCAAGGCGGTCGGGCGCTAGCTCTGTCCTCCCGCCCCCTTCCTTCGCTTCTTGCACCGGCCTGGAGCTTTGCAGGCAGCCCAAGGAGTGTGCCTGAGCTCGGCAGCCCCTTCCAGGCCAGCTCCCTTCGCAGGCAGCCCATGGACCCAAGGCGTTCGGGCGCTAGCTCTGTCCTCCCGCCCGGTTCCTTCGCTTCTTGCACCGGCCTGGAGCTTTGCAGGCAGCCCAAGGAGTGTGCCTGAGCTCGGCAGCCCCTTCCAGGCCAGCTCCCTTCGCAGGCAGCCCATGGACACAAGGCGGTCGGGCGCTAGCTCTGTCCTCCCGCCCCCTTCCTTCGCTTCTTGCACCGGCCTGGAGCTTTGCAGGCAGCCCAAGGAGTGTGCCTGAGCTCGGCAGCCCCTTCCAGGCCAGCTCCCTTCGCAGGCAGCCCATGGACCCAAGGCGGTCGGGCGCTAGTTCTGTCCTCCCGCCCCCTTCCTTCGCTTCTTGCACCGGCCTGGAGCTTTGCAGGCAGCCCAAGGAGTGTGCCTGAGCTCGGCAGCCCCTTCCAGGCCAGCTCCCTTCGCAGGCAGCCCATGGACCCAAGGCGGTCGGGCGCTAGCTCTGTCCTCCCGCCCCCTTCCTTCGCTTCTTGCACCGGTCTGGAGCATTGCAGGCAGCCCAAGGAGTGTGCCTGAGCTCGGCAGCCCCTTCCAGGCCAACCCCCTTCGCAGGCAGCCCATGGACCCAAGGCGGTCGGGCGCTAGCTCTGTCCTCCCGCCCCCTTCCTTCGCTTCTTGCACCGGCCTGGAGCTTTGCAGGCAGCCCAAGGAGTGTGCCTGAGCTCGGCAGCCCCTTCCAGGCCAGCTCCCTTCGCAGGCAGCCCATGGACCCAAGGCGGTCGGGCGCTAGCTCTGTCCTCCCGCCCCCTTCCTTCGCTTCTTGCACCGGCCTGGAGCTTTGCAGGCAGCCCAAGGAGTGTGCCTGAGCTCGGCAGCCCCTTCCAGGCCAGCTCCCTTCGCAGGCAGCCCATGGACCCAAGGCGGTCGGGCGCTAGTTCTGTCCTCCCGCCCCCTTCCTTCGCTTCTTGCACCGGCCTGGAGCTTTGCAGGCAGCCCAAGGAGTGTGCCTGAGCTCGGCAGCCCCTTCCAGGCCAGCTCCCTTCGCAGGCAGCCCATGGACCCAAGGCGGTCGGGCGCTAGCTCTGTCCTCCCGCCCCCTTCCTTCGCTTCTTGCACCGGTCTGGAGCATTGCAGGCAGCCCAAGGAGTGTGCCTGAGCTCGGCAGCCCCTTCCAGGCCAACCCCCTTCGCAGGCAGCCCATGGACCCAAGGCGGTCGGGCGCTAGCTCTGTCCTCCCGCCCCCTTCCTTCGCTTCTTGCACCGGCCTGGAGCTTTGCAGGCAGCCCAAGGAGTGTGCCTGAGCTCGGCAGCCCCTTCCAGGCCAGCTCCCTTCGCAGGCAGCCCATGGACCCAAGGCGGTCGGGCGCTAGCTCTGTCCTCCCGCCCCCTTCCTTCGCTTCTTGCACCGGTCTGGAGCATTGCAGGCAGCCCAAGGAGTGTGCCTGAGCTCGGCAGCCCCTTCCAGGCCAACCCCCTTCGCAGGCAGCCCATGGACCCAAGGCGGTCGGGCGCTAGCTCTGTCCTCCCGCCCCATTCCTTCGCTTCTTGCACCGGTCTGGAGCATTGCAGGCAGCCCAAGGAGTGTGCCAGAGCTCGGCAGCCCCTTCCAGGCCAACCCCCTTCGCAGGCAGCCCATGGACCCAAGGCGGTCGGGCGCTAGCTCTGTCCTCCCGCCCCCTTCCTTCGCTTCTTGCACCGGTCTGGAGCATTGCAGGCAGCCCAAGGAGTGTGCCTGAGCTCGGCAGCCCCTTCCAGGCCAGCTCCCTTCGCAGGCAGCCCATGGACCCAAGGCGGTCGGGCGCTAGCTCTGTCTTCCCGCCCCCTTCCTTCGCTTCTTGCACCGGTCTGGAGCATTGCAGGCAGCCCAAGGAGTGTGCCTGAGCTCGGCAGCCCCTTCAGGCCAACCCCCTTCGCAGGCAGCCCATGGACCCAAGGCGGTCGGGCGCTAGCTCTGTCCTCCCGCCCCCTTCCTTCGCTTCTTGCACCCGGTCTGGAGCTTTGCAGGAAGTCCAAAGAGTGTGCCTGGGCTCGGCAGGCTCTTCCAGCCCCAATTGCTTCTTCCATCCCCCTCCGGTGTTCTGGGAGCAGCCGAAGCTATCGGGCAGGCTGCAGGCTGTGCCTGGCTACCCCTAGACCTTTGCCCCTGCCCCTGCTGCCTTCACCCACAAAACATGCGGGATAAAAAAAGATTTTTATGGTGGGTGGAAATGGGGGAGACATGGAACAATTCTGTTACTGCCTTTTTTATCGGGGTTGGAAGAGAGAGAATGAAAGAAAGAGCTAATGAAAGAATAAAGAGAATGGGAGAGACTGTCTGAAAGAGAAAGAAAGAGAGCAGAGAGAGAGAAAGAAAACTGAGAGAGAGAGGAAAGTGAGAGAGAGGGAGAAAGAGAGGAAAGAGAGAAAGAGACCGAAAAAGAGAGAGGGAGGAGAGAGAGAGAGGAGAGGAAGAGAGAGGAAAGAGAGAGAGATAGGAAAGAGAAAGCAAGAAAGAGAGAAAGAGAAAGAAATAAGGGAGGGGAAAAAAGGAAGAGAGAAAGAGAAAGCAAGAAAGAGAAAGTGATAAAGAGAGAGAGAAATGAGAAAGAGGAGAGTGAAAAAGAGAGTGGAAGAGAGAGAGAGAGAGGAAAAGAGAGACAGAAAGAGAGGAAAGAGAGAGACAGAAAGAGAGAAAGGAGAGAGAAAAGAGAGAGAGAGCAAAACAGAGAAAGAAAGAGAGAGGAAGAGAGAAAAATAGAGAGGAAAGAGAGTGAGAAAGAGGAGAAAGAGAGGAAAGAGAGTGAGAGTGAGAGAGAGGAAAGAGAGAAAGAGAGGCTGAGAGAGGCTGAGAGAAAGAGAGGAAGAAAGAAGAAAGAAAAAGCAGAGAAAGAGAGAAGAGAGAGAGGCAAGAGAAAGAAAGAGAAAGAGAGAAAGGAGAAAGAGGGAGAAGAGAGAGCAAAACAGAGAGAAAGAAAGAGAGAATGAGAGGAAAAGAAAGAAAGAGAGAGATAGGAAAGAGAGTGGAAGAGAAAGAGAGAGAGGAAAGAGAGAGGAAGAGAGAGAGAAAGAGAAAGAGAGAAAAGAGAGAGAAAGAGAGGGGAAAAGAAAGAGAAAAAGAGAGTGAAAAAGAGAGAGAGAGGAGAGAGGAAAAAGAGAGAGATAGGAAAGAGAAAGAAAGAGAGAGAGGAAAAAAGAGAAAGAGAGCAAGAAAATGACGGAGAGAGAAAGTGATAAAGAGAGAGAGAAATGAGAAAGAGAGAAGAGAGTTAAAAAGAGAAAGAGAGAGTGGAAGAGAGAAAGAGAGAGATAGAGAAAGAAAGAGGAAAGAGACAGAAAGAGAGAAAGGAGAAAGAGAGAGAAAAGAGAGAGATAGGAGAGTGGAAGAGAGAAAGAGAGAGAGAGGAAAGAGAGGGGGAGGAAGAGAGAAAAAGAGAAAGATAGAAAGAAAAAGAGAGAAAAGAGAGAGGAAAGAGGGAGAAAGAGGGAAAAAGAGACCGAAAAAGAGAGGGAGGAGAGAAGAGAGGGAGAGGAAAAAGAGAGATAGGAAAGAGAAAGAAAGAGAGAAAGAAATAAGAGAGAGGGAAAAGAGAGAGAAAGAGAGAGCATGAAAGAAAGACAGAGAAAGTGATAAAGAGAGAAAGAGAAATGAGAAAGAAGAGTGAAAAAGAGAGAGAGAAAGAGAGTGGAAGAAAGAAAGAGAGGAAAGAGAAAGAGATAGAAAGAGACAGAAAAAGAGAGATAGAGAAAGAAAGAGAGGAAAGAGAGAAAGAGACAGAAAGAGATAAAGGAGAAAGAGAGAAAAGAGAGAGAGCAAAACAGAGAGAAAAAAGAGAGGAAGAGAGAAAAATAGAGGAAAGAGAGAGAGAAAGAGGAAAGAGAGTGATAGTGAGAGAGAGGAAAGAGAGGAAAGAGAAACAAAGAGCAAAACAGAGAAAGAGACAGAAAGAAAGAGGAAGAAAGAGAGGAAAGAGAAAGAGAGGGAGAAAGAGGGGAAAGAGAAAGAGGGGAAAGAGAAAGAAAGAGGAGAAAGAGAAAGAGGAAAGAGAGTGAGAGTGAGAGTGAGAGAGGAAAGAGAGAAGGAAAGAGAGGAAAGAGAAAGAGAGCAAAACAGAGAAAGAAAGAGAGAGAGGAAGAGAGGAAAGAGAAAGACAGAAAGTGATAAAGAAAGAGTGAGAAAAATGAGAGAGAAGAAAGTGAAAAAGAGAAAGAGAGAGACTGGAAGAGAGAGGAAAGAGAAAGAGAGAGAGAAAGACAGAGAGAGAAAGACAGAGGAAAGAGAGAAAGACAGAGAGAGAAAGGAGAAAGAGAGAAAAAAGAGAGCAAAACAGAGAGAAAGAAAGAGGGGAAGAGAGAAAAATAGAAACAGTGAGAGAGAAAGAGAGGAGAGAGAGAAAGAGGAAAGAGAGTGAGAGTGAGAGAGAGGAAAGAGAGAGAAAGAAAGAGAGGAAAGAGAAAGAGAGAGCAAAACAGAGAGAAAGACGGAAAGAAAGAGAAAGGAATAAAGAGAGAAAGAGAGTGAGGAAAGAGAGAGAGGGAAAAAGAGAAGAAAAGAGAAAGAGAGAGGGGAAAAGAAAGAGAAAGAGAGAGGAAAGAGAGAGAAAGAAAGGAGAAAGAGAGAGAAGAGAATGAAACAGAGAGAAAGAGAGAGAAGGAAAAAGAGTGAAAAAGAGAGGAGAAAGAAAGAAAGAGAAAGAGGAAAGAGAGAGAAAGAAAGAGAAAGAATGAAAGAGAGAGAATGCAAGAGAGACTGAATGAGAGAAAGAATGAAAGAGAATGAGACAGACTGAAAGAGAAAGAAAGGAGAGAAAGAGAGAGATGAAACAGAGTGAGAGTGAAGGAGATGAAAGAGAGAGAAAGAAAGAGTGGAAGAGAGAAAATGAAAGAAAGAGAGAGGAAAGAGAAAGAGAGAGGAAAAGAGAGAGAAAGAGACAGAAAGAGAGATAGATAGAGAAAGAGAGGAAAGAGAGAAAGAGAAAGGAGAAAGGAGAAGAGAGAGAGCGAAACAGAGAGAAAGAGAGAGGAAGAGAGAGAAATAGAGGAGAGAGAGAAAGAGTGAGAAAGAGAGGAGAAATAGAGAGAGAAAAGAGTGAGTGAGAAAGAGAAAGAAAGAGAGAGAGAATGAGAGGGAAAGAAAGAGAGACTGAGAGAAAGAAAGAGAGAGAGAAAGAGGAAAGAAAAAGAGAGAGAAAGAGAAGAGAGAAAGAGAGGAAAGAGAGAGAAAGAGATAAAGAGAGCGAAAGGGGAAAGAGAGAGAGAAGAGAGAGCAAAAGAGAAAGAAAGAGAGAACGAGAGGGAAAGAGAGAAAGAAAGAGAAAGAGAGAGAGATAGGAAAGAGAGTAGAAGAGAGAAAGAGAGGAAAGAGAGGTAGGAAGAGAGAGAAAAAAGAGAAAGAGGGAAAAAGAAAGAGAAAGAGAGCAAAAAAGAGAGAGGAGAGAAAGAGAGGAAAAAGAGAGAGAGATAGGAAAGAGAAAGAAAGAGAAAGAGAGGGGGGAAAAGAGAAAGAGAGCAAGAACGAGAAAGACAGAGAAAGTGATAAAGAGAGAGAGAAAGAGAGAGAAATGAGAAAGAGAGGAGAGAGTGAAAAAGAGAAAGAGAGTGGGAGAGAAAGAAAGAGAAAGAAAGAGAGAGGAAAGAGAGAAAGAGAGAGAAAGGAAGAGAGAGAAAGGAGAAAGAGAGGAAAGAGAGTGGAAGAGAAAGAAAATGAGAGAGGAAAGAGAGAGGGAGGGAGGGAGAGAAAAAGAGAAAGAGAAAAGAGAGAGAAAGAGGAAAGAGGGAGAAGGAGGGGAAAAGAGAGAAAAATAGACTGAAAAAGAGAGGGAGGAGAGAGGAGAGGAAGAGAGAGGAAAAAGAGAGATAGGAAAGAGAAAGAAAGAGAGGAAGAGAAAGAAAAAAGAGTGGGAAAAAGAAAGTAAAAGCATGAAAGAGAGAGACAGAGAAAGTGATAAAGAGAGAAAGAGAGAGAAAGAAAGAAGAGGGTGAAAAAGAGAGAGAAAGAGTGAGAGTGGAAGAGAGAAGGAAAGAGAGAGGAAAGAGAAAGAGAGATAGAGAAAGAGAGAGGAAAAAGAGAGAGACAGAAAGAGAGAGAAATGAGAAAGAGAGAAGAGAGCAAAACAGAGAGAAAGAAAGAGAGGAAGAGAGAAAAATAGAGAGGAAAGAGAGAAAGAGTGAGAAAGAGAAAAGAGGGAGAGGGAGAGAGGAAAGAGAAACAGAGAGCAAAACAGAGAGAGAAAAGACAGAAAGAGAGAGGAAGAAAGAGAGGAAGAGAGAGAGGAAAGAGAAAGAGAGGGAGAAAGAGAAGAAGAGAGAGAAAGAGAGGGGAAAGAGAGAAAGAAATTGGAAAGAGAGAGAGGAAAGAGAGATAGGGAAAAAAGAGAGGAAAGAGAGAGTGAGAAAGAGACTGAGAAAGAAAGAAAGAAAGAAAGAGAGAAAGGAGAAAGAGAGAGCAAGAAAGAAAGACAGAGAGAGAAAGTAATAAAGAAAGAGAGAGAGAGAGAAATGAGAAAGAGAGAAGAGAGTGAAAAAGAGAGAAAGAGAGAGGAAAGAGAAAGAGAGGAAAAGAGAGAAAGAGACAGAGAGAGAAAGAGAGAAAGAGAGAGAAAGAGACAGAAAGAGAAAGGAGAAAGAGAGAAAAGAGAGAGAAAGATTGAGAAAGAGAGAGAGGAAAGAGAGAGGAGAAAAAGAGAAAAAGAGGAATGAGAGTGAGAGAGAGGAAAGAGAGGAAAGAGAAACAGAGAGAGCAAAACAGAGAGAAAGAGACAGAAAGAGAGAGGAAGAAAGAAAGAGTGAGAGAGGAAAGAGAAAGAGGGAGAAAGAGAAGAAAAGAGAGAAAGAGAGAGGAAAGAGAAAGAGGAAAGAGAGAGGAAAGAGAGAGAGAGGAAAGAAAGAGAAAGAGAGGAAAGAGAGAGAGACCGAGAAAGAGGGAGAGAGAAAGGAGAGAGAGCAAGAAAGAGAAAGACAGAGAGAAAGTGATAAAGAAAGAGAGAAAGAGAGAGAAATGAAAAAGAGAGAAGAGTGAAAAAGAGAAAGAGTGGTAGAGAGAAAGAAAGAGAGGAAAGAGAAAGAGAGGAATAGAGAAAGAGACAGAGAGAGATAGAGAAAGAGAGAGTAAAGAAAGGGACAAAGAGAGAGAGAAAGGATAAAGAAAGAAAAGAGAGAGCTAAAGAGTGAGGAAGAGAAAAATAGAGCGGAAAGAGAGAGTGAGAGAGAGAAAGAGAGGAGAGAGAAAGAGGAAAGAGAGTGAGAGTGAGAGAGAGGAAAGAAAAAGAGAGGAAAGAGAAAGAGAGAGCAAAACAGAGAGAGAAAGACAGAATGAAAGAGAGAGGAAGAAAGAGAGAGAGGAAAGAGAGAGGAAAGTGAAAGGGAGGGAGAAAAGAGAAAAGAGAAAGAGAGAGAAAGAGGGGAAAGAGAAAGAGGAAAGAGGGAGGAGGGGAAAAGAGAGAAAAATAGACTGAAAAAGAGAGGGAGGAGAGAGGAGAGGAAGAGAGAGGAAAAAGAGAGATAGGAAAGAGAAAGAAAGAGAGAAAGAGAAAGAAAAAAGAGTGGGGAAAAGAAAGTAAAAGCATGAAAGAGAGAGACAGAGTAAGTGATAGAGAGAAAGAGAAAGAAAGAAGAGGGTGAAAAAGAGAGAGAAAGAGTGAGAGTGGAAGAGAGAAGGAAAAAGAGAGGAAAGAGAAAGAGAGATAGAGAAAGAGAGAGGAAAAAGAGAGACAGAAAGAGAGAGAAAGGAGAAAGAGAGAAGAGAGCAAAACAGAGAGAAAGAAAGAGAGGAAGAGAGAAAAATAGAGAGGAAAGAGAGAAAGAGTGAGAAAGAGAAAGAGAAAAGAGGGAGAGGGAGAGAGGAAAGAGAAACAGAGAGCAAAACAGAGAGAGAAAAAGACAGAAAGAGAGAGGAAGAAAGAGAGGAAGAGAGAGGAAAGAGAAAGAGAGGGAGAAAGAGAAGAAGAGAGAGAAAGAGAGGGGAAAGAGAGAAAGAAATTGGAAAGAGAGAGAGAGAGGAAAGAGAGATAGGGAAAAAAGAGAGGAAAGAGAGAGTGAGAAAGAGACTGAGAAAGAGAGAAAGAAAGAAAGAAAGAGAGAAAGGAGAAAGAGAGAGCAAGAAAGAAAGACAGAGAGAGAAAGTAATAAAGAAAGAGAGAGAGAGAGAGAGAAATGAGAAAGAGAGAAGAGAGTGAAAAAGAGAGAAAGAGAGAGGAAAGAGAAAGAGAGGAAAAGAGAGAAAGAGACAGAGAGAGAAAGAGACAGAAAGAGACAGAAAGAGAGAGAAAGGAGAAAGAGAGAAAAGAGAGAGAAAGATTGAGAAAAAGAGAGAGGAAAGAGAGAGGAGAAAAAGAGAAAAAGAGGAATGAGAGTGAGAGAGAGGAGAGGAAAGAGAAACAGAGAGAGCAAAACAGAGAGAAAGAGACAGAAAGAGAGGAAGAAAGAAAGAGTGAGAGAGGAAAGAGAAAGAGGGAGAAAGAGAAGAAAAGAGAGAAAGAGAGAGGAAAGAGAAAGAGGAAAGAGAGAGAGAGAGGAAAGAGAGAGAGAGGAAAGAAAGAGAAAGGAGAGAGAGCAAGAAAGAGAAAGACAGAGAGAAAGAAAGAGAGAAAGAGAGAGAAATGAAAGAGAAGAGTGAAAAAGAGAGAGAAAGAGTGGTAGAGAGAAAGAAAGAGGAAAGAGAAAGAGAGGAATAGAGAAAGAGACAGAGAGAGATAGAGAAAGAGAGAGTAAAGAAAGGGACAAAGAGAGAGAGAAAGGATAAAGAGAGAAAAGAGAGAGCTAAAGAAAGAGTGAGGAAGAGAAAAATAGAGCGGAAAGAGTGAGAGAGAGAAAGAGAGGAGAGAGAAAGAGGAAAGAGAGTGAGAGTGAGAGAGAGGAAGAAAGAGAGAGAGGAAAGAGAGAGGAAAGTGAAAGGGAGGGAGAAAAGAGAAAGAGAGAGAAAGAGGGGAAAGAGAAAGAGAGAAAGAAAGAGGAAAGAGAGAGAAAGAGAGAGGAAAGAGATAGGAAAGAAAGAGAAAGAGAGAGAGAGGAAAGAGAGAGTGAAAAAAAGAGGGAGAAAGAGAGAGGGAGGGAGAGAATGAAAGAGAGAGAATGAAAGACTGACTGA
This sequence comes from Bradypodion pumilum, assembly GCA_035047305.1. Lineage (NCBI taxonomy): Eukaryota > Metazoa > Chordata > Lepidosauria > Squamata > Chamaeleonidae > Bradypodion > Bradypodion pumilum. The sequence continues at coordinate 50,795 of JAWDJD010000018.1, read as the reverse complement.
AAGAGAAAGAAAGAGAAAGAATGAAAGAGAGACTGAAAGAGAGAAAGAATGAAAGAGAAAAGAGGAGAAAGAATGAAAGAGAGAAAGAATGAAAGAGAATGAGAGAGACGGACTGAAAGAGGAAGAAAGAAAGAGGAAAGACAGAGAGATAAAGAAAGAGAGAGAGGGAGGGAGAGAATGAAAGAGTGACTGACTGAAAGAGAATGAAAGAGTAAGAATGAGAGAGCAAAAGAATGAAAGAACGAGAGAGACTGACTGAAAGAGGAAGAGAGAGAAAGAGAGGAAAGTGAAAGAGAGAAAGAGAGTGAGAAAGAGATTGAGAGGAAAGAGAGCAAGAGAGAGAGAAAGGGAGAGGAAAGAGAGTGTGAGAGAGAGAAAGAGAGACAGAAAGAGAAAGAGAGAGGAAAGAAAGAGAGAAAAAGTAAGAGAGAGGGAGGGAGAGGGAGGGAGAGAATGAAAGAGAGAGAGAATGAAAGAGACTGAGAGAAAGAATGAAAGAGACTGAAAGACAGAAAGAGAAAGACAGAAAGAGAATGAGAGACTGAAAGAGAAAGAGAAAAAAGAGAAAGAGAGAGAGAAAAAAGAGAGAGGGAGGGAGACTGAAAGAAGGAATGAAAGAGACTGAAAGAGAGAAAGAATGAGAGAAAGAATGAAAAAGAAAGAATGAAAGAAAATGAGAGACTGAAAGAGAAAGAGAAAAAGAGGAAGAGAAAGAAAGAGAAAGAGAGGGAGGGAGAATGAAAAAGAGAGAATGAAAGGGAGACTGACTGAAAGAGAGAGAGAATGAGAGAGAAAGAATGACATTGAGAAAGACTGAAAGAGAAAGAGAGAAAGAATGAAAAAGAGATAGAAAGAATGAAAGAGAGACTGAAAGAAAGAATGAAAGAGAGACTGAAAAAGAGGGGGAATGAAAGAGAGAAAATGAAAGAGAAAATGAAAGAGACAAAGAATGAAAAAGAGAGACTGAAAGAGAAAGAATGAGAGAAAGAATGAGAGACAGAAAGGACGAAAGAGACAGAAAGAATGAAAGAGAGAAAATGAAGGAGACTGAAAGAGAGACAAAGAATGAAAGAGAGAGAAATAAAAAGAGAGAAAGAAAAAAGAGAGTGAGACTGGAAGAGAATGAGAAATAAATAAAGAGAGAAAGAGAGAAAGAAAAAAGAGACTGAACGAGAGAAAGATTGAAAGAGGGAGAGAAAGAGAGAAAAGACAGAGAGAAAGAAAGAAAAAAGAAGACAGAGGGCAAGAGAAAGAGAGAAAGAGAAAGAAAAAAGAGAGAAAGAATGAGAGTGAATGAGAGAAAGAATGAGAGAAAGAGAAGACAGAGAGAAAAAGAGAAAAAGAAGGTAGAGAGAAAGAGAAAGAATGAGAGAATGAATGAGAGAGAAAGAATGAAAGAGAGAGAAAGAATGAAAGTTTGAAAGAATGATAGAGAAAGAGAAAATGACAAGAGGGAAAGAAAGAGCAAGAAAAAATGAAAGAGAAAGAATGAGAGAAAGAATGAAAGAGAGAGAAAAAAGGGAGAGGAAGAATGAAAGGGAGAAAATGAAAGAATGATAGAGTATGAAAGAGAGAGAGGGAAAGAGAGAAAACAGAGTGAGAAATAAGTAAAGAGAGAGACTGAGAGACAGAAAGAAAGAGAAAAAGATAGCTAGAGAGAAAGAGAGAAATAGACAGATAGCTAAAGAGAGAAAGAGAAAGAAATAGAGAAAGAAATAAAAAAAGACAGAGACAGAATAAGAAAGAAAGCAAGAAAGAGAGAGATAAAGAAAGAAAAAGGGAAAGAGAGAAAAGGGAGAGAAAAAAGACACAGAGAGAGAAACAGAGAGAAAGAAGAAAGAGTGAAAGAAAATGAAAGAAAAAGACAGAGAGGAAAAGAGAGAAGAGAACAGAAGGTGGAGAGAAAGGAAGAGAAGAAAATAAATAGGGGAAAAAAGGAGAGAGAGAAAGGAAAATCAAGGTAGGACAGAAGGGAAAGAAGGAAGGGGAAAACAGCCAAAGATAGGGAGGGGAAGGAAGGAAGGAAAATATAGAAGAGGATGGGATAAGAGGAAAAGGGAGCGAGAAAGGGAAGAAAACAGAGAAGAGGAAAGAAAGTAAAAGTATAAAACAAAAAGAAAAAGAGAGAAAAGGAAAAGGAAGGAATAGAAGGGAAAGTAGGGAGTGAGGAGAGGGGAGGGGAGGGAGGGGCTGACTCCTCACCTGGAATCCCCGAAAAGGGCGACAAACTCCCATATTGGCATACACAATTAAAGGACAATAAATGAACAGACATTTTGTTTCAGATACAGAAACTCAAGCGCAGCCCAAGGGAGACGTTTTAAAAAGTGGGGTTGGGTGGGGGCAGCAGTAAGAAGTAGGTTTTCCCCCCCCCAAAAAAAAAGCAAGAAAGAAAGAAAGAAGAAGAAGGCCAGAGGAAGGGAGGGAGGGATTTGGAGGCATCCTGGAACGAAGTCATCCTTGGACTATTCCTCCATACGTGCAAGTTTTACTTCCGCTTCTGGGAGCGAGGATGGCAGCCCTGGCCGGATGAATCGCAGGAAACCCATTCGTGTGGATCCACGGGGTGCTTTTGCTTATGGGAATCGAAGTCCAAGCACATCTGGAGTGCCAAGGTTCGCCCTCACAGGAGTAGACCCTACCGCCAGCAACTCAACAGCAAGTGTCAGGCGGCGGTTGACTAACCTGACCACCCTGAGGACTAATGGGCTTGGCTGGGCAAAGTCCACAGGGAAGGGTGATGAGGAGGAGGAGGAGGAGGAGGAGGACTTTGTGTGCCGAAAGGGCTCAGGACCAGAAAGTGACTCCTTGGAACTGGGTCAGTGGTAGTACAAGTGTCTCTACAAGTGACAGAGAAAGCAAACGGAAGGCCACGTCATCAAATACTCTGGACATTCTTCATGGCTGATCGCCATGAGGATTGGCAATATTTGGAATCGGAGACGGCACAAGAAGGAGGAGAACCCTTAGTCTATTCAGGGTCCTCCAAGTGACGAAGGGGAGGTTGAGTTAGCCATGTATCCTCCACCAACGTCATTCCTTGCTCAGCGACCTCCTCCATTCATACCACCACCTTGATAGTAGGGTATAAGGCAATGATGGCGAACCTCTGGCACTCCAGGTGTTATTGGTCTTCAATTCCCAGAAGGCCAAGTCTCTGTGTACATTCAGTGAACCCACTGGTGTGGATTCACGGGGACCGTTGGGCTTCTTCTGGGAATTGAAGTCCAAGAACACCTGGAGTGCCAAAGGGTCGCCATCAAGGGTATAAGTCAGCACATCTAGCCGTAGGCCAGAACCTTTCTGAAAATTTCACAGTATGACGCACAACAAAAGAAAAGAGAGAACAACAACAATAAAAAGATCAGTTCTTTCCAGCCTACTCGAACTTTCCAAGCTCCTTCAGGGAATGCCAATGCATTTGGGTGGGACCAAAGAAACCCAAACGGGGTGGAAAGAGGCGTCCCGGACAGACATTCAGCTCAGAGACCTCCGAAGGCGGCCAAGATTTTGAAGGACCGGCCTTTGAAATTTTGCCTCCGGTTCCTCTTGCTTTCCTGCCCCCCTGCTGGATTCCAAACCTCTGATCGTGCTCCAATATTATGACCCACCTCCTCCTCCTCCTCCTCCACGAGGCAGTCTGAGGGCGACTCTTAAAGACGGAGAGGGAATCATCCTACATTCAAACAGACATCACAAGAAATACCCGCAAGAAACATACGACGACACAGGACTCTGGAAATGGACAGACTTGGCCTCAAACGCTGGAAAATACGGGCAGCCCAGTTTTCTCTTTTTATCTGAGTTGAGACAACGGATTAAGTGGGGTGGGGATTTAAAAGGAGTTAGAATTACTTTGGGGGGGGGGGATTTGGAGAGCATTAATTATAAAGCGATCTTTCCGAGCTCCGTCTGTTATTGTACCGTATTGTTGATGTGTTGAGATTTGAGTCCGCCGCCCCGAGTCGCGTATGCTGAGTGGGCGGCATACAAGGCCAATAATGAAATCAAATCAATTTGTAGCAGAGGTCTCCACCCTACAGCCCATGGGTTGCGTGAGGTGCCTCCCTGGAGGGCTTTATGGATGCCCCCCCCCCCATGTGCCTGCTATCCTCCTCTCCTCAAGGGTGGACTGGAGAGGGAACTTTTCCCTTGTCTAGGTTAGATGTGATCCGGTTACTAGACAGCTATACTGGCTTGAGACGAAGACCATGATGGAAACAACATTTTGGCTCATCCTGGCTGAGGGGAACTCATGAAGCGGCAGAGGGGGAAACACCTGAATTTCTGGAAGGCGAAAAATTCTTTAAGGCAGCCGAGAACCCCTCTGTCTGTCCAAAGCACAGAAGTGAATCTTTCCTCCTTCCTTGCTTGGATCTCACGGGTATTATTATTATTATTATTATTACATCTCCCTCAAACTGACTCTCAGGCAAAAGTCCTTTTAAAAGCCTGGGACCCTCTTTCTAGACAGGGTGGGATCCTGACAGGAGCATCCTAGCCTCCATTTCTGCAGAACAACAAAACCCATTGGGCCCAGTCAGTGGGAGTGGGAGATGGACTTTGGAGTCCTTTCTAAGGCTGCGGCTCAAAGACACCCCCCCCCCGCCCCAAAAGCCTTGTGGTGGCTGTAAGAAGAGGTCAAGCGCATTTCATTTGGCAACCTCCTGAGACATCCGGGCACGGATGGCCTGGCAGCCCTGCAGTGCGGTGCAGAAGCCCTGCTTCACCCCTTTGGGAAAATCCAGAACCAAAGAGTGGCTTCCGTGGCGGGTGGGTGGGTGGGTGGGTGGGTGGGTGAGGCTTTTGCCCTCCAGCTTTACCTGGTCAGCGCAGGCGGCGCAGGCAAAATTCAGCCGAGCAAGAAGAAGTGTAAAAATCCTCCGTGGTGGGCTTTTCCTGGAGGAGGAGAAAGGAAAAGATCAGGCATGCAGGCAGGGAGGGAGGGAGGAATAATAATAATAATAATAATAATAATAATAATAATAATAATAATAATAATAATAATAATAATAATAATAATAATAATAATTAACAACAATAATAATAATGCTCTGATGATAATACCCTGTGCTCAAAAGGGACCGCATTGGCTCAAGGGGTTAAGACCTCGCTGACTGGAGGGAGGTGGCAGGTCAGCAGTTCAAAACCCGAGTAACTGCATGAGGGAGTGAGCTCCTGTCCCCTGTCCAGGCTCCTGCCAACCTAGCTGTTCGAATTTGCAAGTAGATAAATAGGTACAACTTGGGTGGGAAAAGTAAACAGCGTTCTGTGCACTCCAGCGTCTAGTCATGCCTGCCACATGAGTCAGATACGACTGCCCTTCGAGCAAGGGAGAAGGCCACCCCCCACCCCACCCCCACCCCCTGAGGGAGGTGCCCCTCGTACATCCCGCCACCCGGGCTTGCCTCTGAGCATGTCCAAAGTGCTCTTTTCCCCACTGCCACTGCCACACACGGAGGGGGGTTTCTGAGCGGGGGCGGGGAGCAAACAGCCATTACCAAACGGACACACACACACATACCCTACCCGGGCACCTTTTCCGACCCACGCGAGGGGGGCTGAGTCCTCAGTCAGTCAGGGGGGCCTCGGTCGGAACGAAGGCAGAGCGGCTCCCGAATACTCACGGCTCAGCAGGCCAGGCCAGGCCAGGCCGCCAAGAGGCAGGCAGCCATAGGCCCGGCCACTCTAGGACTCCCGTCCTCCACTCTATGGGCCAGGCTAAAGAATTCCGGAAGCCGCAGCGTTGCCGTGGAAACGAGGGAGGAGAAGGCGGGGCGAGTTCTGCCGCGCAGCGCAGATGATAACTCCAGCAGAGCGTTCTTGGACTTCAATTCCCAGAAGCCCTCCTGATCAGCCGGAGCGCCGAATTGGGGCTGGAGTGCCAAGGTTGCCATCCGTGCCCTAGAGGCACAGGCAACGGCAATCGCCCCTGTTTGCTCCCCCCCCCCCGAAATAAATATGTGCTGTGCATGGGGCTTCGCCATCCATGGGTCGCTGCGCCTTCATCCTGGCCAACTCCGAATGCCACGAGCTCTCTGGCACAGACAAGGGTTCAATCAAAATCACAGTCCTGCCGAGGCTCTCAAGCAAAGCCTCCTCCCCCACCCCCCGTCCTGGTTAAAAGTAAAGGCGCCCCCAGCCGTAGCCGCCTCAAGGGTGCTGTGCTCATCTCTGTTTGCAGCCAAAGAGGCAGTGCTGTCAGTATTTGGTCACGTGGCAGGCACGACTAGACACCACAAAGTAAAGTTAAAGGCCGTTCTTGGTCAAAAAACAGTTGCATCCCTGATCACCCGTTTATAGGCAAACAGCCAGACGTTTCCATTGTCATGTGGCAGGCATGCCTCACCACCAGAGTGTATGGAACGCAGTTTACCTTCCGCACACTATTTGAAATAGTGTCACGGATGAACCCTTTCAATGGCTTTCAAACTTGGATGTGGAACTCTAACCAGGAACATGAGATGGTCAATTTGTGCTTGTTGTTATAGCCACATCAATGTACATAAATATCATACAATAAATAAATAAATCTACCCGAAACATCTCGTTTGTACTCTAACCATTGTTAGGTTAGGCTAGGTTGTGACTAGCTCTAGGAGACTGAGAGAAAGAGAAAGAGAGAGATAAAGAGGAAAGAAAAAGAGAAAGAGAAGAGAGAAAGAGAGGAAAGAGAGACAGAAAGAAAGAGAAAGAGATAAAGAAAGAGAGTGAAAGGAGAAAGAGAGAGAGAAGAGAGAGCAAAACAGAGAGAAAGAAAGAGAGAACGAGAGGGAAAGAAAGAAAGAGAAAGAGATAGGAAAGAGAGTGGAAGGGAGAAAGAAAGAGAGAAAGAGAGAGAGAGGAAAGAGAGATGAAGGAAGAGAGAGAAAAAGAGAAAGAGGGAAAAAGAAAGAGAAAGAGAGCGAAAAAGAGGGAGGAGAGAGAGAGGAGAGAAAGAGAGGAAAAAGAGAGATAGGAAAGAAAAAGAAAGAGAGGGAGATAGGAAAGAGAGTGGAAGAGAGAAAGAAAATGAGAGAGGAGGGAGGGAGAGAAAAAGAGAAAGAGAGAAAAGAGAAAGAAAGAGGAAAGAGGGAGAAAGGGGAAACTGAAAGAGAAAAAGAGACTGAAAAAGAGAGGGAGGAGAGAGGAGAGGAAGAGAGAGGAAAAAGAGAGATAGGAAAGAGAAAGAAAGAGAGAAAGAAAGAGAAAGAAAAAAGAGAGGGGAAAAGAGAAAGAGTAAAAGAGAAAGAAAGGAGAGAGAGAGATGAAAGAGAGTGAGAGTGAGAGAGATGAAAGAGAGCGAAAGAAAGAGTGGAAGAGAGAATGAAAGAAAGAGAGAGGAAAAAGAAAGAGAGAGAAAGAGAGAGAGGAAAAGAGAGAAAGATAGAGAGAAAGAGAGGAAAGAGAGAGAAAGGAGAAAGAGAGAAAAGAGAGCGAAACAGAGAGAAAGAGAGGAAGAGAGGGAAATAGAGAGGAAAGAGAGAGAAAGAGTGAAAAAGAGAGAGGAAAGAGAGAATGAAAGGGAAAGAAAGAGAGAGAGAGACTGAGAGAAAGAGAGAGAGATAGGAACGAAAGAGAGAGAAAGATAAAAGAGAAAGAGAGAGAGGAAAGAGATAGAGGAAAGAGAGATAAAGAGAGCAAAAGGAGAGAGAGAGAAGAGAGAGCAAAACAGAGAGAACGAGAGAACGAGAGGGACAGAGAAAGAAAGAGAAAGAGACAAAGAGAGAGATAGGAAAGAGAGTGGACGAGAGAAAGAAAGAGAGAGAGGAAAGAGAGAGGGAGGAAGAGAGAGAAAGAGAGAGAGAGAGGGAAAAAGAAAGAGAAAGTGAAAAAGAGAGAGAGGAGAGAAAGAGAGAGGAAAAAGAGAGAGAGATAGGAAAGAGAAAGAAAGAAAAAGAAAGAGAAAGAGAGGGGGGAAAAGAGAAAGAGAGAGAAAGAGAGCAAGAAAGAGAAAGACAGAGAGAAAGTGATAAAGAAAGAGAGAACGAGAGAGAAATGAGAAAGAGAGAAGAGTGAAAAAGAGAAAGAAAGAGAGAGGAAAGAGAGACAAAGGAAGAGAGAAAGGAGAAAGAGAGAAAAGAGAGAGGAAAGAGAGTGGAAGAGAGAAAGAAAATGAGAGAGGAAAAAGAGAGGGAGGGAGGGAGAGAAAAAGAGAAAGAGAAAGAGAGAAAAGAGAGAGAAAGAAAGAGGAAAGAGGGAGAAAGAGGGAAAAAGAGAAAGAAAGAGAAAAAGAGACTGAAAAAGAGAGGGAGGAGAGGAAGAGAGAGGAAAAAGAGAGAGAGATAGGAAAGAGAAAGAAAGAGAGAAAGAAAGAGAAAGAAAAAAGAGAGGGGAAAAAGAGAAAGAGTAAAAGAGAGAGCATGAAAGAGCGAGAAAGACAGAGAGAGAAAGTGATAAAGAGAAAGAGAAAGAAAGAAGAGAGTGAAAAAGAGAGAGAAAGAGAGAGTGGAAGAGAGAGAGAGGAAAGAGAAAGAAAGAGATAGAGAAAGAGAGAGGAAAAAGAGGCAGAGAGAGAGAAAGGAGAGAGAAAAGAGAGCAAAACAGAGAGGAAGAGAGAGGAAGAGAGAAAAATAGAGAGAGGAGAGAAAGAGTGAGAAAGATAAAGAGAGAGAAAGAGGAAAGAGTGAGAGTGAGAGAGAGGAAAGAGAAACAGAGAGCAAAACAGAGAGAGAAAAAGACAGAGAGGAAGAAAGAGAGAGGAAGAGAGAGAGGAAAGAGAAAGAGAGGGAGAAAGAGAAGAAAAGAGAGAGAGAAAGAGAGAGGAAAGAGAGATAGGGAAAAAAGAGAAAGAGGAAAGAGAGAAAGAGAGAGAGCGAGAAAGAGACTGAGAAAGAAAGAAAGAGAGAAAGGAGAAAGAGAGCAAGAAAGAAAGACAGAGAGAAAGTGATAAAGAAAGAGAGGGAGAGAGAAATGAGAAAGAGAGAAGAGAGTGAAAAAGAGAGAGAAAGAGAGAGGAAAGAGAAAGAGGAAAAGAGAGAAAGAGACAGAGAGAGAAAGAGATAGAGAGAAAAGAGAGAAAGAGACAGAGAAAGGAGAAAGAGAGAAAAGAGAGAGCAAAACAGAGAGAGAAAGAAAGATTGAGGAAGAGAAAAATAGAGAGGAAAGAGAAAGAGAGGAGAAAGAGAGAAAAAGAGGAAAGAGAGTGAGAGTGAGAGAGAGGAAAGAGAGGAAAGAGAAACAGAGAGAGCAAAACAGAGAAAGAGACAGAAAGAAAGAGAGAGGAAGAAAGAGAGGAAGAGTGAGAGAGAGAGGAAAGAGAAAGAGGGAGAAAGAAAAGAAAAGAGAGAGGGGGGAAAGAGAGAGAAAGAAAGAGGAAAGAGAGAGGAAAGAGATAGGAAAGAAAGAGAAAGAGAGAGGAAAGAGAGAGAGAGAGAGACCGAGAAAGAGAGAAAGAGAGAGAAAGGAGAGAGAGCAAGAAAGAGAGAAAGACAGAGTAGTGATAAAGAAAGAGAGAAAGAGAGAGAAATGAAAAAGAGAGAAAAGAGTGAAAAAGAGAAAGAGAAAGAGTGGAAGAGAGAAAGAGAGAAAAGAGAAAGAGGAAAAGAGAGAGAAAGAGACAGAAAGAGAGAGATAGACAAAGAAAAAGAGAGGAAAGAGAGAAAGAGACAGAAAGAGAGAGAGAAAGGATAAAGAGAGAAAAGAGAGAGTGAAAGAAAGAAAGAGGAAGAGAAAAATAGAGAGGAGAAAGTGAGAGGAAGAGAGGAGAGAGAAAGAGGAAAGAGTGAGAGTGAGAGAGGAAAGAAAGAGAGGAAAGAGAAAGAGAGAGCAAAACAGAGAAAGAAAGACAGAATGAAAGAGAGAGGAAGAAAGAGAGAGAGAGGAAGAGAGAGATAGGAAAGAGAAAGAGAGGGAGAAAGAGAGGAAAAAGAGATAGGAAAGAAAGAGAAAGAGAGAGAGGAAAGAGATAAAGAGAGAGTGCGAGAAAGAGAAAGAAAGAGAAAGGAGAAAGAGAGAGAAGAGAATGAAACAGAAAGAGAGAGAGAAGGAAAGAGAGTGAAAAATAGAGGAGAGAAAGAGAAAGAAAGAGAGAAAGAGAGAGAAAGAGTAAAGAGAAAGAAAGAGAGATAAAGAATGAAAGAGAATGACAGAGACTGAAAGAGAGCGAAAAAGAGAGAGGGAGGAAGAGAATGAGAGAATGAAAGATAGAGACTGACTGAAAGAGAATGAAAGAGAAAGAATGAAAAAGAATGAGAGAGTGACTAAAAGAGAAAAAGAGAGAGAAAAGAGAGGGAGAAAGAGAGAGGGAGGGAGAGAATGAAAGAGAATGAAAGACTGACTGAAAGAGGGAATGAAAGAGAAAGAATCAGAGAAAGAATGAGAGAGAATGCAAGAGAGACTGAATGAGAGAAAGAATGAAAGAGACTGAAAGAGAGAAAGAATGAAAGAGAAAAAATGAGAAAGAATGAAAGAGAGAAAGAATGAAAGAGAATGAGAGACGGACTGAAAGAGGAAGAAAGAAAGAGGAAAGACAGAGAGAGATAAAGAAAGAGAGGGAGGGAGGGAGAGAATGAAAGAGTGACTGACTGAAAGAGAATGAAAGAGTAAGAATGAGAGCAAAAGAATGAAAGAACGAGAGACTAACTGAAAGAGAGGAAGAGAGAGAAAGAGAGAGAAAGAGAAAGAGAGAAAGAGAGTGAGAAAGAGATTGAGAGGAAAGAGAGCAAGAGAGAAAGAGAGAGGAAAGAGAGTGAGAGAGAGAAAGAAAGAGAAAGAGAGACAGAAAGAGAGAGAGAGAGAGGAAAGAAAGAGAAAGAAGGAGAGAGAGAGAGGGAGGGAGAGAATGAAAGAGAGAGAGAATGAAAGAGACTGAAAGAAAGAAAGAGACTGAAAGACAGAAAGAGAAAGAATGAAAGAGAATGAGAGAGACTGAAAGAGAAAGAGAAAAAAGAGAGAAAGAGAGTGAAAGAAAGAGAAAGAGAGAGGGAGGGAGGGAGGCTGAAAGAAAGAATGAAAGAGACTGAAAGAGAGAAAGAATGAGAGAAAGAATGAAAAAGAAAGAATGAAAGAAAATGAGAGACTGAAAGAGAAAGAGAAAAAGAGGAAGAGAAAGAAAGAGACAGAGAGGGAGGAAGAATGAAAAAGAGCGAATGAAAGGCAGACTGACTGAAAGAGAGAAAGAATGAGAGAGAAAGAATGAAAGACATTGAGAAAGACTGAAAGAGAAACAGAGAAAGAGAGAAAGAATGAAAAAGAGAGAAAGAATGAAAGAGAGACTGAAAGAGAGAAAGAATGAAAGAGAGACTGAAAAAGAGGGGAAATGAAAGAGAGAGACTGAAAGAGAGAAAATGAAAGAGAGAAAATGAAAGAGACAAAGAATGAAAAAGAGAGACTGAAAGAGAAAGACTGACAGAAAGAATGAGAGAGAGTGCCTGATAGAGAGAGAGGCAGAGAATGAAAGAAAGGGAGGGAGGGAATTAAAGAGAGACTGAAAGAGAGATGGAAAGAGAGAATGAAAGAGAGAAAAAGAATGAGAGACAGAAAGGACGAAAGAGACAGAAAGAATGAAAGAGAGAAAATGAAGGAGACTGAAAGAGAGACAAAGAATGAAAGAGAGAGAAATGAAAAGAGAGAAAGAAAAAAGAGAGTGAGACTGGAAGAGAATGAGAAATAAATAAAGAAGAGAGAAAGAGAGAAAGAAAAAAGAGACTGAATGAGAGAAAGATTGAAAGAGGGAGAGAGAAAGAAAGACAGAGAGAAAAAAAGAAAAAAGAAGACAGAGGGCAAGAGAAAGAGAGAAAGAGAAAGAAAAAAGAGAGAAAGAATGAGAGTGAATGAGAGAAAGAATGAGAGAAAGAGAAGACAGAGAGAAAAAGAAAGAGGAAAAGAAGGTAGAGAGAAAGAGAAAGAATGAAAGAGAGAGAATGAAAGAGAGAAAGAATGAGAGAGAGAATGAATGAGAGAGAAAGAATGAAAGAGAGAGAAAGAATGAAAGTTTGAAAGAATGATAGAGAAAGAGAAAATGACAAGAGGGAAAGAAAGAGCGAGAAAAAATGAAAGAGAAAGAATGAGAGAAAGAATGAAAGAGAGAAAAAAGGGAGAGGAAGAATGAAAGGGAGAAAATGAAAGAATGATAGAGAGTATGAAAGAGAAAGAGGGAAAGAGAGAAAACGGAGAGAGAAATAAATAAAGAGAAAGAGAGACTGAGAGAGACAGAAAGAGAAAAAGATAGCTAGAGAGAAAGAGAAAGAGAGAAATAGACAGATAGCTAAAGAAAGAGAAAGAAATAGAGAGAGAAAGAAATAAAGAAAAGACAGAGAAAGAATAAGAAAGAAAGCAAGAAAGAGAGAGATAAAGAAAGAAAAGGGGAAAGAGAGAAAAGGGAGAGTAAAAAGACACAGAGAGAGAAACAGAGAGAAAGAAGAAAGAGTGAAAGAAAATGAAAGAAAAAGACAGAGAGGAAAAGAGAGAAGAGAACAGAAGGTGGAGAGAAAGGAAGAGAAGAAAATAAATAGGGAAAAAAAGGAGAGAGAGAAAGGAAAATCAAGGTAGGACAGAAGGGAAAGAAGGAAGGGAAAAACAGCCAAAGATAGGGAGGGGAAGGAAGGAAGGAAAATATAGAAGAGGATGGGATAAGAGGAAAAGGGAGCGAGAAAGGGAAGAAAACAGAGAAGAGGAAAGAAAGTAAAAGTATAAAACAAAAAGAAAAAGAGAGAAAAGGAAAAGGAAGGAATAGAAGGGAAAGTAGGGAGTGAGGAGAGGGGAGGGGAGGGAGGGGCTGACTCCTCGCCTGGAATCCCCGAAAAGGGTGACAAACTCCCATATTGGCATACACAATTAAAGGACAATAAATGAACAGACATTTTGTTTCAGATACAGAAACTCAAGCGCAGCCCAAGGGAGACGTTTTAAAAAGTGGGGTTGGGTGGGGGCAGCAGTAAGAAGTAGGTTCCCCCCCCCAAAAAAAAAGAAAGAAAGAAAGAAGGCCAGAGGAAGGGAGGGAGGGATTTGGAGGCATCCTGGAACGAAGTCATCCTTGGACTATTCCTCCATACGTGCAAGTTTTACTTCCGCTTCTGGGAGCGAGGATGGCAGCCCTGGCCGGATGAATCGCAGGAAACCCATTCGTGTGGATCCACGGGGTGCTTTTGCTTATGGGAATCGAAGTCCAAGCACATCTGGAGTGCCAAGGTTCGCCCTCACAGGAGTAGACCCTACCGCCAGCAACTCAACAGCAAGTGTCAGGCGGCGGTTGACTAACCTGACCACCCTGAGGACTAATGGGCTTGGCTGGGCAAAGTCCACAGGGAAGGGTGATGAGGAGGAGGAGGAGGAGGAGGAGGACTTTGTGTGCCGAAAGGGCTCAGGACCAGAAAGTGACTCCTTGGAACTGGGTCAGTGGTAGTACAAGTGTCTCTACAAGTGACAGAGAAAGCAAACGGAAGGCCACGTCATCAAATACTCTGGACATTCTTCATGGCTGATCGCCATGAGGATTGGCAATATTTGGAATCGGAGACGGCACAAGAAGGAGGAGAACCCTTAGTCTATTCAGGGTCCTCCAAGTGACGAAGGGGAGGTTGAGTTAGCCATGTATCCTCCACCAACGTCATTCCTTGCTCAGCGACCTCCTCCATTCATACCACCACCTTGATAGTAGGGTATAAGGCAATGATGGCGAACCTCTGGCACTCCAGGTGTTATTGGTCTTCAATTCCCAGAAGGCCAAGTCTCTGTGTACATTCAGTGAACCCACTGGTGTGGATTCACGGGGACCGTTGGGCTTCTTCTGGGAATTGAAGTCCAAGAACACCTGGAGTGCCAAAGGGTCGCCATCAAGGGTATAAGTCAGCACATCTAGCCGTAGGCCAGAACCTTTCTGAAAATTTCACAGTATGACGCACAACAAAAGAAAAGAGAGAACAACAACAATAAAAAGATCAGTTCTTTCCAGCCTACTCGAACTTTCCAAGCTCCTTCAGGGAATGCCAATGCATTTGGGTGGGACCAAAGAAACCCAAACGGGGTGGAAAGAGGCGTCCCGGACAGACATTCAGCTCAGAGACCTCCGAAGGCGGCCAAGATTTTGAAGGACCGGCCTTTGAAATTTTGCCTCCGGTTCCTCTTGCTTTCCTGCCCCCCTGCTGGATTCCAAACCTCTGATCGTGCTCCAATATTATGACCCACCTCCTCCTCCTCCTCCTCCACGAGGCAGTCTGAGGGCGACTCTTAAAGACGGAGAGGGAATCATCCTACATTCAAACAGACATCACAAGAAATACCCGCAAGAAACATACTACGACACAGGACTCTGGAAATGGACAGACTTGGCCTCAAACGCTGGAAAATACGGGCAGCCCAGTTTTCTCTTTTTATCTGAGTTGAGACAACGGATTAAGTGGGGTGGGGATTTAAAAGGAGTTAGAATTACTTTAGGGGGGGAGATTTGGAGAGCATTAATTATAAAGCGATCTTTCCGAGCTCCGTCTGTTATTGTACCGTATTGTTGATGTGTTGAGATTTGTGTCCGTCGCCCCGAGTCGCGTATGCTGAGTGGGCGGCATACAAGGCCAATAATGAAATCAAATCAATTTGTAGCAGAGGTCTCCACCCTACAGCCCATGGGTTGCGTGAGGTCCCTCCCTGGAGGGCTTTATGGATGCCCCCCCCCCCATGTGCCTGCTATCCTCCTCTCCTCAAGGGTGGACTGGAGAGGGAACTTTTCCCTTGTCTAGGTTAGATGTGATCCGGTTACTAGACAGCTATACTGGCTTGAGACGAAGACCATGATGGAAACAACATTTTGGCTCATCCTGGCTGAGGGGAACTCATGAAGCGGCAGAGGGGGAAACACCTGAATTTCTGGAAGGCGAAAAATTCTTTAAGGCAGCCGAGAACCCCTCTGTCTGTCCAAAGCACAGAAGTGAATCTTTCCTCCTTCCTTGCTTGGATCTCACGGGTATTATTATTATTATTATTACATCTCCCTCAAACTGACTCTCAGGCAAAAGTCCTTTTAAAAGCCTGGGACCCTCTTTCTAGACAGGGTGGGATCCTGACAGGAGCATCCTAGCCTCCATTTCTGCAGAACAACAAAACCCATTGGGCCCAGTCAGTGGGAGTGGGAGATGGACTTTGGAGTCCTTTCTAAGGCTGCGGCTCAAAGACACCCCCCCCCCGCCCCAAAAGCCTTGTGGTGGCTGTAAGAAGAGGTCAAGCGCATTTCATTTGGCAACCTCCTGAGACATCCGGGCACGGATGGCCTGGCAGCCCTGCAGTGCGGTGCAGAAGCCCTGCTTCACCCCTTTGGGAAAATCCAGAACCAAAGAGTGGCTTCCGTGGCGGGTGGGTGGGTGGGTGGGTGGGTGGGTGAGGCTTTTGCCCTCCAGCTTTACCTGGTCAGCGCAGGCGGCGCAGGCAAAATTCAGCCGAGCAAGAAGAAGTGTAAAAATCCTCCGTGGTGGGCTTTTCCTGGAGGAGGAGAAAGGAAAAGATCAGGCATGCAGGCAGGGAGGGAGGGAGGAATAATAATAATAATAATAATAATAATAATAATAATAATAATAATAATAATAATAATAATAATAATAATAATAATAATAATAATAATAATAATAATAATAATAATAATAATAATTAACAACAATAATAATAATGCTCTGATGATAATACCCTGTGCTCAAAAGGGACCGCATTGGCTCAAGGGGTTAAGACCTCGCTGACTGGAGGGAGGTGGCAGGTCAGCAGTTCAAAACCCGAGTAACTGCATGAGGGAGTGAGCTCCTGTCCCCTGTCCAGGCTCCTGCCAACCTAGCTGTTCGAATTTGCAAGTAGATAAATAGGTACAACTTGGGTGGGAAAAGTAAACAGCGTTCTGTGCACTCCAGCGTCTAGTCATGCCTGCCACATGAGTCAGATACGACTGCCCTTCGAGCAAGGGAGAAGGCCACCCCCCACCCCACCCCCACCCCCTGAGGGAGGTGCCCCTCGTACATCCCGCCACCCGGGCTTGCCTCTGAGCATGTCCAAAGTGCTCTTTTCCCCACTGCCACTGCCACACACGGAGGGGGGTTTCTGAGCGGGGGCGGGGAGCAAACAGCCATTACCAAACGGACACACACACACATACCCTACCCGGGCACCTTTTCCGACCCACGCGAGGGGGGCTGAGTCCTCAGTCAGTCAGGGGGGCCTCGGTCGGAACGAAGGCAGAGCGGCTCCCGAATACTCACGGCTCAGCAGGCCAGGCCAGGCCAGGCCGCCAAGAGGCAGGCAGCCATAGGCCCGGCCACTCTAGGACTCCCGTCCTCCACTCTATGGGCCAGGCTAAAGAATTCCGGAAGCCGCAGCGTTGCCGTGGAAACGAGGGAGGAGAAGGCGGGGCGAGTTCTGCCGCGCAGCGCAGATGATAACTCCAGCAGAGCGTTCTTGGACTTCAATTCCCAGAAGCCCTCCTGATCAGCCGGAGCGCCGAATTGGGGCTGGAGTGCCAAGGTTGCCATCCGTGCCCTAGAGGCACAGGCAACGGCAATCGCCCCTGTTTGCTCCCCCCCCCCGAAATAAATATGTGCTGTGCATGGGGCTTCGCCATCCATGGGTCGCTGCGCCTTCATCCTGGCCAACTCCGAATGCCACGAGCTCTCTGGCACAGACAAGGGTTCAATCAAAATCACAGTCCTGCCGAGGCTCTCAAGCAAAGCCTCCTCCCCCACCCCCCGTCCTGGTTAAAAGTAAAGGCGCCCCCAGCCGTAGCCGCCTCAAGGGTGCTGTGCTCATCTCTGTTTGCAGCCAAAGAGGCAGTGCTGTCAGTATTTGGTCACGTGGCAGGCACGACTAGACACCACAAAGTAAAGTTAAAGGCCGTTCTTGGTCAAAAAACAGTTGCATCCCTGATCACCCGTTTATAGGCAAACAGCCAGACGTTTCCATTGTCATGTGGCAGGCATGCCTCACCACCAGAGTGTATGGAACGCAGTTTACCTTCCGCACACTATTTGAAATAGTGTCACGGATGAACCCTTTCAATGGCTTTCAAACTTGGATGTGGAACTCTAACCAGGAACATGAGATGGTCAATTTGTGCTTGCTGTTATAGCCACATCAATGTACATAAATATCATACAATAAATAAATAAATCTACCCGAAACATCTCGTTTGTACTCTAACCATTGTTAGGTTAGGCTAGGTTGTGGCTGGATCTAGGAGACAGATGGGCGCTCACCCCATCGTGCCGAACCCGGGAATCGAAGAGGAGGGAGGGAAGGGGGGAGGGAGGGAGGGATGGATGGAGAGTTTTGGGTGATGGAAGGGGAAATTAGGGGAAAAGGGAGAGGGGAGTCATCCACCCCCTCTGTTCTTTTGCCTGCAGCCGGAAAAGTATGCCTGGCCTCGGATTCATCTTCCCGCCCCAGGCCGCTCCTCCTTCCACCCTCTCTGGGCCTCAGCGTGCAGACGGAAAAGGCTGACTAGCCTCGGATTCCTGCTGACGGACCCTTCGCTTTTCCTCCTTTACCCTCTCGAGCTCCGGGAGCAGCCCAAGAAGTGTGCCTGAGCTCGGCAGCCCCTTCCAGGCCAGCTCCCTTCGCAGGCAGCCCATGGACACAAGGCGTTCGGGCGCTAGCTCTGTCCTCCCGCCCGGTTCCTTCGCTTCTTGCACCGGCCTGGAGCTTTGCAGGCAGCCCAAGGAGTGTGCCTGAGCTCGGCAGCCCCTTCCAGGCCAGCTCCCTTCGCAGGCAGCCCATGGACCCAAGGCGGTCGGGCGCTAGCTCTGTCCTCCCGCCCCCTTCCTTCGCTTCTTGCACCGGTCTGGAGCATTGCAGGCAGCCCAAGGAGTGTGCCTGAGCTCGGCAGCCCCTTCCAGGCCAGCTCCCTTCGCAGGCAGCCCATGGACCCAAGGCGGTCGGGCGCTAGCTCTGTCCTCCCGCCCGGTTCCTTCGCTTCTTGCACCGGCCTGGAGCTTTGCAGGCAGCCCAAGGAGTGTGCCTGGGCTCGGATTCCTGCTGCCGTCCCCTTCGCTTTCCTTCTTTCCCGCTGCGGTGTTCTCGGACCTGCCGAAGCAGTCGGGCAGGCTGTGCCTGGCTACCCCCAGACCTTTGCATTTGCCCCTTCCACCCTTACCCACAAAACATGCGGGATAAAAAGGGGGCTTTTTGGGGGAGGGGGGAGACGTGGAATGAATCCAGACCAAGTTCGCCTTTTCCATCGGTGTTGGAAGACGGCAATTCCCCGTCTCGTTTCCCTTGAGGAATCCCAAAGCCCATGCGGTGGGTGGGCCGGCTGGGAAATGCAGGCTGCCCTTCCCCCCGACCCTTCCTGGCCCTGCAGCCGCGGCGGGAGCCCGGCGAGCAGCGATGCACACAGGCCACAAACCCCTCACCCTACCCGGGCACCTTATCAATCCACGCGCCGGCTCCGCTCCGGGCTCCTGCTCGGAAGGCTAGGCAGCGAGAGCCGCCGCCGCCGCTCGAAGAAGCCCCGCCGGTCCCGCCCGCCCGGCTTAGCAGGCAGAGCCAGCCATGGGACGCCTGCGCCCTGAGACCGAGACCTCATGACCGGCGTCCGCTCCCGGGCTCCGTCCCTCCCGTCCTCGTCCTCCCCGTCGTCTCGTCTATGGGCGCTTGAAGCGTCAGAGCGGCCTCTGGAGCCCTGTCCGCCGCCCTCTCTCGGCCGGCCCACTCCTGCTAAGGGAGGTAGAGCGGACCCTGGAGCAACACGGAGCTGTCCACGTGGTTAGGGCGTTTGCCTTTAGCCGGAATTGACTTCCAGCCGCCTGGAAACATCTCACGCTGTCCCCCCTCCTTGCCTTCCGCCTGATATCGTCTGAAAAAGGGCCGGACTGTGCCTGCAGATTCCTGGGGGAAAGGTCCAAAAGACACTATAAGTGAAAAATAGCTGCACGGAAAGGCTCAAATGGGCAAGAGTTGATTAGGAAAACGCCCATAGACCACAAAAAACGCCTTTTCAGCTATTTGGACCTTTTTCTTCTCCTTAGGGGCGGAGAAGAAATGCCCAGCATATTTCATGCCGGGTACTCCCCCACCGAGGGCGGCCCCTGTTGTTGCGTTTTACCGCTCCACTCCTGGTTCCCTGCGGAGGGAAGGCTTTGCGGATCATACGTCAGGGGGTGAGCTACCGAAACTCGGTCGCAGCTCCATATCCTTCTCAGAGGTGGAGAAGAAGGGCGTTTGCGAATCCAAACTCTTGTCTCTGGGGTCTTGAACTCCTGGTTCCCTGCTTGTCTCTGGGGTCTTGAACTCCTGGTTCCCTGCGGAGGGAAGTCAGGTAGAGGGCTTTGTGGATGAAACCTGAGAGGGTGAGCTACTGACAGTCACCCAGAGTAACATATCCTTCTCAGAGGTGGAGAAGAAGGGCGTTTGCGAATCCAAACTCATGTCTTTGGGGTCTTGAACTCCTGGTTCCCTGCTTGTCTCTGGCGTCTTGAACTCCTGGTTCCCTGCGGAGGGAAGGCAGGTAGAGGGCTTTGTGGATGAAACCTGAGAGGGTGAGCAACTGACACCCATCCTGAGTTCCATATCCTTCTCAGAGGTGGAGAAGAAGGGCGTT
Source organism: Bradypodion pumilum (assembly GCA_035047305.1). NCBI lineage: Eukaryota > Metazoa > Chordata > Lepidosauria > Squamata > Chamaeleonidae > Bradypodion > Bradypodion pumilum. Next base: position 31,312 of record JAWDJD010000018.1, on the reverse strand, counting down.
TGCGAATCCAAACTCTTGTCTCTGGGGTCTTGAACTCCTGGTTCCCTGCTTGTCTCTGGGGTCTTGAACTCCTGGTTCCCTGCGGAGGGAAGGCAGGTAGAGGGCTTTGTGGATGAAACCTGAGAGGGTGAGCTACTGACACCCATCCAGAGTTCCATATCCTTCTCAGAGGTGGAGAAGAAGGGCGTTTGCGAATCCAAACTCATGTCTCTGGGGTCTTGAACTCCTGGTTCCCTGCGGAGGGAAGTCAGGTAGAGGGCTTTGTGGATGAAACCTGAGAGGGTGAGCTACTGACAGTCACCCAGAGTTCCATATCCTTCTCAGAGGTGGAGAAGAAGGGCGTTTGCGAATCCAAACTCATGTCTCTGGGGTCTTGAACTCCTGGTTCCCTGCGGAGGGAAGGCAGGTAGAGGGCTTTGTGGATGAAACCTGAGAGGGTGAGCAACTGACACCCATCCTGAGTTCCATATCCTTCTCAGAGGTGGAGAAGAAGGGCGTTTGCGAATCCAAACTCTTGTCTCTGGGGTCTTGAACTCCTGGTTCCCTGCTTGTCTCTGGGGTCTTGAACTCCTGGTTCCCTGCGGAGGGAAGTCAGGTAGAGGGCTTTGTGGATGAAACCTGAGAGGGTGAGCTACTGACACCCATCCAGAGTTCCATATCCTTCTCAGAGGTGGAGAAGAAGGGCGTTTGCGAATCCAAACTCATGTCGCTGGGGTCTTGAACTCCTGGTTCCCTGCGGAGGGAAGTCAGGTAGAGGGCTTTGTGGATGAAACCTGAGAGGGTGAGCTACTGACAGTCACCCAGAGTAACATATCCTTCTCAGAGGTGGAGAAGAAGGGCGTTTGCGAATCCAAACTCATGTCTTTGGGGTCTTGAACTCCTGGTTCCCTGCTTGTCTCTGGCGTCTTGAACTCCTGGTTCCCTGCGGAGGGAAGGCAGGTAGAGGGCTTTGTGGATGAAACCTGAGAGGGTGAGCAACTGACACCCATCCTGAGTTCCATATCCTTCTCAGAGGTGGAGAAGAAGGGCGTTTGCGAATCCAAACTCTTGTCTCTGGGGTCTTGAACTCCTGGTTCCCTGCTTGTCTCTGGGGTCTTGAACTCCTGGTTCCCTGCGGAGGGAAGGCAGGTAGAGGGCTTTGTGGATGAAACCTGAGAGGGTGAGCTACTGACACCCATCCAGAGTTCCATATCCTTCTCAGAGGTGGAGAAGAAGGGCGTTTGCGAATCCAAACTCATGTCTCTGGGGTCTTGAACTCCTGGTTCCCTGCGGAGGGAAGTCAGGTAGAGGGCTTTGTGGATGAAACCTGAGAGGGTGAGCTACTGACAGTCACCCAGAGTTCCATATCCTTCTCAGAGGTGGAGAAGAAGGGCGTTTGCGAATCCAAACTCATGTCTCTGGGGTCTTGAACTCCTGGTTCCCTGCGGAGGGAAGGCAGGTAGAGGGCTTTGTGGATGAAACCTGAGAGGGTGAGCAACTGACACCCATCCTGAGTTCCATATCCTTCTCAGAGGTGGAGAAGAAGGGCGTTTGCGAATCCAAACTCTTGTCTCTGGGGTCTTGAACTCCTGGTTCCCTGCTTGTCTCTGGGGTCTTGAACTCCTGGTTCCCTGCGGAGGGAAGGCAGGTAGAGGGCTTTGTGGATGAAACCTGAGAGGGTGAGCTACTGACACCCATCCAGAGTTCCATATCCTTCTCAGAGGTGGAGAAGAAGGGCGTTTGCGAATCCAAACTCATGTCTCTGGGGTCTTGAACTCCTGGTTCCCTGCGGAGGGAAGTCAGGTAGAGGGCTTTGTGGATGAAACCTGAGAGGGTGAGCTACTGACAGTCACCCAGAGTTCCATATCCTTCTCAGAGGTGGAGAAGAAGGGCGTTTGCGAATCCAAACTCATGTCTTTGGGGTCTTGAACTCCTGGTTCCCTGCTTGTCTCTGGCGTCTTGAACTCCTGGTTCCCTGCGGAGGGAAGGCAGGTAGAGGGCTTTGTGGATGAAACCTGAGAGGGTGAGCAACTGACACCCATCCTGAGTTCCATATCCTTCTCAGAGGTGGAGAAGAAGGGCGTTTGCGAATCCAAACTCTTGTCTCTGGGGTCTTGAACTCCTGGTTCCCTGCTTGTCTCTGGGGTCTTGAACTCCTGGTTCCCTGCGGAGGGAAGGCAGGTAGAGGGCTTTGTGGATGAAACCTGAGAGGGTGAGCTACTGACACCCATCCTGAGTTCCATATCCTTCTCAGAGGTGGAGAAGAAGGGCGTTTGCGAATCCAAACTCATGTCTCTGGGGTCTTGAACTCCTGGTTCCCTGCGGAGGGAAGTCAGGTAGAGGGCTTTGTGGATGAAACCTGAGAGGGTGAGCTACTGACAGTCACCCAGAGTTCCATATCCTTCTCAGAGGTGGAGAAGAAGGGCGTTTGCGAATCCAAACTCATGTCTCTGGGGTCTTGAACTCCTGGTTCCCTGCTTGTCTCTGGCGTCTTGAACTCCTGGTTCCCTGCGGAGGGAAGGCAGGTAGAGGGCTTTGTGGATGAAACCTGAGAGGGTGAGCAACTGACACCCATCCTGAGTTCCATATCCTTCTCAGAGGTGGAGAAGAAGGGCGTTTGCGAATCCAAACTCTTGTCTCTGGGGTCTTGAACTCCTGGTTCCCTGCTTGTCTCTGGGGTCTTGAACTCCTGGTTCCCTGCGGAGGGAAGGCAGGTAGAGGGCTTTGTGGATGAAACCTGAGAGGGTGAGCTACTGACACCCATCCAGAGTTCCATATCCTTCTCAGAGGTGGAGAAGGGCGTTTGCGAATCCAAACTCATGTCTCTGGGGTCTTGAACTCCTGGTTCCCTGCGGAGGGAAGTCAGGTAGAGGGCTTTGTGGATGAAACCTGAGAGGGTGAGCTACTGACAGTCACCCAGAGTTCCATATCCTTCTCAGAGGTGGAGAAGAAGGGCGTTTGCGAATCCAAACTCATGTCTCTGGGGTCTTGAACTCCTGGTTCCCTGCGGAGGGAAGGCAGGTAGAGGGCTTTGTGGATGAAACCTGAGAGGGTGAGCAACTGACACCCATCCTGAGTTCCATATCCTTCTCAGAGGTGGAGAAGAAGGGCGTTTGCGAATCCAAACTCTTGTCTCTGGGGTTTTGAACTCCTGGTTCCCTGCTTGTCTCTGGGGTCTTGAACTCCTGGTTCCCTGCGGAGGGAAGGCAGGTAGAGGACTTTGTGGATGAAACCTGAGAGGGTGAGCTACTGACACCCATCCAGAGTTCCATATCCTTCTCAGAGGTGGAGAAGAAGGGCGTTTGCGAATCCAAACTCATGTCTCTGGGGTCTTGAACTCCTGGTTCCCTGCGGAGGGAAGTCAGGTAGAGGGCTTTGTGGATGAAACCTGAGAGGGTGAGCTACTGACAGTCACCCAGAGTTCCATATCCTTCTCAGAGGTGGAGAAGAAGGGCGTTTGCGAATCCAAACTCATGTCTCTGGGCTCTTGAACTCCTGGTTCCCTGCTTGTCTCTGGCGTCTTGAACTCCTGGTTCCCTGCGGAGGGAAGGCAGGTAGAGGGCTTTGTGGATGAAACCTGAGAGGGTGAGCTACTGACACCCATCCAGAGTTCCATATCCTTCTCAGAGGTGGAGAAGAAGGGCGTTTGCGAATCCAAACTCATGTCTCTGGGGTCTTGAACTCCTGGTTCCCTACGGAGGGAAGGCAGGTAGAGGGCTTTGTGGATGAAACCTGAGAGGGTGAGCTACTGACAGTCACCCAGAGTTCCATATCCTTCTCAGAGGTTGAGAAGAAGGGCGTTTGCGAATCCAAACTCATGTCTCTGGGGTCTTGAACTCCTTGTTCCCTGCGGAGGGAAGCCAGGTAGAGGGCTTTGTGGATGAAACCTGAGAGGGTGAGCTACTGACAGTCACCCAGAGTTCCATATCCTTCTCAGAGGTTGAGAAGAAGGGCCTTTGCAAATCCAAACTCTTGTCTCTGGAGTCTTGAACTCCTGGTTCCCTGTGGAGGGAAGGCAGGTAGAGGACTTTGTGGATGAAACCTGAGAGGGTGAGCTACTGACACCCATCCAGAGTTCCATATCCTTCTCAGTGGTGGAGAAGAAGGGCGTTTGCGAATCCAAACTCATGTCTCTGGGGTCTTGAACTCCTGGTTCCCTGCGGAGGGAAGGCAGGTAGAGGGCTTTGTGGATGAAACCTGAGAGGGTGAGCAACTGACACCTATCCAGAGTTCCATATCCTTCTCAGAGGTGGAGAAGAAGGGCGTTTGCGAATCCAAACTCATGTCTTTGGGGACTCGAACTCCTGGTTCCCTGCGGAGGGAAGCCAGGTAGAGGGCTTTGTGGATGAAACCTGAGAGGGTGAGCTACTGACACCCATCCAGAGCTCCATATCCTTCTCAGAGGTGGAGAAGAAGGGCGTTTGTGTATCCAAACTTGTCTCTGGGGACTCGTACTCCTGGTTCCCTGTGGAGGGAAGCCAGGTAGAGGGCTTTGTGGATGAAACCTGAGAGGGTGAGCTACTGACACCCATCCAGAGTTCCATATCCTTCTCAGAGGTGTAGAAGAAGGGCGTTTGCGAATCCAAACTCTTGTCTTTGGGGACTCGAACTCCTGGTTCCCTGCGGAGGGAAGCCAGGTAGAGGGCTTTGTGGATGAAACCTGAGAGTGTGAGCTACTGACACCCATCCAGAGCTCCATATCCTTCTCAGACGTGGAGAAGAAGGGCGTTTGCGAATCCAAACTCTTGTCTTTGGGGACTCGAACTCCTGGTTCCCTGCGGAGGGAAGCCAGGTAGAGGGCTTTGTGGATGAAACCTGAGAGGGTGAGCAACTGACACCCATCCAGAGCTCCATATCCTTCTCAGAGGTGGAGAAGGGCGTTTGTGTATCCAAACTTGTCTCTGGGGACTCGTACTCCTGGTTCCCTGCTTGTCTCTGGGGTCTTGAACTCCTGGTTCCCTGCGGAGGGAAGGCAGGTAGAGGGCTTTGTGGATGAAACCTGAGAGGGTGAGCTACTGACAGTCACCCAGAGTTCCATATCCTTCTCAGAGGTTGAGAAGAAGGGCCTTTGCAAATCCAAACTCTGGTCTCTGGGGTCTTGAACTCCTGGTTCCCTGTGGAGGGAAGGCAGGTAGAGGGCTTTGTGGATGAAACCTGAGAGGGTGAGCTACTGACACCCATCCAGAGTTCCATATCCTTCTCAGAGGAGGAGAAGAAGGGCGTTTGCGAATCCAAACTCATGTCTCTGGGGTCTTGAACTCCTGGTTCCCTGCGGAGGGAAGGCAGGTAGAGGGCTTTGTGGATGAAACCTGAGAGGGTGAGCTACTGACAGTCACCCAGAGTTCCATATCCTTCTCAGAGGTTGAGAAGAAGGGCGTTTGCGAATCCAAACACTTGTCTCTGGGGTCTTGAACTCCTTGTTCCCTGCGGAGGGAAGCCAGGTAGAGGGCTTTGTGGATGAAACCTGAGAGGGTGAGCAAATGACACCCATCCAGAGCTCCATATCCTTCTCAGACGTGGAGAAGGGTGTTTGTGTATCCAAACTTGTCTCTGGGGACTCGTACTCCTGGTTCCCTGGGGTCTTGAACTCCTGGTTCCCTGCGGAGGGAAGGCAGGTAGAGGGCTTTGTGGATGAAACCTGAGAGGGTGAGCTACTGACAGTCACCCAGAGTTCCATATCCTTCTCAGAGGTTGAGAAGAAGGGCCTTTGCAAATCCAAACTCTTGTCTCTGGGGTCTTGAACTCCTGGTTCCCTGTGGAGGGAAGGCAGGTAGAGGGCTTTGTGGATGTAACCTGAGAGGGTGAGCTAATGACAGTCACCGAGAGTTCCATATCCTTCTCAGAGGTGGAGAAGAAGGGCGTTTGCGTATCCAAACTTGTCTCTGGGGACTCGTACTCCTGGTTCCCTGCTTGTCTCTGGGGTCTTGAACTCCTGGTTCCCTGCGGAGGGAAGGCAGGTAGAGGGCTTTGTGGATGAAACCTGAGAGTGTGAGCTACTGACACCCATCCAGAGCTCCATATCCTTCTCAGAGGTGGAGAAGAAGGGCGTTTGCGAATCCAAACTCTTGTCTTTGGGGACTCGAACTCCTGGTTCCCTGCGTAGGAAAGCCACGTAGAGGGCTTTGTGGATGAAACCTGAGAGGGTGAGCTACTGACACCCATCCAGAGCTCCATATCCTTCTCAGAGGTGGAGAAGAAGGGCGTTTGCGAATCCAAACTTGTCTCTGGGGACTGGAACTCCTGGTTCCCTGCGGAGGGAAGGCAGGTAGAGGGCTTTGTGGATGAAACCTGAGAGGGTGAGCTACTGACAGTCACCCAGAGTTCCATATCCTTCTCAGAGGTGGAGAAGAAGGGCCTTTGCAAATCCAAACTCTTGTCTCTGGGATCTTGAACTCCTGGTTCCCTGTGTACGGAAGGCAGGTAAGGGGCTCTGTGGATGAAACCTGAGAGGGTGAGCTACTGACAGTCACCCAAAGTTCCATATCCTTCTCAAAGGTGGAGAAGAAGGGCTTTTGCGAATCCAAACTCTTGTCTTTTGGGACTCGAACTCCTGGTTCCCTGCGGAGGGAAGGCTGGTAGAGGGCTTTGTGGATGAAACCTGAGAGGGTGAGCTACTGACACCCATCCAGAGCTCCATATCCTTCTCAGAGGAGGAGAAGAAGGGCGTTTGCGAATCCAAACTCTTGTCTTTGGGGACTCAAACTCCTTTTGTAGGTCCGCGGGCGTGGACGCGGTGTCTCGCCCGGGGGTGTTGGTGCTTCGAGGCGTGTGCGGCGGCTCCAGCCCTGAGTAGAGGCATCGCGTTGAGTTGTGTCTCTGGGCTGCCTAGGAACGGTTTCCCTTCGGCCCCATCCCTCCGTCGTTGCCTTTCCGAGCGTTGTTCCTTCCGGAGGGAGGCGGGGAGAGGTCAGAGGTGCGTGCCGCGACCATCCTGCTAGTCCAGGGCGCATCGTAGTCCCCGGCCCGATCGGTTCGCCCGGGCGTGATTCCGAGTTTGCCAGCAGCCCAGCGCAGACGGTCCCTTTGAGCGCGATCTTCCGTCGGGCCCGAGCGGTGTCCTGGAAGTTGTCGGCCGAGCGTGAGGCAGCCTTTGGACCTGTCCTCCCCAGCGTAAGAACCCCGCAAGAAGGATTCCGTGTTGGGTACAGGGGCGTCGTCGCCCTGCGAGGCTCCCAGAGCCGTGTCCTCTTCCGTTGCTGCGTCAGGGCTGTCCGTCTGTGGCTAAGGGCCAACCTCGCCTGTACCTCACCCCGTCGTTGCCGTGAGGGGCGTTCGAGGGCGTGTTGGGTTAGCGTTAGCCTTAGCCTTAGATTCAGCGTCAGGGAGATCCCTCCCCGCCCTTGTTGCCCCGTATGCGTCGGCAAGTTGCTTCGGGCCTTTTGTAGGTCCGCGGGCGCGGACGCGGTGTCTCGCCCGGGGGTGTTGGTGCTTCGAGGTGTGTGCGGCGGCTCCAGCCCTGATTAGAGGCATCGCGTTGAGTTGTGTCTCTGGGCTGCCTAGGAACGGTTTCCCTTCGGCCCCATCCCTCCGTCGTTGGCTTTCGGAGCGTTGTTCCTTCCGGAGGGAGGCGGGGAGAGGTCAGAGGCGCGTGCCGCGACCATCCTGCTAGTCCAGGGCGCATCGTAGTCCCCGGCCCGATCGTTTCACCCGGGCGTGATTCCGAGTTTGCCAGCAGCCCAGCGCAGACGGTCCCTTTGAGCGCGATCTTCCGTCGGGCCCGAGCGGTGTCCCGGAAGTTGTCGGCCGAGCGTGAGGCAGCCTTTGGACCTGTCCTCCCCTGCGTAAGAACCCCGCAAGAAGGATTCCGTGTTGGGTACAGGGGCGTCGTCGCCCTGCGAGGCTCCCAGAGCCGTGTCCTCTTCCGTTGCTGCGTCAGGGCTGTCCGTCTGTGGCTAAGGGCCAAGCTCGCCCGTACCTCACCCCGTCGTTGCCGTGAGGGGCGTTCGAGGGCGTGTTGGGTTAGCGTTAGCCTTAGCCTTAGATTCAGCGTCAGGGAGATCCCTCCCCGCCCTCGTTGCCCCGTATGCGTCGGCAAGTCGCTTCGGGCCTTTTGTAGGTCCGCGGGCGTGGACGCGGTGTCTCGCCCGGGGGTGTTGGTGCTTCGAGGTGTGTGCGGCGGCTCCAGCCCTGATTAGAGGCATCGCGTTGAGTTGTGTCTCTGGGCTGCCTAGGAACGGTTTCCCTTCGGCCCCATCCCTCCGTCGTTGGCTTTCGGAGCGTTGTTCCTTCCGGAGGGAGGCGGGGAGAGGTCAGAGGCGCGTGCCGCGACCATCCTGCTAGTCCAGGGCGCATCGTAGTCCCCGGCCCGATCGTTTCACCCGGGCGTGATTCCGAGTTTGCCAGCAGCCCAGCGCAGACGGTCCCTTTGAGCGCGATCTTCCGTCGGGCCCGAGCGGTGTCCCGGAAGTTGTCGGCGGAGCGTGAGGCAGCCGTTTGACCTTTCCTCCCCAGCGTAAGAACCCCGCAAGAAGGATTCCGTGTTGGGTACAGGGGCGGCGTCGCCCTGCGAGGCTCCCAGAGCCGTGTCCTCTTCCGTTGCTGCGTCATGGCTGTCCGTCTGTGGCTAAGGGCCAACCTCGCTCGTACCTCACCCCGTCGTTGCCGTGAGGGGCGTTCGAGGGCGTGTTGGGTTAGCGTTAGCCTTAGCCTTAGATTCAGCGTCAGGGAGATCCCTCCCAGCTCTTGTTGCCCCGTATGCATCGGCAAGTCGCTTCGGGCCTTTTGTAGGTCCGCGGGCGCGGACGCGGTGTCTCGCCCGGGGGTGTTGGTGCTTCGAGGTGTGTGCGGCGGCTCCAGCCCTGAGTAGAGGCATCGCATTGAGTTGTGTCTCTGGGCTGCCTAGGAACGGTTTCCCTTCGGCCCCATCCCTCCGTCGTTGGCTTTCGGAGCGTTGTTCCTTCCGGAGGGAGGCGGGGAGAGGTCAGAGGCGCGTGCCGCGACCATCCTGCTAGTCCAGGGCGCATCGTAGTCCCCGGCCCGATCGGTTCCCCCGGGCGTGATTCCGAGTTTGCCAGCAGCCCAGCGCAGACGGTCCCTTTGAGCGCGATCTTCCATCGGGCCCGAGCGGTGTCCCGGAAGTTGTCGGCGGAGCGTGAGGCAGCCGTTTGACCTTTCCTCCCCAGCGTAAGAACCCCGCAAGAAGGATTCCGTGTTGGGTACAGGGGCGGCGTCGCCCTGCGAGGCTCCCAGAGCCGTGTCCTCTTCCGTTGCTGCGTCATGGCTGTCCGTCTGTGGCTAAGGGCCAACCTCGCTCGTACCTCACCCCGTCGTTTCCGTGAGGGGCGTTCGAGGGCGTGTTGGGTTAGCGTTAGCCTTAGCCTTAGATTCAGCGTCAGGGAGATCCCTCCCCGCTCTCGTTGCCTTCTCTGCGTCGGCAAGTCGCTTCGGGCCTTTTGTAGGTCCGCGGGCGCGGACGCGGTGTCTCGCCCGGGGGTGTTGGTGCTTCGAGGTGTGTGCGGCGGCTCCAGCCCTGATTAGAGGCATCGCGTTGAGTTGTGTCTTTGGGCTGCCTAGGAACGGTTTCCCTTCGGCCCCATCCCTCCGTCGTTGGCTTTCGGAGCGTTGTTCCTTCCGGAGGGAGGCGGGGAGAGGTCAGAGGCGCGTGCCGCGACCATCCTGCTAGTCCAGGGCGCATCGTAATCCCCGGCCCGATCGGTTCCCCCGGGCGTGATTCCGAGTTTGGCAGCAGCCCAGCGCAGACGGTCCCTTTGAGCGCAATCTTCCGTCGGGCCCGAGCGGTGTCCCGGAAGTTGTCGGCGGAGCGTGAGGCAGCCTTTGGACCTGTCCTCCCCAGCGTAAGAACCCCGCAAGAAGGATTCCGTGTTGGGTACAGGGGCGGCGTCGCCCTGCGAGGCTCCCAGAGCCGTGTCCTCTTCCGTTGCTGCGTCAGGGCTGTCCGTCTGTGGCTAAGGGCCAACCTCGCTCGTACCTCACCCCGTCGTTGCCGTGAGGGGCGTTCGAGGGCGTGTTGGGTTAGCGTTAGCCTTAGCCTTAGATTCAGCGTCAGGGAGATCCCTCCCCGCCCTCGTTGCCTTCTCTGCGTCGGCAAGTCGCTTCGGGCCTCTTGTAGGTCCGCGGGCGCGGACGCGGTGTCTCGCCCGGGGGTGTTGGTGCTTCGAGGTGTGTGCGGCGGCTCCAGCCCTGATTAGAGGCATCGCGTTGAGTTGTGTCTCTGGGCTGCCTAGGAACGGTTTCCCTTCGGCCCCATCCCTCCGTCGTTGGCTTTCGGAGCGTTGATCCTTCCGGAGGGAGGCGGGGAGAGGTCAGAGGCGCGTGCCGCGACCATCCTGCTAGTCCAGGGCGCATCGTAGTCCCCGGCCCGATCGTTTCGCCCGGGCGTGATTCCGAGTTTGCCAGCAGCCCAGCGCAGACGGTCCCTTTGAGCGCGATCTTCCGTCAGGCCCGAGCGGTGTCCCGGAAGTTGTCGGCGGAGCGTGAGGCAGCCTTTGGACCTGTCCTCCCCAGCGTAAGAACCCCGCAAGAAGGGTTCCGTGTTGGGTACAGGGGCGGCGTCGCCCTGCGAGGCTCCCAGAGCCGTGTCCTCTTCCGTTGCTGCGTCAGGGCTGTCCGTCTGTGGCTAAGGGCCAACCTCGCTCGTACCTCACCCCGTCGTTGCCGTGAGGGGCGTTCGAGGGCGTGTTGGGTTAGCGTTAGCCTTAGCCTTAGATTTAGCGTCAGGGAGATCCCTCCCCGCCCTCGTTGCCTTCTCTGCGTCGGCAAGTCGCTTCGGGCCTTTTGTAGGTCCGCGGGCGTGGACGCGGTGTCTCGCCCGGGGGTGTTGGTGCTTCGAGGTGTGTGCGGCGGCTCCAGTCCTGATTAGAGGCATCGCGTTGAGTTGGGTCTCTGGGCTGCCTAGGAACGGTTTCCCTTCGGCCCCATCCCTCCGTCGTTGGCTTTCGGAGCGTTGTTCCTTCCGGAGGGAGGCGGGGAGAGGTCAGAGGCGCGTGCCGCGATCATCCTGCTAGTCCAGGGCGCATCGTAATCCCCGGCCCGATCGGTTCCCCCGGGCGTGATTCCGAGTTTGCCAGCAGCCCAGCGCAGACGGTCCCTTTGAGCGCGATCTTCCGTCGGGCCCGAGCGGTGTCCCGGAAGTTGTCAGCGGAGCGTGAGGCAGCCGTTTGACCTGTCCTCCCCAGCGTAAGAACCCCGCAAGAAGGATTCCGTGTTGGGTACAGGGGCGGCGTCGCCCTGCGAGGCTCCCAGAGCCGTGTCCTCTTCCGTTGCTGCGTCAGGGCTGTCCGTCTGTGGCTAAGGGCCAACCTCGCTCGTACCTCACCCCGTCGTTGCCGTGAGGGGCGTTCGAGGGCGTGTTGGGTTAGCGTTAGCCTTAGCCTTAGATTCAGCGTCAGGGAGATCCCTCCCCGCCCTCGTTGCCCCGTATGCGTCGGCAAGTCGCTTCGGGCCTTTTGTAGGTCCGCGGGCGCGGACGCGGTGTCTCGCCCGGGGGTGTTGGTGCTTCGAGGTGTGTGCGGCGGCTCCAGCCCTGAGTAGAGGCATCGCGTTGAGTTGTGTCTCTGGGCTGCCTAGGAACGGTTTCCCTTCGGCCCCATCCCTCCGTCGTTGGCTTTCGGAGCGTTGTTCCTTCTGGAGGGAGGCGGGGAGAGGTCAGAGGTGCGTGCCGCGACCATCCTGCTAGTCCAGGGCGCATCGTAATCCCCGGCCCGATCGGTTCCCCCGGGCGTGATTCCGAGTTTGCCAGCAGCCCAGCGCAGACGGTCCCTTTGAGCGCGATCTTCCGTCGGGCCCGAGCGGTGTCCCGGAAGTTGTCGGCGGAGCGTGAGGCAGCCGTTTGACCTGTCCTCCCCAGCGTAAGAACCCCGCAAGAAGGATTCCGTGTTGGGTACAGGGGCGGCGTCGCCCTGCGATGCTCCCAGAGCCGTGTCCTCTTCCGTTGCTGCGTCAGGGCTGTCCGTCTGTGGCTAAGGGCCAACCTCGCTCGTACCTCACCCCGTCGTTGCTGTGAGGGGCGTTTGAGGGCGTGTTGGGTTAGCGTTAGCCTTAGCCTTAGATTCAGCGTCAGGGAGATCCCTCCCCGCTCTCGTTGCCCCGTATGCGTCGGCAAGTCGCTTCGGGCCTCTTGTAGGTCCGCGGGCGTGGACACGGTGTCTCGCCCGGGGGTGTTGGTGCTTCGAGGTGTGTGCGGCGGCTCCAGCCCTGATTAGAGGCATCGCGTTGAGTTGTGTCTCTGGGCTGCCTAGGAACGGTTTCACTTCGGCCCCATCCCTCCGTCGTTGGCTTTCGTAGCGTTGTTCCTTCCGGAGGGAGGCAGGGAGAGGTCAGAGGCGCGTGCCGCGACCATCCTGCTAGTCCAGGGCGCATCGTAGTCCCCGGCCCGATCGGTTTGCCCGGGCGTGATTCCGAGTTTGCCAGCAGCCCAGCGCAGACGGTCCCTTTGAGTGCGATCTTCCGTCGGGCCCGAGCGGTGTCCAGGAAGTTGTCGGCCGAGCATGAGGCAGCCTTTGGACCTGTCCTCCCCAGCGTAAGAACCCCGCAAGAAGGATTCCGTGTCGGGTACAGGGGCGGCGTCGCCCTGCGAGGCTCCCAGAGCCGTGTCCTCTTCCGTTGCTGCGTCAGGGCTGTCCATCTGTGGCTAAGGGCCAAGCTCGCCCGTACCTCACCCCGTCGTTGCCGTGAGGGGCGTTCGAGGGCGTGTTGGGTTAGCGTTAGCCTTAGCCTTAGATTCAGCGTCAGGGAGATCCCTCCCCGCCCTCGTTGCCTTCTCTGCGTCGGCAAGTCGCTTCGGGCCTTTTGTAGGTCCGCGGGCGCGGACGCGGTGTCTCGCCCGGGGGTGTTGGTGCTTCGAGGTGTGTGCGGCGGCTCCAGCCCTGAGTAGAGGCATCGCGTTGAGTTGTGTCTCTGGGCTGCCTAGGAACGGTTTCCCTTCGGCCCCATCCCTCCGTCGTTGGCTTTCGGAGCGTTGATCCTTCCGGAGGGAGGCGGGGAGAGGTCAGAGGCGCGTGCCGCGACCATCCTGCTAGTCCAGGGCGCATCGTAGTCCCCGGACCGATCGTTTCGCCCGGGCGTGATTCCGTGTTTGCCAGCAGCCCAGCGCAGACGGTCCCTTTGAGCGCGATCTTCCGTCGGGCCCGAGCGGTGTCCCGGATGTTGTCGGCGGAGCGTGAGGCAGCCTTTGGACCTGTCCTCCCCAGCGTAAGAACCCCGCAAGAAGGATTCCGTGTCGGGTACAGGGGCGGCGTCGCCCTGCGAGGCTCCCAGAGCCGTGTCCTCTTCCGTTGCTGCGTCAGGGCTGTCCGTCTGTGGCTAAGGGCCAACCTCGCTCGTACCTCACCCCGTCGTTGCAGTGAGGGGCGTTTGAGGGCGTGTTGGGTTAGCGTTAGCCTTAGCCTTAGATTTAGCGTCAGGGAGATCCCTCCCCGCCCTCGTTGCCTTCTCTGCGTCGGCAAGTCGCTTCGGGCCTTTTGTAGGTCCGCGGGCGCGGACGCGGTGTCTCGCCCGGGGGTGTTGGTGCTTCCAGGTGTGTTCGGCGGCTCCAGCCCTGATTAGAGGCATCGCGTTGAGTTGTGTCTCTGGGCTGCCTAGGAACGGTTTCCCTTCGGCCCCATCCCTCCGTCGTTGGCTTTCGGAGCGTTGTTCCTTCCGGAGGGAGGCGGGGAGAGGTCAGAGGCGCGTGCCGCGACCATCCTGCTAGTCCAGGGCGCATCGTAGTCCCCGGCCCGATCGTTTCGCCCGGGCGTGATTCCGAGTTTGCCAGCAGCCCAGCGCAGACGGTCCCTTTGAGCGCGATCTTCCGTCGGGCCCGAGCGGTGTCCCGGAAGTTGTCGGCCGAGCGTGAGGCAGCCTTTGGACCTGTCCTCCCCAGCGTAAGAACCCCGCAAGAAGGATTCCGTGTCGGGTACAGGGGCGTCGTCGCCCTGCGAGGCTCCCAGAGCCGTGTCCTCTTCCGTTGCTGCGTCAGGGCTGTCCGTCTGTGGCTAAGGGCCAAGCTCGCCCGTACCTCACCCCGTCGTTGCCGTGAGGGGCGTTCGAGGGCGTGTTGGGTTAGCGTTAGCCTTAGCCTTAGATTCAGCGTCAGGGAGATCCCTCCCCGCCCTCGTTGCCTTCTCTGCGTCGGCAAGTCGCTTCGGGCCTTTTGTAGGTCCGCGGGCGCGGACGCGGTGTCTCGCCCGGGGGTGTTGGTGCTTCGAGGTGTGTGCGGCGGCTCCAGCCCTGAGTAGAGGCATCGCGTTGAGTTGTGTCTCTGGGCTGCCTAGGAACGTTTTCCCTTCGGCCCCATCCCTCCGTCGTTGGCTTTCGGAGCGTTGATCCTTCCGGAGGGAGGCGGGGAGAGGTCAGAGGCGCGTGCCGCGACCATCCTGCTAGTCCAGGGCGCATCGTAGTCCCCGGCCCGATCGTTTCGCCCGGGCGTGATTCCGAGTTTGCCAGCAGCCCAGCGCAGACGGTCCGTTTGAGCGCGATCTTCCGTCGGGCCCGAGCGGTGTCCCGGAAGTTGTCGGCCGAGCGTGAGGCAGCCTTTGGACCTGTCCTCCCCTGCGTAAGAACCCCGCAAGAAGGATTCCGTGTTGGGTACAGGGGCGGCGTCGCCCTGCGAGGCTCCCAGAGCCGTGTCCTCTTCCGTTGCTGCGTCAGGGCTGTCCGTCTGTGGCTAAGGGCCAAGCTCGCCCGTACCTCACCCCGTCGTTGCCGTGAGGGGCGTTCGAGGGCGTGTTGGGTTAGCGTTAGCCTTAGCCTTAGATTCAGCGTCAGGGAGATCCCTCCCCGCCCTCGTTGCCCCGTATGCGTCGGCAAGTCGCTTCGGGCCTTTTGTAGGTCCGCGGGCGCGGACGCGGTGTCTCGCCCGGGGGTGTTGGTGCTTCGAGGTGTGTGCGGCGGCTCCAGCCCTGATTAGAGGCATCGCGTTGAGTTGTGTCTCTGGGCTGCCTAGGAACGGTTTCCCTTCGGCCCCATCCCTCCGTCGTTGGCTTTCGGAGCGTTGTTCCTTCCGGAGGGAGGCGGGGAGAGGTCAGAGGCGCGTGCCGCGACCATCCTGCTAGTCCAGGGCGCATCGTAATCCCCGGCCCGATCGGTTCCCCCGGGCGTGATTCCGAGTTTGGCAGCAGCCCAGCGCAGACGGTCCCTTTGAGCGCAATCTTCCGTCGGGCCCGAGCGGTGTCCCGGAAGTTGTCGGCGGAGCGTGAGGCAGCCTTTGGACCTGTCCTCCCCAGCGTAAGAACCCCGCAAGAAGGATTCCGTGTTGGGTACAGGGGCGGCGTCGCCCTGCGAGGCTCCCAGAGCCGTGTCCTCTTCCGTTGCTGCGTCAGGGCTGTCCGTCTGTGGCTAAGGGCCAACCTCGCTCGTACCTCACCCCGTCGTTGCCGTGAGGGGCGTTCGAGGGCGTGTTGGGTTAGCGTTAGCCTTAGCCTTAGATTCAGCGTCAGGGAGATCCCTCCCCGCTCTCGTTGCCTTCTCTGCGTCGGCAAGTCGCTTCGGGCCTTTTGTAGGTCCGCGGGCGCGGACGCGGTGTCTCGCCCGGGGGTGTTGGTGCTTCGAGGTGTGTGCGGCGGCTCCAGCCCTGAGTAGAGGCATCGCGTTGAGTTGTGTCTTTGGGCTGCCTAGGAACGGTTTCCCTTCGGCCCCATCCCTCCGTCGTTGGCTTTCGGAGCGTTGTTCCTTCCGGAGGGAGGCGGGGAGAGGTCAGAGGCGCGTGCCGCGACCATCCTGCTAGTCCAGGGCGCATCGTAATCCCCGGCCCGATCGGTTCCCCCGGGCGTGATTCCGAGTTTGGCAGCAGCCCAGCGCAGACGGTCCCTTTGAGCGCAATCTTCCGTCGGGCCCGAGCGGTGTCCCGGAAGTTGTCGGCGGAGCGTGAGGCAGCCTTTGGACCTGTCCTCCCCAGCGTAAGAACCCCGCAAGAAGGATTCCGTGTCGGGTACAGGGGCGGCGTCGCCCTGCGAGGCTCCCAGAGCCGTGTCCTCTTCCGTTGCTGCGTCAGGGCTGTCCGTCTGTGGCTAAGGGCCAACCTCGCTCGTACCTCACCCCGTCGTTGCCGTGAGGGGCGTTCGAGGGCGTGTTGGGTTAGCGTTAGCCTTAGCCTTAGATTCAGCGTCAGGGAGATCCCTCCCCGCCCTCGTTGCCTTCTCTGCGTCGGCAAGTCGCTTCGGGCCTCTTGTAGGTCCGCGGGCGCGGACGCGGTGTCTCGCCCGGGGGTGTTGGTGCTTCGAGGTGTGTGCGGCGGCTCCAGCCCTGATTAGAGGCATCGCGTTGAGTTGTGTCTCTGGGCTGCCTAGGAACGGTTTCCCTTCGGCCCCATCCCTCCGTCGTTGGCTTTCGGAGCGTTGATCCTTCCGGAGGGAGGCGGGGAGAGGTCAGAGGCGCGTGCCGCGATCATCCTGCTAGTCCAGGGCGCATCGTAATCCCCGGCCCGATCGGTTCCCCCGGGCGTGATTCCGAGTTTGCCAGCAGCCCAGCGCAGACGGTCCCTTTGAGCGCGATCTTCCGTCGGGCCCGAGCGGTGTCCCGGAAGTTGTCAGCGGAGCGTGAGGCAGCCGTTTGACCTGTCCTCCCCAGCGTAAGAACCCCGCAAGAAGGATTCCGTGTTGGGTACAGGGGCGGCGTCGCCCTGCGAGGCTCCCAGAGCCGTGTCCTCTTCCGTTGCTGCGTCAGGGCTGTCCGTCTGTGGCTAAGGGCCAACCTCGCTCGTACCTCACCCCGTCGTTGCCGTGAGGGGCGTTCGAGGGCGTGTTGGGTTAGCGTTAGCCTTAGCCTTAGATTCAGCGTCAGGGAGATCCCTCCCCGCCCTCGTTGCCCCGTATGCGTCGGCAAGTCGCTTCGGGCCTTTTGTAGGTCCGCGGGCGCGGACGCGGTGTCTCGCCCGGGGGTGTTGGTGCTTCGAGGTGTGTGCGGCGGCTCCAGCCCTGAGTAGAGGCATCGCGTTGAGTTGTGTCTCTGGGCTGCCTAGGAACGGTTTCCCTTCGGCCCCATCCCTCCGTCGTTGGCTTTCGGAGCGTTGTTCCTTCCGGAGGGAGGCGGGGAGAGGTCAGAGGCGCGTGCCGCGACCATCCTGCTAGTCCAGGGCGCATCGTAATCCCCGGCCCGATCGGTTCGCCCGGGCGTGATTCCGAGTTTGCCAGCAGCCCAGCGCAGACGGTCCCTTTGAGCGCGATCTTCCGTCGGGCCCGAGCGGTGTCCCGGAAGTTGTCGGCGGAGCGTGAGGCAGCCGTTTGACCTGTCCTCCCCAGCGTAAGAACCCCGCCAGAAGGATTCCGTGTTGGGTACAGGGGCGTCGTCGCCCTGCGAGGCTCCCAGAGCCGTGTCCTCTTCCGTTGCTGCGTCAGGGCTGTCCGTCTGTGGCTAAGGGCCAACCTTGCTCGTACCTCACCCCGTCGTTGCCGTGAGGGGCGTTCGAGGGCGTGTTAGGGTTAGGGTTAGGGTTAGGGTTAGGGTTAGGGTTAGGGTTAGGGTTAGGGTTAGGGTTAGGGTTAGGGTTAGGGTTAGGGTTAGGGTTAGGGTTAGGGTTAGGGTTAGGGTTAGGGTTAGGGTTAGGGTTAGGGTTAGGGTTAGGGTTAGGGTTAGGGTTAGGGTTAGGGTTAGGGTTAGGGTTAGGGTTAGGGTTAGGGTTAGGGTTAGGGTTAGGGTTAGGGTTAGGGTTAGGGTTAGGGTTAGGGTTAGGGTTAGGGTTAGGGTTAGGGTTAGGGTTAGGGTTAGGGTTAGGGTTAGGGTTAGGGTTAGGGTTAGGGTTAGGGTTAGGGTTAGGGTTAGGGTTAGGGTTAGGGTTAGGGTTAGGGTTAGGGTTAGGGTTAGGGTTAGGGTTAGGGTTAGGGTTAGGGTTAGGGTTAGGGTTAGGGTTAGGGTTAGGGTTAGGGTTAGGGTTAGGGTTAGGGTTAGGGTTAGGGTTAGGGTTAGGGTTAGGGTTAGGGTTAGGGTTAGGGTTAGGGTTAGGGTTAGGGTTAGGGTTAGGGTTAGGGTTAGGGTTAGGGTTAGGGTTAGGGTTAGGGTTAGGGTTAGGGTTAGGGTTAGGGTTAGGGTTAGGGTTAGGGTTAGGGTTAGGGTTAGGGTTAGGGTTAGGGTTAGGGTTAGGGTTAGGGTTAGGGTTAGGGTTAGGGTTAGGGTTAGGGTTAGGGTTAGGGTTAGGGTTAGGGTTAGGGTTAGGGTTAGGGTTAGGGTTAGGGTTAGGGTTAGGGTTAGGGTTAGGGTTAGGGTTAGGGTTAGGGTTAGGGTTAGGGTTAGGGTTAGGGTTAGGGTTAGGGTTAGGGTTAGGGTTAGGGTTAGGGTTAGGGTTAGGGTTAGGGTTAGGGTTAGGGTTAGGGTTAGGGTTAGGGTTAGGGTTAGGGTTAGGGTTAGGGTTAGGGTTAGGGTTAGGGTTAGGGTTAGGGTTAGGGTTAGGGTTAGGGTTAGGGTTAGGGTTAGGGTTAGGGTTAGGGTTAGGGTTAGGGTTAGGGTTAGGGTTAGGGTTAGGGTTAGGGTTAGGGTTAGGGTTAGGGTTAGGGTTAGGGTTAGGGTTAGGGTTAGGGTTAGGGTTAGGGTTAGGGTTAGGGTTAGGGTTAGGGTTAGGGTTAGGGTTAGGGTTAGGGTTAGGGTTAGGGTTAGGGTTAGGGTTAGGGTTAGGGTTAGGGTTAGGGTTAGGGTTAGGGTTAGGGTTAGGGTTAGGGTTAGGGTTAGGGTTAGGGTTAGGGTTAGGGTTAGGGTTAGGGTTAGGGTTAGGGTTAGGGTTAGGGTTAGGGTTAGGGTTAGGGTTAGGGTTAGGGTTAGGGTTAGGGTTAGGGTTAGGGTTAGGGTTAGGGTTAGGGTTAGGGTTAGGGTTAGGGTTAGGGTTAGGGTTAGGGTTAGGGTTAGGGTTAGGGTTAGGGTTAGGGTTAGGGTTAGGGTTAGGGTTAGGGTTAGGGTTAGGGTTAGGGTTAGGGTTAGGGTTAGGGTTAGGGTTAGGGTTAGGGTTAGGGTTAGGGTTAGGGTTAGGGTTAGGGTTAGGGTTAGGGTTAGGGTTAGGGTTAGGGTTAGGGTTAGGGTTAGGGTTAGGGTTAGGGTTAGGGTTAGGGTTAGGGTTAGGGTTAGGGTTAGGGTTAGGGTTAGGGTTAGGGTTAGGGTTAGGGTTAGGGTTAGGGTTAGGGTTAGGGTTAGGGTTAGGGTTAGGGTTAGGGTTAGGGTTAGGGTTAGGGTTAGGGTTAGGGTTAGGGTTAGGGTTAGGGTTAGGGTTAGGGTTAGGGTTAGGGTTAGGGTTAGGGTTAGGGTTAGGGTTAGGGTTAGGGTTAGGGTTAGGGTTAGGGTTAGGGTTAGGGTTAGGGTTAGGGTTAGGGTTAGGGTTAGGGTTAGGGTTAGGGTTAGGGTTAGGGTTAGGGTTAGGGTTAGGGTTAGGGTTAGGGTTAGGGTTAGGGTTAGGGTTAGGGTTAGGGTTAGGGTTAGGGTTAGGGTTAGGGTTAGGGTTAGGGTTAGGGTTAGGGTTAGGGTTAGGGTTAGGGTTAGGGTTAGGGTTAGGGTTAGGGTTAGGGTTAGGGTTAGGGTTAGGGTTAGGGTTAGGGTTAGGGTTAGGGTTAGGGTTAGGGTTAGGGTTAGGGTTAGGGTTAGGGTTAGGGTTAGGGTTAGGGTTAGGGTTAGGGTTAGGGTTAGGGTTAGGGTTAGGGTTAGGGTTAGGGTTAGGGTTAGGGTTAGGGTTAGGGTTAGGGTTAGGGTTAGGGTTAGGGTTAGGGTTAGGGTTAGGGTTAGGGTTAGGGTTAGGGTTAGGGTTAGGGTTAGGGTTAGGGTTAGGGTTAGGGTTAGGGTTAGGGTTAGGGTTAGGGTTAGGGTTAGGGTTAGGGTTAGGGTTAGGGTTAGGGTTAGGGTTAGGGTTAGGGTTAGGGTTAGGGTTAGGGTTAGGGTTAGGGTTAGGGTTAGGGTTAGGGTTAGGGTTAGGGTTAGGGTTAGGGTTAGGGTTAGGGTTAGGGTTAGGGTTAGGGTTAGGGTTAGGGTTAGGGTTAGGGTTAGGGTTAGGGTTAGGGTTAGGGTTAGGGTTAGGGTTAGGGTTAGGGTTAGGGTTAGGGTTAGGGTTAGGGTTAGGGTTAGGGTTAGGGTTAGGGTTAGGGTTAGGGTTAGGGTTAGGGTTAGGGTTAGGGTTAGGGTTAGGGTTAGGGTTAGGGTTAGGGTTAGGGTTAGGGTTAGGGTTAGGGTTAGGGTTAGGGTTAGGGTTAGGGTTAGGGTTAGGGTTAGGGTTAGGGTTAGGGTTAGGGTTAGGGTTAGGGTTAGGGTTAGGGTTAGGGTTAGGGTTAGGGTTAGGGTTAGGGTTAGGGTTAGGGTTAGGGTTAGGGTTAGGGTTAGGGTTAGGGTTAGGGTTAGGGTTAGGGTTAGGGTTAGGGTTAGGGTTAGGGTTAGGGTTAGGGTTAGGGTTAGGGTTAGGGTTAGGGTTAGGGTTAGGGTTAGGGTTAGGGTTAGGGTTAGGGTTAGGGTTAGGGTTAGGGTTAGGGTTAGGGTTAGGGTTAGGGTTAGGGTTAGGGTTAGGGTTAGGGTTAGGGTTAGGGTTAGGGTTAGGGTTAGGGTTAGGGTTAGGGTTAGGGTTAGGGTTAGGGTTAGGGTTAGGGTTAGGGTTAGGGTTAGGGTTAGGGTTAGGGTTAGGGTTAGGGTTAGGGTTAGGGTTAGGGTTAGGGTTAGGGTTAGGGTTAGGGTTAGGGTTAGGGTTAGGGTTAGGGTTAGGGTTAGGGTTAGGGTTAGGGTTAGGGTTAGGGTTAGGGTTAGGGTTAGGGTTAGGGTTAGGGTTAGGGTTAGGGTTAGGGTTAGGGTTAGGGTTAGGGTTAGGGTTAGGGTTAGGGTTAGGGTTAGGGTTAGGGTTAGGGTTAGGGTTAGGGTTAGGGTTAGGGTTAGGGTTAGGGTTAGGGTTAGGGTTAGGGTTAGGGTTAGGGTTAGGGTTAGGGTTAGGGTTAGGGTTAGGGTTAGGGTTAGGGTTAGGGTTAGGGTTAGGGTTAGGGTTAGGGTTAGGGTTAGGGTTAGGGTTAGGGTTAGGGTTAGGGTTAGGGTTAGGGTTAGGGTTAGGGTTAGGGTTAGGGTTAGGGTTAGGGTTAGGGTTAGGGTTAGGGTTAGGGTTAGGGTTAGGGTTAGGGTTAGGGTTAGGGTTAGGGTTAGGGTTAGGGTTAGGGTTAGGGTTAGGGTTAGGGTTAGGGTTAGGGTTAGGGTTAGGGTTAGGGTTAGGGTTAGGGTTAGGGTTAGGGTTAGGGTTAGGGTTAGGGTTAGGGTTAGGGTTAGGGTTAGGGTTAGGGTTAGGGTTAGGGTTAGGGTTAGGGTTAGGGTTAGGGTTAGGGTTAGGGTTAGGGTTAGGGTTAGGGTTAGGGTTAGGGTTAGGGTTAGGGTTAGGGTTAGGGTTAGGGTTAGGGTTAGGGTTAGGGTTAGGGTTAGGGTTAGGGTTAGGGTTAGGGTTAGGGTTAGGGTTAGGGTTAGGGTTAGGGTTAGGGTTAGGGTTAGGGTTAGGGTTAGGGTTAGGGTTAGGGTTAGGGTTAGGGTTAGGGTTAGGGTTAGGGTTAGGGTTAGGGTTAGGGTTAGGGTTAGGGTTAGGGTTAGGGTTAGGGTTAGGGTTAGGGTTAGGGTTAGGGTTAGGGTTAGGGTTAGGGTTAGGGTTAGGGTTAGGGTTAGGGTTAGGGTTAGGGTTAGGGTTAGGGTTAGGGTTAGGGTTAGGGTTAGGGTTAGGGTTAGGGTTAGGGTTAGGGTTAGGGTTAGGGTTAGGGTTAGGGTTAGGGTTAGGGTTAGGGTTAGGGTTAGGGTTAGGGTTAGGGTTAGGGTTAGGGTTAGGGTTAGGGTTAGGGTTAGGGTTAGGGTTAGGGTTAGGGTTAGGGTTAGGGTTAGGGTTAGGGTTAGGGTTAGGGTTAGGGTTAGGGTTAGGGTTAGGGTTAGGGTTAGGGTTAGGGTTAGGGTTAGGGTTAGGGTTAGGGTTAGGGTTAGGGTTAGGGTTAGGGTTAGGGTTAGGGTTAGGGTTAGGGTTAGGGTTAGGGTTAGGGTTAGGGTTAGGGTTAGGGTTAGGGTTAGGGTTAGGGTTAGGGTTAGGGTTAGGGTTAGGGTTAGGGTTAGGGTTAGGGTTAGGGTTAGGGTTAGGGTTAGGGTTAGGGTTAGGGTTAGGGTTAGGGTTAGGGTTAGGGTTAGGGTTAGGGTTAGGGTTAGGGTTAGGGTTAGGGTTAGGGTTAGGGTTAGGGTTAGGGTTAGGGTTAGGGTTAGGGTTAGGGTTAGGGTTAGGGTTAGGGTTAGGGTTAGGGTTAGGGTTAGGGTTAGGGTTAGGGTTAGGGTTAGGGTTAGGGTTAGGGTTAGGGTTAGGGTTAGGGTTAGGGTTAGGGTTAGGGTTAGGGTTAGGGTTAGGGTTAGGGTTAGGGTTAGGGTTAGGGTTAGGGTTAGGGTTAGGGTTAGGGTTAGGGTTAGGGTTAGGGTTAGGGTTAGGGTTAGGGTTAGGGTTAGGGTTAGGGTTAGGGTTAGGGTTAGGGTTAGGGTTAGGGTTAGGGTTAGGGTTAGGGTTAGGGTTAGGGTTAGGGTTAGGGTTAGGGTTAGGGTTAGGGTTAGGGTTAGGGTTAGGGTTAGGGTTAGGGTTAGGGTTAGGGTTAGGGTTAGGGTTAGGGTTAGGGTTAGGGTTAGGGTTAGGGTTAGGGTTAGGGTTAGGGTTAGGGTTAGGGTTAGGGTTAGGGTTAGGGTTAGGGTTAGGGTTAGGGTTAGGGTTAGGGTTAGGGTTAGGGTTAGGGTTAGGGTTAGGGTTAGGGTTAGGGTTAGGGTTAGGGTTAGGGTTAGGGTTAGGGTTAGGGTTAGGGTTAGGGTTAGGGTTAGGGTTAGGGTTAGGGTTAGGGTTAGGGTTAGGGTTAGGGTTAGGGTTAGGGTTAGGGTTAGGGTTAGGGTTAGGGTTAGGGTTAGGGTTAGGGTTAGGGTTAGGGTTAGGGTTAGGGTTAGGGTTAGGGTTAGGGTTAGGGTTAGGGTTAGGGTTAGGGTTAGGGTTAGGGTTAGGGTTAGGGTTAGGGTTAGGGTTAGGGTTAGGGTTAGGGTTAGGGTTAGGGTTAGGGTTAGGGTTAGGGTTAGGGTTAGGGTTAGGGTTAGGGTTAGGGTTAGGGTTAGGGTTAGGGTTAGGGTTAGGGTTAGGGTTAGGGTTAGGGTTAGGGTTAGGGTTAGGGTTAGGGTTAGGGTTAGGGTTAGGGTTAGGGTTAGGGTTAGGGTTAGGGTTAGGGTTAGGGTTAGGGTTAGGGTTAGGGTTAGGGTTAGGGTTAGGGTTAGGGTTAGGGTTAGGGTTAGGGTTAGGGTTAGGGTTAGGGTTAGGGTTAGGGTTAGGGTTAGGGTTAGGGTTAGGGTTAGGGTTAGGGTTAGGGTTAGGGTTAGGGTTAGGGTTAGGGTTAGGGTTAGGGTTAGGGTTAGGGTTAGGGTTAGGGTTAGGGTTAGGGTTAGGGTTAGGGTTAGGGTTAGGGTTAGGGTTAGGGTTAGGGTTAGGGTTAGGGTTAGGGTTAGGGTTAGGGTTAGGGTTAGGGTTAGGGTTAGGGTTAGGGTTAGGGTTAGGGTTAGGGTTAGGGTTAGGGTTAGGGTTAGGGTTAGGGTTAGGGTTAGGGTTAGGGTTAGGGTTAGGGTTAGGGTTAGGGTTAGGGTTAGGGTTAGGGTTAGGGTTAGGGTTAGGGTTAGGGTTAGGGTTAGGGTTAGGGTTAGGGTTAGGGTTAGGGTTAGGGTTAGGGTTAGGGTTAGGGTTAGGGTTAGGGTTAGGGTTAGGGTTAGGGT
Organism: Bradypodion pumilum; assembly: GCA_035047305.1. NCBI lineage: Eukaryota > Metazoa > Chordata > Lepidosauria > Squamata > Chamaeleonidae > Bradypodion > Bradypodion pumilum. The sequence goes on along the minus strand of JAWDJD010000018.1, from coordinate 7,714 downwards.
TAGGGTTAGGGTTAGGGTTAGGGTTAGGGTTAGGGTTAGGGTTAGGGTTAGGGTTAGGGTTAGGGTTAGGGTTAGGGTTAGGGTTAGGGTTAGGGTTAGGGTTAGGGTTAGGGTTAGGGTTAGGGTTAGGGTTAGGGTTAGGGTTAGGGTTAGGGTTAGGGTTAGGGTTAGGGTTAGGGTTAGGGTTAGGGTTAGGGTTAGGGTTAGGGTTAGGGTTAGGGTTAGGGTTAGGGTTAGGGTTAGGGTTAGGGTTAGGGTTAGGGTTAGGGTTAGGGTTAGGGTTAGGGTTAGGGTTAGGGTTAGGGTTAGGGTTAGGGTTAGGGTTAGGGTTAGGGTTAGGGTTAGGGTTAGGGTTAGGGTTAGGGTTAGGGTTAGGGTTAGGGTTAGGGTTAGGGTTAGGGTTAGGGTTAGGGTTAGGGTTAGGGTTAGGGTTAGGGTTAGGGTTAGGGTTAGGGTTAGGGTTAGGGTTAGGGTTAGGGTTAGGGTTAGGGTTAGGGTTAGGGTTAGGGTTAGGGTTAGGGTTAGGGTTAGGGTTAGGGTTAGGGTTAGGGTTAGGGTTAGGGTTAGGGTTAGGGTTAGGGTTAGGGTTAGGGTTAGGGTTAGGGTTAGGGTTAGGGTTAGGGTTAGGGTTAGGGTTAGGGTTAGGGTTAGGGTTAGGGTTAGGGTTAGGGTTAGGGTTAGGGTTAGGGTTAGGGTTAGGGTTAGGGTTAGGGTTAGGGTTAGGGTTAGGGTTAGGGTTAGGGTTAGGGTTAGGGTTAGGGTTAGGGTTAGGGTTAGGGTTAGGGTTAGGGTTAGGGTTAGGGTTAGGGTTAGGGTTAGGGTTAGGGTTAGGGTTAGGGTTAGGGTTAGGGTTAGGGTTAGGGTTAGGGTTAGGGTTAGGGTTAGGGTTAGGGTTAGGGTTAGGGTTAGGGTTAGGGTTAGGGTTAGGGTTAGGGTTAGGGTTAGGGTTAGGGTTAGGGTTAGGGTTAGGGTTAGGGTTAGGGTTAGGGTTAGGGTTAGGGTTAGGGTTAGGGTTAGGGTTAGGGTTAGGGTTAGGGTTAGGGTTAGGGTTAGGGTTAGGGTTAGGGTTAGGGTTAGGGTTAGGGTTAGGGTTAGGGTTAGGGTTAGGGTTAGGGTTAGGGTTAGGGTTAGGGTTAGGGTTAGGGTTAGGGTTAGGGTTAGGGTTAGGGTTAGGGTTAGGGTTAGGGTTAGGGTTAGGGTTAGGGTTAGGGTTAGGGTTAGGGTTAGGGTTAGGGTTAGGGTTAGGGTTAGGGTTAGGGTTAGGGTTAGGGTTAGGGTTAGGGTTAGGGTTAGGGTTAGGGTTAGGGTTAGGGTTAGGGTTAGGGTTAGGGTTAGGGTTAGGGTTAGGGTTAGGGTTAGGGTTAGGGTTAGGGTTAGGGTTAGGGTTAGGGTTAGGGTTAGGGTTAGGGTTAGGGTTAGGGTTAGGGTTAGGGTTAGGGTTAGGGTTAGGGTTAGGGTTAGGGTTAGGGTTAGGGTTAGGGTTAGGGTTAGGGTTAGGGTTAGGGTTAGGGTTAGGGTTAGGGTTAGGGTTAGGGTTAGGGTTAGGGTTAGGGTTAGGGTTAGGGTTAGGGTTAGGGTTAGGGTTAGGGTTAGGGTTAGGGTTAGGGTTAGGGTTAGGGTTAGGGTTAGGGTTAGGGTTAGGGTTAGGGTTAGGGTTAGGGTTAGGGTTAGGGTTAGGGTTAGGGTTAGGGTTAGGGTTAGGGTTAGGGTTAGGGTTAGGGTTAGGGTTAGGGTTAGGGTTAGGGTTAGGGTTAGGGTTAGGGTTAGGGTTAGGGTTAGGGTTAGGGTTAGGGTTAGGGTTAGGGTTAGGGTTAGGGTTAGGGTTAGGGTTAGGGTTAGGGTTAGGGTTAGGGTTAGGGTTAGGGTTAGGGTTAGGGTTAGGGTTAGGGTTAGGGTTAGGGTTAGGGTTAGGGTTAGGGTTAGGGTTAGGGTTAGGGTTAGGGTTAGGGTTAGGGTTAGGGTTAGGGTTAGGGTTAGGGTTAGGGTTAGGGTTAGGGTTAGGGTTAGGGTTAGGGTTAGGGTTAGGGTTAGGGTTAGGGTTAGGGTTAGGGTTAGGGTTAGGGTTAGGGTTAGGGTTAGGGTTAGGGTTAGGGTTAGGGTTAGGGTTAGGGTTAGGGTTAGGGTTAGGGTTAGGGTTAGGGTTAGGGTTAGGGTTAGGGTTAGGGTTAGGGTTAGGGTTAGGGTTAGGGTTAGGGTTAGGGTTAGGGTTAGGGTTAGGGTTAGGGTTAGGGTTAGGGTTAGGGTTAGGGTTAGGGTTAGGGTTAGGGTTAGGGTTAGGGTTAGGGTTAGGGTTAGGGTTAGGGTTAGGGTTAGGGTTAGGGTTAGGGTTAGGGTTAGGGTTAGGGTTAGGGTTAGGGTTAGGGTTAGGGTTAGGGTTAGGGTTAGGGTTAGGGTTAGGGTTAGGGTTAGGGTTAGGGTTAGGGTTAGGGTTAGGGTTAGGGTTAGGGTTAGGGTTAGGGTTAGGGTTAGGGTTAGGGTTAGGGTTAGGGTTAGGGTTAGGGTTAGGGTTAGGGTTAGGGTTAGGGTTAGGGTTAGGGTTAGGGTTAGGGTTAGGGTTAGGGTTAGGGTTAGGGTTAGGGTTAGGGTTAGGGTTAGGGTTAGGGTTAGGGTTAGGGTTAGGGTTAGGGTTAGGGTTAGGGTTAGGGTTAGGGTTAGGGTTAGGGTTAGGGTTAGGGTTAGGGTTAGGGTTAGGGTTAGGGTTAGGGTTAGGGTTA